>JAULJL010000022.1:7285000-7885000 GCA_030761205.1 Fremontodendron californicum | reverse complement strand
TCTAGTGGATGCGGAGGCTATTATGTCTTCCTCCCCTGATACTGTGATCAACCGGCCCTCCATCACAAATTTTAGTTTCTGATGAAAAGACGAGGGTACAGCCCCAACTGAATGTATCCACGGCCTTCCCAACAAGCAGTTATAAGATGGATTGATATCCATGACCTGGAAGTTCACTGTATATATACACGGGCCTATCTCCAGAGGAACATCAATGGTCCCCATAACTTCTCTCCTTGTTCCATCAAAAGCTCTGACCACCGTGCAACTTGGTATCATATAGGACAGATCCACTGGAAATTTGGATAAGGTCGCTAAAGGCATCACATTTAGTGAAGAACCATTATCCAAAAGGACCCTCGGTAATATGTGCCCCTTACAAGTGGTAGTTATATGGAGAGCTTCCGTCGATCCAATACCGTTGGGTGGTATCTCC
Source organism: Fremontodendron californicum (assembly GCA_030761205.1). Taxonomy (NCBI): domain Eukaryota; kingdom Viridiplantae; phylum Streptophyta; class Magnoliopsida; order Malvales; family Malvaceae; genus Fremontodendron; species Fremontodendron californicum. Next base: position 7,884,564 of record JAULJL010000022.1, on the reverse strand, counting down.
TCATAGCTGAAAAATATGTAGTCATCAGCTGCGATGTTTCCCACCAACATATCCATCTTTTCCACTGATATATTATTAGCCACGTATGCTTGATTTAATACTCTTAACAGAGCATTTATGTGTGGTTCTGAATTTAAAAGCAAGGATATGATTGAGATCTTAGCTGGTTGACGTTGCAGTTGTTCAACCACGCTATACTCACTATGCTTTATAAATTTCAAGAACTTACAAGCTTCCTTCTCACATACTGGTTCTTTGGTTCTGTTAAACAGGGCTGATCCCCTTTCTGTTTCCTTTGGCAAATCCATCTCAATATGGATTGGCTCGACGACCTTCTTCCCTTTATCAAGTCCTCTGTCTTTCCCTACTACCCCGTGTTCAATGGCCTCCGGAGCATAACACCTCCCGCTTCGGGTTAAATGCCACACACCTGTAATATCCTGTTGGCCTGAAGACCCGGGCATAACCATGCTGCAGTCATAATTCCATGGTGTAGCCCTATTTTCCTTGTATGGAAAAGAAACAGGTAAATCAATAATTAATTTGTGCGCATTTTCTTCCATGGCTGGCATAACTTTTTCCTCCGGTTCATCATAGTAGATGGTTAGGGGTCTTCCTATCCCATAGCCACCTGTATTTTCAATGACTTATATTTCCCCTTCTATCTCATCATAGAATTGGGCTACCCCACTATCCATCATCTTTTGAACTTTAACCCAAAAGTCCCCGTAGTTCTGTATGTCATGGCCTTCACCCTTTTTGAACTGGCACCAATTATGCACCCTTCTTGCAACCATTTTCAGACCTTCTGTACCTTTCACCAATCCTGCCTTGACCATTTCAGCCCATACTGTCATCATCGGAGTCTTAACCTCCCTAATATCCCTTTTTAATCTTCTGTTCTCTCCGATCAATATTGCATTCACCTGATTCCCAGCATGATTGGGCAATGGATTTCCAGCTACGTTCGGCCTATTTTTTGATCCAAACTTCACAACCCCAGCATTAATCAGGCTTTGGACTTTCTTTTTGAAGGCCAGACAATCTTCAATTGAATGTCTTTGGATTCTTGCATGGTATGCACAGTTGGTATTTGCATTGTACCATCTTGGATATGGAGGTGTCAAAGGTTTTAGGTACACGGGTGCAAAAAGTTGACCCTGCAACAGTTTTGGATATAGCTCACCGTAGGTAGTGGGAATCGGATCAAATTGGGCTTTTTGATCGTTCCTTGGTGAACGTTGGTCATTATGCGCAGTCTCTTGTGTGTTTGGAATAGCATTTCTAGGAAGGGTGATTTGAGGGGATATGCCAGTTGGGAATGGTTGTTGTGGTATACTGGTGTAGGGGAACGGGTTTTGGGTAAGGTGGTTGATATTGGGGTAATAAGGATTATACCCCGGGTATGGTGTGTAAGGTGTCAGAGGTGCATAAGGTGTGGTAGGGGTATAAGGCCTCGATGGTGTATGGTGTAGGAGGTGTATAAGGGTTATTGGTTGAAGCTTACTGCATGAGTTTCCTCATTTTTCTTTGTAGGAAAAGCTCTCTTCGGGGTAGCAGACTCACCCCCTTCCATATTTCCATTCTTAATAGGTGACTCAATCATTTCTCCAGATATTACCATATCAGCAAAATCTTTGGTAGCATTTCCCACCAATCTGTCATAATAGGGCACTTTCAATATGTTGATGAAAAGCATCGTGGTTTCTTTGTCGGTTAAAGGGGGTTGCACTTGTGTGGCCTGATCCCTCCACCTCTGTGAATACTCCTTGAAGGTCTCATTGGACCTCTTTTCCATGTTCTGTAATGACAGCCTATTCGGTACCATGTCAGAAACGTGCTTATAGTATTCCATAAAAGCCCTGGCTAAATCCGTCCATGAACGAATCTTGGTACGACTGAGTTGGTTGTACCATCGAGTGGCTGACCCTGTTAAGCTGTCTTGGAAGCAATGAATAAGAAATTTCTCATTATCCTCATGCCCTGTCATCCTTCTACAGTACATAGTCAGATGAGCCGATGGGTTGGTGGTCCCATTATACTTTTCAAAGTCTGGTACTTTGAACTACGGTGGAATTATTAGATCATGTACCAAGCTCATATCTTTGGCATCTAGACTGCCAAACAACTCTGCTCCTTCCACTGCTCTTAGCCTTTCTTCCAACAATTGATATTTCTTCTCAGATTCAGCAGTTTCGACCCACTTCAGTTCAGTCATTTTGGCCCTTTCCTTCTCTGCCATTTCTTCGAAGTCTGGAACCTCAACCTCAATTGGATCAACTCCGATTTACCCCTTTTTGGACCACAATTTTGTGCTTCGGCCGTCGGCTGGATGTAGATGTAGGATGCTGCCCCAGTTGGGATTTCATTTCCCACAGGTTGGGATGTCTGGCTATTTCTCTGTACCACTTCTGGTCTATCCTCCTGATTCACTGCCCCCATTCCAGCAACTGAATTCTCTCCGAGCCACTTCTGCTTCATCATAGTGCTCATCATCTCCATGAGCTTTGTCATCTGTTCTCGTGTCTCCTCTTGAGACTTAGTCAACTGTTCTTGTAGTTCTTTCTGGATTCTTTCCATTCTCTCAATTCTGGCAAGCAGATCATTTTCCATGGCTTTTGTTCGAGATCGAGTATTGTAAGAGTGTTGGAAATCTGGTTCTTTCTGAGTGCGACCAATTGTACCTTTATTTTTAAAAGCTATGGATTTAAAAATGAATAAATGAATGTATGAATGAATCGGTGTTAATGAATGAACAACTAAGTAAATGACTAAGTGTATGAACATATAATGAATAAATGAATGGACCAATAAATGACTAAGTGTATGAACAATTTATAAAGAATAAATGAATGAATGATTATGACCAAATAAAATATAAAAGAAAGAATTAGTGAATAATGAATGCATTTAAAGTATTGGCCCCGGGATAATTCCAACCAAACGGCCTTTCAATGATTTCCTGAAACTAAATACATCAAAGAAAAGATCCCTGCTTTAGACAACATGATAACCTATCTCTCCTAAAAAATATTACAAAACACTGGTAATTCCCTCGGATTCTGGACCTTCTTCACTGTCCTCTTTTGATTGCCTTGCTCTTCCATCTGATCCCTACCTGTTCACGACCCTTTGACGTGTCAGCAGAAGCATTGCCGTGTAAGCTTTCCCTAGCTTGTTTCTCCAATTGATTTGCTCCGCTTCCTCGTGTCTTGCTTTCTCCTTCCAGTAGTTATTCTCCTTCTTGAGGTTTTTGACCTCATGTTCCCACTCCCCGGAAGTTTTGAGAGTCCCCTCAAATCTGAGCTCAAAGCGATACCTCTTGTTCTCCAAATGTAATTCCCGAAGATCGCCCTTAACGGTGTCCCTTTCTCTCTTAATCTGTTCCTTTTCTTTTTCTTGAGCTGATTCCCTATCTTTCATGTCCTCAAGCTCTTCTTGCAGTCGGGCAATCTCTTTGCTTATCCGAACCTTTTCTTTTTCAAATTTCGCTCTTGCAATTTCTAAATCTGATGGCATTTCCCTCGGTGGCGTATTCATAAACTGGACCTCCTCCCCATCTGATGTCAACAGTCTATCATTAACCCTTAATTCCCTCCATACCAGGTAATCAGGTGTGACGGTGTCGGCATATCTGGCCACTTTTATACGGTGAGTTTTCTTCCATGCCTCACTCACTGCCCGCACTTTTCCAGAATATCCATCTTCCCTATAAGTGAACTCTGATTATCCTAGATTATGAGTCACGGGTGTGAATTGCCGAGACTCAACCTGTCTTTGCACCAACAAAGAAGCATAACTCATAGACCCCCAAATTTTGAGTAGTGGAACTCCCGGGTTGTCCCCACATTTGTACATAATCGGCATAGGAACCATCCATGGAGCTCTCCAAGTCACCATCTCCCCTTTTAGATTCCGGAACATGTTGACCCATTTCTCTTCATTCCCGTCTTTAGGCCAATCATTTTGAAGGAATTCCCTAATTGAAACTAAAGTCTTTATGTACGGTTTGAAGGAAACATTTTCTATCTTCCAAAAGTCTCTTTGAATCCAAATATAAAGGAGTTGTACACACCCCTTGATCCTCCCTTGTCCTACCCTTTTACAAAAATTCAAGGATCGGATAGTTTAAGCTATGATGGCCGAAGATGGGTTGATCTTCTGTTCCAAGTTTTCAAAGAAATCAAACACGGCTATATCCACATGACCCAATATCTTCGAGAATATGATTAACCCGTAGATGGCTAGAGCGAAGATGTCCCTGGCTTTTGCTTTGTCGGAACAACCCAATATCAACTGTCGGAGAGTTTCGCACGGAATGCACCCATTTTTCTGCTTTGTGTCCACATGACTCTCAACCCATGTTGTATCCATTCCTGTGATCCTAGCCACTTTCTTCTTCAAAACTGAAGGTTTCATCTCCTTCAAATATACCTGATCAGGATTAGGACATTCAATACGTAACAGTGTTGAATATTCTTCAATCAGTGGTGTCATATCCTCCTTGTTAAAAGTGAAACATCTATAAGCAGGATTCCAAAACTGTACCATAGCCTGAATCAACCCAATATTGACCTGAATCGGAATTAAGAGTGCTATGTCTCCATATTTTTCAGTGAAGGCTTCTTTCTCTGATACATTCCACTGATTCCAAATATCGGCTAACCCTCGGAGATTATTCTGTCTAGGATCCACTTTGACCCTTTCCGGCAATACTGACACATAATCTTTCTTGAGGCAATCACCATCCTCCCTCTGATCTTTTTTCGACCGTGCCCTGACTATTGCATGATCTTCTATCACTGAAATAACCTGACACTCCATGAAAGTCCTTTGGGTTGATAACTATCCTGAGGCCAATAAACTTCAAGTGTATGATGCATGTCAAAGAAAAGAAAACAGAAAGAAATAGATTAGTAAGGAAATGGATTCACAAATATAACATAAATAACAACATGCTTTTAAAAAAATGTCCCAAAAATTTAAATAGTGCTTTGGCATTACGACGCCTTTGGGACAAAATAATAAAAAAATACGAGCGGTATGATGTTCGTTCATCATCACCCAATTGGTATCTAACATATAGAAAGATGGTAAAAGGTTGGAAATGTTCCTCCATGTGTTCTTAAATTTCGGGTATCTAACAGAAATCCGGCATGGCTTCGCCTAGGTTCACTATATGAAGGTTAATTGGTTCTAAGTCCCCGAATTGTTCCTCACTGTCGCCGGTGAAGGCTAGTAAGGCACCCCGATAAAAGCGGGTTCAATTCGTTAGAGTATATTTTCCTATACCCGTACGGAGGATTATCACGAAGGCATTAGGTACTTTATACTCCGGAAGTGTTTCACTAGCCCATACGGAGGATCAATCACGAAGGCGTAGTTACTTTACTCCTACTTAAAAGGACGGAACCCGGATAGAGGATTCATGTTATGCAAATGCAAATACAGTGTGTGCGGAGGAACAAAACAAACCTGTCACCACCTATTCTACAACCCTTATTCTAAATACCCCACTAAAATCAAACAATGTAAAGCATCAGTCAAGCAAACATATAAATACGCAACAAAATAACTAGAGAACAAATAATAATATGAATGCACATGAATATGGACATATTAAAACATTTTATTATTTTTTTGAAATTATGCTTATTTTTAAAAAAATATGGGAATTAAAATTAAATACCAATTAAACCAACAAAATCGAGACTTTGATAACACATGACTAATTCTAGGCCTGACTCTCTAATTGTCCCCAGCGGAGTCGCCAAGCTGTCGCAACCTAAAAAATAATGAGTCTCATCGCAAGACTTTATTATTCGTTAAGCATGACATTAAAAAAAAAATCGAGGAAAAGTCGACTTAATTCCTCTAGAAAAAATAAAGGTTTTGAAAATGACCTTGAAAAAGACATGGAGTCGCCACCAATCTTTTTTAGCTAGGTGTGATCGGCCACCTATTAAAACCGATTTTATAAAATATTTTAAAAATTAATTAAAACATTTTTTAAAACCAATTTCAAGTCTGCGTTTAAACCAGAGAAATCAAAAAAACGGGTTCGGGGCTCGGTTACGTGCGGGGAAGGATTAGCACCCCCACAACGCCCGTATAACACAGTACCTTATTAATCGTTTGTTATCTCAAATCTCAGTGTAAAGTTGGTTTTAAATTTAGTATTTCAAGTTAATTCCCAATTTAAAGAAAAATAATTCCATTTTTTTTATTGAAAATGATCCGGAATTTATAAATTCAAAATTTTTCTATATTCCCCAACAAACGTGGCAAAATATAGAAATTTTTATTAATTTGGAAATGAACTCCCAATTGGGGCAGCTTCCTACATTTACATCCAGCCAGCGGTCGAAGCACATAATTTCAATCCAAAAAGGGGTAACATCGGAGTTGATCCAATTGAGGTTGAGGTTCTAGATTTTGAAGAAATGGCAGAAAAAGAAAGGGCCAAAATGACTGAATTGAAAAGGATCGAAACCACTGAATCTCAGAAGAAATATCAGTTGTTGGAAAAAAGGCTAAGAGCAGTGGAAGGAGCAGAGTTGTTTGGCAATCTAGATGCCAAAGAGATGAGCTTGGTACATGATGTAGTAATTCCACCGAAGTTCAAAGTACCAGACTTTGAAAAGTATAATGGGACCAGCAACCCATCAGCTCATCTGACCATGTACTGTAGAAGGATGACAGGGCATAAAGATAATGAGAAATTGCTTATTCATTGCTTCCAAGATAGCTTAACAGGGTCAGCACCCGATGGTACAATCAACTTAGTCGTACCAAAATTCGTTCATGGATAGATTTGGCCAGGGCTTTCATGGAATATTATAAGCATGTTTCTGACATGGTATCCGATAGGCTGTCATTACAAAATATGGAAAAGAGGTTCAATAAGACTTTCAAAGAGTATTCGCAGAGGTAGAGGGATTTGGCCACACAAGTGTAGCCCCTTTTAACTAGCAAATAAACCACGTGCTTTTCATCAACACATTGAAGGCACCCTATTATGACAAATTGGTGGGAAGCGCTACCAAGGATTTTGCAAATATGGTAATATCTGGGGAAATGATTGAGTCAGCTATTAAGAATGGAAAGATGGAAGAGGGTGAGTTTGCTACCCCAAAGAGAGCTTTCCCTGCAAAGAAGAAGGAGGAAACCCATGCAGTAAGCTTCAACCAGTACCCTTATACACCTCCTACACCATACACATCACCAAGACCCTATACCACTACCACACCTTATGCGCCTCCGACACCTTACACACCATACCCGGGGTATAATCCTTACTACCCCAATTTCAATCACCTTACACAAAACCCGTTCCCCTACACCAATATACCATAACAGCCATTCCCAACTGGCATATCCCCTCAAATAACCTTTCCCCGAAATACTATCCCAAACACACAAGGGCCTGCGCGCAACGATCAACGTTCACCAAGGAACGATCAAAAACCCCAATTTGATCTAATTCCTACCACCTACAGTGAGCTATATCCAAAACTTTTGCAGGGTTAACTTATTGCACCCGTGTACCTAAAACCTTTGACACCTCCATATCCAAGATGGTACAATGCAAACACTAATTGTGCATACCATGTAGGAATCCAAGGACATTCAATTGAAGATTGTCTGGCCTTCAAAAAGAAAGTCCAAAGCCTGATCAATGCTGGGGTTGTGAAGTTTGGATAAAAAAATGGGCCGAACATAGCTGGAAACCCATTGCCTAATCATGCTGGGAATCAGGTAAATGCAATATTGACCAGAGAGGGTAGAAGATTAAAAAGGGATATTGGGGAGGTTATGACTCCGATGCTGACAGTATGGGTTCAAATGGTCAAGGCAGGATTGGTGGAAAATACAGACAGTGTGAAAATGGTTGCAAAAGGGGTGCATAATTGGTGCCCGTTCCATAAGGGTGGAGGCCATGACATACAGAACTGCGGGGACTTTCGTGTTAAATTCCAAAAGATGATGGATAATGGGGTAGCCCAATTCTACGAGGAGGTTGAGGGGAAATAGAAGTCATTGAAAATGCAGGTGGCTATGGGATAGGAAGACCCCTAATCATCTATTATGATGAACCAGAGGAAAAAGTTATGCTAGTCATTGAAGAAAATGCACCCAAATTAATCATTGGTCTACTTGTTTCCTTTCCATACAAGGAAAACAAGGCTACACCATGGAAATATGACTGCAGCATGGTTATGCCCGGGTCTTCAAGCCAGCAGGATATCACAGGTGTAGGGCATTTAACCCGAAGTGTGAGGTGTTATGCTCCGGAGGCCGTTGAACAGGGGTTAGCAGGGAAAGACAGAGGAACAGATAAAAGAAAGAAGGTCGTCGAGCCAATCCATATTGAGATGGATTTGCCAAAGGAAACAAAGAGGGGATCAGCCCCGGTTAACAGAATGAAATAACCAGTATGTGAAAAGGAAGCCTGTGAGTTCTTGAAATTTATAAAGCATAGTGAGTATAGCGTGGTTGAACAACTGCAACGTCAGCCAGCTTGGATCTTGATAACTCGTATAATTATATAGTTTTTAGTTATGTTTTATTATTGTTTTGTGTCAAATACGAGTTATTATTGTTTAGTCTAATTGTGTTTATGATCTTTTATATTTTTATGTAATTTGGTGTTTTTCACAAGTTTCTTTGAGTGATTTCAGATTACTAGAGTTAAGGGCAAATCCAGTTCAGTTCCAGTTCCGACACCTTTTGCCATATCAGCTATATCTCGAGTTTCACTGAAGCAATAAGGCTGAAATTTTAACCGTGCAAAGTTAAGAGGCATATCTATCTTTTTCATGTTTTACACTTCTTGAAACGGAGTGGTTTTCCCTAGCGAAATCGACTATCAAGTTGGCTGATGTGCAATGACGTCTGTGCTGACCTGTTTTCGTATTTTGCCCATATCTTCTTATCCACATCAGAAAATGAGCTGATTTCAACGGCTATGGATCAGTAACTGATAGGGGAACATTTGTCTAGAAGACCATGTGATCAGATCAGGCCTCCAAAATTGACAAAATCGACCATCAAGTTGGCTGATCAAAATTGTCATACAATATGACGAAAATTGTTAGAAAAATGCACCCACCTATTATACCTACCTTTGAAATTTGTAAAGCTTGTCTCTTGTCATTTAGCCCTCCAAAATGTGTATAAATAGAGGGCCTTGGATGATTTTAGAGGATCATATTGTACATTGGTAGGATATTAGCCATTGTAATAAAATTCTCTAAGTTTTCTTCTTCTTTCTTTTCTCTAGTTTTCTTTTTCTTTATTTTCTTCTTCTTCTTTCTTTCTTTTATTTCCTTCTTAGATTCTCTTTAATTTTATGTTTATGTTTACAATGCCTATGCTAGTCTAAACTTCTATTTGGTTAAGGGTGATTTCAAAGCCCTAGACATGTTTTGTGATTGATTTTCAGATTCTATCTATCATTAATTTTCTATCAAAGTTGCTTATGTTCTTCTACAAGAATTGTTCATGATGTTGTCTTGATTTATTTAGGTGTACAACTAGATAGATCTTGATAATTATCTATTGCTAGTCTAGGAGTCTTGATCCGTGTAATTGTCTTGATTTCCTATTCATAAGTGGCAATTTGTGATTAATGATTATGGTCAAGTTTTCAATAATTGCAAAGTGGAACATAACCTAAGTTGAACAATCCGAGCTTATGTGTTTGTTGCTTAGATCAACCTATCTTTCTCATCATAAAGCTGCCATTAAATTGAATTTAGAGAGCTTATTCTAGGTTGTTTAATGGTTAGAGATTAAATAGAGAGCTTGTTCTATTTAACGACAAACTAAGGAAAGATTGGGATAACAGAGCTTGTTGTTATCTACGGTTGTTAACTTTGATAGTTGGTTGATATTGATAGATCTGAAATTGATTCTTAATGATGTCTAGTGGTGGAGAATGAAACCTTAACCATATTTTTCATATTTGATTCTTCTTACTTACTTGTTTTCTTACTTTTCTAGTTTGCTTATTTTTAAAAGTATATTTATTTTTATTGGCTGGTTATACCGCCTAATTTGTATATTAACTTTGTTTTATTTTTATTGGCTGGTTATACCGCCTAATTTAGTATATATATTGGCTGGTTATACCGCCTTGCATCTTATTCTTATTATTTACTTTAGTTTAAATCTGGCTTCAAAAACCCCTTTTCTTTTATTGTTCTTGAATTTAAGTTTTAAACTATTAACTTATAAACTAAAACCCAATCCCTGAGGACTCGACCCTTGCTAACTACTATACTTACAATTTATCTTTTTAGTGCAAGGTTAAATAAGATACACTCTTTTGGGTGCATCAAATTTTTGGCGCCGTTGCCGGGGATTGCTTTCTTTAGTTTATTTGTTACTTGGTTTATTCTTATTTTCAGTTCTAATTAGTTTTATCTTCTTGTACATACAGGTTTTTCTTTTCAAATTTAAAAAAAAAAAAAAAAAAAACGATGGTATTGAGCAATCTAACACTTGCAGAGTTGGTGGCATACATGAACATGGAGAATCAACAAGCCAATCTCACTTCCTCAGTTCAACAATTGGCCATGGGAGGATGTCAAGGCCATCAATGGTTCCAAGACCAACCGCATGATCATTACTCCAACACTTACCATGAGGGATGGTGGGATCATACTAATTATGGCTACTCGAAAAATTACCAAGAAGTAGATCCTTATGCCAATTACACTCATCCATCTAGCTTCAATCAATCATGGTCTCAAGAACCAGATTTTTTTCAACCACCACATATGACTCAAAACTCAGGTACTTCTTTAGAAGATCTTGTCTATTCTCTTATTACTGATTCTTTGCAATTTCAACAGGAAACAAGGGCAAGCATCCAGAGTTTGGAAAAACAAATGAGCCAATTGGCTAGTAGTATGGTGGGATGGGTAGCACAAAGATCTGAAGAACTCCCAGCCCAAACGATGGTTAACCCAAAGGAGAATGCTACTATTGTGACCTTGAAGAATGAGGAACAAGATGAGGATGAAACAAAATTAGAGATGGATTCTATTCTTGAGGATAATGAAGCCAAAGATCCAAATAAGAGTATTTCGGCACCTGAGGTAACGTTTAAGGTTTCACTTTTTACTAATGTTTCTTCTCCACATTTTCCTAGTAGATTTGCAAAGTTCAAGGAGGAAGAACATGAACAACACATGCCGGAAACCTTAAACAACTTGTTTGTGGAGGTCATCCAACAAGTATCAAAATATGCTCCATTCCTCGATGACATATGCACCACAAAGGATGATGGAATAATACTTGTAATGGAGAATGCATCCACTGTTGTGCAAAGAAAGCTTCCTCTCAAACGCATAAATTTGGGAAATTTCATGTATGTGCCTGACAAGCCTAAAATGCCAAGAAGGGGTGTTGGTTAGGTTCAAAACACTAAATCAAGTGCTAATTGGGGGAGGCAGCCTAATTAGTGAAAGCATTGCCAAACTGCCATCCTCAGATTTGCTCTTTTTTTCTTTATCTTTTTCTTATGTTTTTTTTTTTTTTTTTGCTAATTGTGTTTAGTGTTTCTAAGTTCATTTAGGCTACATAAGTTTATTTTGTTTATTAGTTCTTTTCACTTACACATGATTCTTTCATTTGGGATTAATAGCATTACATTAATGACAATGTAAGAATTATGTGTGGGGGGAAGAATTTAGGATTTTATTTAGAGTGTTTTGTTTTTGTGTCTTTTTATGTTGTTTTTCTTTCTGATCCTTGTTTTGAAAATAACTAGATGTAAATATAATTTTTAATTTTCTTAACCCCGGTTAAATGGCGGATAACGGTACTCCGTGATTATTTAAATCGGTTCCATCAGCTACCCACAAAACTGATATTGTATATAAATTTCTCTTCCAATTTCTCTTTCAATTTTTTTCATTTTTTTTCATGATGGATAATATTCTCACAAGATTGCAGAAACGATTTCCTCCTTTTCCTCGAAATATTTTACTGAAGCTTTACCAAGTTCGATTTGAAAGATTAAGAATGCTTATGCACAAAGGGATTCCTGAAGACATACGTTGGATAATTGAAGCCAAGGTACGTGAAGATGAATATCTTCTTGTTTTGCATTTACCAGGTACAGGTAGAAGCACTTTTGCAAAGAAGCGACGAGCAAAGCACATGAGTTCAAATTGCCACAAATGTGCACGATGGACGTGTAACGGTAAATGTCGTTCTATTGGGATTCCGTCCTCTAATCGAGATGATAAAATTGAATTCATTAAGGATGGACTGAGTAAGGAGAATTTGGGTAATATCCAACTTTCTCTTGAGACGCATCCTAGTGGAGACGTACAAAGAGAAATTCTTGATTTATGGCCGCAATTCCAAAGGGAATGGCAACATCTTGGGAATCTGATGTTAAAAGACCCTGTTTGCCAGCTTGTAAGAAAACTGGATGGGAAGCATATCCTCGACTCATAGAAGGCGTTTAAGCCGTTTCTGGACGTAAAACCAGAGGAAGATGCCAAATACACTTTCGGCGACATTATTACTCTTGACTTTTACGGTTGATTTTTCTTCTCTTTTTGATTTTCTTCCTGAAATCACGCAAAAAATCTTTTGTTAGGTTAACATTTTCTTCTGACAGGTCAGATACACTTTCAGCGACATTATTACTCTTGTCTAATTCACTACTCAGTCCTCTATATATTACACCATGTACTCATTCTCTTTCAGGCACTCGAAAAAAAAAATGGAAAGTACTTCGTCCCAGCGCATTAAAAAAATTTGTGTCTTTGGAGGTGCTTATCCAGGGAAAAATAACATATTTGCTGATGAAGCCATAAGAGTTGGAGTAATACTTGCCCAACAAAAGATCCAGTTGATTTATGGAGGCGGTAGTACGGGTTTAATGGGAGCAGTCGCTACAGCAGCACACGCCGGAGGAAGTCCAGTTCTAGGAGTCGTGCCAAAACTATTCACAGATTTTTGTGGACCTACCTTGGGTAAGGAAATACAAGTCTGGAGTATCCCTGAACGGATAACAATCATGTACCATTCTGCCGATGCATTCATTGCTTTACCAGGAGGTCTGGGTACATTGGAAGAAATAGCTTGCGTGGCTTCTTGGTCATCTTTGGTCACAAATAAGAAACCCATTGGTTTGCTTAATATTAATGGTTATTTTAGTAATTTGCTTTCATATTTAGATAATGCTGTGGAAAATGGATTCATGTTTTCAGAGGCAAGGAGAACCATAATTTCTGCTACAACCATTGAAGATTTACTCAAAAAGCTCCAAGCTTATGAGTGTTTATCTGCTACGGTTGTTTCGCAAACGCTCGGGAAAAGAAAAAGAGATATGGACGAGCAAGGAGTGGATTGCACTTTGTCTTTGTGACATTATCTAACATTTTCCTTGTTGTGTCTCAGTTATAATAAGTGGTTAGCAACCTCTGCAGGTAATATCTCCTAATTTCTACCTTTAAAATTTGACAGTGGGGACAATGTCATATTTTAGTAGGGGGTAAGGGACATATTTTGCTAATTTAAAAAAAAAAAATAATGAAAAAAAAAATAATGATTTTAATCTTTTTATGTTTACTTGTTAATTTTTGTTTAGTATTTTAGGATTATTTAGGTTGCATGGTTTTGTTTTATTTTGAGTCTTAGTTGTTCCTATTCTTATGTTATTAGTTCTTTTCTCTTACACATGATTCTTTCATTTGAGTTAATAGACTTACATTGAGAACAATGTAAGAATTAAGTGTGGGGGGGAATGATTTAGGATTTCTTTTATTTTTGTCTACTATATTTTTTTTCTTTATTATTATTATTATTATTTTATTTTTTTGTGAGTTTTAGTTCCTTTTTAATACAATGATGAGATATGAATTGCATAAGTCTAAAACAGATTTATTAGTGAGAAGATTTTCATGAGAATTGAGCTTGATGTCAACCTTTTTATGAGCCAATGTTAATATGATATGTTGATTGAGAAAGAAGCATGTTTAGACTTAATCTGACTTGTATAATCATCCTTGTGAGTTTTTGAGCCTATAATGATTGATGCATTATACAAATCAATCTAAATTCTTTCTTGAGTGCTCTTATGATTACATGATTCTCTAGAACTTGCTTTAAACCGTTTGAGACTATATTGATACATGTGACAACATGAATATGATAGAGGCATTAGGATTATAACCAGAGCCAAACAGCCATCCATTATTAATGTTCCAAGAGAACACACCCTTAGTGAACCAATTTGAGCCTACATTGAATAAGCTATCTCTTTGGTAACCATAACTTGTCCCTAACCTAAATATACTTATATCTTTACCTTTGTTCCAAAGATGAATTAGCATGTTTTGAGACAAGTTGCAAAGACAAAGAAGATTTATTGAAAATTTGGGTTAGAAACAAGAAATAAGTGTGGGGGGAAAAGAAAGAAAAATGTCAAGAGAAAAAGAAAGGGATCATTGTCAAATACATTCCCATATTAAAAAAAAAAAATCTTCTCTTGAACTTCTAGTTAAAGTAAAGAAAAAGATGTTACAAAGTTGGTTAGAATGATGCAAAGGCTCAACATGAATATTTAGCCTATGTTATTATGTGCTTTATAAGAGTTTTGAGAAGTTTTATTTGTATGATCTTTTTATGTCTCTAAACTTTATGAACTCTTTGGAACCTTTGTGATATCTTTATCCTTTTGTTATTCAACCACATTACAAACCCCTTGGCCCCATTACAACCTTGATTAAAGACCTCTTGATTCATGAAGTTGTATGATCTAAATAGTGGAGAATAGGTGGACAAGCAAGAATATGGTAGAACTGTTTTCATGAGATTGATTGAGTGTAAACACTTCACCACTACTTTAAAGAGTGAAAATCATGAGGGTATCCCATGTGAGTAGTTGAGATTAAGTTTGAATATGCACTATTTTGATTGAAATATGTTATGTTAATATTGGCTTAACTCAAACAATTTACATTCAAGCATGATTTTTTGTGAAATTCTTTAAGCTATTGATTAGTTTATAAGACTTGTTCAAAGATTGTCTCTAATTTGTATAGAAAGGATTAGGAGTAAATATTTTTAGTATATGTAGTTTATTTATATTTTAGTTTTTCAATGTTTGTGGGTATCGTTCTAGTAAACCCTCACGAGACTAAACTCGTCCACTAGGGACACCTAGGGGTTTAAAGGCTTGTGTCACATGCTAAGTGCCACCGTGATTTCCTACGAAAGTGGATTAGATTAGATTTTCTTATTTTATTTTTATTGAGTCGTTGCTAGGGACTAGCAACAATCTAAGTGTGGGGGTGTGATAACTCGTATAATTATATAGTTTTTAGTTATGTTTTATTATTGTTTTGTGTCAAATACAAGTTATTATTGTTTAGTCTAATTGTGTTTATGATCTTTAATATTTTTATGTAATTTGGTGTTTTTCACAAGTTTCTTTGAGTGATTTCAGATTACTAGAGTTAAGGGCAAATCCAGTTCAGTTCCAATTCCGACACCTTTTGCCATATCAGCTATATCTCGAGTTTCACTGAAGCAATAAGGCTGAAATTTTAACCGTGCAAATTTAAGAGGCATATCTATCTTTTTCATGTTTTACACTTCTTGAAACGGAGTCGTTTTCCCTAGCGAAATCGACCATCAAGTTGGCTGATGTGCAATGACGTCTGTGATGACCTGTTTTCGTATTTTGCCCATATCTTCTTATCCACATCAGAAAATGAGCTGATTCCAACGGCTATGGATCAGTAACTGATAGGGGAACATTTTTCTAGAAGACCATGTGATCAGATCAGGCCTCCAAAATTGACAAAATCGACCATCAAGTTGGCTGATCAAAATTGTCATACAATATGACGAAAATTGTTAGAAAAATGCACCCACCTATTATACCTACCTTTGAAATTTGTAAAGCTTGTCTCTTGTCATTTAGCCCTCCAAAATGTGTATAAATAGAGGGCCTTGGATGATTTTAGACGATCATATTGTACATTGGTAGGATATTAGCCATTGTAATAAAATTCTCTAAGTTTTCTTCTTCTTTCTTTTCTCTAGTTTTCTTTTTCTTTATTTTCTTCTTCTTCTTTCTTTCTTTTATTTCCTTCTTAGATTCTCTTTAATTTTATGTTTATGTTTACAATGCCTATGCTAGGCTAAACTTCTATTTGGTTAAGGGTGATTTCAAAGCCCTAGACATGTTTTGTGATTGATTTTCAGATTCTATCTATCATTAATTTTCTATCAAAGTTGCTTATGTTCTTCTACAAGAATTGTTCATGATGTTGTCTTGATTTATTTAGGTGTACAACTAGATAGATCTTGATAATTATCTATTGCTAGTCTAGGAGTCTTGATCCGTGTAATTGTCTTGATTTACTATTCATAAGTGGCAATTTGTGATTAATGATTATGGTCAAGTTTTCAATAATTGCAAAGTGGAACATAACCTAAGTTGAACAATCCGAGCTTATGTGTTTGTTGCTTAGATCAACCTATCTTTCTCATCATAAAGCTGCCATTAAATTGAATTTAGAGAGCTTATTCTAGGTTGTTTAATGGTTAGAGATTAAATAGAGAGCTTGTTCTATTTAACGACAAACTAAGGAAAGATTGGGATAACAGAGCTTGTTGTTATCTACGGTTGTTAACTTTGATAGTTGGTTGATATTGATAGATCTGAAATTGATTCTTAATGATGTCTAGTGGTGGAGAATGAAACCTTAACCATATTTTTCATATTTGATTCTTCTTACTTACTTGTTTTCTTACTTTTCTAGTTTGCTTATTTTTAAAAGTATATTTATTTTTATTGGCTGGTTATACCGCCTAATTTGTATATTAACTTTGTTTTATTTTTATTGGCTGGTTATACCGCCTAATTTAGTATATATATTGGCTGGTTATACCGCCTAATTTAGTATATATATTTTTAGTGGCTGTTATACCGCCTTGCATCTTATTCTTATTATTTACTTTAGTTTAAATCTGGCTTCAAAAACCCCTTTTCTTTTATTGTTCTTGAATTTAAGTTTTAAACTATTAACTTATAAACTAAAACCCAATCCCTGAGGACTCGACCCTTGCTAACTACTATACTTACAATTTATCTTTTTAGTGCAAGGTTAAATAAGATACACTTTTTTGGGTGCATCAGATCTCAATCTTATCCTTGCTTTTGAATTCAGAACCACACAGAAATGCCCTGTTAAGAGTATTAAATTAGGCATACGTGGCTAATAATATATCAGTGGAAAAGCTGGATAGGTTGGTGGGAAATATCGCCGCAGATGACTACATATTTTTCAGCTATGAGGAGATACCACCCAATGGTATTGGTTCAACGAAAGCTCTCCATATAACTACCACTTGTAAAGGGAACATATTATCGAGGGTCCTTTTGGATAATGGTTCTTTACTAAATGTGATGCCTTTAGCAACCCTATCGAAATTGCCAGTGGATATATCCTATATGATAACAAGTTGCACAGTGGTCAGGGCTTTTGATGGAACAAGGAGAGAGGTTATGGGAACCATTGAAGTTCCTCTGGAGATAGGCCCGTGCATTTATACAGTGAACTTCCAGGTCATGGATATTAATCCATCTTATAACTGCTTGTTGGGAAGGCCGTGGATACATTCAGCTGGGGTTGTACCCTCGTCTCTCCACCAAAAGCTGAAATTTGTGATGAAGGGCCGGTTGATCACAGTATCAGGGGAGAAAGACATAATAGCCTCCGCATCTACTGAATCTCCTTATGTGGAGCCCAATGAAGAGGCCGTACAGTGTTCTTTTTGGTCTTTGGTATTCGTAAATGCAGTTTTCGTCGTTGAAGGACGAAAAATTCCAAAACCGAGGCTGTCCAAGAACACAAGGTTGGGGATAAGAACTACCATGGGAAAAGGCTGCAGGGCTAGAAAAGGTCTCGGGAAATATCTTCAGGGGATGGCTCGAGCAATGGAAGTAAAAGGAAAGAAATACTGGTTTGGCCTAGGATATCTTCCGAAGGCCCATGAGAAAAGGAAACAAGTTGAAAGGAACCGACAAAGGAGGATGGCCCGTCTTACGGGTATGGATATTAAATGGGAGCCTATGACATTCCCACCTATCCTTCACAGCTTTCGCTCAGCTGGTTCTCTGTTCGAAGAAATGAATTTTGATGATGTGCTCGTAATGATGGAGCAAGCCTTCGAGAGATTCCAGGTGAATAGGGATGAGCAGATGTATGATGTGGAGATTTGCAGGACTGAGGAAGACAGAATTGAAAGAGAGAATGCTAGGTGGAATATGCGACCTTGTCCACCAGGATATAGACTAACCAACTGGAGTGCGACTGAGTTGCCCATAGTTTTTAAGTCGATTCCAAAGTAATACTTTTTAAAAAGCAATCTTAATTATCTTTACCCAGAGATATTAAGAGTTTTTTTTTTTTTTGTAATGGGCTTTTTAAACATTTTTATTCAATAAATAACAAGCACAATGCATTTTATCCATATTGATGTGTCCATAATCTTTCATTTTTGTTATTTATTTTGTTTTAATTATATATTTTCCTATATTGTTTCTTCTCCACCTATTTACAAGTGTGCGAATGCGAAATATGAGGACTTTCCTGTTAGTAATTCTGAAATTGATTTTGAAAGACCCATTTGCACGGGTGATTTTGAGGCTAATGATGATACTGAGGATTATGGTCTACCTCCGGATCTATTAAGGAAAATAGAACAAGAGGAAAAGCAAGTACTTCCTCATAAGGAATTATTGGAGACAATAAATCTGGGAAATGGTGAAGAGATAAAAGAAGTCAAAATTGGAACTTCATTGTCACTATCAATAAAAGGTGAATTGATAGCTTTGCTCCAGGAGTATGTGGATCTATTTGCATGGCCTTACCAAGACATGCCAGGGTTAGATCCGGATATTGTGGTTCATAAGCTCCCTTTAAAGCCAGAATGTAAGCCAATTCAGCAAAAGTTGAGAAGAATGAGGCCTGATATGTTGTTAAAGATAAAAGAGGAGGTGAAGAAACAATTTGATGCTGGATTCCTAGAGGTGGCAAAATATCCAGAATAGGTGGCAAATATTGTTCCAGTACCAAAGAAGGATGGCAAGGTGCGGATGTGCATTGATTACCAAGATTTGAACAAGGCCAGTCCTAAAGATAATTTCCCTTTGCCCCACATTGATACTCTGGTGGATAATACGCGAAAAGTTCTTTATTTTCTTTCATGGACGGATTCTCAGGATACAATCAGATCAAGATGGCATCGAAAGATATGGAGAAACCCATATTTGTTACAATGTGGGGAACCTTCTGCTACAAAGTAATGTCATTTGGGTTAAAGAATGCTGGGGCAACATACCAAAGAGCCATGGTAACCTTGTTTCATGATATGATGCATAAGGGAATTGAGGTCTACGTTGATGATATGATTGCAAAGTCACAAGGAGAAGAGGAGCATATTGCGAACCTAAAAAAGCTCTTTCAACGACTAAAGAAGTTTAGACTAAAGCTAAATCCGACAAAATGCACTTTTGGAGTCACCTCGGGGAAGTTGTTGGGTTTTGTCGTTAGCAAAAGAGGAATTGAGATTGACCCGGATAAAGTGAAGGCTATTTAGAATCTGCCACCACCTCGCACTCAAAAGGAAGTAAGAGGTTTTCTGGGGAGATTGAATTACATTGCTCGATTTATTTCACAATTAACCGACAAATGTGATCCAATATTTAAGTTATTTCAAAAACGTGATCCAGGAGAATGGGATGAATGGTGTCAGATTGCTTTTGAAAAGGTTAAGCATTATCTATCAAACCCACCAGTATTAATGCCACCTATTCTGGATAAACCAATAATACTGTATTTATCAGTATTTGAAAGATCCATGGGTTGTGTTTTGGGGCAGCTTGACGAAACTGGAAAGAAAGAACAGGCAGTTTACTACCTCAATAAGAAGTTCACAGATTATGAGTTGAAATATTCGTCGGTAGAAAAGTTGTGTTGTGCCTTAGCTTGGACTGCTCGAAGACTCAAACAACATATGTTGTATCACACAATGTGGCTGATTGCCAAGCTGGATCCAGTCAAGTACATGTTGGAAGCACCTTCTTTGTCAGGGAGGACAGCAAGATGGCAGGTTTTATTGTCAGAGTACGACATTGTATATGTAAGTCAAAAAGCTATCAAGGGCAGTGTAATAGCTAAATTCTTAGCAAGTCGGGCAGTGGAAGATTATGAGCCGTTGAACTTTGACTTCCCAGATGAGGATTTGATGTATGTGTCGCAAGCAGATAATGTTCCCCTGAATAAGAAAGTATGGAAAATGTACTTTGATGGAGCATCTAATGCCATGGGGCATGGAATCGGTGCAGTGCTTATATCCCCCGAAGAAGATTGTTATCCTTTTACCGCTAGATTGGATTTTGATTGTAAAAACAATACTGCCGAGTATGAAGCATATACTATGGGCCTTCGTGCTGCAGTGGACAGAAAGATCAAAGTATTGGAAATTTTCGGAGACTCAGCCTTAGTGGTTTACCAGCTACGAGGAGAATGGGAAACCCGAGATACAAAGCTAATCCGATACCGAGAACTCATACTGAGTTTATAAGAGGAGTTTGAATATGTGAATTTCAATTACTTTCTTCGAGAAGAAAACCGGATGGCGGATGCTCTGGCTACTTTGTCATCAATGTTTAAAGTGAATGAAGGGGCGGAAGTTGTGCCGATCAAGACGAGCATATATGAGTCTCCTGCCCACTGTTTGAGTATTAAAGAAGAAGCAGATGGTCTCCCTTGGTATAACGAAATCTTGCAGTACATCAAGAGTCAACAGTATCCAGAACAAGCAACAAAGAATAACAAGAGGACTCTGAGAAGGTTAGCAATGGGTTTTGTTCTAGACAGTGAGATTCTCTACAAGAAAGGGAAAGATCAAGTCCTATTGAGATGTGTCGGGTCTGCCGAAGCTCAAAGAATCATAGAAGAGGTCCATGAAGGGATATGTGGCACCCATGCTAATGGTCACATGCTTGCTAAACAGATTATGAGGGCAGGGTACTATTGGTTGACGATGGAAGGAGATTGTATCAGTTATTCTCGGAAGTGCCATAAATGCCAGATTTATGCAAATAAGATTCATGTGTCGCCATCGCCATTACATGTCATGACTGCACCTTGGCCTTTTTCAATGTGGGGAATGGATATGATCGGGCCTATTACCTCGAAAGCTTCAAATGGACATTGTTTCATTTTGGTGGCCATAGATTATTTCACAAAATGGGTAGATACTGCTTCCTATGCGAATGTAACAAAGTCGGTGGTATACAGATTCGTCAAGAAAGAAATCATATGCCGTTACGGGTTACCAGCAAGAATTATTTCGGATAATGCTCTCAATTTGAACAATAAGATGATGAGAGAAGTGTGTACTCAATTCAAGATCACACATCATAATTCGGCAACTTACCGTCCAAAGATGAATGGCGCAGTAGAAGCAGCTAACAAGAATATCAAGAAGATTGTCGAGAAGATGACCAATGTGTACAAGGATTGGCATGAGATCTTGCCTTTCGCTCTTCATGCATATCGTACTTCGGCCTGCACATCTACAGGGGCAACACCGTTTTCTTTGGTATACGGGATGGAAGCAGTACTACCTATTGAAGTTGAGATCCCTTCACTTCGGGTTTTGATGGAAGTTGGCCTATAGGAACAGAATGGGTTAGAGCTCGTTATGAACAGTTGAATCTCATCGAGGAAAAAAGACTGAAAGCAATTTGTCACGGGCAGTTGTATCAGAAAATGATGATTCGAGCCCACAACAAGATAGTTAATCCCAGACAGTTCCGAGAGGGGGAGTTGGTATTGAGAAAAATTCTCCCTATAGTGAAGGACCCGAGAGGAAAATGGGCTCTGAATTGGGAAGGACCCTATGTGGTAAAAAGAGCTTTTTCTGGAGGTGCATTGATTCTAACTAGAATGGACGGGGAAGATTTCAGAAATCCCGTGAATGCTGATGAATTAAAGAAGTATTATGCTTAAAAAAAAGTGTGATGCTGTGCACATGGACATTCGAATGATTCCAAGTGTAAAAATAGAAATTCTATATATCTATTTCCCCTGAGAATTTCTTTTCAAAGAGAATAGTCATGCTTGATATGATGAATGGTCGTCCTTCATATTCCTTCCACTAAGAAGAAATTATCCCTAGTCACCCCTTTGAGCCTTAAGAATTATTTCTTTCTTTAAACCTTGATCAAGGATCACCTTCTATACTGGAGGCAAATGCGAGGAAAGATAATCAAAAATCATGGCAAAAAGAAAGCCATCGGAAATGTGGCAAATGAAAGCCAACAAAACAAACAAAAAAAAAATAGAAGAAAGGAAAGTCCAAAAAGGGACAAATGTTTCAAGAATGAGTTCTCCTCAAGAAATGATCCTTGATCCAATCACCCTTAAACACACTTTGGGCCTATTTTATCCTTTCTTTCTAAACCAAAACCTTGGCCTACATTACATGCTTTAAAAGCCCATTTTGATCAGGCATGGATATTTAATTTGAAAGGTTATTCTCAGAATTCATCCCATCTTTTGAATTGATATTTTTACCTTGGAAGCATTTAGAATTCTCAGATGCATGGTAGAATACCAAAAAAAAAAATGGAAATGAAAAAGAATGTAAAAGGAGAGGTTTAAGCCGAAAGCCCGCAAAGGGCGACTTAATACCGAACGGAGGACACTTGAGTTGAAAACCTGCAAAGGGCGACTTAGGTACTGATCAAAGCTTGAATCAATGCTCCATGTAAAGGGGGAGAAAGTATCTGACAATCAGAGAAAAGGGGAACAACGCAGTCTGATGTAACTACAGAAGCTAAGAGGTTACCCAAGTGAATTACTCGTTCAAGAGAAATTTCAGATGGTTTGAAAATTGAGGGGTCGAAGATATTCCGCATCCGGGGCATCTACAACCTATAACCTTACATTTGTTTCTTATATCTTTGATATTTATTATTTCAAAAACATTTCTTGCAATAAATTCTTGTTATCCTTTTCATGACAATTTTTGCTTGATTCATATTTTCTTTCATATACTTTTGAGATGCATTATGGTTGTTATTAAATTGAATGATGATTAGTAATAAAAATCTTTAAATAAAGGGATTTCAAAGTATTACTAAGGAATAGATTTAAATCTTGGGAAAGGTTTGGAAAGTTCACCAAGAAAAGAAAACAGTGAACGTGGTGGAAACTTCATCACGAAGTCAGAAAATCTGTGAACTTCAACGAGAGACAGAAGTTGAGACTATTTGACAAGATATCTTGAGTGAAGAATTCCTTAAGTGGGGCATCAATGAACAATTGAAGACTCTATCCTGAAGTCATATAATCTATGAACCTCAAAGAAACCATGGATTAGAAATTATGGCACAATCATTTGATTACATTTATTTTAGGAAACATACAAGCATTTGCAAAGCATGACATTCTCATCATTGCATTAGCTAACAGTGCAGAAATCAGGGAAACTAGGACTTCCTCAAAGAGAACTCATTTTGCTTCTCAAAATATTCGGACTCCGAGATCGCCATCAAGGTATTTCTTTCTGTTTTAAATCGAATTCATTTTGTTTATCAGACGAGTTGAGCCTTGAGACTGTCGTCAAGGTATTTTCAAATCCCAATTTTAAAGACCTTCGGGCACCAGTTTTAAAGACCTTCGGGCATCAGTTTTAAAGACCTTCGTGCACCAGTTTTAAAGACCTTCGGGCACCAGTTTTAAAGACCTTCAGGCACCAATTTTAAAGACCTTCGGCACCAGTTTTAAAGACCTTCGGGAACCAGTTTTAAAGACCTTCGGGCACCAGTTTTAAAGACCTTCGGGCACCAGTTTTAAAAACCTTCTGGCACCATTTTAAAGACTTCCGGGCACCTATTTTTTAAGACCTCCGGGCACCATTTTGAAGACCTTCGGGCACCAGTTTTAAAGACCTTTGGGCACCAGTTTTAAAGACCTCCGGGCACCAGTTTTAAAGACCTTCAGGCACTAGTTTTAAAGACCTCCGGGCACCATTTTAAAGTCTTCTAGGCACCTTTTTTTAAGACCTCCGAGCACCATTTTAAAGAACTTCGAGCACCAGTTTTTTTAAGACCTTCGGGCACCATTTTTAAGATTTTCGGGCATAATTTTTTCTTTTGAAAATTGAATCCTTTTCCTTAAGATGGGTCGAGCCTTGATTAGTCAGGGAATTCAATTTAAGGACAAATCTTCAATTTGCAGCTTTTTCAAAAAAAAAATGAATGAATGAAAAATGATAGAAGAATGTAAAGAAACCCTAATCCGAGAAATTTGGGGGAAAGTGCTTAAAAGATCAATTGGTCAAAATTGAAGGTTCCAAATGAAATATAAGCACTGACTACGGGTAATGGAAAACCACTTGCAAGAAAAACCGAAAGAAAAGTCAATCCGGGAGAAAACCGAGAATTAGGGTTTTTGGTGGATTTCGGTGAAATCGGGAAGAATCACAGAAATGGCCCGACTTGGTAAGACCAAAGCCCCCAATGGATGAGAAATGATTAAAAATGGATAGCCCAAGGCTGAGCTTGAAGAAAATCTGAAAATCGGACTTGTTTTGAGCAAAATCGGGTTTCGAAGGCAAAATGGCAAAATTGGAAAATTTGGGAAAATTAGCAAATGGACTCCAAAAATTCTGAAAATTTGCAAATCTCATTCTTAAATCATTTGGAAGAGATTGACGAAAAAAAATCTTGATTCGGAGTTCGTTTGCGAAATGGCCAAATCCCGAGCCTCTAATGTAGTAATTCAAAAAGTAAAATCCCGGAAAAATAGCAAATGAGCTCCAAATCTTCTAAAATTTTGCAAATCTCATTTTTAAATTATTTGGAAGAGATTTGCGAAAAAAAATCTTGATTTGGAGTTTGTTTGCAAAATGGCCAAATCTCGAGCTCCTATGAAGTAATTCAAGCAGATAAATCCCAAAAAAATACCAAATGAGCTCCAAAAATTATGAACACTTCCAGATCATACTTTTAAATTGTTTGGAAGAGATTGGTGAAGAAAAAGTTTTATTTGGAGCTCGTTTAAGAAATGGTAAAATATGGGGGCATAAAAGGGCATTTTTAGAAGAAAAAATCCAAATAAATAGCAAACGGACTCAGATAATTTTGAAAACTTCCAGAGCTCAATGTTTTATTATTTTGAAAGTATTAAAAGAATAAAAATTGAATTTGGAGTCCGTTTGATATTTATTTGCATCCGGGGGGCAAAACGGTCATTTCACCCAAGCAACCGAAAAGGGCTTCTTTTGGCCTTTCAAAAAATCAGACTTGGGCTGGAAAAGAGAAGTGCTGGCCTGACAAGGCCCAAAGAAAAGAGGAAGCTTCTGATTTTTCAATCAAATGGCCAAGAATTAAGAGTTAGTTAGAGATTCTTTTTAATCAAGCCATGGTGATTAAGCCACATAGGCCAAGGGAGAGTGTCAACATTATTCTTGAACAGCTGTAATTTGGGACATCTGATATGCTAATCTAAGGGTGATAATTTCATGATTTTTTCACCTTGAACTATTAGCTATTTGATGGAAAATTGGTTGGAAAAAAATGACAACACCCTTGCATGAGATAGAGGGCCATTCGGCCAGCTTAAGGGGGGAGGGCAAAATTCATTTTTTCACACTTTCATTTTGCTGATTTCTCTTAGTTTTTCTTAGTTTTTCTCTCCTTGGTTGAAATCAAAAAGAAAAAGTTTAGAAAAGAAAGGAAAGTTTAAAGAGATAAAGCTTGAAATATAGCTTCTTGAGGTTGCTCTTGAGCACCAACTCTTGCACTTTCTTGATTTTCCATTCTTGTTTTTGCTATTTTGATTACTACTTGGTGAGTTTCCTTTTTAAATAAATGTTTTTTTTAATTGTTCTTCTTAAGTTCTTTCTTCATTTCTTTCTTAAATTTTTTTTTTTACAATTTTTTTTACAATTTCTCACCATGGCCGAACGGCCTACATTCTTTATTAAGGTTGCTGTTTTGTTTATTTTGTTTTGTTATTTATGTTATTTTATTTAATCTTGATGTTTTAAGTGTTATTCTACTTCATACTTGAGTCATATTTTAATTTGGTTGCTTTGTTTGTTGCCATTTATGATTTAAATATCATGTTCTTGCATTTTTAATTTTCTGTTTTCATAATGTTTAAATTGGTTAATGTTTTATATTTAGTATGTCAAGTGTTTGTGAAAATGCTTGTGTTGTGTTTGCATGATTTGAATTTTATATTTTAGTTGAGCATGTTAGTATATCAAGTGTTTGTGAAAATGCTTGTTTGGTTTTAGTATTTCTACTTTGTGTTTACATGTTTTGAGTGTTATATTTTAGTTGAGCATGTTAGTATATCAAGTGTTTGTGAAAATGCCGTGCTTGTTGGAGCTTGAGGCCATTCGGCTACTCCATGTGTTTTGCATTGTATGTTGATTTTTGCCATGTTAGTTTTTAGGTTTTTGCATTTGCATGACATTTGATTGAGTATTTAATTTAAGTATACCAAGTGTTTGTGAAAATGCCATGCTTGTTAGGAACTATAGGCCATTCGGCCACTCCTTGTATTCTAGCATCATGGTTGCATTTTTGCTATGTTAGTTGATAGGTTAGCATTTGCATGATATTTGGTTGAGTTTTAGGTTTAAGCATGCTTTGTGTTTGTGAAAATGCCATGCATATTTTAGTAATTAGGTTTGGTTTATTTGCCACGCATGTTCATGATTTTAGACCTAGGTTGCATTAAATGCCATGCAAGTTCATTTAGGTCTAGGTCACTATATTGATACCATGCATTTTTTCATGACATTTAGGTTTAAACTCATGCATTTCATGCACTATGTTTGCTGTAATTTTTCATGCATTTCATGTTCATGCCACTTGAATAATGACTTGAGCCAATTAATGGTTCAAAGTCATGCTCTCTTGAGCACATTTGTGGAAAATTAAGCTTTGTCAAATTAATTATTCTACCTTTGTGATTTTTTTTTACTTAGCCAATTTTTATCTAACTTTCAAAAAGTCCCAGCTACTGTTTGTAAGTCATTTTGTGAGTCTTAAATATTTTTACTTTGATTTTTAAATAATTGTATCAAAGGCAAAATTGTATTTTGGCAAAACAGTTTTTTCACCCAGAACTCGTACTTTCCCAATTTTTCTGGGCATTCATCTTTAATTATAAAATTAAGATGATTTTTTCCCGTGTATTTTTACATGTTCTGAGTCTCCATTACTTTTATCAGATTTTTTCGAATTTTTAAAAATAGTGTAAAAAATCGTGGCTTAAAACTGGACAGTGGACTTAGAATTAAATTTAAACGAAAATCATTTTTCTGTTTTGGTTATGTTACTTAGGGAGGGCTGATTAGGAATTTTAGATACTGACTTAGGGTAGTTTCTAAGCCTATTTAAACTATAAAAATGATTTTGTAAGTCTCGGGTTAAGGGTGGTCAAGTCCGGGATTTTAAACTTAGGAAATTATAGCTATTTAAAAAAGGGTTTAGTCTAGTTTTTTTTTTTTTTTAACCTAAGTTTTTCAAAATTGTTTTCAAACAATCACAAAGTGTTTTGGTTTTAGAATATTTAATTTGACATATTTTCCTAAGGTAGTCTGATATCTTTTTAGATATACGGATTTCCTTAATTAAAGGAAAAAAATACATTTTCATGCATTGCATTTTCCATATTCATGCATTTTATATCATATGTGATTTTTCTATGATAATTTCTATGATATTATTATGATTTTGAGTTATGTTATATTGTTTATTATATGATTTGGAATATTTCATGATATCATATGCTTTTTATTTAAATTTTTTTTTTTGTTATATTATTTAGCATATACTATGTTCATGCATTATTATTTTCATTTTTATTTCCATGCATATTATATGATAGCATTATTTTATATTCCATGTTATCTAAATTATATGCCATATCATTCATATTTGCCATGTCATTTAAATCATTTCATTTCATATAGAATATGTATGTTACTTAGGTCATTTCATTTCATATAGAACTACAAAGGTTACAATCCTAATGGAATTGTGGACAAGATCGTGAAAATGATTAAACCCGAGAGCCTGATACCAAAGATAGAAACCTCGGATCCTGTACCATACCTGCAAACTGTTCTAGGTCCAAACCAGTATCCCAACCCTACTATGGTCCAATCGTCCATTGGGATGACCACTACGGGATTCCTGAATCCCACTCCATCACCACCAACTGTCAGTTCGTACTATTTCCATCATCAATCACCTTATCAAGCATCCGGGATAGGAACCTCGAACTATGTACAACCTCCAAGGGTCCTGTGTCCAAATCCATACCCTTACCATGTTGTTCTGCAACCTCTCCATGTAAACACTTTGGTTAGAACCTTAGTGCCACCACCAAGTTCCCAACTCCTAGGCCATATGTGACTAAGAAACAACTCAAAAACAAGACTCTAGAGCAGTATGATCCCATTCCAATCAGCTACCAAAAGCTTCTCCCTATACTGATCCAAAATCACATGGTTGCCTGTGTCCCGCTGAAACCCTTGTTACCACCTTTTCTCAGGTGGTATAATCCAAATGCAAGATGTGACTATCACTGTGGAATTGCTGGCCATAGCATTGAAGACCGTATAGCCTTCAAAAAGAAAGTGCAATCTCTTATAGAGATCAAGTAGATTGATCAAACGACTCTGATTGATAGAGGGCTAGGAAAGCATAATTAGGATTAGGAGATTTATGGCAATGATGTAGAAAGACTTTGGTCTGATATGGTGTAATAGGATTTCACTTTTTCAGTAGCCGGCTCTTATAGCCTTAGGATGCTAGAAAGAATGAAGTGCTTGTAAAGACAGTTTTAACCACTGCTCAAATTTCGTAAAACATGGTTTATACCATTGTGAACATTGATATGGGAATGAATTGATTATGCTTCAAATTTATGAGATGTTGATGATTAAGTTCCTGCGATTCTTATTTCTTCTGTGATATCTTCCCCTTTGCATTTTGCATCCTATCAATTATTTGTCATACCATACATTCATACATACATCATGTTAGAATTAGATTGCATACATGACACACATGGTCAGCATGATTTTCTTTGTATATACTCTGTGTCAATCATTCATTGTTTACATACATCATAATTGACATCGTGTTGCATTCATAGAGTATATGATCATTCATTGGGAAATACGCTGAAATATACATGATCATTCGCTACATATATCCATGCGTTGATCTGTTTATTCTTTGCTTGCAGCATGTTAGCATCGTGATTGCATTTATTACATATATACTCAGCATGTTTCCACTGTACATGTCCATACATCATATTGTTTAGGCTTAACGTGCATCAAATTGCATTCATGACTCCTTCATCATGACATACATTTGGGGAAATAAAACAGAAGTTGGCTTGGCTTTAAAAGTCTTTGAAAGAATTTCCATTTCAAATCAGAGGTATAAGAAGTACTGAGTACCCTTTTAATACAAGCTAGAGCTATGGAGAATGAACAAGCTGCCCGAATAGAAAGAATGGAAAGGGCACATGAAGAATTGCGAAACAGCTAGAAAAGTCTCAAGCAGAATCTAAGGATCAGATGACTAAATTGATGGAGCTGATGTCTGCCGTAATCAAGGGAAAGGGAGACACTGAAAACTTGGCCGCCAGAGAAGGGTTAGAGGCACAAGAGGGTCAGATTGAGGTCATGATGTTAAATGGCCAGAATACAGTTAATCCCAGCAACATTCTGATAGATGATCCAGCTAAACAAGCAAAACTGAAGATGGTTGAGTCGAACGAGGCCGAGTTGGCAGATTCCCAAGGGAAATATTAGTTGCTAGATGAAAAGCTCAGGGTAGTAGAAAATAAAGATATATTCGGGAGTGTGGATGCAAAAGAACGATGCTTGGTCCTCAATTTAGTCATTCCTCCAAAATTCAAGGTCCCTAACTTTGTGAAATATGACGAGACAACCAATCCATCAAACCACATCACCATGTTCTGCCGAAAGATGGCAAGTTACATAGATAATATGAGCTTTTGATTCACTACTTTTAGGATAGCCTCAGCGGGTCCGCAATTAGGTGATATAGTTAGTTGAGCAAGGATCAGATTCGCTCTTGGAATGATTTGGCCAGGGCTTTTCTAAACCAGTACAAGCATGTGACCGACATGACACCTGACCATCTCACCTTGCAAAATATGGAGAAAAAGATTACTGAGAGCTTCAAAGAGTATGCTCAGAGGTGGAGGAACATGGCCACCTAAGTACAACCACCCTTAACTCAAAAAGAAACCATTGTCCTTTTTGTGAATACACTAGAGGCCCCATACTACGATAGACTTGTTGGCAACACCACGAAGAATTTTTAGGATATGGTAATCTCCGGGGAAATGATTGAAAATGCTATCAACGCTGGGAAACTCGAAGGGGGTAAAACATTTAATTCAAAGAGAAACAGGATGCCCAAAAAGAAAAAAGAAGATGTCCAAGCCATGGGAGACTTTGCCCCATATATTCCAGCTACTTCATACCAACGACTCTGTCCTTCTATGAACTATGTACCCCAGGGTTCATACTTATATCCAATGGACTCCAGAATCCAGTAAATTTTCAACCTTTTGTTAGTTAGAGGAAATTGAAGAATATCTAGAAAAAAATCAGTTTGAGTCACTCCCCATGTCTTACTCTGAACTATTGCCCCAACTGGTCGAAGAGAAACTCCTCACTAAAGTTCCAGTGGAGCCTATCCAACCCCCATATCCGAGCTGGTATGACGAGAACGCATATTGTGATTATCATTCTGGGATTCAGGGACATTCCACGAAAAATTGCCTATGTCTAAAACGGAAGGTTCAAGCACTCATCAATAAAGGGCAATTAGATGTGGGGAAGAAACAAAGGTCGGACAGCGTGGAGAATCTACTGAATGGGAATGATGAGACCATTGTGGATGTCATAATGGGAGAAGTAGATGGAAAGATCGAAAAGAGTACTGAGGAATAGCCAATTTGAATTAGGGAGAACATGTTAAGGGGGAGTTTTTTTATGCATGTAGTTTCATACCTCATGATGAAAACACTTGTCTTATGGTGACATTCATATGAATTAAATAGACTTTGAATTTTAAATGCTTTGTGTTTGTTGTGTTTTAACAATAATTTGAATTTGCAAAAAAAAAAAAAAAAACATTAAGGAAGTTTTAGTAATGGACGGTCTCAAGAATATTGATGATCATTGTTAGAAATGACCCCATACCCTCCCCCCTCTTTTTGGGCTTCTCTATGCCTAAACCCCTTGAATCGAAAACACTTGAAAGACCTAATGCTTCAAGGAATATGAATGATGGAACTTCATAAAAAAAAGAAAAAAACATTGTCATCACAGAATAAGCAAAGATGTAAATCCTAGTCTAGGCCATGAACAAAGGAACGAACTTTTTGATTTTTTTTTGAAATTCCTTGAAATTCAAACAAATGAGACATTCTTTCAAGAATCTAGATTTTGGTAATTTGATGTATGTCAAGATTGTGCTAAAACCATTCATGACCTTTACCAACAACCAAAAAATACTAATTACCCAAACATCACTTCATGATTGACACCCTAGGGCATAATGATTAAACTAGATTATCCCATGTCCCAGAGAAAACCCATTTTTGGGTCATATTTTCCTTCTCTCTTCAAAGAACTCAGATTTGAAACTCAGCCTTTTCAAAATAGACTTAGACTTGCTATGTTCCTCGTTGATACAAATTCTCATGGTTAATCAAATTGGGGTGTCATATGTGGAAATGATGGTTATATGGTGAAAAAGGATGGGACTAACGCATGAATCATTGGGGGCATGCGATTAAGAAAAAAACAAATTGGGATATCATGCATATGAGAATTCGGATGATTCCAAGGTGTAAAATGAAATTTCGATTATCTATTTCCCCTGAGGATTACTTTTCAATGAGAATATTTGTGCTTGATATGATGAATGGCCATCTTTCATATCCCTTTCACAAGAAGAAATTATCCATAGTCACCCCTTTTGAACCAAAAGATTTCTTTCTTCTTGGAACCTTGATCAAGGATCAACCTCTACACTAGGGGGCAGATGCGAGGAATGATCTTTTCAAAGATCACGGAAAAATGAGTCTTAGCTCAAAGATAGATATAAAGAAAATAGAGTCCCGAATGAATATGGGCTCACTCTGTCAAAAGGAAAAGAAAAAGATGGCGAAATTGTTTTTCAGTTGTGAGCCTAGAAGGGAACTAAAAGATGGCGAAAAGGATGGGACTAACGCATGAATCTTGATATGGAAACTAAAAGAATGTTGGCTTTTTTTGCTTCTCAATGAATTCATGATTTATAAAACCTGTTCCATTTGTGAGCCTAGAAGGGACATACATTTTTTTGTTGTGAAGTTTTCCTGGAAAAACCAAAATCATATTGTACCAAGCCTTGTCAATTCAAGTTGAAAAAACCCAAAAACAGTGATCATCAGTCTTCAAAAGATTTGTACATTACACACTGTGGGGTTAAAATTTTTGACTTATAAGTTTTCATTAAATAAGCAAAATTGTTTTTTAGAAAAGGAAAATAAAAATATTTTTGAAAATACCCATTTTTGATGTTGACATGAGACAAGGGTTTTTCTAACCCAAAGGTATAGAACTGCTAGGATAGGTCTTGACTTTCAGATATGATAAGAAGAAATAGAACCCGATTCAGACCTCTGTTGATGAGAGTTTGAAAACTGTTGGAGCAAAAAGAATAGCCAAACACTGAAAAAGGAGTTGAAGATATACTCTGATTTGAAGAGGAAAAATGAATGGGAAAGGCTAAGCCAAAGTCTAGAAAAACGAACGGGGGCATTTGCATCATTCATGAACACTTAGCTCTCTATTAAGCTTTTCATCTGCAACGTGTCAGCGAGCATTTGCATCATTCATGGATATTTTCATTTGCACTATTCCATGAGCATCTGCAATCTATCTTTACAAGTACATCCTTCATAAATATTTGCATTCGCATCATCTCAAGCAAGTGCATTATTTCTAGGATCGTCGCATCTTCATTGTAGCTACAATTACATCATTCATGAACCACTTACATGAACATGATTTGTAGAGACATCTGCATCTGCATCAATCTAAGACATTTTCATTTACACCATCAAGCATATGCATCCTCTCTCAAATCCTTCAGGTTAATTTCCAGGCCATTTTAATTTCTGGTTCCATCCAGATCTTTTTCAATTTTCTGGTTTCACCCATGCTTTTCTATTTCTGGTTTCATCCAGATCATTTTTCAATTTTCTGGTTCACCCATGCTTTTCAATTTCTGGTTTCATCCAGATATTTTTCAAATTTCTAGTTTCCACCATGCTTTCCAATTTCTGGTTTCATCCAGATCTTTTTCAGATTTTCTGGTTTCACCCATGCTTTTCAATTTATGGTTTCATCCATGCTTTTCAATATTCTGGTTTCACCCATGCTTTTCCAATTTTTGGTTTCATCCAGATGTTTTTCAAATTTCTGGGTTCACCCATGCCTTTTTACTCTCTTGTTTTATCCAGATCTTTTTTAAATTTTTGGTTTCACCCATGTTTTTCAATTTTTGGTTTCATCCAAATCTTTTTCAAATTTCTGGTTTCACTCATACTTTTCAATTTTTTTGTTCCATCCAGATCATTTTCAAATTTCTGGTTTCACCCATGCTTTTCAATTTCTAGTTTCATCCAGATCTTTTTCAATTTTTGGTTTCATCCAGATCTTTTTCAAATTTCTGGTTTCACCCATGCTTTTCAATTTCTGGTTTCATCCAGATCTTTTTAAAATTTTTGGTTTTACCCATGTCATTTCAATCCCTGGTTTCATCCAGATCTTTTTCACCCATGCCAGTAAGGTTAGCACAAAACATGTTAAGCCCTCGAGACCATCATTGAGGTATTTTCTTATCTTGCAAATCGAACTCATTTCCTTAAGATAGGTCGAGCCTTGATTAGTAAAGGAATTCAACTTAAGGACAATAACTTCTATTTACAGTTTTTTTTTTTTTAAAAATAAAAATAAAAAAAAAAGAAACCCTCTTTTCCCTTCTTTTCACATGTGATTTCACTAACCGGACAAAATTAATGTTTGTTTATCTTTGCCTAATTCTTGATTCTCAGCAATAGCCAAAGAGGGGCAACTGTAGACACCTAATTTTGTCCGGACCACTAAAACAGTTATGTTTTCTTCCTAAATTGATGTTTCAGAATGTAAAAAGACTTTTTTCATCCTACAGGTGGTACTCCGAGACTTAGTCTAAGAAGGCGAGCATAAAAAGTCAAACTTGAAAAAGTTAACCTCGAAAAGTCAACCTCAAAAAGTCAACTACTAAAAAAGTCAACCCATTTTCAGAATCAAGATTTGAAGTTCAATTAAAAATGGCGAAAGAATTTTGATAATCCAAGGTATACATCGAAAGATATGGAGTTCGAAAGTTAGATTACAAAGATTCAATAAAAAGAAAACACCTAGTTTGGGAAATTTGGGGAAAAGTGCTTAAACGATCAAATTGGTCAAAATTGAAGGTTCCAAATAAAAAATAAGCACTGACTACGGGTAATGGAGATGTTACTTGAAAGAAAAATTGAAAGAAAAGTCAATTCGAAAGAAAATCGAGAATTAGGATTTTTGGGGGATTTCGATGAAATTTGGAATAATTACAGAAATGGCCCTATTCGGTAAGACTAAAGCCCATAATTGATGAGGAGTGATTAAACAAGGATAGCCCAAGGCTCAATTTGAAGAAAATCTGAAAATCATACTTGTTTTGAGCAAAACCGAGTTTCGGAGGCAAAAGGGCAAAATTGAAAATTTTGGGAAAAATAACAAATGAACTCCAAAATTCTGAAAAATTGAAAATCTCATTCTTAAAACATTTCGAAGAGATTGGCGAAAGAAAATCCAGATTCATAGTTCGTTTGCAAAATGGCCAAATCCCGGGTCCCCTTTGTAGAAATTCAAGAAGATAAATCCCGAAAAAAATAGCAAATGAACTCCAAAAATTCTGAAAATTTTTACATCTCATTCTTAAATTATTTGGAAGAGATTGGAGAAAAAAATCCAGATTCGGAGTTCGTTTACAAAATGGCCAAATCTCGGGCCAACTATATAGTAATTCAAGCAGATAAATCCCGAAAAAACACCAAATGAGTTCCAAAAATTATGAAAACTTCCAGATCATACTTTTAATTTATTTGGAAGAGATTCGTGAATAAAAATCTGGATTTGGAGCTCGTTTAAAAAATGGTAAAGTTTGGGAGTACAAAAAGGCAATTTTGGAAGAAAAAATCCAAATAAATAGCAAATGGGCTCGGAAAATTTTTAAAACCTCCAGAATTCAATTTTTTATTATTTTGGAAGTATTGAAAAAAATAAAATTTTGAATTTGAAGTCCGTTTGCTATTTATTTACGTTCGGGGGGCAAAAAGGTCATTTTACCCAAGAAACCGTAAAGGGTTTTTCTTGCCTTTTAAAAAAATGGAGATTGGGCTGGAAGATGAGGGTTCAGCCAGCCAAGGCCCAAGGTGGGCAAATATTTTTTTCATTTTTAATCAAATGTCCAACAATGAAGAGGAAGGTAGTTATTTTTTTGATCAAGCCTTTGTAATTGAGCCACATGGACCAATGCATGAAGAGGGAGAATGTCAACATAATGGCTTAAGACTCTTGAACAGCTGTAATTGTGGATAGCTGATTACCTAATCTAAGGGTGATAATTTCACATTTTAAACATCTTGGTTTAATTGCCTTTGGATCAAAATTGGTTGAAAGAAAAATGACAACATCCTAGCATTTAGAAGGCCATTCAGCCACTACAAGGGAAAGGGTCTCTCTTTCATTTTTAGCTATTCACTCTCTTGTTTGGGCTGATTTTCTCTCCATTTTTGAAATGCAAAAAGAAAAGTTTAGAAAAGAAAAGAAAGTTAGAAGAGAAAAAGCTTGCAATATAGCTTCTAGAGGTTGCTTTAAGCACCATACTCTTGCACTTTCCGTGATTTTCTATTCTTGATTTGCTGTTTTGATTACTATTTTGGTGAGTTTCTTTTGATTTTTCTTTTGAAAATAAGTGTTTTTAGTATTCTTCTTGAAGTTCTTTATACTTTCTTGGAAAAAGCTTTGAGAAAATTTTTTTCATGACTTAGAGGGGTGGCCGAATGACTTATTTTTTTAGTGTAGTTACTGTTTTGTTTTTTATTTCATGTTATTAGTGATATTTAACAAGTTTTGATGCTTTAAATCTTCTTCAAATACATAAACATGAAGCTTGTTTGAATTTAGTTGCTTGCTTATTTCCGTTTTTGAGTCTATTATCTTGTTATCATGTTTATTTTACTTGTCTTGCATTTTTGATTTTCTGTTTTCAAAATGTTTAAGTTTGTTTACGTTTTACATTTTGTTAATCCATGTGTTTGTGAAAATGCCTATTGATTTTCATGCCTTTACTTTATATTTGCATGATTTGAGTATTATTCTTAAATCTTGCATGTTAGTATATCATGTGTTTGTGAAAATGTCATGCTCATTTTAAAGTATGGGACCATTCGGCTTCCCCTCTCTTTTAAGCTTTGTGTGTGCATTTTCATCATGCTAGTTGATAGGTTTGCATTTTCATGATATTTGGTTGTGTATTTTGTTTAAGCATGCTATATGTTTCTGTTATTGCCATACATTCTTTAGATTTAGGTTTGGCTTTCTTTGCCATGCATATTCATGCATTTTAGACCTAGGTTGCATTAAATGCCATGCAAGTTCATATAGGTCTAGGTCATTTTATTAATGCCCTGCATTTTTCATGTCTTTTAGGTCTTAAATCATGCATTTCATGCATCATATTTGTTTTATTTTCATGCATTTTATGTCATTGCCAAATGATTTATGACTTAGACCAATCAATGGTTTAAAGTCATGCTCATTTTGAGCATACTTGTGGAAAATTAAAGAGTTGTCAAATGGATTATTCTACCTTTGTGATTTTTTTTACTTAGCCAATTTCTGTCTAACTTTTCAAAAGTGTTAGCTACTGTTTGTGAGTCTTTAGAAGAGTCTCTAATATTTTTAACTTGATTTTTAAATGATTTTACCAAAGGCAAAAAAATGTGTTTTGGCAAAACAGTTTTTTCACCCAGTACTCGTACTTTCCCGATTTTTCTAGGCAGTCCTATTTAATCAGAAAATTAAGCCAATTTTTCCTATGTAGTTTTACATGTCTTGAGTCTCCATTATTGTTTTTATATTTTTTTGAATTTAAAAAAATAGGGTAAAAAATCGTGTTTTAAAACTAGACAGGAGGGGCAGAATTGAATTTGAAGGATAACCATTTTTCTGTTTTGGTTAAGTTACTTAGAGGGGGCTGATTAGGAAGTTTAGCTACTGACTTAGGGTAGTTTCTAAGCCTTTTTAAACTCTAAAAATGATTTTTTTAAATCTCGGGTTAAGGGTGGTCAAGTCCGGGATTTTAAACTTAGGAAATTAGAGCCATTTAAAGGGTTTTAGCTAAGTTTTTATTTTTAATCTAAGCTTTGCAAATTGTTTTCAAACATTCACAAAGTATTTTGGTTTTAGAATATTTAATTTGATATATTTTCCTAAGGTAGCCGGATATCTTTTTAGATATACGGATTTTCTTATTTAAAGGAAAAAAATACATTCTCATGCATTGCATTTTCCATATTCATGCATACTACATAATATGTGATTTTTGCTATGTTAATTTTCATGATGGTGTTATTATCTTTGATTTAAATTTTTGATATTATATTAATTGTTATATGGTTTTGAATATTTCATGATATCCTATGCTTTTTATTTAGTTATTTTTTTCATATTATTTAGCATATACTATGTTCACGCATTATTATTTTTATTTTTATTTTCATGCATATTTCATGATAGCATTATTTTATGTCTCATGTCATTTCAATGTCACTTAGATTATATTCCATGTCATTTAGATTATATTATTTAGAATATGGCATATCATTTACATTTGCCATGTCATTTAAATTATTTCATTTCATATAGAATATATTAAGTTACCTAGGTCATTACATTTCATATAGAATATATTATGTTACCTAGGTCATTTCATTTCATGTAGAACATATTATGTTATCTAGGTCATTTCATTTTATTTAGAATATATTATGTCACTTAGGATATTTTATTTCATTTAGAATATATCATATGACTTAGGATATTACATTTCATATAGAATATATCATGTTACCTAAGTCATTTCATTTCATTTAGAATATATCATATAACTTAGGATATTTCATTTCATTTAGAATATGCTAAGACATTTAAATTATATCATAC
The DNA here is from genome assembly GCA_030761205.1 of Fremontodendron californicum. NCBI lineage: Eukaryota > Viridiplantae > Streptophyta > Magnoliopsida > Malvales > Malvaceae > Fremontodendron > Fremontodendron californicum. The sequence goes on along the minus strand of JAULJL010000022.1, from coordinate 7,846,125 downwards.
CATTTAGGTTGCAATATATTATCTAGACTTTGCTATGTCATTTTATTTATGTCACACATATTCATATTCATATTTTTTTTATAATGTTTTGAAAAAGGTAATGATTTTCAATAAAATAAAGATATTCCCGAGTTAAAGTAATTCATGAGTTCTCTGCCGGGTTTGCTGGGGAGGATATCATCAATTATCATTAATAACGGAATATCTTCTTTAAAATGAGAATGGTTCGGAAAATTTTCCAAAATAATAAAAATTTCTATATTTTGCCACGCTTGTTGGGAAATAAAGGAAAATTTTGAATTAATAAATTTCGGATCATTTTCAGTTAGAAAATGGAATTATTTTTCTTTAAATTGGGAATTAACTTGAAATACCAAATTAAAAATCGATTTTTCACCAAGACTTGAGATAACACACGATTAATAAGGTACCGTTTTATACGGACGGTGTGGGGTGCTAATCCTTCCCCACACGTAACTGAGTCCCGAACCCGTTTCTTTGATTTCTCTGGTTTAAAACGCAGACTTGAAATTGGTTTTAAAAAATATTTTAATTAATTTTAAAATGTTTTATAAAACCGGTTTTAACAGATGGCCGATCACACCTAGCCAAAAAAGATTGGTGGTGACTCTATGTCTTTTTCAAGGTTATTTTCAAAACCTTTGTTTTTCTAGAGGAATTAAGTTGACTTTTCCTCGATTTTTTTATATCACGCTTAACAAATAATAAAGTCTTGCGATGAGACTTGTTATTTTTTAGATTGCGACAAAATGTTCTTCAATGAAAATGTTCACATGTGAGATGATAGATGGCTATCATTCTTTTATCCTTCACATAAAGAAATCATCCATTTGCTACCCATTTTGAGCCTTTTAAATTCTTTCAAAAGAAACCCAATCAAGGATCACCCTCCACCCTGGGGGACAAAGTTTGAAAATAAATTTTCTTGAAAAGGAAAGCACAAATTGTATGAGATTTTTGGGGCAAAGAAAGTTACCCTTTAATGAAAGAAAAATGATAAATAAATGTTGATGAAAAAAAGTGAGTGATGATGGAAGAAATGTGTGAAAAAAAAAGGGAAAAAAAAGGTGATTGATAAAAAAAAATGATGATGGAAAAGAAGAAGTGATGATGGAAAGTGAGAGTCAATGTAAAGGTTGATGTTTTAAAGAAATTATCATTGGTTTGCAACCCTTAAACACATGTTTGAGCCTATTTTTATTCTTTCTTTCAGGACCCCAAACCCAAGCCTACGTTACATACCTAGAAAAGTCCATTTTGATCAAATGTGAATGTTCGAGTTGGATAATCATATACTGAATTGGGACATGCTTGTGGTATCATCAAAGGATAATGAAACTTAGATGCTTGAAGACAGCTCCAAAGAAGAAAGAAAAGGCTTGTAACACTTTGATATGCTCAATTGCCTCCAAGAAGATTGAGGCGAACATATGATGAGAGAATTTCGTTCGTGATACTTGGAGAATGAGAACTGATTATGAAGAAACTTCTCCTGAATCATATGGCCATTGGAGAGAGTAAGCATTTATTTTTGGAGTTCTTGTGAAGTGAAAAGCTTTTCCGAAGTGAAGAATTATTTTAAAGAAGATGAATGAAGATGATTTGCTAAACACTCTAGAGAATGTTTCCTTTGAAAAAAAAAAAGAAAGAAAAAAAAGAAAAAAGAAAAAAGAGGTCTCAAATTGAAAAACCCGAAAAGGGTTGTTTGGGTCATTGGGGGATGTCTAAGTTGAAAACCCGAAAGGGCGACTTAGATATAAGGAGGAACAGTGTCACTTGGAAAGTCTCACAAGGATGGGGGCAATGTCTGGTCTAATGTACTCGGAAGGATTGAAGACACCGATGGGATTGGTTTTTGAATGAATTATTAAGATTGTCTGAGTATTCATTGTTTGGATATTGATTTACTATCCTGACACCTTTGTAATGAACCTTTGATATGTTCTTTTGTTTCCTCAAGATGAATTCTTTTTCTTATTTTTTGTCAATAAAGGCCTTTCTTTTCCAAATTATCTTGCCTTTCACCAGTTGTTATTCTCAACTTTATACCCTTGCATTGAATAGAGGGAATGCATGATGCATTGCATTTGTTATGGAATTAGAATAATGATTGATAAATTGGAATGATAATTTTAAGCGATCACTGCATTATTTTTTATGAGAAATCTGTGGATGACTGAGCAAAAAAAGTAAGAAGATAAGATGAAATCTTTAAGGTGAGAATTTTTGAGATAGGAATTTCTATGATGAGATGTTAAGCCTAGTTAAGCTGGCATAAGATGAGACATGGAATGTAAAAGTGATTAGTGTTTTGAAACCTTTGAGAAGGGGAATCTTTAGGATGAAGCAAATTTAGAGACAGTAAGATTCAATCCAGTAGTTTGAAGCCAAGTACAGATAAGAGATGAATAATGAGCTTGACAACCTTTTATCTTGATCGGGGATTCAGGAAATTGATATCATTCATTATGTTGCATTCACGACATTCATTGCATGGTATGCATCTGTATTTCATTCATGACATTCATGTATTGCATCGCATTTATGCATTGCAATTCGAGAATGACTATTGCAGATATTCAGCATAATGTGGACAGGAATTTCAAGTTGGAATTTCAATCTTTAAAAGGATAGGAAATCGTTTAGGGATTCAAGGTAAGATTCTAAAAATTTCTTTTGGAGGAAAGTATTTACATTTGAGAATTTACAAATTTCGTTGGGTAATTTAAAGTTGATGCCTCGTTGGGAGGAGTTTTTTTTTTCGTTTGGTATTTAAAGTTGATGCCTCGTTAAGATGAGTTTTTTTCTTGTTGGGTATTTAAAGTTGAAGCCTCGGTGGAGGAGTATATTTTCACATTTGATTTATTTAAATTTTATACCTCATTTAGAGGAGTATTTCTACGATGGGATTTTCTTTAGTATTTAGTTTATTTTTAATTTTTGAGAACATGTAAAGTGTCTAGATCTTTGCATATCCGCTGATTCTTCGGAAATGCACAAAGATGGGCAGCTATAGACACCCGTTTTTGTCCGGGTTGTTTTTCAATTTGAGCCCAAATGTAACTTTCGGACTTTGGAATCAACTCGGTCCAGATCGTATCTCTTCCTATTTCATTTTCATCCATTTTCCAATTTTATTTTCTTATTATTTATTTTGTTTATTATTTTTATATTTATTTATTTATTTTCTTTTGTTTGTTTCTTTTTTTTTTCCGAAAAAATTAAAAATTAAAAAAAAAATATAACAGAATTTGGACGAAAGCAAAAGCTATCAATTTGAAACCAAGAAGACTTCCTTTCAGATTAAGCGTTGGATTTTGATGAACATGAAAATGAAAGTTTAATCAAATGGAAACTCTATTCCGGATTATTATTTAAAGAACACAACAATCACAACCCAGGGGGAATTCACAACAGAAAATCACAAACAATATGGAAGCAGTGAATCACACAATAAACAGAAAAAGAAAATCAGTGAGTTGTTGGGGGTCTCGGGTTAAGTATTTTTTAGCCTAACCAATAAGACTTCGGGCTAGTTTAGCATTGCTGTTGGAAAAAGCTTGGGTTGGAAAAAGCTCGAGTTGAAAAAAGTGTGTTTATAAAGTGTGGTGAAATAGTGTGGTTTAAAAACTTTTAAGTGTTTAGCATTGCTGTGAAAAAGTGTTGTAGAAAATTGAAATTTCAAAAAAAGATATGTTTAAAATAATAAAAGTGTAGAGATGTGAGGATAATAAAGTCATTTTATCCAAAAGCCATCTTTTAAAGCCCAAAAGCTATATTTTTTGGCTTTTTGGTTTGGCTTTTCAAACCATGGTTTCAATAGCAGAAGCTAAATTTTTTTATCTGTTTAACATTGCGTTTGCGCTGAAAAGCAGCTTTTGACCTCAAAAGCTGTGCCAGAAGCAATGCTAAACGAGGACTTCGTTTTGAAGAAATTTTCTTTTGAACAGCTTCTCGACCCGCACCTTGTTTCAACCCGTACCGGATCCATTTGCATGACTCGCTTTGCTTCAGCTCACTCCCAACGGCCAGCCCGCTTGCTTTGGATGTTGTTTGATTGGGAAAAGCCTAATCCATGTGGTATATTCAATTCATTTAATTTTGTTGAGTCACTTGTTATTCAAATAACATTTTTTCTTTGTTGTCCATTTTACTTATTTGTTAAAATTTTGTTAATTTGTATTTGTCTTACTTGCTAATATATATATATTTTTTTATTATTTAGTTATGCATATGTTTATATTTTTTATTTGATTTGTTTAGAACCGTTAGATTAGATATTAAATATTTATTTTTTATTTTTTGTCCATTTCTAATCAATTTTTATCCATTTAATTATTGTGAATATTTTTTTTATGAATAATTTATTATTTATTCTTAATTTTGTGTCAATTATCATAGATTGTTTATTTATCTATTACTTATTTATTTTTTTATTCATTTATTTTTGTTTATTTCATGATAGGGGCTATTTAAATTGGATTAGGAAATTTTAGATTTTTTAAGATAAAATACTTTAGGTAAATTTGATAAATTTTATTAGGATGAATAAAGACCATTTAGATAAGACCAATTTAGGATGATATGTGATTAATGTGGTACTATCTCTAGATAGACGTTGTGGGGGTGCTAATCCTTCCCAACACGTAACCGAACTCCCAAACCTAGTTCTGAAATGTAAATCGAAACCTATTCTTTTTAGGGTGCCTTAATTAAGTTTAGAATTAGTTTAAAAATGATAAATTCGTATAGGTGACTAACCACACCTTGTAAAATGATTAGTGGCGACTCCATGATTTGCGTCTATCATGCTGAATTCATATTTTGCATGTTATGACAATATATATATATATATATATAATATACCAAAACAAGATGTCACTCTTCACCACACGTAGGTCCTGTTTAGCACCGTTGTTGACACACCTTTTAAGATCAAAATTTGTATTTTCCAGTAAACGCAATACTAAACGAGTAAAAAAATTTGACTTTTACAATTGAAATCATGGTTTGGCAACCTAAACAAAAAAATCAAGAAAATGAAAATTTTGAACTTTAAAAGCTTACTTTTAGATAAAATAACTTTATTATCTTCACATATCTAAATTTTTATTGTTTTAAACATATCTTTTTTTGACATTTTAATTTCTCACAATATTTTTTCGCATAATACTAAATACTTAAAAATTCTTAAACCACACATTTTGAATATATTTTTTCTAATTCAAAATTTTTTTCAACTTCAACACTAAAATAGTCCGAAAGAACCTTAACAAATAGTTCGAAAAATTTAATTATAGCTTGAATATGGAACTAGTGGGGTAATCTTTACATATCAGTCTTCGAAAAAAGAGCAGTGACATCACAACATTAATGATGTGTAAAAACTCAACTTTAAGGACAGAACCCGAGTTATACCCTATAGATGGTGGGGTAATCTTAACATACATGTTGAATTCCTTCACCTTCTTGCTTTTTTGTTCTTCAAATTAACACAAGTTTTAAGAGAAAAATATAAGACGCCGAAAACATCATTAAAAAAAAAAAAAAGTTCTCTCTAGTTTCGGCGCACGCATAAAGATTATTGTTTTTTCTTTGGACTACAAGGAGTTATCTTGCTAGCTAATACGGAAGTGTCTCTATTTTTGGAAGGTCTTTAGATTGGATTATGTGAATTACTGTGTACACACAAATTTCGCGTCAAAAATATGACAAGGAAAATTTGGAGTCAAATAAAGAATTTTATTTATCAAACTTTGAGAGTTACAGTCTCTGAGAATTCTTAAAATAAAGAAATCCTTTGATTCTTTCTTCAGCAAAAATTTAATTCAAGGGTCTTCACGACTTGATCTTGAAATTGGCTTCAAGGGTCTTTGAGACTTGATCTTGAACACACGTTGTTTGCTTCAAGGGTCTTCGAGACTTGATCTTGAGCAAACAAGATTTATCTTCTTTCTTGGATCAACACAAGATCGAAGAGCAACTTCTTGAGAAATCTTTAAGAACAGACACGATGGTGTTCTTAAGAATTTCTTGCTTCAATTCTGCAGAGATTTCCTTTTGAGATTTTGGAGAGGATTTAACTCTTCCAAATCTTTTTCTTCTTGAGACTTTGGAGAGATTTAACTCTTCCAAATCTATTTCTTCTTAAGACTTTGGAGAGGATTTAACTCTTCCAAATCTTTTTCTTCTTGAGACTTTGGAGAGATTTAACTCTTCCAAATCTATCTCTTCTTAAGACTTTGGAGATGATTTAACTCTTCCAAATCTTTCTTCTTCTCTTCAGGCTTCTCAATTGTGAATTTGTGTTAAGGGGAGGTCTCTATTTATAGTGGTAGCCAGCCAGGTGAAAAAGAGTTCTAAAAGAACTTGTCTTCCTTATTTATCTCTTAATTAATTTAATTTAATTAGAGATAAAACTTCATTATTTATCTCTTAATTAATTAAATTAGAGATAAAATATTTATTTATCTCTTAATTAATTAAATTAGAGATAAAATATTTATTTATCTCTTAATTAATTTAATTCAATTTAATTAGAGATAAAACTTCATTATCTATCTCTTAATTAATTAAATTAGAGATAAAATATTTATTTATCTCTTAATTAATTTAATTCAATTTAATTAGAGATAAAACTTCATTATTTATCTCTTAATTAATTAAATTAGAGATAAAATATTTATTTATCTCTTAATTAATTTAATTCAATTTAATTAGAGATAAAACTTCATTATTTATCCTTAATTAATTAATTAAATTAGAGATAAAATATTTATTTATCTCTTAATTAATTTAATTAGAGATAAAACTTCATTATTTATCTCTTAATTAATTTAATTTAATTAGAGATGAAGTAATTATGACACATGGGTGAAGTTTAATTGGGTGACCCATGAATCCTTGCAATTTGATTGGTCAAGCCATGTGTACATATTTAATTAATTATAAAATAATTAATTATGATATGATAATGCATAATTTAATTAAAAATTTCTTAATTAAAAGAAATTTCAATTAACATGTGGCAATTTGTAATTGGTCAAAAAAATTTCTCCTTCTACAAATGCCCCCTCAAGACTTGGTCACGTACACGATTTTTGTTGAGTGTAGAAAGTGAACAAATCTTGAAATTTACTTTGCTTTTGAAGCCAAAATTTATTTGCACCTTTGTATTGTCTTGATTCCAAAATGTTTTTAATCAAAATGGGCAAAGAACCAACATTGGCCCACATAGAAGGACATCCCACTTAAGAGAAGTATGGATAGGCATGCTTCTGAATAAATATAGCAATTGGTAAAAACCAAAGTTTATATAAAACATGGCCGAACTGGAAGAACTGTTAATCTCGTGATCCCGGTGTTAGCCAATATTTACCATGGACTAAACCGAATCACACTTTCTACTCAAGCGGGCTCTTCAGATGCGTGTTTTCCCATTCACTATGTTTATGGGTGGCTAAGTTATTACTTTCGGACTCACTTTCAAAATCCAGATGATGTATATGGGCCTTTGATGAGCAAGTTTTTTCAGGAGAAGGTGGAGCCAAATACTTTGAGGATTATGATGCTCGCAAGTTGATTCATACTGGCGTAGTGTGGAATGCTAATTTATGTCCCAGAAATAGAGATGGAGTGATTGTTGATGATGACGCTCTTAGTAATATCAATCATGGCTACCTTGTTAATGTTTGTTCGAGCTATTTGCCCGCCTGATGTAACCAAGCCATCATTATAGAACTTTACAGTCCTCATCGATTTGGGATACAATTTGGGTTTTGTCAAGATATTCCCGGAGCTCTTAAGGAAGACATTCGTTCTGGATCTGTGGATGATCTATGTAGGTTTTGGAGAATTTGCACTCGTTCTCATACAAAGTCCAGATTGATCTCTCCAGCTCGTTCCCTAAATCCTAATGATCATGCAACCGCAAGATACATGGAATGGTGGTCCAAACTTCATGAGCCATATCTTGAGCATTCTATTGATATTTTGATTTCAAGCATCCGTACATCACCATCAAAGAGAAGAAAACCTTCAAAGGATGTTAAGAAAAAGTCTTTAGAGATTTCACAAGACAAATCCAATAAAGCCAAAGTCTCGTCCACTATAGATTTAACAGAGGAGCATGTGAAGGCTTCACAAGAAGTTCCTCGATCAGTGTCATTAGTTGATGAAGGACAAAGGGTTTTATCGAAAGTCATCGAAGGGAAGCATAATGCGATCCTTGAAGATTCAATTGATGAGAGTGATCATGAAAGACATTGGAAGCGAATCAGGCCAAGGGAATCCTTTCATGGTGATATATCCCCTGCCAAAAGTGAAGCTTCAGTTTCTAGTTCGCATGAGTTCAACAAACTTGTAGCTGAGATCAAAAATAATGTTTCAAGTACCGTTTCCAACCAAGAAGATGCTTGCCCCAACATGATTGTTAATAATACTTCCCCTATAGTGAAGACTTCCATAGGCCCTCATGCTGAAGCTAGTCATCTCGCCCTTCCAGAATTTTCTAAGTTTAGTGCTGAAAAAGTGATATCCGATAGTCAGTTGAAGCTTGCAACTATTTTGTTGGAAAGCATTCAACCAAGGATTATTCGCGCCTCTTTTGATCGGGTTTCTTCACTTACTAGTGATGTCCACAAGATTTTTGATGCAATAGAAGCAATTAAGTCCGTTGATTCATCCTTATTGAAAGGCATGGTGGAAGACTACTTTACACAAGTCCAAAAGTTTAATGAGCTTGAATCTTCCATCTCTTCATCCAAGGATGGAATTGAAAGACTTCAAGCACTTGAAATTCGACTTAAAGATTCAATGTTACTTGAACATAAAACTGTTGAGAAACTTAACACCCTGCAGTCGAACTTGGCAGATATAGAGCAAGAGTTCATTACTTTGCAACGCAAAAAACATAGATTTGAATCTTCGCTCCAAGAAACTGAAGATGAATTGAAAAGAAGAAGAACCGACACCTCCAAGATTCGTGAAGAGATGAATTCTGTTGAGTCTATTACTACCCTTATTGAGGATGAAGCCAAAAACTTAGATTTGTTGCGAAATATGTTGGAAGCCTCTCGAGACGACTTGAAGAATTTCAAATGGAAGCCCTGAATCCCTTTTGATGTAACTTTTTTTTTTTGTTGAAATTTATATTAGTTCTTAGGATTGTTAGTTTTTTTTTTTTTTTAGATTGTAAGTTCTTTTCAAGTTTGAAATGAAGTTAGATTTCTTTTTCTCCATATATCATCTTTCTTTTGCACTTTCTGAAGTATTTTTGCATCATGTGTAGACTACAAATTAAATTCCCAAAGATCTTTAATTTGTAAAAGATTTGTTTTACTTGAAGGACAACTTGAATCATGAAATTCGAATGGAGAATTATCATGATACTTTCAAGTGTACAAAAGATAATATTTGAATCAAACAATTTTTTTTTTTTTGTTTGGACTGAACTTGGCAATGAAACCAAGCTGCCTACGTACCCTCGAATTTGAAGGATCAAGTCATAACGTAGTTCATCATTTTTTTTGTGCCCTAACTTTTGCCTAAGTTATCCTAGAAAGGATTTTCAACATAGCCGGCTTTTTTTTTTTTTTAAATGTGCAGTTTAAGCTCGTGCTTAGGAGCAACATACGACAGTTTAAGCTCTTGCTTAGGAGCAATATCTTCTTTAAGCATAGTAACGCTTCAAAAACTTTCCATTGATTGGTCCAACTTTGACACCATCTTGATCAACGATCTTGTATGCCCCATTGGTATAAACTTCTCGAACAACGTATGGTCCATCCCATTTTGAAAGGAACTTGTTGCCAATACGATGTGAAGTATTTATGGGTCTTCTTACAGCAAGGACTAAATCTCCAACTTGGAAAGATCGCTGCTTGAATTTCTTATTAAAAGCTTTGGATAGTCGAGCTTGATAGCACTCCAAGCGTTGTTGGGCTTCCAACCTTTTCTCATCCAGTGCTTCTAATTCTTCCAAACGTAAGCGTACATTGTCTTCACTAGAAAGATCTTCCTGGATTGCAATCCTCAATGATGGAATTTGTCCCTCAAGTGGTAGAACAGCTTCTACACCATAAACAAGTGCATACGGAGTGGCTTGAGTTGGTATGCGATATGTAGTTCGATAAGCCCACAGAGCTTCTCCTATCCTTTCGTGCCAATCTTTCTTTGAACGGTTAACAACTTTCTTGAGAAGATTGCACAAAGTCTTGTTTAAAGCTTCTGCTAATCCGTTTGCTGGAGCATGGTACATTGAAGACTTGTACTGCTTGAAGTCAAATTGTGCACATAATTTGCTCATGTCAAACTGCTTCCCATTATCAGTTATGATGTGACGAGGTACACCATACCGATAAATGATGTTTGTTCTGATAAAAGTTGCAACAGTTTCTTTTTTTACTTCCCTGTAAGGTGCCACTTCTGCCCACTTTGAAAAGTAGTCCGTAGCGGCAAGTATATACATATGCCCTAGTGAACTCTTAGGTAATGGTCCTACCAAATCAAGTCCCCAAGCTTCGAAGGGCCAAGATGTGACTGTCGGATGTAATGGTTCAGGAGGTTGATGGATGAAGTTTGCATGAAACTGACAAGCTTGACATTCTTGGAGTAGTCTATGCTATCCTTTACCATTGTTGGCCAGTAGTATCCTATTCTTTTTATTTGAAAGTGCAATTTAGCTCCAGACTGATGTGCACCACAAATTCCTGAAATGAGCTTCTTGTAAGGTTTTGGATACTTCATCTTCTCCTAAACATCGAAGGAAGACACCATCAAAAGAACGGCGATAGAGCGTACCCTTGAAGTAAATAAATCGAGGAGCTCGACGTTTCACTTCTGTTTTATGCCTTGGATCATTGGGTAGCCTCCCATGCTCTAAATAATCAATCAATGGTTGTCTCCAATCTTCTTTTTCAACTTCGCAAACTGAAACAACATTGGATTCCGTATTGTTATCTTTAAAATCAACTGGAGGTAAAATCCATCGTTTGCAAAGAGGGACTTTTACTTCTACACTTGGCATGGCAAGAGCTGATGCTAGATTAGCTAGAGAATCTGCTTGCTTGTTCTCTCTTCTTGGTACATGTTCCAAGCTTACATTGTCAAACCATTCCAAAATCTTATTCGCATAGTTGACATATGGTAAGAGGTCTGGCTTCTTAACTTCATAAAGTGAAAGAAGTTGGTTGATGACCAATTTGGAATCCCCAAACACTTTAAGTTGAGTGATCTTCATATCCACTGCCATTTCCAATCAAATGATCAGAGCTTGGTATTCTGCTACATTGTTGGAACAATTTTCAGTGAGAGTAAATGCATAAGGCAATACTTCTCCTTCTGAAGTGACAAAGACAACACCTGCTCCAGCTCCATCTTGACGGGCAGCCCCATCGAAGAATAGTTTCCATGGCCTGGGAATTTCGATGAAAAGAGCATCTTCATCTGGGAGATCTTCAGAGAATTCCCAATCATCTGGAATCGGATGGTTTGCAAGGAAATCGGCAAGTGCTTGCCCTTTAACGGCCTTTTGTGGAATATAAGTAATATCGAACTCTTGTAGCAAAAGAGCCCATTTTGCCAATCTTCCACTGAGCACAGACTTGGACATGAGATATTTGAGGGGATCTGCTCGCGAAATCAAACGAACAGAATGAGCTTGCAAATAATGCCTCAGCTTTTTAACTGCAAACATCAATGACAAGCAAGTCTTTTCAATGGGAGAATAATTTAATTCAGCGCCATTAAGAGTTCTACTAAGGTAGTAGAGTGCAGTTTCTTTTCCTTCATCATTCTCTTGTGCCAACAATGCTCCTAAGGAACGTTCTTGTGCAACAATATAAAGGATTAACGGCTGTCCTGGTATAGGTGCCTTCAGAATAGGTGGTTGTAACAAAAAGGTCTTAATGCTCTTAAAAGCATTACTGCAGGCCTCATCCCAGACAAAAGGGACATCCTTCTTCATTAGCCGACTAAATGGTTGACATCGACCAGCCAAGTTTTGAGATAAAGCGTCGGATATATGCCAATCTTCCTTGCAGACTTTTAAGTTCATGCAGATTGCGCGGTTCAGGCATTTTCATGATTGCATCTATCTTTGATTGATCGATCTCAATCCCACGATGTCGTACGATGAACCCCAAAAACTTGCCCGAGGATACTCCGAACGCACATTTGAGCGGATTCATCTTCAATTTGTATCTACGCAATCTTTCAAACACTTGGTGAAGATCAGCAAGATGATCGGATTTTTTCTTTGACTTCACTACCAAGTCATCAACATAACATTCGACATTCTTGTGAAGCATATCATCAAAGATCTTTTGCATTGCTCTTTGATAAGTAGCACCTGCATTCTTTAATCCAAACGGCATAACTTTGTAACAGTATATTCCTTTTGGAGTTCGAAATGCAGTAAGTTCTTCATCTCTTGGAGCCATGCGAATTTGATTATAGCCAGACGATCCATCCATAAATGACAAAGCTTCATGGCCAGTTGTAGCATCAACCATTATTTCTGTTATAGGGAGAGGAAAGTCGTCCTTTGGACAAGCATTGTTCAAATCTCGAAAATCTACACAAACTCGAAGTTGACCATTTTTCTTTCTCACTGGAACAATATTTGAGATCCAAGTGGGATACTTGACTTCTCTAATAAAGCCAGCTTTGATTAGCTTATTGACCTCAGCTTCAATTTGGGGGATCAAGTCAGGATGGAAACGTCGTTGAGCTTGTTTGATAGGTCGGACACTTTTCTTGACAGCCAGATGATGCATAGCTACTTTTGGATCAAGTCCCGGCATCTCTTTGTAAGTCGAAGCAAAGATATCTCGATACTCTATCAAAAGATCAAGATAGGCTTTTTCTTCTTCTAGTGGTAAGCAAGCATTAATAAAGACCGGTCGTGGATCTTCACTAGTACTGATGTTAACCTCCTTTAGTTCGTCAATAGTAGCTTGATTTCCTTCTTCAAAAGATGAAGGGGCTTCTTGGGCTTCTTCCTCTTGAGATTTTTCACCAGTTTCCTTTACAGATACATGGTTAGAAGTAAAGATTTCTGTTTCTTCAAGTTCTTCTTCCTCTGAGGATGAAACTGATTTGGTTATAACCACTGTGTGCTTTCTAGCCTTTAAAACTTCACCAGTAGTTACCTTCCATTTGCTTTGCCTTTTCATTCGAGAAGGAATTTTGCTGTGAAAATCCCTTGATTCCTTTAAAGTGGAAGACTTTCTTTTTCGACCACAGTTAACTTCTTTAGAGTACAGACTTCCAAGCCTTGACTGAATGGAAATTGGTTTACTTACAGAAACTTCACTGCATTTTTCTCCCATTCGTTCAAAAACTGACCTTCGTGATGATTGAATGCTCAAACGATCAAACACTGAACATCGTGTTGAGCATGCCCCCAAGCGATCAAACACTGAAAGTCCTGGTGGCTTCACTGCATCTTCTTGCTCCTCGAGAACTTCCTCCACATTTATGTACCTCGAAGTTTGTTTATGAATCTTCAATTTTAATTGAGAATATCCAAGCCCCTCTCTATAAGTTCCGATGTGATCAATCTTCTTTTGCCAGACCTGTCGGATCTTGAATGAACTTTGCGGCTTTTCTTTGCTAGGCTCTTTTGTCTCGTGAGCCAATTTTGCAACATCCTCTTGTTTATATCCAGCTTTGACAAGCAACCTATAAGCATTAGGATCAAAATCTTTAGCTCGATGAGTAGGAAGATCCTGATGTTCGCAAAGAGATTCTTCTACTGGTCTAACAAATCCTTGCAGTAGAGGTATAAGGCCTCTTGATTCTTCTAAGTTAGTGAGGGGAAGAGTCAGATCCTTTAAACCTTGAGCAAGTTTATCTTCTCCAACTGTGGAAGAAGCCAAATTCTTTCCCTTTTGCTTTAATTCTTGCATCGGGTTGGGCAGTACTTCTTCGATAAATGCATCTTTTAGATAAAACTTTGCATCTGCGAAATGTGATTCTGCTATAGTAAACGGCTTAGCGTCTGCAAGGATCGTCTTGACTTGACCGTTTCTGCAATACTTGAGACATTGGTGCAGAGTTGAGGAGACTACACCATTTTGATGTATCCACGGTCGTCCTAACAACATGTTGTACGTCGTTTTGGCATCGATTACATGGAAAAGTGGACTTGACTCCATATCTCCAATGAAAAGTTGAAGTCTAAGTTTTCCAAGAGCTCTTTGTCTGATAACTCGTATAATTATATAGTTTTTAGTTATGTTTTATTATTGTTTTGTGTCAAATACGAGTTATTATTGCTTAGTCTAATTGTGTTTATGATCTTTTATATTTTTATGTAATTTGGTGTTTTTTTACGAGTTTCTTTGAGTGATTTCAGATTACTAAGTTAAATCAACAATTAAGGGCAAATTCAGTTCAGTTCCAGTTCCGACACCTTTTTCCATATCAGCTATATCTGGTGTTTCACTGAAGCAATAAGGCTGAAATATTAACCGTGCAAAGTTAAGAGGCATATCTAACTTTTTCATGTTTTACACTTCTTGAAACGGAGTCGTTTTCCCTAGCGAAATCGACCATCAAGTTGGCTGATGTGCAATGACGTCTGTGCTGACAAGTTTTGGTATTTTGACCATATCTTCTGATCCACATCAGAAAATGAGCTGATTCCAACGGCTATGGATCACCGACTGATAGGGTAACATTTTTCTAGAAAACCATTTGATCAGATCAAGCCTCCAATATTGACAAAATCGACCATCAAGCTGGCTGATGAAAATTGTAATACAATATGACGAAAATTGATAGAAAAATGCACCCACCTATTATACCTACCTTTGAAATTTATAAAGCTTGTCTCTGGTCATTTAGCTCTCCAAAATGTGTATAAATAGAGGGCCTTGGATGATTGTAAGGGATATTGTACATTGGTAGGATATTAGCCATTGTAATAAAATTCTCTAAGTTTTCTTCTTCTTTCTTTTCTCTAGTTTTCTTTTTCTTTATTTTCTTCTTCTTCTTTCTTTCTTTTATTTCCTTCTTAGATTCTCTTTAATTTTATGTTTATGTTTACAATGCCTATGCTAGGCTAAACTTCTATTTGGTTAAGGGTGATTTCAAAGCCCTAGACATGTTTTGTGATTGATTTTCAGATTCTATCTATCATTAATTTTCTATCAAAGTTGCTTATGTTCTTCTACAAGAATTGTTCATGATGTTGTCTTGATTTATTTAGTTGTACAACTAGATAGATCTTGATAATTATCTATTGCTAGTCTAGGAGTCTTGATCCGTGTAATTGTCTTGATTTCCTATTCATAAGTGGCAATTTGTGATTAATGATTATGGTCATGTTTTCAATAATTGCAAAGTGGAACATAACCTAAGTTGAACAATCCGAGCTTATGTGTTTGTTGCTTAGATAAACCTATCTTTCTCATCATAAAGCTGCCATTAAATTGAATTTAGAGAGCTTATTCTAGGTTGTTTAATGGTTAGAGATTAAATAGAGAGCTTGTTCTATTTAACGACAAACTAAGGGAAGATTGGAATAACAGAGCTTGTTGTTATCTACGGTTGTTAACTTTGATAGTTGGTTGATATTGATAGATCTGAAATTGATTCTTAATGATGTCTAGTGGTGGAGAATGAAACCTTAACCATATTTTTCATATTTGATTCTTCTTACTTACTTGTTTTCTTACTTTTCTAGTTTGCTTATTTTTAAAAGTATATTTATTTTTATTGGCTGGTTATACCGCCTAATTTGTATATTAACTTTGTTTTATTTTTATTGGCTGGTTATACCGCCTAATTTAGTATATATATTTTTATTGGCTGGTTATACCGCCTAATTTAGTATGTATATTTTTATTGGCTGGTTATACCGCCTTGCATCTTATTCTTATTATTTACTTTAGTTTAAATCTGGCTTCAAAAACCCCTTTTCTTTTATTGTTTTCTTTGAACGTAAGTTATAAACTAATAACTCATAGATTAAAACCCAATCCCTGAGGACTCGACCCTTGCTAATCATTATACTTACAATTGATCTTTTTAGTGCAAGGTTAAATAAGATACACTCTTTTGGGTGCATCAAATTTTTGGCGCCGTTGCCGGGGATTGTTTTCTTTAGTTTATTTGTTACTTGGTTTATTCTTATTTTCAGTTCTAATTAGTATTATTTTCTTGTACATACATGTTTTTCTTTTCAAATTTTGAAAAAAAAAAATGGAATTAAGCAATCTAACACTTGAAGAGTTGGTGGCATACATGAACATGGAGAATCAACAAGCCAATCTCACTTCCTCAGTTCAACAATTGGCCATGGGAGGATGTCAAGGCCATCAAGGGTTCCAAGACCAACCGCATGATCATTACTCCAACACTTACCATGAGGGATGGTGGGATCATACTAATTATGGCTACTCGAAAAATTACCAAGAAGTAGATCCTTATGCCAATTACACTCATCCATCTAGCTTCAATCAATCATGGTCTCAAGAACCATATCTTTTTCAACCACCACATATGACTCAAAACTCAGTTACTTCTTTAGAAGATCTTGTATATTCTCTTGTTACTGATACTTAGCAATTTTCAACAGGAAACAAGGGCAAGCATCCAGAGTTTGGAAAGGCAAATGAGCCTATTGGCTAGTAGTACGGTGGAATTAGTAGCAGAAAGATCTCTAGCACTCCCTTCCCAAACGGTGATTAACCCAAAGGAGAATGCTACTATTGTGACCTTGAGAAATGAGGAACAAGATGAGGATGAGACAAAACCAAAGATGGATTCACTTCTTGAGGATAATGAAGCCACCATTCAAATTGAGAGTACTTTGACACCTCAGGTAGCTTTTAAGGTTCTTATTTCTACTAATGTTCCTTCTCCACTTTTTCCTAGCAGATTTGCAAAGTCCAAAAAGGAGGAACATGAACAACAATTTTTGGAAACCTTAAACAGCTTGCTTGTGGATGCCATTAGACAAGTACCAAGATATGCACAATTCCTCAAAGAGCTATACCCCACCAAGAATGATGAAATAATACGTGTGGGGGAGAAGGCATTGGCTGTTTTGCAAAGAAAACTTCCTCCAAAATGCAAAAATCCGAGAAGTTTCATGTCTAAGCCAAAAGATCCTAAAAAGCCAAGAAGGGGAATTGGCTAGGCTGAAAACAATCAATCAAGTGCTAATTGGGGGAGGCAGCCTAATTAGTGAAAGCATTGCCAAACTGCCATCCTCAGATTTGCTCTCTTTTTCTTTATCTTTTTCTTATGTTTCTTTGCTAATTGTGTTTAGTGTTTCTAAGTTCATTTAGGCTGCATAAGTTTATTTTGTTTATTAGTTCTTTTCACATACACATGATTCTTTCATTTGGGATTAATAGCATTACATTAATGACAATGTAAGAATTATGTGTGGGGGGAAGAATTTAGGATTTTATTTAGAGTGTTTTGTTTTTGAGTCTTTTTATGTTGTTTTTCTTTCTGATCCTTGTTTTGAAAATAACTAGATGTAAATATAATTTTTTTAACCCCGGTTAAATGGCGGATAACGGTACTCCTTGATTATTTAAGTCGGTTCCATCAGCTACCCACAAAACTGATATTGTATATAAATTTCTCTTTCAATTTCTCTTTCATTTTTTTTTCAGGATGGATGATATTCTCACACGATTGCAGAAACGATTTCCTCCTTTTCCTCGAAATATTTTACTGAAGCTTTACCAAGTTCGATTTGAAAGATTAAGAATGCTTATGCACAAAGGGATTCCTGAAGACATACGTTGGATAATTGAAGCCAAGGTACGTGAAGATGAATATCTTCCTGTTTTGCATTTACCAGGTACAGGTAGAAGCACTTTTGCAAAGAAGCGACGAGCAAAGCGCATGAGTTCAAATTGCCACAAATGTGCACGATGGACGTGTAATGGTAAATGTCGTTATATTGGGATTCCGTCCTCTAATCGAGATGATAAAATTGAATTCATTAAGGATGGACTGAGTAAGGAGAATTTGGATAATATCCAACTTTCTCTTGAGACGCATCCTAGTGGAGACGTACAAAGAGAAATTCTTGATTTATGGCCGCAATTCCAAAGGGAATGGCAACATCTTGGGAATCTGATGTTAAAAGACCCTGTTTGCCAGCTTGTAAGAAAACTGGATGGGAAGCATATCCTCGACTCATAGAAGGCGTTTAAGCCGTTTCTAGACGTAAAACCAGAGGAAGATGTGAGCCACAATCACAACTACAATAAATGACTTCTCAGCTTTTGGTTTGATTTGCAATAACTTCATTTCGGTTTAATTTACGTGTTGTTCGATTTGTGTAATTATTCTCATTTTTTTATTGGTCTTTTACGGTTGATTTTTCTTCTCTTTTTGATTTTCTTCCTGAAATCACGCAAAAATCTTTTGTTAGGTTAACATTTTCTTCTGACAGGTCAAATACACTTTCGGCGACATTATTACTCTTGTCTGATTCACTACTCAGTCCTCTATATATTACACCATGTACTCATTCTCTTTCAGGCACTCGAAAAAAAAAAAACATGGAAAGTACTTCGTCCCAGCGCATTAAAAAAATTTGTGTCTTTGGAGGTGCTTATCCAGGGAAAAATAACATATTTGCTGATGAAGCCATAAGAGTTGGAGTAATACTTGCCCAACAAAAGATCCAGTTGATTTATGGAGGTGGTAGTACGGGTTTAATGGGAGCAGTCGCTACAGCAGCACACGCCGGAGGAAGTCCAGTTCTAGGAATCGTGCCAAAACTATTCACAGATTTTTGTGGACCTACCTTGGGTAAGGAAATACAAGTCTGGAGTATCCCTGAAGGGATAACAATCATGTACCATTCTGCCGATGCATTCATTGCTTTACCAGGAGGTCTGGGTACATTGGAAGAAATAGCTTGCGTGACTTCTTGGTCATCTTTGGTCACAAATAAGAAACCCATTGGTTTGCTTAATATTAATGGTTATTTTAGTAATTTGCTTTCATATTTAGATAATGCTGTGGAAAATTGATTCATGTTTTCAGAGGCAAGAAGAACCATAATTTCTGCTACAACCATTGAAGATTTTCTCAAAAAGCTCCAAGCTTATGAGTGTTTATCTGCTACGGTTGTTTCGCAAACGCTCGGAAAAAGAAAAATAGATATGGACGAGCAAGGAGTGGATTGCACTTTGTCTTTGTGACAGTATCTAACATTTTTGCTTGTTGTGTCTTAGTTATAATAAGTGGTTAGCAACCTCTGCAGGTAATATCTCCTAAATTCTACCTTTAAAATTTGACATTGGGGACAATGTCATATTTTAGAAGGGGGTAAGGGACATATTTTGCTAATTTTAAAAAAAAAAAAAAATTTGTTGTGTTTTAAGACATTTAGCAGTATTCATTCTGAACAAGGTCTGAGTAAGGGAGACTTGAGACATACCTTGTCAGTTTGATTTAATCTTCTTCTTCAAAAAAAAAAAAAAACATGTTTAGACTTAGTGTGTTTTTAGTGTGTTTTAGTTACTTTCAATACTATGATGAGATATGAATTGCATAAGTCTAAAACAGATTTATTAGTGAGAAGATTTTCATGAGAATTGAGCTTGATATCAACCTTTTTATGAGCCAATGTTAATATGATATGTTGATTGAGAAAGAAGCATGTTTAGACTTAATCTGACTTGTATAATCATCCTTGTGAGTTTTTGAGCCTATAATGATTGATGCATTATATAAATCAATCTAATTTCTTTCTTGAGTGCTCTTATGATTACATGATTCTCTAGAACTTGCTTTAGACCTTGTTGAGACTATATTGATGCATGTGACAACATGAATATGATAGAGGCATTAGGATTTTTAGCCAGGGCTAAACAGCCATCCCTTATTGATGTTCCAAGAGAACACACCCTTAGTGAACCAATTTGAGCCTACATTGAATAAGCTATCTCTTTGGTAACCATAACTTGTCCCTAACCTAAATATACTTATATCCTTACCTTTGTTCCAAAGATGAATTAGCATGTTTTGAGACAAGTTGCAAAGACAAGGAAGATCTATTGAAAATTTGGGTTAGAAACAAGAAATAAGTGTGGGGGGGAAAGAAAAGAAAAGTCAAGAGAAAAAAAAAAAGAAATGGAATACTGGCAAATACATTCCTATGTAAAAAAAAAAATATGAATCATCTCTTGAATTTGGGGAAAAAGAAAAAGATGTTACAAAATTGTTTAGAATGAAGAAAAGGCCCAACATGAATATCCGGCCTAGGTGACTATGTACTTGTAAAGAGTTTTGAGAAGTTTCTTTGTATGATCTTATCATGTCTCTAAACTTTATGAACTCTTTGGAACCTTTGTGATATCTTTATCCTTTTGTTCTTCAATCACATTACAAACCCCTTGGCCCCATTACAACCTTGATTAAAGACCTCTTGATTCATGAAGTTGTATGATCTAAATAGTGGAGAATAGGTGGACAAGCAAGAATATGGTAGAACTGTTTTCATGAGATTGATTGAGTGTAAACACTTTACCACTACTTTAAAGAATGAAAATCATGAGAGTATCCCATGTGAGTAGTTGAGATTAAGTTTGAATATGCACTATTTTGATTGAAATATGTTATGTTAATATTGGCTTAACTCAAACAATTTACATTCAAGCATGATTTTTTGTGAAATTCTTTAAGCTATTGATTACTTTATAAGACTTGTTCAAAGATTGTCTCTAATGTGTATTGAAAGGATTAGGAGTAAATATTTTTAGTATATGTAGTTTATTTATATTTTAGTTTTTCAATGTTTGTGGGTATCGTTCTAGTAAACCCTCACGAGACTAAACTCGTCCACTAGGGACACCTAGGGGTTTAAAGGCTTGTGTCACATGCTAAGTGCCACCTTGATTTCCTACGAAAGTGGATTAGATTAGATTTTCTTATTTTATATTTATTTGTTTTTGCTCGAGGACTAGCAACAATCTAAGTGTGGGGGTGTGATAACTCGTATAATTATATAGTTTTTAGTTATGTTTTATTATTGTTTTGTGTCAAATACGAGTTATTATTGCTTAGTCTAATTGTGTTTATGATCTTTTATATTTTTATGTAATTTGGTGTTTTTTTACGAGTTTCTTTGAGTGATTTCAGATTACTAGGTTAAATCAACAATTAAGGGCAAATTCTGTTGAGTTCCAGTTCCGATACCTTTTGCCATATCAGCTATATCTGGAGTTTCACTGAAGCAATAAGGCTGAAATTTTAACCGTGCAAAGTTAAGAGGCATATCTAACTTTTTCATGTTTTACACATCTTGAAACGGAGTCGTTTTCCCTAGCGAAATCGACCATCAAGTTGGCTGATGTGCAATGACGTCTGTGCTAACAAGTTTTGGTATTTTGACCATATCTTCTGATCCACATCAGCAAATGAGCTGATTCTAATGGATATGGATCACCGACGGATAGGGGAACATTTTTCTAGAAGACCATTTGATCATATCAAGCCTCCAATATTGACAAAATCGACCATCAAGCTGGCTGATCAAAATTGTAATACAATATGACGAAAATTGTTAGAAAAATGCACCCACCTATTATACCTACCTTTGAAATTTATAAAGCTTGTCTCTTTTCATTTAGCTCTCCAAAATGTGTATAAATAGAGGGCCTTGGATGATTGTAAGGGATATTGTACATTGGTAGGATATTAGCCATTGTAATAAAATTCTCTAAGTTTTCTTCTTCTTTCTTTTCTCTAGTTTTCTTTTTCTTTATTTTCTTCTTCTTCTTTCTTTCTTTTATTTCCTTCTTAGATTCTCTTTAATTTTATGTTTATGTTTACAATGCCTATACTAGGCTAAACTTCTATTTGGTTAAGGGTGATTTCAAAGCCCTAGACATGTTTTGTGATTGATTTTCAGATTCTATCTATCATTAATTTTCTATCAAAGTTGCTTATGTTCTTCTACAAGAATTGTTCATGATGTTGTCTTGATTTATTTAGGTGTACAACTAGATAGATCTTGATAATTATCTATTGCTACTCTAGGAGTCTTGATCCGTGTAATTGTCTTGATTTCCTATTCATAAGTGGCAATTTGTGATTAATGATTATGGTCAAGTTTTCAATAATTGCAAAGTGGAACATAACCTAAGTTGAACAATCCGAGCTTATGTGTTTGTTGCTTAGATCAACCTATCTTTCTCATCATAAAGCTGCCATTAAATTGAATTTAGAGAGCTTATTCTAGGTTGTTTAATGGTTAGAGATTAAATAGAGAGCTTGTTCTATTTAACGACAAACTAAGGAAAGATTGGGATAACAGAGCTTGTTGTTATCTACGGTTGTTAACTTTGATAGTTGGTTGATATTGATAGATCTGAAATTGATTCTTAATGATGTCTAGTGGTGGAGAATGAAACCTTAACCATATTTTTCATATTTGATTCTTCTTACTTACTTGTTTTCTTACTTTTCTAGTTTGCTTATTTTTAAAAGTATATTTATTTTTATTGGCTGGTTATACCGCCTAATTTGTATATTAACTTTGTTTTATTTTTATTGGCTGGTTATACCGCCTAATTTAGTATATATATTTTTATTGGCTGGTTATACCGCCTAATTTAGTATGTATATTTTTATTGGCTGATTATACCGTCTTGCATCTTATTCTTATTATTTACTTTAGTTTAAATCTGGCTTCAAAAACCCCTTTTCTTTTATTGTTTTCTTTGAACGTAAGTTATAAACTAATAACTCATAGATTAAAACCCAATCCTTGAGGACTCGACCCTTGCTAATCATTATACTTACAATTGATCTTTTTAGTGCAAGGTTAAATAAGATACACTCTTTTGGGTGCATCATTGTCCCCCTTGGTTGAATCCTTGGATCATCAAGCGGCTTTGCATCAATTCATCCAAAGCAACTCCCAATTCTTTCATTGTCATCAACGGGAGTATGTTGACAGCAGAACCATCATCGATCAAGATTCTATTGATCTTCTGTTCCCGAGTATATCCTACGGCGAACAACGGCCGATTATGAGGGGTTGACCCTAGCAACAGATCTTCATCAGAAAAGTTAATTTTCGTAGCACAAGAATGATCATCAACATCAAATGCTACTGTGTCAATGTTGTTTTCATTATCTTCATTGCCACCGTTATGGTAACAAGTCATGAAAACCGAATCTTCATCTCTAAGCTGAATTGGCATGAATTCGTTTAAAGTGATTGGCCTCCTAGGCTTTCTCCCTACTGAATTTTTACCCTGAGATGGCATTTTTGTTTCTTAAGGCACATTGGGCTTTGTAGATTTAGATGGTTGTTTGATCATCTTAGCTCTTGTAAGCACTTTCACAAGTTTTGAAAGATTTTTCTTTTTGCTTTTTCGGCGTGTGACTAGAGTCCAACCATCGTAATCTTGATTTTGTCTTTGAAGCAAATAGTTGCCCCCACTTCCCTGAAGATCCACCATTGTACTTGTACTTGGAGCCAGTATGATAGGATCAAAAGAGCCAAATTTTATGGTTCTATCCAGCAAATTGGATTGAGAAACCATATTGACTGATGCCAAATTTGACGACACCGTTTCTTCTTCAAACTCGATTTTCCCCTCTTCATAGAGTCGCATGATTTTATCCTTCAAAATAAAGCACTTCTCCAGAGGATGGCTAATCAAGCGGTGGTACTTGCAATAATTGGGGTCTTCTACTTTACAGCTTCTTCAGGTCGCTTCACTTCTGGAAACTAAATCAGCTTAGTCTTTAAAAGTTCTTCAAGAATGCTTGAAACATCAGAATCAGGAAAAGGATACTTCTTTTCTTGTCTCTCCTTCAAAGTGATCTTGCCTTTACCTTTGTCTTGGATAGGAGAAGATTTCGTCTCTTGAGATTGTTTTGACTTGGGAGATATCTTAAGAGGCTTGGTAGTTACGACCACGGACTGTTTGCTTTCTCCCTTGTTGTTAAAGGTTTTGCCCCCTTTGCGGGTATCTTGTTTTTCCTTATCTTTCTTTGGCTCTTGTACCGGAGGTTCTTGATTTCCAGCAGCTGTCATACTCAACGCCATATCATGAGCACGAGTGGCTAATTCTTCAAAGGTCTTAGGCTTGATGCCTTGAAGAATGTAATGCAAGCCCCAATTCATGCCTTGGATGCACATGTCAAGGGCAGAAGACTCAGACAGTCTTTCTTTGCAGTTAAGGCTCAGATTTCTCCATCAGTGGATGTAATCAATGACTGGCTCATCCTTCAATTGACGTGAGCTTGTGAGTTCGATCATGTTGACTATGCAGCGAGTGCTGTAGAATCGATTAAGGAATTCACGCTCAAGTTGTTCCCAGCTGTCAATCGTCCCAGGCTCAAGATCAATATACCAATCAAAGGCGTTGCTTTTTAAGGAGCGAACGAACTGCTTCACCATGAGATCTCCATAGGTACCAGCATTATTGCAAGTTTCCACGAAATGTGCAACATGTTGGCGTGGATTTCCTTTTCCATCGAACTGCTGAAACTTTGGGGGTTGATAGTTCCCAGGCATCCTCAGACGATCGATCCTTTGAGAATATGGTTTTGCATATGTATATGAAGGTTGAGTGACGCTTTCAACTTGATCTTTGATAGCCTCCTTGATAAGATCCTTGAGCTGACTGGTAGTGACGAGTTCATTGATATTTTCTTCAGAATCCTTAGCAACTTCCTTGCCAGAGTTCTCACCATCATCTTGAAAAATTGATTGCCAATTTTGGTTTGAAGCTTCGTTCCTTTTTCCAGCGAGACCGGCGATCTTGTCCATCATGGAAGCGATCTGGTTATCCTTCTCTTTGATGCTTGCTGAAAGAATTTCAACAGATTTTGCCAGAAGTGCAACTTGTTCTTCCATTGACGTGGTGCCAGTTGTCATGAAAGCCATTACTCCAGAACTTGATTTTAGAGCAGATGATGGAATAGGGCTGTTGCTTGAGTAGCTATCTTGTTCTTTGTATGTTAACTGGCGACTTGCACTTGATCCTCAAGAAGAATCAACTTGTCCAGCAGAAACTTCTTCTAAGTCTTGAATTGGAGAAGAAGTGTCATAGAGAGGGTTTTGATTGAGCACCGGAAAAGTTTGCTCATACAATTCAGCAAGAGCTTTGGTCTTCCTTCTAGTGCCATAAGGATGAGTAGGGATATCAACGCTTGATGATGAAGTGGGGTAGACTGCAGGATTAGCTCAAGCAGGCTTGAGAGTTGGTTTGTTAGCAAGGTTCTTCTTGGGAGCCATTGCAACTTGATAACAAGAGTTTTGAAGAAAAGAGATGAAAGACAGAGATTGTCCCACCGGGCGTGCCAAAATTTGTACACACAAATTTCGCGTCAAAAATATGACAAGGAAAATTTGGAGTCAAATAAAGAATTTTATTTATCAAACTTTGAGAGTTACAGTCTCTGAGAATTCTTAAAATAAAGAAATCCTTTGATTCTTTCTTCAGCAAAAATTTAATTCAAGGGTCTTCACGACTTGATCTTGAAATTGGCTTCAAGGGTCTTTGAGACTTGATCTTGAACAGACGTTGTTTGCTTCAAGGGTCTTCGAGACTTGATCTTGAGCAAACAAGATTTATCTTCTTTCTTGGATCAACACAAGATCGAAGAGCAACTTCTTGAGAAATCTTTAAGAACAGACACGATGGTGTTCTTAAGAATTTCTTGCTTCAATTCTGTAGAGATTTCTTTTTGAGATTTTGGAGAGGATTTAACTCTTCCAAATCTTTTTCTTCTTGAGACTTTGGAGAGATTTAACTCTTCCAAATCTATTTCTTCTTAAGACTTTGGAGAGGATTTAACTCTTCCAAATCTTTTTCTTCTTGAGACTTTGGAGAGATTTAACTCTTCCAAATCTATCTCTTCTTAAGACTTTGGAGAGGATTTAACTCTTCCAAATCTTTCTTCTTCTCTTCAGGCTTCTCAATTGTGAATTTGTGTTAAGGGGAGGTCTCTATTTATAGTGG
This sequence comes from Fremontodendron californicum, assembly GCA_030761205.1. Lineage (NCBI taxonomy): Eukaryota > Viridiplantae > Streptophyta > Magnoliopsida > Malvales > Malvaceae > Fremontodendron > Fremontodendron californicum. Next base: position 7,820,134 of record JAULJL010000022.1, on the reverse strand, counting down.
TAGCCAGCCAGGTGAAAAAGAGTTCTAAAAGAACTTGTCTTCCTTATTTATCTCTTAATTAATTTAATTTAATTAGAGATAAAACTTCATTATTTATCTCTTAATTAATTAAATTAGAGATAAAATATTTATTTATCTCTTAATTAATTAAATTAGAGATAAAATATTTATTTATCTCTTAATTAATTTAATTCAATTTAATTAGAGATAAAACTTCATTATTTATCTCTTAATTAATTAAATTAGAGATAAAATATTTATTTATCTCTTAATTAATTTAATTCAATTTAATTAGAGATAAAACTTCATTATTTATCCTTAATTAATTAATTAAATTAGAGATAAAATATTTATTTATCTCTTAATTAATTTAATTAGAGATAAAACTTCATTATTTATCTCTTAATTAATTTAATTTAATTAGAGATGAAGTAATTATGACACATTGGTGAAGTTTAATTGGGTGACCCATGAATCCTTGCAATTTGATTGGTCAAACCATGTGTACATATTTAATTAATTATAAAATAATTAATTATGATATGATAATGCATAATTTAATTAAAAATTTCTTAATTAAAAGAAATTTCAATTAACATGTGGCAATTTGTAATTGGTCAAAAAAATTTCTCCTTCTACATACTGTTAAATGTTTAATACTTGGGAGGCTTGGTAGATTGATTCAAATTTTTGATCATCAAGTTTTTTCAGGCAAATCTTTAAGAGTTCACTTCAGATTATTATATCTTAAGGAGGTATGATTTTTTATCACATTGTTGATATCTTTCATTATCTTTAATCACATCAAAATTTGTACAATAATTCTTTGAGAATTCATCTGTTATATGTTTTAATATAAAATTTTTGCTATGCATCTTAAATTATTTAGATATTTTATATTATGCTTATTTATTTAAATATGTACGTCGAATTCCCTTCAAAATTTGAAACCCTAAATTCAGAAACGGAGATGGTCAATGATTTGTCATCAAAACTATCAATGAAACCAAAATAATCAAACCATGTTTTCTGATAGCAAGTTTAGTGGAAAGCCTTCCAAAAGCAAGGCTGCATATGAAACGGATGATTAACTGAGATCTATCATCACCCACCACGGAACTGTAAACACAATCCACCACTGATGTGGTGCTGAACGAGAGAAGCATGCAGACTGATCTCGCCATTTTTCGGAGATTAGAATCTGGAACAAAAGCTAATTCTCGAGATGCTACTAATTTCATTAGTGCACATAGCTCAACAATGATGCCATTCACCAACTCCATCTCAGCATGCCGAAAGAAAAAGCACCAAAGTTCCATTACGATTACTGAGCAAAGAAAATGAGGATGCAAGAAATTCAACCAGCAAAGATCCCAACTTCTCAAAAGCTAAAGTTGAAGATACCACTATCATGAAGGTTTTTAAGGCATGCAAAAGAGCTGAAAACATGGGCTCCCTCCCAACTTAATTCCACAGTTTTTCCTGAAACATACAATACCGGAATCTGCGAAACAAGAATGAAAGATTAAACCTCTTCATCAATTATTATATTCATAAACCAGCCAAGCTTTCTGGCGATCAGAAGTTTTACATCTTCCTCAAGATCAAAAGAGTACGGCAGAAAACTGGAAAAAAAGTGCCACTTGAGTAATTGACCAAGCAACAATACTCTTGATCTAGGCATTTACTTCACAACTCACTGAAATATCTCATCCATTGAAGTCATCCTTCATTTACCAACTGGATTTTCATAAACAGCATCTGACCAGAAGTCATCAGAGAATAACCACTCTAGAAGTTCATAGTTCATTTCCTGCTTCACATCAGTTGAATTTAGCTAATAACTAAGCAAATCCAAGGATGTTTTCTCCAGAAGTTCAGTCATCACTTCGCTGACATTTTTCATAAGTTTTTCATGTCTCGCTAATAATTTAAAGGTTAAGATCATCAAGATATAGAGTGTTAAGTCTCTATAAACCATATATGCCTGGCACGGATATAGGGAAGATATTTTTACTGCACTCATCAGGTAAAACTTTATTGGAACAAATATCCTTCTAGCTTCAGTTACGGAAACAGTCTCCTTGGGAGAAGAAGGCCAAGACCAAGCTATCAAGCACAAACACTTCTGTTAGGGAAATGTTCTAAGTGTCGGACATGTCTCCGACACGGCAAATTACATGTCGGACAAGCTAAGACACGTCAAAAAAATAAAAATAAAATCAGACATGGTCAAAACATGGTCAAGACACGGCTGGACACTTCCGGATACGCGAAAAATATTTTTTTTGGCATTTTTCTCCCTAATATGAAATTAACAATGAGCAATTTGGTTATAATGGGTTGTTTAAGGTTCAAATTTTTAAATTAAAAATTAATTTTAAAAAATTGAAAAGCTATTAATATTTAATTGAAAAGTATCAATTTTATATTTTTATTGTATATTATTATATAAAAAATATTTTTTATTGTGCTGTACCCGTGTCTTAATTTTTTAAAAATTTCCATATCACTGTATCTGTATCGTATCCGTATTGCGTATCCGTATCCGTGCTTCCTATAGACCAAACCTTCGCTGCACATTTCAGAGAATCATTGACCAGTGAAATTAAAGTCTCAACAATATCTGCTACCTTCACCTTTACTTGCAATTTGCCCTTGGTTAGCTGAAGCAAGGTAACCAAACCTTTCAATGACACATTAAGAATGGCTACGAGACTTTCCACCATCATTTGCAGCAAGAATGCCCAACTCAAACAGCTTTTCTACTGTAACTGTTATTATGTTAATAATATGGTTCATAATACATTCCTGTTGACACTCCATTACCATTCTCGTCATTCTCAAGTTCTGCAACAGAAAACTCCCAATTAATTACTTGTGAATACTCCTTGGAGAGTCTTATGTGCAGCCTTTAAAACCTCCGCGCCAAATGAGTTAACTAGACTCTTCAGATAACAGTAAGACCAGACAGGAAGCAAATTCCATTTCTGATTTTGCATTCAACAATGTTTTCTTGATCTAAAGTCTAACTGAAGGTTGTGCAATTGACACCTAGCTACTTGCCGTATATGCTGCAAATTCTAGTATCCAATAATGCCTACTTCATTGCTTCAGTACTAACAAACTTTTCAGATAAAAAAAAACTTGGCTCTGATAAAATAAAATAAAAAAAGTACTAACAAACTTTTAAGATGATATATATTCGAGTTTCGCACTCGGATTATTTAAGTAAAGATTCAAGTTATTGATTTTTAAAGTAAAATTAATTTAAGTTTGAATTATTCCAAGTTAGTCTTTCAAATTATTTATTGAAAAGTCAAATTTATATTATTTCGAATTCGAATCATTTCGCATATAAATTATTTTTGGATTCAATTAGATGGGTTTGAGTTATTAATTTTTCTTAATCAAATCAAGTTAGATAAATTAAAATTCAGATTGATTAAGTTTTTCAAGCTATGATCAGCTTTGTACACTCTACTAGTGCCACATTTATTAGTACTATACTACTATGTTAAAAAATTAAGGAAAAACAAAAAACTAGTGCCATATCTAATCATTTTGTTCTACTCATAAAACAGAACATGCTTGTGCATAGACAAGCTATAACAACTTCATTAACACTTCACAAGCAATAAAATACACATAAGTTCACATAAAGTGAGCAACTACAAGACCATAACAGAGGTTTAAAGATCTATAGCTACAAAAGGAAACACAAATGCTTTTGATTTGCATTCTAGGAAGAGCCAGGTAAAGTAGTCTTCCCAACTTTCCTAGACAAGCTGTTGCCATCTTCCCCACCACTACCACCTCCTTTGCTCCCACTTCCAAAACCAAACCCAAATCCACTGCCACTGCTACCACTCCCACTGCTGCTACCTCCACCTCCGCCGCCTCCTCCTCCACCACCGCTAGTTCCACCAGAACCACTTCCTGATCCATACCCAGAGCCACCTGATGAACCACTACCACCACCTCCACCACCACCTACTCCACCTCCGCCTCCAGCTCCAGGACTACCACCAATGGAAGGAGTTGGAGAGGGGGACCCCACCTGCAGCGGTGGAGGGCTTGCTGATTGGACGGAAAAAGCAAAGTATAGGGAAACTAAGAAAAGGCACACCACAAGCAAACGAGTCATCTCTAGATTAACCCAAAAGAACAAATCTTAAAACAGTACTCATCAAACAAGTGAACCAGCCATTTATACAGGCGCGAGAGATGGGAGAAACCCATGATTTACGTAACACAAATGCATGTTCCCTTGTACAGCTGCTGCACCTGCACCTCAGCTGCATGCAAATCATCAGCAATATTCCATAGTACCAGAATATCCGAAAACCATACGTTACACCGACCTGATAATTGCTTTTTTCTTGGTAAAGAACATTCATAGGGAGAGCTTTAAGGTTTTGGATGTTGACCAAATTGTAGAAAAGAAACTTTTAGGAGCTTACAATAAGATTCTCTTTCATCTTCTTTATAAATTACCCTTTATTTTGCTCTTATTTCTATGTCCAACACGAATGAAAGAATAAATTCTCAAAAAAATTAGCATCTGCATTGAGTTAATTTGTTATATCTCGCTCTAATTGATTAATTACTAAATTATTAGGCGCTAATACTGGGAATTAATTAACTCATTGAGCAGGAAACATGCCTGGTAAGGGGCCAAAGATTCAAAGGAGACAGCACTGTTATTGGCTGGATGGAACGAATGTAAAAAGGAAAATTGGGAATGGACTAATTGCCACTGAAATCCAAGCGACCATATGTTTTTTGCTTGGCTGTAGGTTAATCCATTGGAAAATTATTTTCTACCTACCTAGTGCTCATGAGTAAGGTTTTATCAACTAAGGTTGTTTAGGTGTCCGTTAAAGATTCAAATTCCTTCCCCCTTTTACCTTTTTCAATTATGGAAGTTAGAATTAGGGATGTAATCGAGCCGAGTTTAAACTCGAGTTTGACTCGAAATTCGAGAACGGAACTTGGCTCGAGTTCGATCGAGTTTCATTTTTAAAGTTCGAGCTCAATTCGAAATAAAAATCGAACTACTCGAGCTCGCTCGATTAAGTTTGTTTACCTAGTAAAAAATAAGCTCGATTCTTATGCTCGACTTCAAACTCGATTATTTGTGTTCGAGCTCGAGTTCGAATTGAGATTTTTCAATACTAGTTAAAAATAAATAAATATATATATATATATTAAAAACAAAAAAGCTTGATTAGGCTCGCGAGCTACTCGAGTCAAGTATTAAGATATTCGAATTCGGCTCGCTCGATAATTCGAGCTACTCGAGCTCGAGTTCGACTTGACAATTATCGAGCCGAATTCGAGTTTTTTTCGAGCCGAATCTGAGTAGCTTGCGAGCACAAGTGTCTCGTTTACACCCCTAATCAGAATCCACCATTTTCGTCTGTGTAGGAGCCTTTCTCTGTGTTGAAACAAACAAATTGGGCTACATTTAATAAGTGTTGAAAAAATCGGATAAGATCGTCGATTGTCATATTGAACTGGTTCAATCAAAAATTAAAGTTTATCCAGTCTGATGTATACTTTAAAATTGAGCTTTTAGTGAACTAGTAAAATACTAGATTAAAACAATAATTAAAAAATTGGTTTTACATTTATTTTATTATTTTTATTAAATATTTTTGGCTAAACTATTAAAAAAGCCCCTAAATTCTATAACTTTACTTAAGTAAACCTCTATACTTTTATTGTACTCAAATAAGAACTTATCTTGTGATTTGTAACCAAATAATTCCTTATATCAAATAAAAAATTGATTTAAGTTAAGGGTTTGTTTAGGTACAAATTAAAAGTTAAGGACTTATTTGGATAAAAATTAAAAAGTTAATGGCTTATTTGAGTGCAAATTAAAAGTTAAATGCTTATTTGAGTATAATAAAAGTATAGGGACTTGCTTAAATAAAATTATAATGTTCAAGGATATTTTTATTATTTTAACCAAAAAAATTTATAGGTAATGAAATTTGAACCTTTAAAGACGATACTAAGCTAAATGCATATTTTTATTAAGGTTTTACTATATTTAATAATTATTTATTATTAAAATCTTATATTTAATATTTAAATTCTTTTCCAATTTCTAATCACTGCATTTAGTTCTTTTTATTGAAACTTTTTCCTAATTATTGTGGTGGTAAACAATTAAGAGTATATATATATATATATATATATATATATATATATATATATATATATATATATATATATATATATATATAGCAACAAAAATTTCCAAAGTTTTTTCTCTTTTGGGATTCACTCCTAGATTTGACCAATTATTCATTGACAGAATCACTCTGGCTTGTTTCACGCAAAGTAACGCCATATTGGCCTTGAAATTTGTATCCCTCAAAATGAAATTTGAAGCTGAAGACAAATAGAGGTAAAAATGTGGAATCATGGAGTCATGGACATACCTCGGAACCATAACAAAGTCTTTATGTTATGTTTTTCTTAGATTATCGTACCTGTTTCTGATCCTTACAATCACAAAGATTAACATGCAGAGACCTCTGTTTTTTCACGAGATGTTACACAGATGTCTGTTTGCAGATTCACATGTTCATGAAAATGCAACGTTCTTCTTTCTAGCTGCTCTGCATTTTGATTGAAAAACAATGATCCCAAAAACCCGACTTGGTTTCTTTTCTCTTCTATATAAACAAACTTCATCTACAAATCTGCTTACACGCATTTATTCTCTCTAGCAATTAGAAGCAATCATGAAGCTGTTTAATACTTGCATCGTTGTTGTTCTCTTCCTAGTTTTATTGCTTTCTAAAGTTGATGGCTCAATGACAGTGTCCGTTAATACTACTAATTTGAATGAGAAAAAAGATTGTTGTGAGCAGGGTGAGGGTGGTAATGGTGGAGGAGGGGGTGGTGGTGGGTCGAATTTTGGTAGTGGCCCAAGCGGAGAAGGTTATGATTATGGAGGTCAACCGAGTGATGGAGGAGATGGTGGTAATGGCGATTGTGATGATGGCGGCGATAGTGGTGCAAGGAATGGTTATAGTCGTGGTTCAAAAGGGGGAGGAGAGAGACGTGGAGGAGGTGGTGGTGGTGGAGGCGGCGGTGGACGCGGATATGGTGGAGGTTTTGGCTATGGAGGTGGGAGCGACAATGGGGGAGGAGGAGGTGGCGGAGGCGGCGGTGGCGGAAGAGATGGAGGGGGTTTTGGTTGGGGAGATCATCATGGGCGTTAATAGAATAACTTTGAGTGATAGGAAGTGTAATTTTAACTTTTCCTAAATGCATTATTGTTGAATATAATGCAATGTTACAATAAATTCCTTTTGATTATGCTAGTCAATGTCTAAATATATGTTTTACTACTACTCCTTGTCATGGTCCCCCCACCCCAAAGAATTCACAGTTTGAAAAAAAGAAAGAAAGGAATTACTTCGAATTCAATCTCATTGGATATTATCTTTTAAAGATGATTGCATGAATCACATTACGCCAAATAGATCTTTTTACAGCATGTAAAAAGTGCTGCTAAAAGTAAGAAAAATGTTTTGATAGAGTAAAGAGAGCACTTTCATATGTGTTTTATATGTGGCCAGAGCCTAAACCCTCTAACAATGCTTATTTATACATATAACAACACTTTCCAAAATGCTATAATTTTTAATCTATAACAATCCTTTTTAACCTTATAAAAGCATTTTTCAAAATGCTACTAAAAAACTTAATTCACAACACTTAAAATGCTATTATAGATAGTTGGTAAAGCACATTTTGGTGCCACCTAAAGCTTTTACCATCAGTTTTAAAATGTTTCTATATGATAACCATACTAACATCATTTTTAAAGTGCTGCTATATAATAATCAACTGCTTGTGGTGTTATTTGCAATTGAGCTTTTATAATTTTAAATCAAAAAGCACTACTGTAGACACCTAATTTTGTCCGGACCATTAAAACAGGTATGTTTTCTTCCTAAATTGATGTTTCAAAATGCTAAAAGGCTTTTCTCATCCTGCAGGTGGTCCTCCGAGACTTAGTCTAAGAAAGCGTACAGTAAAAGTCAACCTCAAAAAAAGTCAACCCCAAAGAAGTCAACCTCAAAAAAGTCAACCCCAAAAAAGTCAACTACTGAAAAAGTCAACCCACTTTCAAAATCTAGATTTGAAGTTCAATTGAAAGATGGTGAAAGAATTTTGATAATCTGAGGTCTACATTGCAAAATATGGAGTTCGGAAGTTGGGTTACGAAGATTCCGTTGAAAGGAAACCCGAGTTCGAGAAATTTGGGGAAAAGTGCTTAAATGATCAAATTGGTCGAAATTGAAGGTTCCAAATGAAAGATAAGTGCTGAGTACGGGTAATGGAGAAGCTACTTGGAAGAAAAACTGATAGAAAAGCCAATTCGGAAGCAAACCTAGAATTAGGGTTTTTGGTGGATTTCGGTAAAATTTGGAAAAATTACAGAAATGACCCAATTTGATAGGACTAAAGCTCCTAATTGATGAGGAATGATTAAACAAGGATAGCCCAAGGCTCAGTTTGAAGAAAATCTGAAAATTGGACTTGTTTTGAGCAAAATCGGGTTTCGGAGACAAAAAGGTAAAATTGGAAAAATTGGAAAAATAGCAAATGAACTCCAAAAATTCTAAAAATTTGCAAATCTCATTCTTAAATTATTTCGAAGAGATTGGCTAAAGAAAATCTTGATTAGGAATTCGTTTACAAGATGGCCAAATCCCGGGCTCACTATGCAGAAATTCAACAGGATAAATCCCGAAAAAATAGCAAACGAGTTCCAAAAATTCTGAAAATTCGCAGATCTCGTTTTTAGATTATTTGGAAGAGACTGGAAAAATAAAATCTTGATTCGGATTTCGTTTGCAAAATGGCCAAATCACGGGTCCCCTATGCAGTATTTCAAGCAGATAAATCCAGAAAAAATAGCAAATGAGCTCCAAAAAATATGAAAACTTCTAGATCACATTTTTCAAATTATTTGGAAGAGATTGGTGAAAAAAAATCTAGATTCGGAGCTCATTTAAAAAATGGTAAAGTTCGAGTGCATAAAAGGGGCAATTTCGGAAATAAGTCCGAAATAAATAGCAAATGGACTCGGAAAATTTTGAAAACTTCCAGAATTCAATTTTTTTATTATTTCGTAAGTATTGAAAAAAATAAAATTTGAATTTGGAGTCCGTTTGCTATTTATTTAGTTTCGGGGGGCAAAAAAGTCATTTCACCGAAGAAACCAAAAAGGACAAATTTGTAATTAAGGAAAATATGAAAGAAGAAGGAATTTCTGGGATTTACCTCCTTTGATCAGCCAGCATAGAGGAGAAGAGGAAGCTTGATCAATTTAGAGTCCGGGATTTTAAACTTAGGAAATTAGAGCCATTTTAAAAGGGTTTGGTAGGGGTTTTAATCTTCATTCAAGTTTTTCTTCAAAATTGTTTTCAAACAATCACAAAGTTTTGTTTTTAGAAAATATAATTTGACATATTTTTCTAAGGTAGCCGGATATCTTTCTAGAAATATGAATTTCTTGATTTAGAGGAAAAAATACATTTTCATGCATTGCATTTTCCATGTTCATGCATTTTATTTAATATGTGATTTTTGCTATGATATTTTCCATGGTATTATTATTACTTTGATTTACATTTTATGATGTTATATTTTTTTCCATATGATTTTGAATATTTCATGCTATCCTATATTTTTTATTTAGTCATTTATTTTTGTCACATTATTTAGCATATACTATGTTCATGCATTTTTATTTTATTTTCATGCATATTTTATGATAGCATTATTTTATGTTTCATGTCATTTCTTGTCACTTAGATCATATTCCATGCCATTTTGGTTATATTTTTTAGAATATGCCATGTCATTAAAAATATGCCATATCATTTAAAATTGCCATGTCATTTAAATCTCTTTATTTCATTTAGAATATACCATGATACTTAGGATTTTTCATTTCATCTAGAATATACTATGCCCTTTAAATTATGTCATATCATTTAGGTTGCATTATATTATCTAGACTTTGCTATGTCATTTTATTTATGTCATACATGTTCATATTCATTTTTAAATATTAAAAAAAAAAAAAGATAATGATTTTCAATAAAAAATAAAGATATTCCTGAGTTAAAATAATTCATGAGTTCTCTACTGGGTTTGTTGGAGGGAATATCATCAATTATCATTAATAAAGGAATATCTTTCTTTCAGAAAACAAGAATGATTCGGAAAGTTTTCCAAATAAATAAAAAGTTCTATATTTTGCCGATTTTGACAGGGAATATAGGAAAATTTTGAATTAATAAATTTCAGATCATTTTCAATTAAAAATGGAATTATTTTTCTTTAAATTGGGAATTAACCTGAAATACTAAATTAAAACCGACTTTTTTACCGAGATTTGAGATAACACATGATTAATATGGTACCGTTTTATACGGGCAATGTGGGGTGCTAATCCTTCCCCACACGTAACTGAGTTCCGAACCCGATTCTTTAATTTTCTCTGGTTTATAACGCAGACTTGAAATTGGTTTTAAAAATATTTTAATTATTTTTAAATATTTTATAAAATCGGTTTTAATAGGTGGCCGATCACACCTAGCTGAAAAAGATTAGTGGTGACTCCATGTCTTTTTAAGAGGCCGTTTTCATACCCTCGACCTTTTATTTCAATCTAGAGGAATTAAGTCGTCTTTTCCTCTGCTTCTGTTCCCCCCTCATTCAAACAGGTCCCCGCGATTCGCGATCATGTATCGACAGCTTGGTGACTCCGCTGGGGACTATTAGAGAGTCAGGCCTAGAATTATTCGTATGTTACCAAAGTCTCGGTTTTGTTGGTTTAATTGAAATTTAATTTTAATTCCCATATTTTTTAAAATAAAGGAGAATTTTGAAAATAATAAAATGTTTTAAATATGTTCATATTCATTCACATGCAATTTATTATTGTTTTCTAGTTATTTAATGTTGTATATTACTATTGCGTGTTGGTTAATGCGTTACACTATTCTTGATCGTTGTTTTAATAAATTGTTGGGGTATTTAGGATAAATGGTGTAGAATAGGTGGTGAAAGGTTTGATGTTCCTCCGCACACACTACATTTGCATTTGCATAACATGAACTCTCTACCCGGGTTCCGTCCTTTTAAGTGGGAGTAAAGTAACTACGCCTTCGTGATGATCCTCCGTATGGGCTAGTGAAACACTTCCAGAGTATAAAGTACCTAATGCCTTCGTGATGATCCTCCGTATGGGCTTAGGAAAATATACTATAACGAATTGAACCCGCTTTTATCGGGGTGCCTTACTAGCCTTCACCGGTGACAGTGAGGAGCAATTCGAGGCCTTTAGAACCGATTCTGTAACACCTTGTCCGGATAATCTACCTAAAATCCGACAGAGTTTCCTTTATATCTCAACTATAACCCTCCTGCAAATAACACTCAATTCATATCCTCAAGCAGCAATATTTCTCAATAATCACATATATCCATCATATTCAAAAAAAATTATCCATGATCAATTTATGCTCAAGTCAAAACATACTGATCTATTGTCTCATATCTTCAAATATATATAATATATCCAGAAGTAAACCTATCTCAGCAAGGTTTACTAGATAAAAACATCAAGAGATCAAATCTTCTAGAAATTTAGATATGATGCCCACCACGTCAATATACTCTTGAAGCGGAGAGTAGAGTAAGACAGCAATCCCGACACCTAACTGTGTCCTGAAAATGAGAAATAAGAGGAGGTGAGATATATGAATATCTCAATGAGTAGACAACATTTAAAGCGTGTGAAAACTATAATGGTAATCTGTAAAGCATAATTGACATTTTCAAAATAAATAATAGTAAAACCATAATGAGTAATTCAAAGACGTAGCAAAGTTTTCAAATGTATAAAAATATTATAATATTAAATCAATGTATAAAATCTGTAAAGTAAATCAAGTTACGTATAGTTGGGCTCCAACTTACTGTCATGCACAAGAGCACATCCATGAAATAACCAGGCAATATCCATGTAGGCATACTAGTAGCCGGCCCCAAACGCCAATACCACCATAGGACGCCCCAAAGGCATATGTGTCACTATGATGTGCCCCCAAAAGGCAAATATAACGGGATAGGGACTCTGGAGGTGGCTCCCACCACAAAGGCGTAGCACGCAGCTCCCATACCCCAGTCTAATATCATGGAATTGGGACTCTGGAGGTGGCTCCCGCCACAAAGGCGTAGCACGCAGCTCCCGTATTCCGATCAAGGGTATAATCTCATACATTAAGTCAGGTGGAGCCAAAACCATGTATGTCAAATTCTATGTATAATCATATTTCATAAATCAACCAACTTACTCGATATAATATTTCTTGAAATAAATGTTCTTTAATAAGAAATCAATTCATATGATTATATATCGGATATACCTTTAATACGTAAAATAAATATCATGCTAAAAAATTATAATAGTTAATTGTAAGTATTAAAGGACATTAATTGTAAGTATTAAAAAATTATAATAGTCAAGAGAAAGAGTGTATCTTATTTAACCTTGCACTAAAAGGATAAATTGTAAGTATAGTAGTTAGCAAGGGTCGAGTCCTCAGGGATTGGGTTTTAGTTTATAAGTTAATAGTTTAAAACTTAAATTCAAGAACAATAAAAGAAAATGGGTTTTTGAAGCCAGATTTAAACTAAAGTAAATAATAAGAATAAGATGCAAGGCGGTATAACCAGCCAATAAAAATATATATACTAAATTAGGCGGTATAACCAGCCAATAAAAATAAAACAAAGTTAATATACAAATTAGGCGGTATAACCAGCCAATAAAAATAAATATAAAAAATAAGCAAACTAAAAGTAAGAAAACAAGTAAGTAAGAAGAATCAAATATGAAAAATATGGTTAAGGTTTCATTCTCAACCACTAGACATCATTAAGAATCAATTTCAGATCTATCAATATCAACCAACTATCAAAGTTAACAACCGTAGATAACAACAAGCTCTGTTACCCCAATCTTTCCTTAGTTTGTCGTTAAATAGAACAAGCTCTCTATTTAATCTCTAACCATTAAACAACCTAGAATAAGCTCTCTAAATTCAATTTAATGGCAGCTTTATGATGAGAAAGATAGGTTGATCTAAGCAACAAACACATAAGCTCGGATTGTTCAACTTAGGTTATGTTCCACTTTGCAATTATTGAAAACTTGACCGTAATCATTAATCACAAATTGCCACTTATGAATAGGAAATCAAGACAATTACACGGATCAAGATTCCTAAACTAGCAATAGATAATTATCAAGATCTATCTAGTTGTACACCTAAATAAATCAAGACAACATCATGAACAATTCTTGTAGAAGAACATAAGCAACTTTGATAGAAAATTAATGATAGATAGAATATGAAAATCAATCACAAAACATGTCTAGGGCTTTGAAATCACCCTTAACCAAATAGAAGTTTAGCCTAGCATAGGCATTGTAAACATAAACATAAAATTAAAGAAAATCTAAGAAGAAAATAAAAGAAAGAAAGAAGAAGAGGAAGAATATTAATTATCCAACCTCTTGCTCTCTCTAAAGAAAAAGAAAACTAGAGAAAAGAAAGAAAACTAGAGAAAAGAAAGAAGAAGAAAACTTAGAGAATTTTATTAAAATGGCTAATATCCTACCTATGTACAATATTATCCTCTACAATCATCCAAGGCCCTCTATTTATACACATTTTGGAGGGCTAAATGACAAGAGACAAGCTTTACAAATTTCAAAGGTAGGTATAATAGGTGGGTGCATTTTTCTAACAATTTTCGTCATATTGTATGACCATTTTGATCAGCCAACTTGATGGTCGATTTTGTCAATATTGGAGGCCTGATCTGATCACATGGTCTTCTAGAAAAAGGTTCCCCTATCAGTTACGGATCCATAGCCGTTGGAATCAGCTCATTTTCTGATGTGGATAAGCAGATATGGGCAAAATACGAAAACAGGTCAGCACAGACGTCATTGCACATCAGCCAACTTGATGGTCGATTTCGTCAATATTAAAGGCCTGATCTGATCATATGGTCTTATAGACAAAGGTTCCCGTATCCGTTATTGATCCATATCCGTTGGAATCAGCACATTTACTGATCAGGACAGACGTCATTGCACATCAGCCAACTTGATGGTTGATTTCGCTAGGGAAAACGACTCCGTTTCAAGAAGTGTAAAACATGAAAAAGATAGATATGCCTCTTAACTTGGCACGGTTAAAATTTCAGCCTTATTGCTTCAGTGAAACTCCAGATATAGCTGATATGGCAAAAGGTGTCGGAACTGGAACTGAACTGGATTTGCCCTTAATTCTAGTAATCTGAAATCACTCAAAGAAACTTGTGAAAAACACCAAATTACATAAAAATATAAAAGATCATAAACACAATTAGACTAAACAATAATAACTCGTATTTGACACAAAACAATAATAAAACATAACTAAAAACTATATACTTATACGAGTTATCACACCCCCACACTTAGATTGTTGCTAGTCCCTAGCAACGACTCAAAAAATAAAATAAGAAAATCTAATCTAATCCATTTTCGTAGGAAATCACGGTGGCACTTAGCATGTGACACAAGCCTTTAAACCCCTAGGTGTCCCTAGTGGACGAGTTTAGTCTCGTGAGGGTTTACTAGAACGATACCCACAAACATTGAAAAACTAAAATATAAATAAACAACATATACTAAAAATATTTACTCCTATTCCTTTCAATATAAATTAGAGACAATATTTGAACAAGTCTTATAAACTAATCAATAGCTTAAAGAATTTCACAAAAAATCATGCTTGAATGTAAATTGTTTGAGTTAAGCCAATATTAGCATAACATATCTCAATCAAAATAGTGCATGTTCAAATTTAATCTCAACTTCTCACATGGGATACCCTCATGATTTTCACTCTTTAAAGTAGTGGTGAAGTGTTTACACTCAATCAATCTCATGAAAACAGTTCTACCATATTCTTGCTTGTCCACCTATTCTCCACTATTTAGATCATACAACTTCATGAATCAAGAGGTCTTTAATCAAGGTTGTAATGGGGCCAAGGGGTTTGTAATGTGGTTGAAGAACAAAAGGATAAAGATATCACAAAGGTTCCAAAGAGTTCATAAAGTTTAGAGACATAAAAAGATTATACAAAGAAACTTCTCAAAACTCTTTACAAGTACATAGTCACCTAGGCCGGATATTCATGTTGGGCCTTTTCTTCATTCTAAACAACTTTGTAACATCTTTTTCTTTTTCCACAAATTCAAGAGATGATTCATATTTTTTTTTTTTTTACATAGGAATGTATTTGCCAGTATTCCATTTCTTTTTCTCTTGACTTTTCTTTTCTTTTCCCCCCACACTTATTTCTTGTTTCTAACCCAAATTTTTAACTAAAAATATCGCTTGTCTTTGCAACTTGTCTCAAATCATGCTAATTCATCTTTGGAACAAAGGTAAAGATATAAGTATATTTAGGTTAGGGACAAGTTATGGTTACCAAAGAGATAGCTTATTCAAAGTAGGCTCAAATTGGTTCACTAAGGGTGTGTTCTCTTGGAACATCAATAAGGGATGGCTGTTTGGCTCTGGTTATAATCCTAATGCCTCTATCATATTCATGTTGTCACATGTATCAATATAGTCTCAAACGGTTTAAAGCAAGTTCTAGAGAATCATGTAATCATAAGAGCACTCAAGAAAGAAATTAGATTGATTTGTATAATGCATCAATCATTTTAGGCTCAAAAACTCACAATGATGATTATACAAGTCAGTTTTAAGTCTAAACATGCTTCTTTCTCAATCAACATATCATATTAACATTGGCTCATAAAAATTAGTATCAAGCTTAATTCTCATGAAAATCTTCTCACTAGTAACCAGTTTAGACCTATGCAATTCATATCTCATCATTGTATTAAAAAGGAACTAAAACACACTAAAAATAATAATAATAAAGACTCATAAAAAAAATAGTAGACGAAAATAAAATAAATCCTAAATCATTCCCCCCACACTTAATTCTTACATTGTCCTCAATGTAAGTCTATTAACCCAAATGAAAGAATCATGTGTAAGAGAAAAGAACTAATAACATAAGAATAGGAACAACTAGACTCAAAACAAAACAAAACAAACTCATGCAACCTAAATAATCCTAAAATACTAAAGAAAAATTAACAAGTAAACATAAAAAGATTAAAATCAAACTGACAAGGTATGTCTCAAGTCTCCCTTACTCAGACCTTGTTCAGAATGAATACTTCTAAATTGCTTAAAACACAACAAACTTTTTTTTTTTTTTTTGAAAAGAAGAAATCAAACTGACAAGGTATGTCTCAAGTCTCCCTTACTCAGACCTTGTTCAGAATGAATACTTCTAAATTGCTTAAAACACAACAAACTTTTTTTTTTATTTTTTTTTTTAAGAAGGTAAAATTTAGGAGATATTACCTGTAGAGGTTGCTAACCACTTATTATAACTGAGACACAACAAACAAAATGTTAGATAATGTCACAAAGACAAAGTGCAATCCACTCCATGCTCGTCCATATCTCTTTTTCTTTTTCCGAGCGTTTGCGAAACAACCGTAGCAGATAAATACTCATAAGCTTGGAGCTTTTTGAGTAAATCTTCAATGGTTGTAGCAGAAATTATGGTTCTCCTTGCCTCTGAAAACATGAATCCATTATCCACAGCATTATCTAAATATGAAAGCAAATTACTAAAATAACCATTAATATTAAGCAAACCAATGGGTTTCTTATTTGTGACAAAGATGACCAAGAAGCCACGCAAGCTATTTCTTCCAATGTACCCAGACCTCCTGGTAAAGCAATGAATGCATCGGCAGAATGGTACATGATTGTTATCCGTTCAGGGATACTCCAGACTTGTATTTCCTTACCCATGGTAGGTCCACAAAAATTTGTGAATAGTTTTGGCACAACTCCTAGAACTGGACTTCCTCCGGCGTGTGCTGTTGTAGCGACTGCTCCCATTAAACCCGTACTACCGCCTCCATAAATCAACTGGATCTTTTGTTGGGCAAGTATTACTCAAACTCTTATGGCTTCATCAGCGAATATGTTATTTTTCCCTCGATAAGCACCTCCAAAGACACAAATTTTTTTAATGCGTTGGGACGAAGTACTTTCCATTTTTTTTTTCGAGTGCCTGAAAGAGAATGAGTACATGGTGTAATATATAGAGGACTGAGTAGTGAATCAGACAAGAGTAATAATGTCGCCGAAAGTGTATCTGACCTGTCAGAAGAAAATATTAACCTAACAAAAGATTTTTGCGTGATTTTAGGAAGAAAATCAAAAAGAGAAGAAAAAATCAACCGTAAAAGACAAATAAAAAAAACGAGAATAATTACACAAATCGAACAACACGTAAATTAAACCAAAATAAAGTTATTGCAAATCAAACCAAAAACTGAGAAGTCATTTATTGTAGTTGTGATTGTGGCTCACATCTTCCTCTGGTTTTACGTCCAGAAACGGGTTAAACGCCTTCTATGAGTCGAGGATATGCTTCCCATCCAATTTTCTTACAAGCTGGCAAACAGGGTCTTTTAACATCAGATTCCCAAGATGTTGCCATTCCCTTTGGAATTGCGGCCATAAATCAAGAATTTCTCTTTGTACGTCTCCACTAGGATGCGTCTCAAGAGAAAGTTGGATATTACCCAAATTCTCCTTACTCAGTCCATCCTTAATGAATTCAATTTTATCATCTCGATTAGAGGACGGAATCCCAATAGAACGACATTTACCGTTACACGTCCATCGTGCACATTTGTGGCAATTTGAACTCATGCGCTTTGCTCGTCGCTTCTTTGCAAAAGTGCTTCTACCTGTACCTGGTAAATGCAAAACAGGAAGATATTCATCTTCACGTACCTTGGCTTCAATTATCCAACGTATGTCTGCAGGAATCCCTTTGTGCATAAGCATTCTTAATCTTTCAAATCGAACTTGGTAAAGCTTCAGTAAAATATTTCGAGGAAAAGGAGGAAATCGTTTCTGCAATCTTGTGAGAATATCATCCATCCTGAAAAAAAAAATGAAAAAAAATGAAAGAGAAATTGGAAGAGAAATTTATATACAATATCAGTTTTGTGGGTAGCTGATGGAACCGACTTAAATAATCACGGAGTACCGTTATCCGCCATTTAACCAGGGTTAAAAAAAAAATTATATTTACATCTAGTTATTTTCAAAACAAGGATCAGAAAGAAAAACAACATAAAAAGACTCAAAAACAAAACACTCTAAATAAAATCCTAAATTCTTCCCCCCACACATAATTCTTACATTGTCATTAATGTAATGCTATTAATCCCAAATGAAAGAATCATGTGTAAGTGAAAAGAACTAATAAACAAAATAAACTTATGCAGCCTAAATGAACTTAGAAACACTAAACACAATTAGCAAAGAAACATAAGAAAAAGATAAAGAAAAAGAGAGCAAATCTGAGGATGGCAGTTTGGCAATGCTTTCACTAATTAAGCTGCCTCCCCCAATTAGCACTTGATTGATTGTTTTCAGCCTAGCCAATTCCCCTTCTTGGTATTTTAGGCTTGTCAGGCTCATACATGAAATTTCCCAAATTTATGCGTTTGAGAGGAAGCTTTCTTTGCACAACAGTGGATGCATTCTCCATTACAAGTATTATTCCATCATCCTTTGTGGTGCATATGTCATCGAGGAATGGAGCATATTTTGATACTTGTTGAATGACCTCCACAAACAAGTTTTTTAAGGTTTCCGGCATGTGTTGTTCATGTTCTTCCTCCTTGAACTTTGCAAATCTACTAGGAAAAGGTGGAGAAGAAACATTAGTAAAAAGTGAAACCTTAAACGTTACCTCAGGTGCTGAAATACTCTTATTTGGATCTTTGGCTTCATTATCCTCAAGAATAGAATCCATCTCTAATTTTGTTTCATCCTCATCTTGTTCCTCATTCTTCAAGGTCACAATAGTAGCATTCTCCTTTGGGTTAACCATCGTTTGGGCTGGGAGTTCTTCAGATCTTTGTGCTACCCATCCCACCATACTACTAGCCAATTGGCTCATTTGCTTTTCCAAACTCTGGATGCTTGCCCTTGTTTCCTGTTGAAATTGCAAAGAATCAGTAACAAGAGAATAGACAAGATCTTCTAAAGAAGTACCTGAGTTTTGAGTCATATGTGGTGGTTGAAAAATATCTGGTTCTTGAGACCATGATTGATTGAAGCTAGATGGATGAGTGTAATTGGCATAAGGATCTACTTCTTGGTAATTTTTCGAGTAGCCATAATTAGTATGATCCCACCATCCCTCATGGTAAGTTTTTGAGTAATGATCATACTGTTGGTCTTGGAACCCTTGATGGCCTTGACATCCTCCCATGGCCAATTGTTGAACTGGGGAGGTGAGATTGGCTTGTTGATTCTCCATGTTCATGTATGCCACCAACTCTTCAAGTGTTAGATTGCTCAATTCCATCGTCTTTTTTTATTTTTATTTTTTTTTAAATTTGATAAGAAAAATTTGTATGTACAAGAAAATAAAACTAATTAGAACTGAAAATAAGAATAAACCAAGTAACAAATAAACTAAAGAAAACAATCCCCGGCAACGGCGCCAAAAATTTGATGCACCCAAAAGAGTGTATCTTATTTAACCTTGCACTAAAAAGATAAATTGTAAGTATAGTAGTTAGCAAGGGTCGAGTCCTCAGGGATTGGGTTTTAGTTTATAAGTTAATAGTTTAAAACTTAAATTCAAGAACAATAAAAGAAAAGGGGTTTTTGAAGCCAGATTTAAACTAAAGTAAATAATAAGAATAAGATGCAAGGCGGTATAACCAGCCAATAAAAATATATATACTAAATTAGGCGGTATAACCAGCCAATAAAAATAAAACAAAGTTAATATACAAATTAGGCGGTATAACCAGCCAATAAAAATAAATATAAAAAATAAGCAAACTAAAAGTAAGAAAACAAGTAAGTAAGAAGAATCAAATATGAAAAATATGGTTAAGGTTTCATTCTCAACCACTAGACATCATTAAGAATCAATTTCAGATCTATCAATATCAACCAACTATCAAAGTTAACAACCGTAGATAACAACAAGCTCTGTTACCCCAATCTTTCCTTAGTTTGTCGTTAAATAGAACAAGCTCTCTATTTAATCTCTAACCATTAAACAACCTAGAATAAGCTCTCTAAATTCAATTTAATGGCAGCTTTATGATGAGAAAGATAGGTTGATCTAAGCAACAAACACATAAGCTCGGATTGTTCAACTTAGGTTATGTTCCACTTTGCAATTATTGAAAACTTGACCGTAATCATTAATCACAAATTGCCACTTATGAATAGGAAATCAAGACAATTACACGGATCAAGATTCCTAAACTAGCAATAGATAATTATCAAGATCTATCTAGTTGTACACCTAAATAAATCAAGACAACATCATGAACAATTCTTGTAGAAGAACATAAGCAACTTTGATATAAAATTAATGATAGATAGAATATGAAAATCAATCACAAAACATGTCTAGGGCTTTGAAATCACCCTTAACCAAATAGAAGTTTAGCCTAGCATAGGCATTGTCAACATAAACATAAAATTAAAGAAAATCTAAGAAGAAAATAAAAGAAAGAAAGAAGAAGAGGAAGAATATTAATTATCCAACCTCTTGCTCTCTCTAAAGAAAAAGAAAACTAGAGAAAAGAAAGAAAACTAGAGAAAAGAAAGAAGAAGAAAACTTAGAGAATTTTATTAAAATGGCTAATATCCTACCTATGTACAATATTATCCTCTACAATCATCCAAGGCCCTCTATTTATACACATTTTGGAGGGCTAAATGACAAGAGACAAGCTTTACAAATTTCAAAGGTAGGTATAATAGGTGGGTGCATTTTTCTAACAATTTTCGTCATATTGTATGACCATTTTGATCAGCCAACTTGATGGTCGATTTTGTCAATATTGGAGGCCTGATCTGATCACATGGTCTTCTGGAAAAAGGTTCCCCTATCAGTTACGGATCCTTAGCCGTTGGAATCAGCTCATTTTCTGATGTGGATAAGCAGATATGGGCAAAATACGAAAACAGGTCAGCACATACGTCATTGCACATCAGCCAACTTGATGGTCGATTTCGTCAATATTAAAGGCCTGATCTGATCATATGGTCTTCTAGACAAAGGTTCCCGTATCAGTTATTGATCCATATCCGTTGAAATCAGCTCATTTGCTGATGTGTATCGGACGATATGGTCAAAATGCGAAAACTGGTCAGGACAGACGTCATTGCACATCAGCCAACTTGATGGTTGATTTCGCTAGGGAAAACGACTCCGTTTCAAGAAGTGTAAAACATGAAAAAGATAGATATGCCTCTTAACTTGGCACGGTTAAAATTTCAGCCTTATTGCTTCAGTGAAACTCAAGATATAGCTGATATGGCAAAAGGTGTCGGAACTGGAACTGAACTGGATTTGTCCTTAATTCTAGTAATCTGAAATCACTCAAAGAAACTTGTGAAAAACACCAAATTACATAAAAATATAAAAGATCATAAACACAATTAGACTAAACAATAATAACTCGTATTTGACACAAAACAATAATAAAACATAACTAAAAACTATATACTTATACGAGTTATCAAATATTTCTTGAAATAAATGTTCTTTAATAAGAAATCAATTCATATGATTATATATCGGATATACCTTTAATACGTAAAATAAATATCATGCTAAAAAATTATAATTATAATTAAAGAAATTTCAGATAACTATATTTGTCGTCTACTCACAATCCTTGAGATTATCTCACTGTACACCTCGATTTGAAACTTCGGGATCCACAGGTGACATCAGATCTATGTGGCCTAGAGATTAACGATAATTAGTATCTATACATACTCAAAGCATTACACAATTATGAATGCAACTTAAATCTCATAATCTTCCCTCAAGGTCAATACTAATTTCTCATACTCAAAACAACATATCCTTAATTTTTAATATCATTTCCATAATCATTTTCTCCATAATTCAACTCCATATTCATGTCCTTATCAAATTCTTTCTAGTATTCCATGCCTTAGAGATTTTCATAATCCATAACCATCCTTTAGTACTATATTTCTCTTAAGCAATAAATTCCTTAATATCAAGTTAGATTAGAAAATCATAACTTGAGTTTGGTAAGGAATTTTGAAGTGATCCCAATTGGTTTATTTCAACCAATATGTCTAATTTATGAAGAAAATAACTAACTTATACAATTAGAACAAAATTTTGATCAAATTTGATAAATCCCGAAACTATGCTGAAACAGGGGTCAACACAGAACAGCCAACTTCACCGAATTTTATCTTTTTAACCGCTTATCGGTTTTGGGTGATTCAAAAACCAAAATTCTCATATTGAAGTCTAGTTTCTATGAAAATATCAAAAAAATACAAACCCTGATGTGCCAAACCCAGAAAATCCGAACAGCAAGCATGCTCAACTTCCCCTGTTTTGCTTTTTCTTCCCATTTTCTTGTTCATGCTTTCAAATCCTTTTAATTCTTACCAAGTTGAGTCAAATTCATACTTAATAGATGGATTTCAGACCTTAACATGTTTATGGAGCTAAGATCTTAGCATGCTCATGTAGGATATCTAAAGAAAAGGAAGAATTTATCAAAAACTAACCTTGGATGTAATTGTTGAAGAAGTTTTGGTGTAGTTGTTTGAAGAGAATTTTCAGAGAGGGAGGATAGGAAGCCGGCTGCCACTTGAAGAATTGAATGAAAAATTCTAGAGTTTTCAAGAGATAAAATGAACTTAAAGATATTTTTGAATTTTTGGTATAATTGCACATTGGTCCCTCAACTTTTTATAAATAACCATTAAGCCCCTAAACTTTTTAATATGTTCAATTTGATCCTTTCTTCTTTTATTTCCTTCACTTATAACTTCTTACCAATTTCCAAGTTTTTCCTTAAAATTTTTGGGATTTAACTTTACATGATTGTACGTAACCTGGGTTGTTACAGATTCACCCTTATTTAGTGAACCCAGGCGAAGCCATGCCGAATTTTCATTAGATACACCGAAGATAGGAACACATGGAGGGAGATTTCTAAACCTTTTGTTACCTATTTTACACTCTGAATAAGGGTTAGATCGAGCAACGATGTACGTACATCGCCCATAATAAGTTTAATATCCCGCCCTGAAGGCATCGTGATGCCTAGATGAGTCGATAATATTGGGGCAAGTGTTCACTAGCTTTTTAAAATTGAAAATATCAAAACATTCTTTTTCAAACATTTTTGCATTTTGCATATTTCATGCATGTGTGAGTAGAGCATGTATATTCATGGTTGTATTTTTTATTTCATTTCTTATAATAAACGGATGGTGATAATAATCTCATTTGGTGATTTCATAAACTGGTAGTGTTACATGAACATTTGCATATTGTACCATAGTAGGGTCCACTACACCGAAATTCTTTTGAAAATAATATGTTTGGTTTTTCATAGAGAAAACATGTTCCAAAAAAAAAATCATAGATTAAATTTGGAGGCAAATTTTGAATAGTGAGATTTTTGAATAATCAAAATTTGGTCCCACCATTTTCGTGAAATCATTGGTCATTGTATATACCTTTTTGTTAATTCATTTATTCTTTGCATATATCATTTTGACATCATGTTACAGTCATAAGAATGTATGCTCATTCATTGTAGAATAGAGTCATAGTTAGCATAATTTTTCTGTATATATCCATGCAGTAATTTGCTTATTCTTTACATGCATCATGTCGGCATCAAGTTGCACACATGGCATACATAGTCATCATAATTTCTTTAAACGCTTCATGCATTAATCATTAGTATATTCATGCATATAGGAATAGAGCATGTACATTCATAATTGTATTCTTAAATCTCATCAGATTTTCATTTGCATGAAAGGGGTTTGAGATATGAGGAAAGAATTGGAGGAACGAGTGGGTGCTTTGGAACGAAATCAAAAGTAGTTTGGACATGAACTCCGGGCATTGAAGGAACAACTTGTCAAATTTATGAAAATGTTCGAGGATATGGGTAAAAGTAAAAGGGAATTTTCTCAGGGTTCTTCATCACTTTTGGATCAACCAAAACCTCCAGGTCTAGAACATACAATCCTTGCTAGACCCTGTGCTTGCTAGTGTTACAAAGGTTACAACCCTGATGAAATTGTGGACAAAATCATGAAAATTATTAAACCAGAGAGCTTGATTCCAAAGACAGAAATCACGGATCCTGTACCATACCTGCAAACTGCTCTAAGTCCAAACCAGTATCCCTACCCTACTATGGCTCAATTGTTCACTGGGATGATCACTACGGGACTCCTGAATCCTACTCCATCACCACCAACTGGCAGTTTGTACTATTTCCCTTATCAATCACCTTACCAAGCATCCTGGATAGGAACCTCGAGCTATATACAACCTTCAAGGACCCCGTGTCCAAATCCATACCCTTGCTTTGTTATTCCACCATCTCCCCATGCAAACACTCTGAAGCAAGCCTTAGCGCTACCATCAAGTGCCCCAACTCCTAGGCCCTGTGTGACTAAGAAAAAACCCTGGGATAAAACCCAAAGGCATTTTGATCCTATTCTAATCAGCTATCAAGAGCTTTTCCCAATGTTGATCAGAAATCACCTAGTTGCCTATGTGCCATTGAAACCCCTATCACCACCATACCCCAAGTGGTATAACCCGAACGAAAGATGTGATTATCACTGTGGAACTATTGGGCATAGCATTGAGCACTACAATGCACTCAAGAACAAAGTACAATCTTTTATAGATGCCAAGTGGTTGGATCCAACGACGCTGATTGATAGAGGACCAGGAAAGGGTAATTAGGAATGGGAGATTTACGGTAATGATGTGGAAGGACTTCGATTCTTATATGATGTAATAGGATTTCACTTTTTCAAAAGCCGGCTCTTATAGCCTTAGGATGCTAGGAAGAATAAAGTGCTTGTAAAGACAGTTTTAACCACTGCTCATGATTTTGTAAACATGGTTTATACCATTGTGAATGTTGATTTGGGAATGAATTCGTTGTGCTTCAATTTATGAGATGTTGATGATTAAGTTCCTCTGATTCTTATTTCCTCCGTGGTATCTTCCCCTTTTCATTTTGCATCCGATCAATTATTTGTCATACCATACATTCATACATGCATCTTGGTAGCATCAGGTGGTATTCATGACAAACATAGTCAGCATGATTTTTCTGTATATGTTCATACACTAATTTGCTTATTACGTATATCATGTTAGCATTAGGTCGCATTCATAATACACATGGTCAGCATTTGTTTCTTTGTATATACTCTGTGTCAATCGTTCATTGTTTACATGCATCATAATTGACATCGTGTTGCATTCATAGTGTATATGATCATTCATTGGGAAATACGCTGAAAAATACATGGTCATTCATTTCATATATCCATGCATTGATTTGTTTATTCTTTTCTTGCAGCATGTTGGCATCGTGATTGCATTTATTACATATATAGTCAGCATGTTTCCACTGTACATGTTCATACATCATATTGTTTAGGCTTCGCGTGCATCAAATTGCATTCTTGACTCTTTCATCATGACATACTTTTGGGGAAATAAAATGGAAGTTGGCTTGGCTTTAAGAATCTTTGAACGAATTTCCATTTCAAAATACAGGTATAAGAAGTACTGAGTACCTTTTCAATACAGGCTAGAGCTATGGAGAATGAACAAGTTGCCCGAATGGAAAGGGCACATGAAGAATTGCTAGAAAAGTTGGCAAAATCTGAAGCAGAATCTAAAGATCATATGACTAAAATGATGGAGTTGATGTCTGCCGTAATCAAGGGAAAAGGATACACTGAAAACTTGGCCGCCAGAGAAGGGTTAGAGGCACAAAAGGGTCAGAATGAGGTCATAATGATGGATGCCCAGAACATAGTTAACCCCGTCAATGTCTTAAATTCATATGATCCAGCTGAAGAGGCAAAGTTGAAAATGGTTGCAGTAAAAGAGGTAGAGTTGGCAGATTCCCAAGGGAAACATCAGTTGTTAGATGAAAGGCTCCGGGCAGTAGAAAATACAGATATATTCGGGAGTGTGGATGCGAAAGAACGATGCTTGGTCCTCGGATTAGTCATTCCTCCTAAATTCAAGGTCTCTGACTTTGTGAAATATGACGGGACGACTAATCCATCATCCCACATCACTATGTTCTACCGAAAGATGACAAGTCATATAGATAATAATAAGCTTCTGATCCACTACTTTCAAGATAGCCTCAGCGGGTCCGCAATTAGGTGGTACGGTCAGTTGAGGAAGGATCAGATTCGCTCTTAGAATGATGTGGCCATGGCTTTTCCAAACCAGTACAAGCATATGATCGACATGACACCTAATTGTCTCACTTTGCAAAATATGCAGAAAAAAGCTTCTGGGAGCTTCAAAGAGTATGCTCAGAGGTCGAGGAACATGTCCACCCAAGTACAACCACCTTTGACACAAAAAGAAATCTCCGTCCTTTTTGTGAGTACACTACGGGCCCCGTACCATGACAGACTCTTTGGCAATGCCTCGAAGAATTTTGTGGATATGGTAATCTCAGGGGAGATGATTGAGAAAGCTATCAAAAATGGGAAATTTGAAGGAGAAGGAACATCCAATGCCGAGACAAATAGGGTACCTAGAAAGAAAGAGAAAAATGTCCAAGCTATGGGAGATTTCGTCCCATATTCCCAATTTCCCTCATACCCATCATGTTATCCTACTGAGGTATCTCCAAGCCTTTATCCTTACCCACCAACCCAAGCACCTAATCCTATACCAGTTCTTGCAACAAGGCCTACTTCCAGAAAACGACCGCGGGATAACCAAGAAAGAATTCCAATCCCAATCCCTGACCTACTGCCATTACTAATAAAGAATAAGTACCTTACCCGGTACCTTTGAAAATAGCTTTGAATCCATCAGCAAGGAGTTATGACCCTGACAGCAAGTGTGATTATCACCTGGGGGTAATTCGACATTCAACTAAAAAATGCAGACAACTGAGGGAAAGGATTGAAAGTCTTATCCGCAATGGTATTTTGACACCGGAGCTTATCAATCAGTGGAAGGCCGCTTTGCCGTAAATTTGTTTTTTAAGGGTTTTAGGAGGAGAATTACTACCTTCGAAGGTTGTCAATAGGAGCATTTTGATGCATGTAGTTTCAGACCTTAGGATGAAAACACTTGTCTCATGTCGACATTCATATGAATTAAATGAATTTTGAAATTTAAATGCTTTGTGCTTGTTGTGTTTTAACAATAATTTGAAATTGCAAAAACAGGCATTAAGGAAGTTTCAATAATGGGTAGTCTCGAGAATATTGATGATCATTGTTACAAATGACCCAATACCTTCTTCCTTCTCTTTTGGGCTTTCTTATGCCTAAATCCCTTGAACCAAGACCACTTGGAAAACCTAATGCTTCAAGGAATATGAATGATTGTCATCATAGAATAAGCAAAGATGTAGATCTTAGTCTAGGCTATGAACAAAGGAACGAACTTTTTGAAATTTTTTCGAACTCCTTGAAATTCAAACAAATGAGACATTCCTTCAAGAATTAGATAATGGTAATTTGGTGCGTGTCAAGGTTGTGCCAAAACCATTCATGACATTTTCAACAACCACAAAACACTAATGGCCCAAACATCACTTCATGATTGACACCCTGGGGCACAATGATTAAATTAGATTATCCCATGTCCTAGAGAAAACCTGTTTTTGGGCCATATTTTCCTTGTCTCTTCAAAGAACTCAAAATTGAAACTCAGACTTTTCAAAATAGACACCCTAGGGATCGCTTTTCAATGAGAATATTCGTGCTTGATATGATAAATGGCCATCTTTCATATCCCTCCCACAAAGAGAAAATTATCCATAGTCACCCCTTTTGAGCCAAAAGAATTCTTTCTTCTTTGAACCCTGATCAAGGATCACCCTCTACACTTGGGGCAAATGCGAGGAAAGATCACTAAGAAATGAGTCCTAACTCAAAGACAAATACAAAGCAAATTGAGGCCCGAATAAATATGGGTCCACTCTGTCAAAATAAAGATGCAAGAGAAAAACAAAAAGAAAAGAAAAAAATGTGAAAAAGTAAGGCAAATGAAAGCCAAAAGCAAAGAAGGAAAAGAGCAAAGTCAAAAGGAATGAAAATTCCAAAATAGACAAATGCTTCAAAGAAAATCTTTCTCAAAAAATGATCCTTGATCTGATTACCCTTAAACACATATTTTGGGCCTATTTATCCTTTCTTTCGAAAATCCGAGCCATGGCCTACATTACATGCTTTAAAAGTCCATTTTGATCAAGCATGAATATTTAATTTGAAGGGTTTTTCCTCAGATTTTATCCCACCTCATCCAATTATCATTTCACTATGGAAGAATTTAGAATTCTCAAGTGTATGGTAAAACAATAAAAAAATGAAAAAAGAGAAGAAAAATGGAAAGAATGTGACTCTAAGGCGAAAACCCAAAAATGGGCGGTCTAGAGTAAAATGGGAATTTCCAATGCCATTTATGCTAGTACCGATACCACAAAAGAGAAGGTCATATTGGAAAAGTGGTCACCTAGAAACATCTAGGAATTCATGAACCTCCTAAATTGTTAGCTCTATTCGAAGGATTGACTTCAAAAACTGAGATTTTTTCCTCCAAGATTAAACTTTCCAGTTCAAACATCCCAGCCAATCTTGACGCTTGTCAAAATGCCTTGATATGGAAACTAAAAGAAGGTTGAATTTGTTTGATGCTCAATGAATTCATGATTTATAAAACCTGTTCCATTCGTGAGCCTAGAAGAGACATACATTTTGTTATGAAATTTTGTTTGATCAACCAAAATCTTGTTATACCAAGCCCTGCTAATCCCAATTGAAAAAACCAGATTGACACTTAGAGAAATTTTTAACAATGATCATCAGTCTTCAAAAGATTTGTACATCACACACTGTGGGGTTAATATTCTTGTTCAGAAGTTTTAAAAATGAGAAAATAAATAAAGATATTTTTTGAAATACCCATTTTTATGTTGACATGAAATAAAGGTTTTCTAACCCAAAGATGTAGAACTACTAGGGTTAATCTTGATTTCCAAATATGAGAAGAAGAAATAGAACCCGACAAGCAGATTTCTGACAATAAGAGTTTGAAAACTGTTGGGGCCAAGAGAATAGCCAAAGTTTGAACAATGAATTGAAAATATACTTTGATTGGAAAAGGAAAAATGAATTGTAAAGGCTAAGCCAAAGTTTAGAAAATGATCGGGGGAATTTGCATATTTTCATCAAGCATTTGCATCATTATTGATCCTTACATTTGCATCATTTAGAAGCATTTGTATAATGTTAAATTTTGCATTTGCGTCACTCTATGAAGTAGTTGCATCAATCTGAGAGCATTTGCAGTTGCATTTAGAAGCATTTGCATCTTATCCAACATCAGCATCAAGAAACATTTGCATCAATTCAAAACATTTACATATGCAATATGAGGTATGAGGATCCTGTTAATCATTTGCACCAGCATCAAAAAGCATTCGCATCTTCTCAAAATCTTCAGATTAATTTTCAACAATTCTTCAAATATCTTTGTTAAGGCCATTTCTAAGACCTCCGGGCATAGTTTTTCCTCTTTAAATCATGGATAAGACCTCCGGGCACCATTCTTAAGACCTTCGGGCATCATATTTAAGTCGCATATAGTGCATTTTCCCAAATCACGAATAAGACATCCGGGCACCATTCTTAAGACCTTCGGGCATCATTTTTAAAGTCGCATACAACGTATTTTTCCAAATCATGGGTAAGGCATCTGGGCACCATTTTTAAGACCTCTGGGCACTATTTTTAAGACCTTCGGGCATAATTTTTCAAATCACGGGTAAGGCCTTAGGGCAACATTTTTAAGACCTTCGGGCACCATTTTTAAGACCTTCGGGCATAATTTTTCAAATCACAGGTAAGGCCTCCAAGCACCATTTTTAAGACCTTCGAGCATAATTTTTCAAATCACGGGTAAGGCCTCAAAGCACTATTTTTACGACTTTCGGGCACCATTTTTAAGACCTTCGGGCATAATTTTTCAAATCATGGGTAAGGCCTCTGGGCACCATTTTTAAGACCTCCGGACACCATTTTTAAGATCTCTGGGCATAATTTTCAAATCACGGGTAAGGCCTTCGGGCACCATTTTTAAGACCTCCGGGCACTATTTTTAAGACCTTCGGGCACAATTTTCACTTTGAAAATTGAACCTATTTCGTTAAGACAGGTCGAGCCTTGATTAGTCAGGGAACTCAATTTAAGGACAAAATCTTCTATTTACAGCTTTTTCAAAAAAAAAAAAATTGATGAAAAAGCAAAAATGAAAAAAGAAAACTCATTTTCCCTTCTATTCACATGTGATTTCACTAAGTGGACAAAATTAGTGTTTGTTTATCTTTGCCTGATTCCTGATTCTCAGAATAGAAACAGAGGGGCAGCTGTAGACACCTAATTTTTTTTGGACCACTAAAACAGGTATGTTTTCTTCCTAAACTGATGTTTCAGAATGCTAAAAGGCTTTTCTCATCCTGCAGGTGGTCCTCCGAGACTTAGTCTAAGAAAGTGTGCAGAAAAAGTCAAACTTGAAAATATGTCAAGTCAACCTCAAAAAAATCAACCCCGAAAAAATCAACTACTGAAAATGTCAACCCACTTTCAAAATCAAGATTTGAAGTTCAATTGAAAGGTGGTGAAAGAATTTTGATAATCTGAGGTCTACATTGAAAGATATGGAGTTCGGAAGTTGGGTTACGGAGATTCAGTAGAAAGGAAACCCTAGTTTGGGAAATTTGGGGAAAAGTGCTTAAACGATCAAATTGGTCAAAATTGAAGGTTCCAAATGAAAGATAAGTACTGCCTATGGGTAATGGATAAGCTACTTGGAAGAAAAACTGATAGAAAAGTCAATTTGGAAGAAAACCAAGAATTAGGATTTTTGGTGGATTTTAGTGAAATTTGGAAGAGTTGCAGAAATGGCCCGTTTCAGTAGGACTAAAGCTCCTAATTGATGAGGAATGATTAAACAGGGATAGCCAAAGGTTCAGTTTGAAGAAAATCTAAAAATTGGACTTGTTTTGAGCAAAACCGGGTTTCGGAGGCAAAAGAGCAAAATTGGAAAATTTGAGAAAAATAGCAAATGAACTCCAAAAATTCTGACAATTCGCAAATCTCATTCTTAAATCATTTCGACGAGATTTGCGAAAGAAAATCTTGATACGGAGTTCGTTTGCAAAATGGCCAAATCTCGGGCCCACTATGTAGAAATTCAACACGATAAATCCTGAAAAAATAGCAAACGAGTTCGAAAAATTCTGAAAATTTGCAGATCTCATTTTTAAATTATTTGGAAGAGATTGGTAAAAGAAAATATTGATTCAAAGTTCATTTTCAAAATGGCCAAATCTCGGATCTCCTATGCAGTAATTCAAGTAGATAAATCTCGAAAAAATAGCAAATGAGCTCCAAAAATTATGAAAACTTCCAGATCACATTTTTAAATTATTTGGAAGAGATTGGTGAATAAAAATATGGATTCGGAGCTCGTTTAATAAATGGTAAAGTTCGGGTGCATAAAAGGGGCAATTTCGGAAATAAATACGAAATAAATAGCAAATGAACTCGAAAAATTTTGAAAACTTCTAGAATTCAATTTTTTATTATTTTGGAAGTATTGAAAAAATAAAATTTGAATTTGGAGTATGTTTGCTATTTATTTAGGTTCGGAGGGCAAAAAGATCATTTCACCGAAGAAACCAGAAAGGGCAAATTTGTAATTAAGAAAAATATGATAGAAGAAGGAATTGCTGGGATTTTACCTCCTTTGATCAGTTAGCATATAGGAGAAGAAGGAAGCTTGATCAATTTAATTCCTTAGTCATTATCAAGCTCACATGCTACCACAAACACCTTGCAAATGGTCCCCTCTTCATCCAATGGCTTAGGTGCCTTGTAGGAAAGTTGAATGCACCATCTAATGGCTAAATTTAAATGCCAAGATGACATTTTTATTTGTCATGAAAGAACCCTCATCTAATGGCCAAAAATGGAAGAACACAACTCATCCAAAGTTGAACATCCATTTGGCCAAGTAAGGAAGTGCATGGGATTGTTCGTTTTCATCCAATGACCAAGAATGGAAGAGCACAACTCATCCAAGGGTAGACACTCAAAAGTCCAAGCAAGGGAGTGCATGGGATTGGTCCTCTTTTGCATCTAAGGGCTGAGTACACATCTTAAGGGCTGCTATCAATTGGCAAGATGACATTTTTTTGTTGTCATGAAAATATCTTAATCTAAAGGCCAAATTTGGGGGAGAAAAAAGGGCACATTGGATCCTATGGTGGAGAGGCCATTTGGCCAAGGCTAAAAGAGGGAGGCTAAGCATTTTTTTCACAAGTTTGGAGGCTGGAAACAGTAGCTAATAAAGAAAAAAAAAAGTTTTGAGAGAAAAAAAGAAAGGTTTTCAATAAGAGAGTCATTTCTACCTAGCTCCAGCATGGTTTTCTTCTTGTTTTCTATGTTGATTTCTTGAGTTTCCACTTTTTTTCCTACTACATTTCTCATAGAAATAAAGTTTTTAAAATGCTTACTTAAGTTTTCATCTCTTCTTCTTCTTCACCAAAATGGTTGAAAATAATTTTTTTTTTACATAGTTTATGCGTGGCCGAATTTGAAGGAATGTTTTGCCTTGGTCTTTTCTTTTTTTATTCTTTGCATGTTGTTGTGGAAAAATTATTTTTAGAAGGTTTGTTTAAGTATTTTATATTCTGATTTTTTACAAAAAGATGAAGCAAAAAAGGTTGAAATGGCTACATGATCTTGGCAAGACCAAGTGACCATGGTTAGGGGAGAGGCTATGCCCATTTTTCCTACCATGAAGCTCACCTTAATTTTGTTGTTTAGCATGGTTTATTTTCTGATTTTTGAAATGGAAAGGCTTCATGATCTTGGCAAGACCTAGTGATTATGGTTAGGTGAGAGGCTATGCCTATTTTATACCAACCACGGAGCTTAACTTTCCTTGTTTTATTTACTAGTTTTGCTTGTTATTTGCTTTGCTTTGCATGTCTATGTTTAATTTTTTATATGTTCTTTACATTATTTTCTATGCTATATTTGCCTCTATATTTCTTTTCCATGCTTAATAATTTTTCTTTGTGGATTTGGCCATTGTGTTCATTGGAATCATGTTGTGCATTTTTTTCATATATCATGTCTTATATTACAAACATGTTTGCATTTTTATATTTGGTCATATGACCATTCGGCTACTCCATTTTGTTATGCCTTACATGTGCGTTTTCATCTTGCCTCTTGACTTGTTTGCATCTCCATGCCATGAGTTAACATATCTTGATATTTAGTATGCCTTGCATGTGCATTTTCATCTTGCTCCTTGACTTGTTTGCATTTCCATGCCATGATCTTGTGCATTTTGATTTTAGTATGTCATATGCTTGTGAAAATGTCATGAAATTATGTATCTTGATATGATTTGTCATGTACTTGTGCCATTTACTAGATAGGATTGCACTAGAGTACCATGTGACCATTCGGCCTCTTCATGCATTCCTTGCCTTGTCATGCATTTGCATTTTGTTTATGTAACATGCTTTGCATTATCATATCTTGAAATTGTGTATTAGTTGCTATTCGTTCCAGCATTAGCATTAGGTTCATTGGTCATTGTAGGTTCATAGTATTGCTATGCATTTTCATTACATTTTAGGTCTAAGCCATATTGGTATTGCCATGCATATTGGGTCTTAAATGATATTGGTATTTCCATGCATTGCTATGCTACTTAGGTCTTAGGTTACATTAGCATTTTCATGCATATTCATAACATATTAGGTCCAAGTCATATTTGCATTGTCAAGCATTGCTTGCATATTAAGTTAGGATAGCATTTATTGCCATGCAAACTCATGCTAAGCATTTAGGTTATTTTGAATTGTCATGCATTTCCTTTACCATTTATGCTTTAGACCATGCAATTCATACATTTCATTTTCTGTATGTTCATGCATTCTATGCCATTGCCACATGATTTATGACTTAGGCCAATTAATGGCTCAAAGTCATGCTCTCTTGAGCATACTTGTGGAAAATTAAAGTGTTGTCAAATTGATTATTCTACCTTTGTGATTTTTTTTTACTTTGCCAATTTTTGTCCAAGGTTTTTAAATGTTTTAGCTACTGTTCTTAGGTCTTTAGGATGATCTCCAACAATTTTTACTTTGATTTTTGAATGACTTTATCAAAGGCAAAAAATATGTTTTGACAAAACAGTTTTTTCACCCATACTCAAACTTCTCCGATTTTTTTGGGCAGTCATCTTTAATCAGAAAATTAAGCCAATTTTTTCTCGAGTATTTTTATATGTTCTGAGTCTTCAGTATTTGTTTTAGAGTTTTTTGAATTTTTAAAAATAGGCTAAAAAATCGTGTGTCAAAACCGGACAGTAGAGGCAGATTTGAATTCAAAAGAAAAACAATTGTTGAATTTGGGTAAGGCATTTAGAGGGGGTTGTTAGAAGCTTTAGCTACTGTATTAGGATAGTTTCTAAGTTTTTTTAAACTTTAAAAATGATTTTATAAATCTCGGGTTAAGGGTGGTCAAGTCCGGGATTTTAAACTTAGGAAATTAGAGCCATTTTAAAAGGGTTTGGTAGGGTTTTAATCTTCAGTCAAGTTTTTCTTCAAAATTGTTTTCAAACAATCACAAAATTTTGTTTCTAGAAAATTTCATTTGACATATTTTCTTAAGGTAGCCGGATATCTTTATAGATATACGGATTTCTTTATTTAGAAGAAAAAAATACATTTTCATGCATTGCATTTTCCATGTTCATGCATTTTATTTAATATGTGCTTTTTGCTACAATATTTTCCATGGTATTATTATTATTTTGATTTACATTTTAAAATGTTATATTATTTTCCATATGATTTTGAATATTTCATGCTATCCTATATTTTTTATTTACTCATTTATTTTTGTCACATTATTTAGCATATACTATGTTCATGCATTTTTATTTTATTTTCATGCATATTTTATGATAGCATTATTTTATTTTTCATGTCATTTCTTGTCACTTAGATCATGTTCCATGTCATTTAGGTTATATTATTTAGAATATGCCATGTCATTTAAAATATGCCATATCATTTAAAATTGCCATGTCATTTACATCACTTTACTTCATTTAGAATATACCATGATACTTAGGATTTTTCATTTCATCTAGAATATACTATGCCATTTAAATTATGTCATATCATTTAGGTTGCATATATTATCTAGACTTTGCTATGTCATTTTATTTATGTCATACATGTTCATATTCATTTTTAAATGTTTTTTTTTTAAAAAAAAAAGGATATTGATTTTCAATAAAAAATAAAGATATTCCCGAGTTAAAAATATTTATGAGTTCTCTACCGGGTTTGCTGGAGGGAATATCATCAATTATCATTAATAAAGGAATATCTTTCTTTCAAAAAATGAGAATGATTCGGAAAGTTTTCCACATAAATAAAAATTTCTATATTTTGCCGATTTTGTCGGGGAATATAGAAAAATTTTGAATTAATAAATTCCGGATCATTTTCAATTAAAAATGGAATTATTTTTCTTTAAATTGGGAATTAACTTGAAATACTAAATTAAAATCGACTTTTTTACTGAGATTTGAGATAACACATGATTAATAAGGTACCGTTTTATACGGGCGTTGTGGGGGTGCTAATCTTTCCCCGCACGTAACCGAGTCTCGAACCCGATTCTTCGATTTTCTCTGGTTTATAACGTAGACTTGAAATTGGTTTTAAACATATTTTAATTAATTTAAAAATGTTTTATAAAATCGGTTTTAATAGGTGGCCGATCACACCTAGCTAAAAAAGATTGGTGACGACTCCATTTTTTTAAGAGGCCATTTTCATACCCTCGATCTTTTATTTCAATCTAGAGGAATTAAGTCGTCTTTGCTTCTGCTTCTGTTTTCCCCTCACTTGAACTGGTCCCCGCTATTCGGGATCACGTATCGACAACTACAATCATGAGAAAATCTCTAGCTCTTACAAGAGCTTTTACATGAAAATAACTATAAACTTATAAAAACTTCTGAGTGTCAAATTCCTCATGTTCATCAGAGGACAGGAGCTTGCATGTAGAAGGCAGTGGGCCATTCGGGCTAGAACACCTGAGCCTGCATAACATCTCTCAAGGCAAGTTCTGCTTGACCAATCATCAAGTATGAGAGGGCTCTTCTCACAAATACAGTACCAGAAGGAACAGACATCATCGATACCAACTGCATTTAGGGGAAAAGATTAACCAACTTTTAAAACACAAAACACAGGTTGAAATTAGTTCAAATGCATGAAGAAATGAAATTCAGGATCTAAGCAAGATAGATCAAGCTAGAGAAATTGTATAATATCCAAAGCAAATATGAAGCTTTATTTTCAGTAGCTAAACAGAACAACTTGGATTAGATACTTAATATATCAGCAGTTAAACTGCCTTTTGGAGATTCAACAAAGGCCAACAAATATTTTCTAACAAAAAGGAAAAAAAAAAAACTTATTTTTTAATATAACATCCCAGTAACCAAGCTTGTGAATAGTAAACAAATCCACCAGAGGAAGAAAGGTACCTTTGATTAGTAATCAATAGCATTTTTAAAACTTTGTCTCTAAATGCAATATCCCCAAATTTCTTTGTATTCAGCATATCTTGAACCAGTTGTGTCCACTCTTGGAATGACAGCTTCACCAATAACACAGTGCAACCATGAGAGAGACAGAGAGAAAATGAAACTATGCATAGCCAATTGTTTTGGAACATTGAGAAACCATAACCCACCTCATTTTCTGCACCTTCTTCATCTTTATAACCAGTTTTAAGCAAGATATCATGCACTGCAGTAAGATCCATCCTAGCACATGCCTTTCCAAGCGGGGAAAGCATAGTTGGCAGTACCACTGGGGTTCTTGATAGACCCATTATAATATGTGATGCAACCTATAGAAAGCAATAGGAACATATTTATTTAGTAGGGTTTAAGATACATCTATACATCGCACTCTTTAAAATTGGAATGGCAGTGAGTTCAAAGACTTGAAAATTTCACCTGTCTGTTTTTGGAGAGGTGCCACTGCTGAAAGGAGGAATTTGATATCAGGTCGATCTCTAGCCTCGTACTGGAGACATTTCGAAGCCAATTCAACCAATTCACTGGCATCTTCATTAGCTTATTGTCCTTCCAGGGAAGAATCCATTAACAACAATAAATTCTTTCATCTTATTAAATCCAATGCCTGGAGAATCAACAATCACATAATAGTGTTACATTTGCACATAATAATTTTCAAATAAAACATCAAATAGATTCAACAAGAGGCATGTATTCAAATAATCATGAAAGCAAAGGAACATTTACCATCCTTCCTACCAAATGCATTTTTACACCCTTCACATCTGCAGTAGACGGAGCATCCAACAGTACCACCCTTGAAGAGAGAAAAAAAAAAAGATTTCTAAATCAGTATGTCTAAGTTCTAACAATAAAAGCAAATAGGTTTTGTTTAGGAGAAAAACCTGATAGCATTCACAATAGTCAGATTGAAATTCGATCCTTTGCCTCCTGCATTATATTTTGCCAATGCAAAGCACAAATGAAAAAAGAGCTATGACAAAGTCAAGTTCACATTGACAAACTTGAAGGTGATGGATTGATTTAATTGGTGAAGCCAACTGCATGAGCAACAGCTAACGGGCTTGTTTCTAGTCTATCTTAAGTCTTAACAAATCTAATAGTAATTAAACCAGCAAATTATTGGAAGCAGACTCTTTTTATATGTTACATCAATACAAGGCCTAAAACAGAGGTCAAGCCCAGTCTGCAAGTAAAGAGATCCTGATAATGACATATTACAGTTTTTCTTTCTGGGACAATCCAAACTGGTTTAAGTCTAAACATGGTTAGAAAATTAAGGACCAACTTATTCCAGGCTAGAAGACAGGATTAAAATGCGCAAGGAAACTTGAAATTTTGTGGTACACAAGCAGCAAAACAAGCAGGAGCGGCCATGATTTTTCAGAGCAATTTCTAACAGAAAGGAAGAATTGCAGCATCCAAGTGCAGTTCATGTAAAGACTTTGGTTGAAAAGTTAGGCGCCAAGGAAAAACCTGTTTCCCAGGGCATCGTTCAGTCCACACGGCAGTGGCTAGGAAATGAAAAAGCTAGCAGTTTTACTTGACTGAAGACTCCATCCTACCTCCAATGAGTAGCACCGTGCTTTGACTGAGAATCTCTGCTTCTAGGTACTTCACTTAATAGAGGCTAGAAAGATTATCACAGCTCAGAATAAGAAGAAAAGTACAAGTCTAGAACAATTCTGTCCTAAAAGTTTCAAGCATAAGAAAGTATACATTTTGGTGGTATTTATTTATTTCAGGTTAGTAGTAAAAATCAGCTTCTCAATTACTACTTCAACCATGTCACTATAATAAGAAAGCATATTTTTCCATTAAGCACCAAGAGAATTGAAAAATACAAAACGTATTATTATCCGGAAACATGTACTCGATACGAATCCCATAATGCTTCTCAACTTCATCAAAGAATCGATACGTTTCCGGGTTCAGCCTGCCAGTATCAAGGCTGAACACCCTAAAGGGTCTACCAGTCAATTTTGCATACTCAATCAAAGTAAATCCTCCGTCCCACTGCACAAATTAAAAACAAAAAATTCCCATTACCAGTTAACACTCAAATACACCATAACAGAAAATGGATCAAGTAATTTGAACAAGTAACACTGGCACTGGCACATTAAAACATTGCATTTATTTTAGATCATTATGGTGGTACAGGTCGCTATGTCACAGTTTTTATTTAAACCGGTACAGGCAGCTTTTAGTTCCATTTCGGTTTTGGTACCGGCCCGTACCTATCGTATTGGTCTGTATCGATCTGTACCAATCAATACCGGTCAGTACCGGTACGTACCGGTAGGTACAAGATTTTGATTTTTCTAATTTTTTTTTAAAAAAAATTCATTTATTTGATTTTTTAAATCAATCTCAATATTTTTTGTGTCATGATCATTTTTATTTTCATAATTACATTTTAAAATAAAATATGTTCATTAAATTAGGCTATTGAACATAATTAATAATAATTTACTATATTTTTTAACATTTTAATATTTAGTTTACCTATTTGATGTTTAAAAACTTTAGATATTAAATATTTATATTTTATATTTTCATAAAAACATATATGTGTCGCAACCTAAAAAATAACAAGTCTCATCTCTAGACTTTATTAATCATTAAGCGTGACATAAAAAAAAACCGAGGAAAAGTCGACTTAATTCCTCTTGAGAAATAAAGATTTTGAAAATGACCTTGAAAAAGACATGGAGTCGCCACCAATCTTTTTTAGCTAGGTGTGATCGGCCACCTATTAAAATCGATTTTGTAAAATATTTTAAAATTAATTAAAACATTTTTAAAACCAATTTCAAGTTTGCGTTATAAACCAGAGAAATTCGAATAGTCGGGTTCGGGACTCAGTTACGTGCGGGGAAGGATTAGCACCCCCACAATGCCCGTATAAAACGGTACCTTATTAATCGTGTGTTATCTCAAGTATCGGTAAAAAGTCGGTTTTAGATTTGGCATTTCAAATTAATTTCCAATTAAAAAAAAATAATTCCATTTTTAATGAAAAATGATCCGAAATTTATTAATTTAAAATTTTCCTATATTCCCCAACAAACGTGGCAAAATATAGAAATTTTATTAATCAAGAAAATTTTCCGAATCATTCTCGTTTAAAAAAAAAAAAAGATATTCCGTTATTAATGATAATTGATGATATCCTTCCCAGCAAACCCGACAGAGAACTCATGAATTATTTTAACTCGGGAATATCTTTATTTTATTAAAACTTATTATCTTTTTCAAAACATTTAAAAAATATATATGAACATGAATATATGTGACATAGTAAAGATGATATAACAAAGTCTAGATAATATAATACAACCTAAATGAGATGATATAATTTAAATGGCATAGCATATTCTAGATTAAATGAAATATCCTAAGTATCATGATAGATTCTAAGTGAAATGAAATGACCTAGATAACATGAAATATCCTAAGTGACAAAACATATTCTTTATGAAATAATATGTCCTAAGTAACATGAAATATTCCAAATGAAATGAAATATCCTAAGTGACATGATATTCTAAATGAAATGAATGTAACCTAAGTAAAATAATATATTCTAAATGACATGAAGTGAATATGAAACATAAAATAATGTTATCATGGAATATGCATGAAAACAAAAATAATAATGCATGAACATGGTATATGCTAAATGATGTGACAAAAATAAATGACTAAATAAAAAGCATAGGATAACATGAAATATTCAAAGCCATATGACAAACAATGATACCATAGAATATAAATCAAAATAGTAACAATACCATAGAAATCATCATAGCAATATATATATATATATTATACAATATGCATGAATATGGAAGATGCAATGCATGAAAGTGTATTTTTTCCTTTTATTAAGGAAATCCGTATATCTAAAAAGATATCCGGCTACATTAAGAAAATATATCAAATGAAATCTTCTAAAATCAAGATACTTTGTGATTTGTTTGAAAACAATTTTGAAAGAACTTGAATGAAGATTAAAACCCTAGCCGAACCACCCTTTTAAAATAACTCTAATTTCCTAAGTTTGAAATCTAGAACTTGACCACCCTTAACCCAAGCTTTAAAAAAATCATTTTTAAAGTTTAAAAAGGCTTAGAAACCAAGCTAGGACAGTAGCTAAAGTTCTAACCAACCCCCTCTAAATGCCTTAGACAAATTCAACAATTTTTTTTCTTTTGAATTCAAATATGCCTCTGTTGTCTAGTTTTAAAACACGATTTTTTAACCTATTTTTAAAAATTCAAAAAAATCTAAAAAAATACTGGAGACTCAAAGCATGTAAAACTACATGAGAAACAATTGGATTAATTTTTTGATTAAAGATGACTTCCCAAAAAAATCGGGAAAGTCCAAGTACTAGGTGAAAAATTGTTTTGCCAAAACACATTTTTTGCCTTTGATAAAATCATTTAAAAATCAAAGTAAAAATGATGGAGACTCTCCTAAAGACTTACAAACAATAGCTAAAACCTCTAAAAATTTAGACAAAAATTGGCTAAGTAAAAAAAAAATCACGAAGGTAGAATAATCAATTTGAAATTTTTTTAATTTTCCACAAGTATGCTCAAGTGAGCATGACTTTGAGCCATTGATTTGCCTAAGTCATAAATCCTGTGGCATGACATGAGATGAGATGCATGAACATACAGCCAATTGAATGAATGAAATGCATGATTTAAAACCTAAATGATGTGGGAAATGCATGGCAAGCATAATATAGCCTAGACCTTACAAACTTGCATGGCAATAAATATAATCCTAACCTAAGTATGCATGAGATGCATAATAATGCAAATGAGACTTAGACCTAAAGTGACATGAAATGCATGGCAATACAAAGTGACCTAAGACCTAAATAGCATAGCAATGCATGGCAATAACAATATGATCTAGACCTTATATGCATGAGAATATGCATGGCAATATAAAGATGGCCTAGACCTAAAATGTCATGAGAATGCATGAAACTGTCATTAACATATAATGACCAATAAACCAAATACTAATGCATGAACAAACATCAACTAATACACAATCTCATGGTATAGTAATGCAAAGCAATGGCACCTAAACAAAATGCAAATGCACACACAAGGCAAGATACACATGCAAAGGCCGAATGGCTCCCAAATAACCTAATGCAATCCTATCTAGCCAATAACACAAACACATGGCAAACCAAATCAAAACACACAATGTTATGGCATGAAATGCAAACCTATCAACTAAACAAAATGAAAATGCACACATAAAGAAAAAAGGGTCATGTTGGCCGAATGGTCCTCAAATAACATGGTATAATCCTAGCTAGCAAATAACACAAACACATGGTAGCAAACATGACAATAATGCAAATATAGTGACTAACATAACTCATGAACATATCAATGACAATATAACAAACACATGGCATGATCTAAATATGTAAACATAAATGGAAGCATACTAAGCAAGTTAATACACAAAAAAATGCAAACATGGTCATTTAAACATGTCATAGCCGAATGGTCTTATAAACCTAGCATTGTATTTCCACAAACACATGGCATGATGTATTGTTAAACTACCACAATCAAGCTAACCTACCACAAATCAAGCTAAAATAACACAAGTAAGCTAACCTACCACAATAAATCTCATGAACAAGATCAAAAATAAAATCATCTAAAAGAAGGAAGACCATTCGGCCATTGTAAAAAAAATAAAATGAAAACATGTTTTTTTTTATATTTTCTTTAAAAAGCAAAATAATAGCTATTTAGAAACAAGTTCATTTCATAAAAAAGAAAAAAATATCAATCAAAAAACAAGATCATGTCAATAAAATATGAAAAAACCATGAAAGAACATAGCTACATTGCTATAGTTTTCCAAATCAAGAAGAAAACAAGCCAAAACCCTTATTTTCCTTCTCCCTTTTTCTCCTCTCTTTTTCCTTTCTTTTTTCTCCTATTTTCTCCTTAGCTACTGCCTCTTTTCAGCCTTCAAACTTTCAGAAAAAATCTGAATTCCCCCCTCTAAAGCCTTGGCCGAATGGCCCCTTTCTAGAAGGTGGTTATTTTTTTCATCCAATGGCTATCACTTCAAGATGCTTTCTATGTAAACTTTTCACCATTAAATTAGAATAATAAGCTCTTAAATATATGATGTCATAAATAGGATCATAAATATGACATCATCCCTCTCCAACCATTGGTCCATATATTGCAAATTCAAAGGCTTGGTCACAAAAATAACTACATTCCTCTTCTCTCTTGGCCCTTAGATGAAATGGCTCAGCAAAATTAATCTCCATCATGGGCTTGGATGATTGCCCTCTTAAAATCCAGCCCAATTCCATTGCAAAAAAAAATCATTTTTAGTTTTTTCGGTAAAATGACCTTTTTGACCCCCGAACCTACACAAATAGCAAACAAACTCCAAATTCAAATTTTATTTTTTCAATACTTTCAAAATAATAAAAAAATTGAATTTTGAAAGTTTTCAAAATTTTTCTAGCCCATTTGCTATTTTTTGGATTTTTCTTCCAAAATTACCCTTTTGTGCACCCGAACTTTCACCATTTTTAAACGAATTCCGAATCCATATTTTTCTTAATAAATCTCTTCCAAATAAATTAAAAGTGTGATATGGAATTTTTCATAATTTT
Organism: Fremontodendron californicum; assembly: GCA_030761205.1. NCBI lineage: Eukaryota > Viridiplantae > Streptophyta > Magnoliopsida > Malvales > Malvaceae > Fremontodendron > Fremontodendron californicum. The sequence continues at coordinate 7,776,424 of JAULJL010000022.1, read as the reverse complement.
TAGAACTCATTTGCTATTTTTTCGGGATTTATCTGCTTGAATTTCAGCATAGTGGGCCCGAGATTTTCCATTTTGCAAACGAGCTTCGAATCCAGATTTCCTTTTTCCAATCTCTCCGAAATGATTTAAGAATGAGATATGCAAATTTTTAAAATTTTTGGAGCTTATTTGGTATTTTTTTCGGGATTTATCCTTTTGAATTTTTGCATAGTGGGCCCGGGATTTGGCCATTTTGCAAACGAACTCCGAATTCAGATTTTCTTTCACTAGTCTCTCTAAAATGATTTAAGAATAAGATCTGCAAATTTTCAGAATTTTTGGAGCTCATTTGGTATTTTTCTTCCAGTTTTTCCCTTTTGCCTTCGAAGCCCGATTTTGCCCAAATCAAGTCCGATTTTAAGATTTTCTTGTTCTAGGACTTTTTCGTATAATGAATTGGAGTTGGTCCAAAACCGCCCAATTTTTACGATCAAATTTCCCTCTGATTTGATTTTTCCTTTTTTTACTATTTGGAATTTCCTCGTTTTTCTGTTTTTCCTCCAATCGGCTCTTTTCTCGAAATTTCTTCAAACTGAGCCTTGGGCTATCCTTGTTTAATCACTCCTCATCAATTAGGGGCTTTAGTTTTACCGAATCGAGCCATTTTTGTAATTTTCCACAATTTTACCAAAATCCACTAAAAACCCTAATTCTCGGTTTTCTTTCGAATTGACTTTTCCTTTAGTTTTTCTTCCCAGTAGCTTCTCCATTACCCCTAGTCAGTGCTTATCTTTCATTTGGAACCTTCAATTTCGACCAATTTGATCATTTAAGCACTTTTCCTCAAATTTCTCGAACTAGAGTTTCCTTTCTACTGAATCTCCGTAACCCAACTTTCGAACTCCATATCTTTCAATGTAGACCTCGTATTATCAAAATTCTTTCATCATTTTTCAATTGAACTTTGAATCTTGATTTTGAAAGTGGGTTGACTTTTTTAGTAGTTGACTTTGTGAGGCTGACTTTTTCAAGTTTGACTTTTTATGTCTGCTTTCTTAAACTAAGTCTCGAAGTACCACCTGCAGGATGAGAAAAGTTTTTTGTTGCACTCTGAAACATCACTTTAGGAAGAAAACATACCTGATTTAGTGGTTCGAACAAAATTAGGTGTCTACAGCTGCCCCTCTTTGGCTATTGATGAGAATCAGGAATCAGGCGAAGATAAACAAACACTAATTTTGTCTAGTTAGTGAAATCACATGTGAAGAAAAGGGAAATGGGTTTTCATTTTTTCCATTTTTCATCTTTTTTTCATTTTTTTTAAAAGCTGTAAATTAAAGATTTTGTCCTTAAATTGAGCTCCCTGACTAATCAAGGCTCGACCTGTCTTAAGAAACGAGTCTCGAGGTCTTAATCTGTCTTGTGTTCAGCTGTATTTAAAATTTTGGGTATCTCCTCCAGAAGCTTCGGCTATCACTACCAAAGACTTTCTCATTTTTTAAAACTGTTTAAAACTCTAGATATCTCCACAGAGGCTTCGGCTATCACTACCAAACACTTTCTCCCTTTTCATTTTTTTTTTCAAAAACTCTGGATATCTCCACAGAGGCTTTGGCTATCACTACCAAAGACTTTCTCTCTTTTCAAAAAATTTTAAAACTCTGGATATCTCCACAAAGGCTTCGACTATCACTACCAAAGACTTTCTCCTTTTTCGAAAAAATTTAAAACTCTAGATATCTCCACAGAGACTTATGCTATCACTACCAAAGACTTTCTCTCTTTTCAAAAAAAAAACTCTGGATATCTCCACAGAGGCTTCGGCTATCACTACCAAAGACTTTCTCCCTTTTCAAAATTTTTTTAAACCCTGGATATCTCCACAGAGGCTTCGACTATGACTACCAAAGACTTTCTCTCTTTTCAAAAAATTTTAAAACCTTGGATATCGGTTCTTGAAAACATGTTGAAGATTATACCTGAAAGCTTTGAGAAGGGCTGCAAATGCTTTTTGGTGCAGATGTAGATGTTAAATAAAATGCAAATGTAAATGACTTTATTTGATGCAAATGTTTCTTGATGCAGATTCAAATGACTTAGACTGATGCAAATGCTTCTTGATACAGATGCAGATATTGAGTAAAATTTTGGGTATCTCTTCCAGAAACTTCGGCTATCACCACCAAAGACTTGCTCATTTCTTAAAACTGTAAAACACTAGGTAACTCATCCAGAAGAATATTTCTCATTGTTCAAAATTATAAAACCCTGGATATCTTCACCAAAGGCTTCAACTATCACCACCGAAGACTTGTTCAATTTTAAAATTTGTAAAATTCTGGATATCGCCTCCAGAAGCTTTGGCTATCACCACCAAAGGTTTGCTCATTCTAAAATTCTGGGTAACTCCTCCAGAAGCTTCAGCTATCACCACAGAAGACTTACTCACTTTTAAAAATTTGTAAAATTCTGGGTATCTCCTCCAGAAGCTTCAGCTATCACCATTGAAGACTTTCTCATTTTAAAAATCGTGCGGAAAATTATACCCAAAAGCTTTGAGAGAGGATGCAGATGCAAATGTCTTTAACAAGATGCTCATGCTTCATAGTGCAAATGTAAATGGCTTGGATTGATGTAAATGCTTCTTGGTGCAAACGAAAATGGCTTAGAATTGATGCACATGCTTCTTGATGCAGATGCTTCTACTAATCATGTTCCTGTAAGTGGTTTATGAATAGTGTAACTCCAGTTACCACACCATAATGAAAATGCAATGGTTCTAGAAATGATGCAATTGCTTGAGATGACGCAATATGCAAATATCCATGGAGGATGTAAATCTAAAGGTAAAATGCAGATGCTTATGGAATAGTGCCAATGCAAATACCCATGAAAGATGCAAATGCTTGCCGACACTGTGCAGATGCAAAAGCTCAATAAAGAGATGAGTGCTCATGAGTGATGCAAATGCCCTCGATTTTTTTTCTTGACTTTGACTTAGCCTTTCAAATTCATTTTTCCTTTTCAAATCAGAGTATATCTTCAACTCCTTTTTTTTTCAATCTTTGGCTATACTTTTTGCCCTAACAGTTTTCAAACTCTCATCAACAGAGGTCTGAAACGGGTTTTATTTCTTCTTCTCATATCTGGTGTCGATATATGATCCCGACTCGCGGGGAACCCGTTCGAGTGAGGGGCAAGACTTTATTACTTGTTAAGCATGACATAAAAAAAATGAGGAAAAGTCGACTTAATTCCTCTAGAAAAATGAAGGTGTCGATACGTGATCCCAATCGCGGGGACCCGTTCGAGTGAGGGGAGAAATAAAAGCAGAGGAAAAGATGACTTAATTCCTCTAGAAATAAAATAAAAGGTCGAGGGTATGAAAACGGCCTCGTAAAAAGACATGGAGTTTCCACCAATCATTTTTAGCTAGGTGTTATCGGCCACCTATTAAAACCGATTTTATAAAACATTTTAAAATTAATTAAAACATTTTTAAAACCAATTTCAAGTCCGTGTTATAAACTAGAGAAATCAAAGAAGCGGGTTCGGGTGTCGATTACGTGCCGGGAAGGATTAGCACCCCCACAACGCCTATATAAATCGGTACCTTATTAATCGTGTGTTATCTCAAGTCTCGGTAAAAAGTTGGTTTTTAATTTAGTATTTCAAGTTAATTCCCAATTTTAAGAAAAATAATTTCATTTTTAGTTGAAAATGATCTGAAATTTATTAATTCAAAATTTTCCTACATTCCCCACAAAATTGGCAAAATATAGAAATTTTTATTCGTTTGGAAAACTTTTCGAATCATTCTCATTTTTTGAAAGAAAGATATTCCTTTATTAATGATAATTGATGATATTCCCTCCAGCAAACCCGGTAGAGAACTCATGAATTATTTTAACTCGGGAATATCTTTATTTTTATTGAAAATCATTATCTTTTTCAAAACATTTAAAAATATTAACATGAACATGTATGACATAAATAAAATGCCATGGTAAAGACTAGATAATATAATGCAACCTAAATGATATGACATAATTTAAATGACATAGTATATTCTAGGTAAAATGAAAAATCCTAAGTATCATGGTATATTCTAAATGAGATAAAATGATTTAAATGACATGGCAATTTTAAATGATATGGCATTTTTTAAATGACATGGCATGTTATAAATAAAATAACCTAAATGACATGGAATATGATCTAAATGACAAGAAATGACATGAAATTAAAATAATGCTAACATATAATATGCATGAAAATGAAAATAAAAATAATAATGCATGAACATAGTATATGCTAAACAATATGACAAAAATAACTAAATAAAAAGAATAGGATATCATGAAACATTCAAAATCATATGGCAAACAAATATAAGATCATAAAATGTGAATTAAAATAATAATAATACCATGGAAAATATCATAGCAAAAATCACACATTTAAATAAAATGCATGAACATAGAAAATGCAATGCATGAAAATGTATTTTTCCTCTAAATAAAGAAATCCGTATATCTAAAAAGATATTCGGCTACCTTAGGAAAATATGTCAAATTGGATTTTCTACAAAAAAACTTTGTGATTGTTTGAAAACAATTTTGTGGAAAACTTGAATAAAAATTAAAACCCTTACCAAACCCTTTTAAAATGGCTCTAATTTCCTATGTTTAAAATCCCAGACTTAACCACCCTTAACCTGAGATTTATAAAATCATTTTTAAAGTTTAAAAAGGCTTAGAAACTACCCTAAGACAGTAGCTAAAGCTTCTAACCAAACCCCTCTAAATGCCTTAGCCAAATTCAACCATTATTCCTCTTTTAATTTCAAATCTACCTCTACTGTCCGGTTTTGCCACATGATTTTTTAGCCTATTTTATAAAATTCAAAAAAATCTAAAAAAATACTGGAGACTTAGAACATGTAAAACTACACGGGAAACAATTGTCTTAATTTTATGATTAAATATGACTGCCCAAAAAAATCGGAGATGTTCGAGTACTGGGTGAAAAAACTGTTTTGTCAAAACACATTTTTTGCCTTTGATAAAGTCATTCAAAAATCAAAGTAAAAATTGTCGGAGATCATCCTAAAAAACCTAAGGAAAGTAGATAAACATTTAAAAACCTTGGACAAAAATTGGCTAAGTAAAAAAAATCACAAAGGTAGAATAATCAATTTGACAATTCCTTAATTTTCCACAAGTATGCTCAAGAGAGCATGAGTTTGAGCCATTGATTGGCCTAAGTCATTGATGCACCCAAAAGAGTGTATCTTATTTAACCTTGCACTAAAAAGATAAATTGTAAGTATAGTAGTTAGCAAGGGTCGAGTCCTCAGGGATTGGGTTTTAGTTTATAAGTTAATAGTTTAAAACTTAAATTCAAGAACAATAAAAGAAAAGGGGTTTTTGAAGCCAGATTTAAACTAAAGTAAATAATAAGAATCAGATGCAAGGCGGTATAACCAGCCAATAAAAATATATATACTAAATTAGGCGGTATAACCAGCCAATAAAAATATATATACTAAACTAGGCGGTATAACCAGCCAATAAAAATAAAACAAAGTTAATATACAAATTAGGCGGTATAACCAGCCAATAAAAATAAATATAAAAAATAAGCAAACTAAAAGTAAGAAAACAAGTAAGTAAGAAGAATTAAGTATGAAAAATATGGTTAAGATTTCATTCTCCACCACTAGACATCATTAAGAATCAATTTCAGATCTATCAATATCAACCAACTATCAAAGTTAACAACCGTAGATAACAACAAGCTCTGTTACCCCAATCTTTCCTTAGTTTGTCGTTAAATAGAACAAGCTCTCTATTTAATCTCTAACCATTAAACAACCTAGAATAAGCTCTCTAAATTCAATTTAATGGCAGCTTTATGATGAGAAAGATAGGTTGATCTAAGCAACAAACACATAAGCTTGGATTGTTCAACTTAGGTTATGTTCCACTTTGCAATTATTGAAAACTTGACCATAATCATTAATCACAAATTGCCACTTATGAATAGGAAATCAAGACAATTACACGGATCAAGACTCCTAAACTAGCAATAGATAATTATCAAGATCTATCTAGTTGTACACCTAAATAAATCAAGACAACATCATGAACAATTCTTGTAGAAGAACATAAGCAACTTTGATAGAAAATTAATGATAGATAGAATCTGAAAATCAATCACAAAACATGTCTAGGGCTTTGAAATCACCCTTAACCAAATAGAAGTTTAGCCTAGCATAGGCATTATAAACACAAAATTAAATAGAATCTAAGAAGAAAATAAAAGAAAGAAAGAATAAGAAGAAGAATATTAATTATCCAACCTCTTGCTCTTTCTAAAGAAAAACAAAACTAGAGAAAAGAAAGAAGAAGAAAACTTAGAGAATTTTATTACAATGGCTAATATCCTACCTATGTACAATATGATCCTCTACAATCATCCAAGGCCCTCTATTTATACACATTTTGGAAGGCTAAATGACAAGAGACAAGCTTTACAAATTTCAAAGGTAGGTATAATAGGTGGGTGAATTTTTCTAACAATTTTCGTCATATTGTATGACAATTTTGATCAGCCAACTTGATGGTCGATTTCGTCAATGTTGGATGCCTGATCTGATCACATGGTCTTCTAGAAAAAGGTTCCCCTATCAGTTACGGATCCATAGCCGTTGGAATCAGCTCATTTGCTGATATGGATAAGCAGATATGGGCAAAATACGAAAACATGTCAGCACAGACGTCATTGCACATCAGCCAACTTGATGGTCGATTTCGTCAATATTATAGGCCTGATCTGATCATATGGTCTTCTAGACAAAGGTTCCCGTATCAGTTACGGATCCATAGCCATTGGAATCAGCTCATTTGCTGATGTGGATAAGCAGATATGGGCAAAATACGAAAACCGGTCAGCACAGACGTCATTGCACATCAGCCAACTTGATGGTCGATTTCGCTAGGGAAAACGACTCCGTTTCAAGAAGTATAAAACATGAAAAAGATAGATATGCCTCTTAGCTTTGCACGGCTACAAATTGCAGCCTTATTGCTTCAGTGAAACTCGAGATATAGCTGATATGGAAAAATGTGTCGGAACTGGAACTGAACTGGATTTGCCCTTAATTCTAGTAATCTGAAATCACTCAAAGAAACTTGTGAAAAACACCAAATTACATAAAAATATAAAAGATCATAAACACAATTAGACTAAACAATAATAACTCGTATTTGACACAAAACAATAATAAAACATAACTAAAAACTATATAATTATACGAGTTATCACACCCCCACACTTAGATTGTTGCTAGTCCCTAGCAACGACTCAATAAAAATAAAATAAGAAAATCTAATCTAATCCACTTTCGTAGGAAATCACGGTGGCACTTAGCATGTGACACAAGCCTTTAAACCCCTAGGTGTCCCTAGTGGACGAGTTTAGTCTCGTGAGGGTTTACTAGAACGATACCCACAAACATTGAAAAATTAAAATATAAATAAACTACATATAAATAAACTACATATACTAAAAATATTTACTCCTAATCCTTTCAATACAAATTAGAGACAATATTTGAACAAGTCTTATAAACTAATCAATAGCTTAAAAAATTTCACAAAAAATCATGCTTGAATGTAAATTGTTTGAGTTAAGCCAATATTAGCATAACATATCTCAATCAAAATAGTGCATGTTCAAATTTAATCTCAACTTCTCACATGGGATACTCTCTTGATTTTCACTCTTTAAAGTAGTGGTAAAGTGTTTACACTCAATCAATCTCATGAAAACACTTCTACCATATGCTTGCTTGTCCACCTATTCTCCACTAAAAGATCATGCAACTTCATAAATCAAGAGGTCTTTAATCAAGGTTGTAATGGGGCCAAGGGGTTTGTAATGTGGTTGAAGAACAAAAGGATAAAGATATCACAAAGGTTCCAAAGAGTTCATAAAGTTTAGAGACATAAAAAGATTATACAAAGAAACTTCTCAAAACTCTTTACAAGTACATAGTCACCTAGGCCGGATATTCATGTTGGGCCTTTTCTTCATTCTAAACAACTTTGTAACATCTTTTTCTTTTTCCACAAATTCAAGAGATGATTCATTTTTTTTTATATAGGAATGTATTTGCCAGTATTCCATTTCTTTTTCTCTTGACTTTTCTTTTCTTTTCCCCCCACACTTATTTCTTGTTTCTAACCAAAAAATATCCCTTATCTTTGCAACTTGTCTCAAATCATGCTAATTCATCTTTGGAACAAAGGTAAAGATATAAGTATATTTAGGTTAGGGACAAGTTATGGTTACCAAAGAGATAGCTTATTCAATGTAGGCTCAAATTGGTTCACTAAGGGTGTGTTCTCTTGGAACATCAATAAGGGATGGTTGTTTGGCCCTGGCTAAAAATCCTAATGCCTCTATCATATTCATGTTGTCACATGCATCAATATAGTCTCAAACGGTTTAAAGCAAGTTCTAGAGAATCATGTAATCATAAGAGCATTCAAGAAAGAAATTAGATTGATTTGTATAATGCATCAATCATTTTAGGCTCAAAAACTCACAAGAATGATTATACAAGTCAGATTAAGTCTAAACATGCTTCTTTCTCAATCAACATATCATATTAACATTGGCTCATAAAAAGGTTGACATCAAGCTCAATTCTCATGAAAATCTTCTCACTAATAAATATGTTTTAGACTTATGCAATTCATATCTCATCATTGTATTAAAAAGGAACTAAAACACACTAAATAATAATAATAATAATAAAGACTCATAAAAAAAAATAGTAGACAAAAATAAAAGAAATCCTAAATCATTCCCCCCACACTTAATTCTTACATTGTCATCAATGTAAGTCTATTAACCCAAATGAAAGAATCATGTGTAAGAGAAAAGAACTAATAACATAAGAATAGGAATAACTAGACTCAAAACAAAACAAACTCATGCAACCTAAATAATCCTAAAATACTAAACAAAAATTAACAAGTAAACGTAAAAAGATTAAAATCAAACTGACAAGGTATGTCTCAAGTCTCCCTTACTCAGACCTTGTTCAGAATGAATACTTGTAAATTGCTTAAAACACAACAAACTCTTTTTTTTTTTTTTTTTGAAAAGAAGAAATCAAACTGACAAGGTATGTCTCAAGTCTCCCTTACTCAGACCTTGTTCAGAATGAATACTTCTAAATTGCTTAAAACACAACAAACTTTTTGTTTTTTTTTTTTTAAGAAGGTAAAATTTAGGAGATATTACCTGTAGAGGTTGCTAACCACTTATTATAACTGAGACACAACAAACAAAATGTTAGATAATGTCACAAAGACAAAGTGCAATCCACTCCTTGCTCGTCCATATCTCTTTTTCTTTTTCCGAGCGTTTGCGAAACAACCGTAGCAGATAAATACTCATAAGCTTGGAGCTTTTTGAGTAAATCTTCAATGGTTGTAGCAGAAATTATGGTTCTCCTTGCCTCTGAAAACATGAATCCATTATCCACAGCATTATCTAAATATGAAAGCAAATTACTAAAATAACCATTAATATTAAGCAAACCAATGGGTTTCTTATTTGTGACCAAAGATGACCAAGAAGCCACGCAAGCTATTTCTTCCAATGTACCCAGACCTCCTGGTAAAGCAATGAATGCATCGGCAGAATGGTACATGATTGTCATCCGTTCAGGGATACTCCAGACTTGTATTTCCTTACCCACGGTAGGTCCACAAAAACTTGTGAATAGTTTTGGCACGATTCCTAGAACTGGACTTCCTCCGGCGTGTGCTGCTGTAGCGACTGCTCCCATTAAACCCGTACTACCGCCTCCATAAATCAACTGGATCTTTTGTTGGGCAAGTATTAGTCCAACTCTTATGGCTTCATCAGCGAATATGTTATTTTTCCCTGGATAAGCACCTCCAAAAACACAAAATTTTTTAATGCGTTGGGACGAAGTACTTTCCATTTTTTTTTTCTTTTTTTTTTCTTTTTTTCGAGTGCCTGAAAGAGAATGAGTACATGGTGTAATATATAGAGGACTGAGTAGTGAATCAGACAAGAGTAATAATGTCGCCGAAAGTGTATCTGACCTGTCAGAAGAAAATGTTAACCTAACAAAAGATTTTTGCGTGATTTCAGGAAGAAAATCAAAAAGAGAAGAAAAATCAACCGTAAAAGTCAAGAGTAATAATGTCGCCGAAAGTGTATTTGACCTGTCAGAAGAAAATGTTAACCTAACAAAAGATTTTTGCGTGATTTCAGGAAGAAAATAAAAAAGAGAAGAAAAATCAATCGTAAAAGACAAATAAAAAAAATGAGAATAATTACACAAATCGAATAACACGTAAATTAAACCGAAATAAAGTTATTGTAAATCAAACCAAAAGCTGAGAAGTCATTTATTGTAGTTGTGATTGTGGCTCACATCTTCCTCTGGTTTTACGTCCAGAAACGGCTTAAACGCCTTCTATGAGTCGAGGATATGCTTCCCATCCAGTTTTCTTACAAGCTGGCAAACAGGGTCTTTTAACATCAGATTCCCAAGATGTTGCCATTCCCTTTGGAATTGCGGCCATAAATCAAGAATTTCTCTTTGTACGTCTCCACTAGGATGCGTCTCAAGAGAAAGTTGGATATTACCCAAATTCTCCTTACTCAGTCCATCCTTAATGAATTCAATTTTATCATCTCGATTAGAGGACGGAATCCCAATAGAACGACATTTACCGTTACACGTCCATCGTGCACATTTGTGGCAATTTGAACTCATGCGCTTTGCTCGTCGCTTCTTTGCAAAAGTACTTCTACCTGTACCTGGTAAATGCAAAACAGGAAGATATTCATCTTCACGTACCTTGGCTTCAATTATCCAACGTATGTCTCCAGGAATCCCTTTGTGCATAAGCATTCTTAATCTTTCAAATCGAACTTGGTAAAGCTTCAGTAAAATATTTCGAGGAAAAGGAGGAAATCGTTTCTGCAATCTTGGGAGAATATCATCCATCCTGAAAAAAAATGAAAAAAAAAATGAAAGAGAAATTGAAAGAGAAATTTATATACAATATCAGTTTTGTGGGTAGCTGATGGAACCGATTTAAATAATCACGGAGTACCGTTATCCGCCATTTAACCGGGGTTAAAAAAAATTATATTTACATCTAGTGTTTTTCAAAACAAGGATCAGAAAGAAAAACAACATAAAAAGACTCAAAAACAAAACACTCTAAATAAAATCCTAAATTCTTCCCCCCACACATAATTCTTACATTGTCATTAATGTAATGCTATTATCCCCCATTGCAAGAATTATATGTAAGAGAAAATAACTATTAAACAAAAGAAACTTATGCAGCCTAAATGAACTTAAAAACAGTAAACACAATTAACAAAGAAACATAAGAAATAAAAATAAAAACAATAAAAATAATAAAAGAAAAAGGAAAAGAAAGAGAAAGCAAATCTGAATATGGAAGGTTGACAATTTCATCTTTAATTGGGCTGCCTTCCCAATTAACACTTGAGTTAGTGTTTTGAATCTAACCAACACCCCTTCTTGGCTTTTTAGGCTTGTCAGGCTCATGCATGAAATTTCCCAAATTTATGCGTTTGAGAGGAAGCTTTCTTTGCACAACAGTGGATGCATTCTCCATTACAAGTATTATTCCATCATCCTTGGTGGTGCATATCTCATCGAGGAATGGTGCATCTTTTGGTACTTGTTGAATGACATCCACAAACAAACTGTTTAAGGTTTCCAGCGTGTCTTGTTCATGTTCATCCTCCTTGAACTTTGCGAATCTACTAGGAAAAGGTGGAGAAGAAACATTAGTAAAAATTGGAATCTCAAACGTTACCTCAGGTGCCGAAATACTCTTATTTGGATCATTGGCTTCATTATCCTCAAGAATAGAATTCATCTCTAATTTTGTCTCATCCTCATCTTGTTCCTCATTCTTCAAGGTCACAATAGTAGTATTCTCCTTTGGGTTAATCATTGTTTGGGCAGGGAGTTCTTCAGATCTTTGTGCTACCCATCCCACCATACTACTAGTCAATTGTATCATTTGCTTTTCCAAACTCTGGATGCTTGCCCTTGTTTCCTATTGAAATTGCAATGTATCAGTAACAAGAGAATAGACAAGATCTTCTAAAGAAGTACCTGAGTTTTGAGTCATATGTGGTGGTTGAAAAAGATCTGGTTCTTGGGACCATGATTGATTGAAGCTAGATGGATGAGTGTAATTGGCATAAGGATCTACTTCTTGGTAATTTTTCGAGTAGCCATAATTAGTATGATCCCACCATCCCTCATGGTAAGTGTTTGAGTAATGATCATACTGTTGGTCTTGGAACACTTGATGGCCTTGACATCCTCCCATGGCCAATTGTTGAACTGGGAAGGTGAGATTGGCTTGTTGATTCTCCATGTTCATGTATGCCACCAACTCTTCAAGTGTTAGATTGCTCAATTCCATCGTTTTTTTTTTATTTTTTTTTATTTTTTTTTTCAAAATTTGATCAGAAAAACCCGTATGTACAAGAAAATAAAACTCATTAGAACTGAAAATAAGAATAAACCAAGTAACAAATAAACTAAAGAAAACAATCCCCGGCAACGGCGCCAAAAATTTGATGCACCCAAAAGAGTGTATCTTATTTAACCTTGCACTAAAAAGATAAATTGTAAGTATAGTAGTTAGCAAGGGTCGAGTCCTCAGGGATTGGGTTTTAGTTTATAAGTTAATAGTTTAAAACTTAAATTCAAGAACAATAAAAGAAAAGGGGTTTTTGAGGCCAGATTTAAACTAAAGTAAATAATAAGAATCAGATGCAAGGCGGTATAACCAGCCAATAAAAATATATATACTAAATTAGGCGGTATAACCAGCCAATAAAAATATATATACTAAACTAGGCGGTATAACCAGCCAATAAAAATAAAACAAAGTTAATATACAAATTAGGCGGTATAACCAGCCAATAAAAATAAATATAAAAAATAAGCAAACTAAAAGTAAGAAAACAAGTAAGTAAGAAGAATTAAGTATGAAAAATATGGTTAAGATTTCATTCTCCACCACTAGACATCATTAAGAATCAATTTCAGATCTATCAATATCAACCAACTATCAAAGTTAACAACCGTAGATAACAACAAGCTCTGTTACCCCAATCTTTCCTTAGTTTGTCGTTAAATAGAACAAGCTCTCTATTTAATCTCTAACCATTAAACAACCTAGAATAAGCTCTCTAAATTCAATTTAATGGCAGCTTTATGACGAGAAAGATAGGTTGATCTAAGCAACAAACACATAAGCTCAGATTGTTCAACTTAGGTTATGTTCCACTTTGCAATTATTGAAAACTTGACCATAATCATTAATCACAAATTGCCACTTATGAATAGGAAATCAAGACAATTACACGGATCAAGACTCCTAAACTAGCAATAGATAATTATCAAGATCTATCTAGTTGTACACCTAGATAAATCAAGACAACATCATGAACAATTCTTGTAGAAGAACATAAGCAACTTTGATAGAAAATTAATGATAGATAGAATCTGAAAATCAATCACAAAACATGTCTAGGGCTTTGAAATCACCCTTAACCAAATAGAAGTTTAGCCTAGCATAGGCATTATAAACACAAAATTAAATAGAATCTAAGAAGAAAATAAAAGAAAGAAAGAATAAGAAGAAGAATATTAATTATCCAACCTCTTGCTCTTTCTAAAGAAAAACAAAACTAGAGAAAAGAAAGAAGAAGAAAACTTAGAGAATTTTATTACAATGGCTAATATCCTACCTATGTACAATATGATCCTCTACAATCATCCAAGGCCCTCTATTTATACACATTTTGGAAGGCTAAATGACAAGAGACAAGCTTTACAAATTTCAAAGGTAGGTATAATAGGTGGGTGAATTTTTCTAACAATTTTCGTCATATTGTATGACAATTTTGATCAGCCAACTTGATGGTCTTCTAGAAAAAGGTTCCCCTATCAGTTACGGATCCATAGCCGTTGGAATCAGCTTATTTGCTGATATGGATAAGCAGATATGGTCAAAATACGAAAACATGTCATCACAGACGTCATTGCACATCAGCCAACTTGATGGTCGATTTCGTCAATATTAGAGGCCTGATCTGATCATATGGTCTTCTAGACAAAGGTTCCCGTATCAGTTACGGATCCATAGCCATTGGAATCAGCTCATTTTCTGATGTGGATAAGCAGATATGGGCAAAATACGAAAACCGGTCAGCACAGACATCATTGCACATCAGCCAACGTGATGGTCGATTTCGCTAGGGAAAACGACTCCGTTTCAAGAAGTATAAAACATGAAAAAGATAGATATGCCTCTTAGCTTTGCACGGCTACAAATTGCAGCCTTATTTCTTAACTGAAACTCGAGATATAGCTGATATGGAAAAATGTGTCGGAACTGGAACTGAACTGGATTTGCCCTTAATTCTAGTAATCTGAAATCACTCAAAGAAACTTGTGAAAAACACCAAATTACATAAAAATATAAAAGATCATAAACACAATTAGACTAAACAATAATAACTCGTATTTGACACAAAACAATAATAAAACATAAATAAAAACTATATAATTATACGAGTTATCAGTCATAAATCATGTGTCAATGATATAGAATGCATGAACATACAGCAAATGAAATGTATGAAATGCATGGTCTAAAGGTCTAAATGGTAAAGGAAATGCATGACAATTCAAGACAACCTAAATGCCTATCATGAATTTGCATGGCAATAAATGCTATCCTAACTCAATATGCATGCAATGTTTGATAATGTAAATGTGACTTGGACCTAATATGTTATGAATATGCATGAAAATGCTAATGTAACCTAAGACCTAAATAGCATAGTAATGCATGATAATACCAATGTGATTTAAGACCCAATATGCATGGCAATATCAACATGGCCTAGACCTAAAATGTAATGAACATGCATAACAATACTATGAACATAAAATGACCACTGAAACTAATGTTAATGCTGGAACAAACAGCAACTAATACACAATTTCAAGATATGATAATGCAAAGCATGTTACCTAAACAAAATGCAAATGCCTGATAAGGCAAGGGATGCATGAAGAGGCCAAATGTAGCTACATGATGCTCTAATGCAATCTTATCTAGTAAATGACACAAGTACATGACAAATCATATTAAGTTGCATAATATCAAAATTGCCCTTTTATGCCCCAAAATTTTACCATTTTTTATACGAGCTCCAAATCAAGATTTTTGTTCACCAATCTCTTCCAAATAATTTAAAAGTGTGATCTGGAAGTTTCATAATTTTTGGAACTCATTTGGTATTTTTTAGGGATTTATCTACTTGAATTACTGCATAGGGGCCCGAGATTTGGCCATTTTGCAAACGAACTCCCAATCAAGATTTTATTTTGCCAATCTCTTCCAAATAATTTTGAAAAAAATGCGTTGTATGCAGCTTTAAAAAATGATGCCTGGAGGTCTTAAGAATGGTGCCCAGAGGCCTTACCCGTGATTTGAAAAAATGCGTTGTATGCAACTTTAAAAATGATGCCCGGAGGTCTTAAGAATGGTGCCGGAAGGCCTTATCCGTGAAAAAAAAATACGTTGTATGCGACTTTAAAAATGATGCCCGGAGGCCTTACCCGTAATTTGAAAAAAATACGTTGTTTGCGACTTTAAACATGATGCCCGGTGGTCTTAAAAATGTTGCCCGGAGGCCTTACTAGTAATTTGAAAAAAATACGCTTTATGCGACTTTAAAAATGATGCCCAGAGGTCTTAAGAATGGTAGCTGGAGGATTTATCCATGAAAAAATGCACTGTATGCGACTTTAAACATGATGTTCGGAGGTCTTAAAAATGGTGCTCGGAGGCTTTACCCCTAATTTGAAACAAATACGTTGTATGCGACTTTGAAAATGATGCCCGGAGGTCTTAAGAATGGTGCCCGGAGGCCTTATCCGTGAAAACAATGCGCTATATGTGACTTTAAACATGATGCCCGAAGGTCTTAAGAATGGTGCCCGGAGGTCTTACCTGTAATTTGAAAAAATGCGCTGTATGCGACTTTAAACATGATGCCCGAAGGTCTTAAGAATGGTGCCCAGAGGCCTTACCCGTAATTTGAAAAAAATACGCTATATGCGACTTTAAAAATGATGCCCAGAGGTCTTATCCATAATTTAAAAAGAAAAACTATGCCTGAAGGTCTTATCTATGATTTGGAAAATTGATGCCCAAAGGCCTTAAAAATGATCTTTGAAGAAATGTTGAAAATTAACCTGAAGATTTTGAGAAGAAGCGAATGCTTTTTGATGTTGGTGCAAATGATTAACATGATACACATACTTCATATTGCAAATGTAAATGTAAATGTTTAGAATTGATGCAAATGTTTCTTGATGTAGATGTAGATGTTGGATAAAATGCAAATACTTCGTGGCGTATATGCAAATGGCTTAGATTGATACAAATGCTTATTGATGCAGATGCAGATGTTGAATAAGATACAGATGCTTCTAAATGATGCAAATGCAAATAATCTTCAAATAACGCAATTACTTCTCAGAAGGATGCAAAGGTCAATAATGTGCAAATGCTTCTTTATGATGCAAATGCGAAAATTGGTGTTAACGCAACTACTTCATGGAATGATGCAGATGCAAAGATTGGCATTATTCAAATGCAAGGATTTGACAACGTGCAAATGCTTCTACATGATGCAAATGCAAAGATCGATAATGATGCAAACGCTTCATGAAAAATGCAAATGCCCCTGATCGTTTTTTTAGACTTTGGCTTAGCCTTTCCAACTCATTTTTCCTTTTCAAATCAAAGTATATCTTCTATTCATTTTGGCTATTCTCTTTTCCCGAACAGTTTTCAAACTCTCATCAACAGAGGTCTGAAACAGGTTCTATTTCTTCTTATCATATCTGGAAGTCAAGACCTATCCTAGCAGTTCTATACCTTTGGGTTAGAAAAACCCTTGTCTCATGTCAACATCAAGAATGGGTGCTTCAAAAAATATATATATATTTATTTGTTTTCTCATTTTGAAAACTTCTGAACAAAAAATATTAACCCCACAGTGTGTGATGTACAAATCTTTTGAAGACTGATGATCATTGTTAAAATCTTCTCTAAGTGTCAATCTAGGTTTTTCAATTTGAATTGGCAATGCTTGGTATAACAAGATTTTGGTTGATCAAAGGAAATTTCATAACAAAAATGTATGTCCCTTCTAGGTTCACAAATGGAACAAGTTTTATAAATCATGAATTCATTGAAAATCAAATAAATTCAACATTTTTTTAGTTTTCATATCAAGACATTTTGACAAGCGTCAAGATTGGCTGGTATGTTTAAACTGGAAAATTGATTTTGGAGAAAAAGAGTTTCAGTTTTTGAATTCAATCATCCGAATGAGAGTTGACACTTTGGGAAGTTCAAGAATTCCTAGATATTCCTTGATGACCACTTCTTCAAGATGATTTTCTCTTTTGTGGTATCGACACTATCATAGATGGCATCGAAAATTCCTATTTTACTCTAGACCGCTCATTTTTGGGTTTTCGCCCTAGAGTCCCATTCTTTCTCCTTTTTTGCGTTTTTCATTGTTTTACCCCGCACTTGAGAATTCTAAATTCTTTCTTAGTGAAATGATAATTCGATGAGATGGGATAAAATCTGAGGAAAAACCTTTCAAATTAAATATTCATGCTTGATCAAAATGGACTTTTAAAGCACATAATGTAGCCATGGTTTGGGGTTCAAAAAGAAAGGATAAATAGGACCAAAATATGTGTTTGAGGGTAATCAGATCAAAGGATCATTTCTTGAGGAGGATTTCCTTTGAAGTATTTGTCCCTAATTTTCCTTTTTCCTTTTGCTCTTTTTCTTCTTTGCTTTTGGCTTTCATTTGCCATACTTTTTCTCACATTTTTTTTTTGTTCTTGGCTTCCATTTCGACATCTTTTCCTCTTCTTTTTCACAGAGTAAGCCCATATTCATTCGGCGCTCCATTTATTTTGTATCTGACTTTGAGCCAGGACCCATTCCTCCATGATCTTTAAAAATATCTTTCCTCGCATTTGCCCCCAGTGTAGAGAGTGATCCTTGATCAGGGTTCAAAGAAGAAAGAATTCTTTTGGCTCAAAATGGGTGACTACTGTTTAATTTCTTTTTTAGCAAAAGGAATATGAAAGATGGCCATTTCTCATATCAAGCACAAATATTCTCATTGAAAAGCAATCCCTAGGGGAAATAGATAATCAAAATTCATTTTGCACTTTGGAATCATCCGAATTCTCATATGCATGATATCACAATTTTTTTTCTTCGTATGCCCCAATGATTCATGCGTTAGTCCATCCTTATTCACCATGTATCCATCATTTCCACATATGATGCCCCAATTTGATTAACCATGGGAGTTTGTATCAACAAGGAACATAGCAAGTCTAGGTCTATTTTGAAAAGGCTGAGTTTTAAATTTGAGTTCTTTGAAGAGACAAAGAAAATATGACCTAAAAATGGGTTTTCTCTGGGACATGGGATAATCTAGTTTAATCATTGTGCCCCACGGTGTCAATCATGAAGTGATGTTTAGGCCATTGTGGTTGTTGAAAATGACATGAATGGTTTTGGCACAACCTTGACACACACCAAATTACCATGATCTAAATTCTTGAAAAAAAGTCTCATTTATTTGAATTTCAAGGAGTTCAAAAAAATTTCGAAAAGTTCGTTCTTTTGTCCATAGCCTAGACTAGGATCTACATCTTTGCTTATTCTATGATGACAATGGTTTTATGAAGTTCAATCATTCATATACCTTGAAGCATTAGGTCTTTCAAGTGTTCTCGATTCAAGGGGTTTAGGCCTAGGAAAGCTTTAAAGAGAGGGGAGAAGGTATTGGGTCATTTGTAACAATGATCATCAATATTCTCGAGATTATCCATTATTAAAACTTCCTTAATGCTTGTTTTTGCAAATTCAAATTATTGTTAAAACACAACAAACACAAAGCATTTAAAAATCAAAATTCATTTAATTCTTATGAATGTCGACATGAGACAAGTGTTTTCATCATAAGGTCTGAAACTAGATGCATCAAAATGCTCATATTGACATCCTTCAAAGCTAGTAATTCTCCCCCTAAAACCCTAAAAGAAACTGATTTGCAGCAAAGCGGCCTTCCACTGATTGATAAGCTCCAGTGTCAAAATAGCATCACGGATAAGACTTTCATTCCTTTCCTTCAATTGTCTACATCTTAAAGTTGAATGCCCAACTACCCCCAGGTGATAATCACACTTGCTGTCAGGGTCATAACTCTTAGCTGATGGATTCGGAGCTATTTTCAAAGGTACTGATTCTTTATTAGTAATGGCAGCAAGTCAGGGATGGAGATTGAAATTCTTTCTTGGTTGTCCCGTGGTCGTTTTCTGGAAGTAGGCCTTGTTGCAAGGATTGGTATAGGATTAGGTGTTTGGGTTGGTAGGTAAGGATAAAGGCTTGGAGATACCTCAGTAGGGTAACATGATTGGTATGAGGGAAATTGGGAATATGGAACGAAATCTCCGATAGCTTGGACATCTTCCTCTTTATTTCTAGGTGCCTTATTTCTCTCGGCATTGGATGTTCCTTCTCTTTCAAGTTTCCCATTCTTGATAGCATTCTCAATCATCTCCCATGAGATTACTATATCTGCAAAATTCTTTGAGGCACTGCCAACGAGTCTATCATAGTACGGGGCCTGCAGTGTATTAAAAAAAAAATAGTGATTTCCTTTTGTGACAAAGGTGGTTGTACTTGAGTAGACATGTTCCTCCATCTTTGAGCATTCTCTTTGAAGCTCTCAGTTGCTCTTTTCTCCATATTTTGCAAAGTGAGACAATCAGGTGTCCTGTCGGTCATATGGTTGTACTGGTTTAGAAAAGCCCAAGCCAAATCATTCCAAGAGCGAATCTGATCCTTGCTCAACTGACTACACCACCTAATTGCGGACCCGCTGAGGCTATCCTGAAAGTAGTGAATCAGAAGCTTATCATTATCTATATGACTTGTCATCTTTCGGCAGAACATAGTGATGTGGGCTGACGGATCAGTCGTCCCGTCATATTTCACAAAGTCAGAGACCTTGAATTTAGGAGGGATGACTAAATCGAAGACCAAGCATCTTTCTTTCACCTCCACACTCCCGAATATGTCTATATTTTCTACTGCCCGGAGCCTTTCATCTAGCAACTAATATTTCCCTTGGGAATCTGCCAACTCTACCTTATTAACCATTTTCAACTTTGCCTGTTCAGCTGGATCATCTGAATTTAAGACATTGACGGGGTTAACTGTGTTCTGGGTATCCATCATTACGACCTTATTCTGACCCTTTCGTGCCTCTAACCCTTCTCTAGCGGCCAGGTTTTTAGTGTATCCCTTGATTACAGTGGATATTAGCTCCATCAATTTAGTCATCTGATCTTTAGATTCTGCTTGAGACTTTGCCAGCTGTTCTCGTAATTCTTCCTATACCCTTTCTATTCTTTCCATTCGAGCAACTTGTTCATTCTCCATAGCACTAGCCTGTATTCAAAGGGTACTCAGTACTTCTTATACCTCTGATTTGAAATGGAATTTCTTTCAAAGACTTTTAAAGCCAAGCCAACTTCTGTTTTATTCCCCCAAAGTGCGTGTCATGATGAAGGAGCCATGAATGCAATTGGATGCACGTGAAGCCTAAACAATATGATATATGGACATGTACAGTGAAACATGCTGACCATATATGTAATAAATGCAATCACGATGCCAACATGTTGCAAGCAAAGAATAAACAAATCAACGCATGGATATATGCAATGAATGATCATGTACATTTCAGAGTATTTTCCAATGAATGATCATATACACTATGAATGCAACACGATGTCAATTATGATGCATGTAAACAATGAATGATTGATACAGAGTATATACAAATAAAATCATGCTGACCATGTGTGTCATGAATGCATCCTGATGTTAATATGATTGATTAATGCATGAGCATATACAGAGAAATCATGCTGACTATGTTTGTCATGAATGCAACCCAAAGTCAACATGATGCATGTAAAGAATAAGCAAATTAATGCATGGGTACATTCAGAAAAATCATGTTGATTATGAATGCATGAATGCAACCTGATGCTAACATGATACATGTATGAATATATGGTATGAGAAATAATTGATCAAATGCAAAATGCAAAGGGGAAGGGGAAGATATCACAGAGGAAATAAGAATCGGAGGAACTTAATCATCAACATCTCATAAATTTGAAGCATAATCAATTCATTCCCATATCAACGTTCACAATGGTATAAACCATGTTTACAAAATTTGAGTAGTGGTTAAAATTGTCTTTTACAAGCACTTTATTCTTCCTAGCATCCTAAAGCTATAAGAGCCGACTACTGCAAAAGTGAAATCCTACTACATCATATCAGACCGAAGTCTTTCTATATCATTGATATAGATCTCCCAATCTTAATTACCCATTTCTAGTCCTTTGTGAATCAGTGTCGTTGGATCCAACCACTTGGCGTCTATAAGGGATTGTACTTTGTTCTTGAGTGCATGCAGTGCTCAATGCTATGCCCAACAGTTCCATAGTTATAATTACATCTTGCATTCTAATTATACTACTTTGGGTATGGTGGTGACAAGGGTTTTAACGGCACATAGGCAACCAAGTGATTTCGGACCAACATTGGGAAAAGCTCTTGATAGCTGATTGGAAGGGGATCAAAATGCCTTTGGGTCTTATCCTGGGGTCGTTTCTTAGTCACACAGAGCCCAGGAGTTGGGGCACTTGGTGGTGGCACTTAGGTCCGAACCAGAGTGTTTACATAGGGAGATGGCGGAACAGCATGGCAAGGGTATGAATTTGGACACGGGGCCTTTGGAGGTTGTACATAGCTCGAGGGTCCTATCCCAGATGCTGGATAAGATGATTGATGAGGGAAATAGTACGAACTGACAGTTGGTGGTGATGTAGTAGGATTCAGGAATCTCGTAGTGGTCATCCCAATGGACGATTGGACCATAGTAGGGTGGGGATATTGGTTTGGACCTAGAACAGTTTGCAGGTATAGTACAGGACCCGAGGTTTCTATCTTTGGTATTAGGCTCTCGGGCTTAATCATTTTCACGATTTTGTCCACAATTTCATCAGGATTGCAACCTTTGTGGCATTGACAAGCGCAGGATCCAGCAAGGATTGTATGTTCTGGACCTAATGATTTTGGTTGATCCGAAGGTGATGCAGAGCCCTGAGAAAGTTCCCCTTTACTCTTACCCATATCTTCAACCATTTTCATAAATTTGACAAGTTGTTCCTTCAACTCCCGGAGTTCATGTCCAAACTCCTCTTGATTGCGTTCCAGAGCACCCAATCGTTCCTCTGATTCATTCCTCATATCTCGATTCCCTTTTATGCAAATGAAATTGACATTATTACCATGAGCTCAAGAATGAATGTACATGCTCTATTTCTATATGCATGAATACACTGATGATTAATGCATGAGTATATACAAAGAAATTATGATGACTATGTATGCCATGGATGCAATCTAATGCCAAACATGATGCATTTAAAGAATGAATAAATTGATGCACCTGTATATACAAATAATGACCATGTATGTCATAAACATATTCTACAATGAATAACCATGCATGCTATGGCTATAACATGATGTCAAAATGATATATGCAAAGAATAAATGAATTAATGCAAAGGTAGGTACAAAGAATGACCATGTATATCACAAATGTATTCTACAATGAATAACCATGCATGTTAGGACTGTAACATGATGTCAAAATGATACAAATAAATTAACCAATGATTACACAAAATTGGTGGGACCTAAATCTTGATTATTCAAAAATCTCATTATGCAAGATTTGCCTCCAAATTTGATCTTTAATTTTTTTGAAACATGTTTTCTCTATGAAAAACCAAACATATTATTTTCAAAAGAATTTCGGGATAGTGGATCCTACTATAGTACAATATGCAAATGTTCATGTGACATTATCGGTTTTATGAAATCATCAAATAAGATTATTATCACCATCCATTTATTGCAAAAAACGAGATCAATAATACAGCCAAAAATGTACATGCTCTATTCACACATGCATGAAATGTGCAAAATGCAAAATTGCTTGAAAATGATTTTTATTTTTTATTTCAAACAGTTAATAAACATTTGCCCCAACAAATATCTACTTATATAGGTATCACAGTGCCTTTGGGATGGATTATCACATTTATTACGGGCGATGTACGTACATCGTTGCCCGATCTACAACACTTATTCAGAGTGTAAAATAGGTAACAAAGGGTTTAGAAATGTCCCTCCATGCGTTATTGTCTTCGATATATCTAACGGAAATCCGGCATGGCTTCGCCTAGGTTCACTATATGAGGGTGAATCGGTTCTAAAAGCCCCGAATTGCTCCTCACTGTCGTCGGTGAACGCTAGTAAGGCACCCCGATAAAAGCGGGTTCAATTCGTTAGAGTCTATTTTTCTAGCCCATGTGGATTGTTAATCACGAAGGCTTAGGTAATTTAGTACTCTAGAAGTGTTTCACTAGCCCATGCGGATTGTTAATCACGAAGGCTTAGTTACATTGCTCCCACCTAAAAGGACGAAACACGGGTATAGGGCTCATGATATGCAAATGCACGTGTGGTGTGTGTGGAGGAACAACAAACCTTTCACCACCTATTCTACAAACCTTATTCTAAATGCCTTAGCAATTTATAAAAAAAAACATTCAAGAATAGTGTAACGCATTAACCAACAAGCAATTATAATATACATTTATTAAATAACTAGAGAACATTAATAAAATGTATGCCTATGAATATAGACATATTTAAAACATTTTATTATTTTCAAAATTCTCCTTATTATTTAAAAAAATGGGGGAATTAAAATTAAATACCAATTAAACCAACAAAATCGAGACTTTGATAATACACGACTAATTCTAGGCCTGACTCTCTACAAGCCTCATCGCAAGACTTTATTATTCGTTAAGCGTGACATTAAAAAAAAACGAGAAAAAGTCGACTTAATTCCTCTAGAAAAATGAAGGTTTTGAAAATGACCTTGAAAAATACATGGAGTCGCCACCAATCTTGTTTAGCTAGGTGTGATCGGCCACCTATTAAAACCGGTTTTATATAATATATTAAAATTAATTAAAACATTTTTAAAACCAATTTCAAGTCTGCGTTTTAAACTAGAGAAATCAAAGAAACGGGTTCGGGACTCGGTTATGTGTGGGGAAGGATTAGCATCCCCACAACGCCCGTATAAACGGTACCTTATTAATTATGTGTTATCTCAAGTCTCGATAAAAAAGTCGGTTTTAAATTTAGTATTTCAAGTTAATTCTCAATTTAAAGAAAAATAATAATTCTAATTTTTAATTAAAAATATCCGGAATTTATAAATTCAAAATTTTCCTATATTCCCCAACAAACGTGGCAAAATATAAAAAATTTTATTAGTTAGGAAAACTTTCCGAATCATTCTTATTTTAAAGAAGATATTCCATTATTAATGATAATTGATGATATCCTCCCCACAAACCCGGCAGAGAACTCAAGAATTATTTTAACTCGGGAATATCTTTATTTTATTGAAAATTATTACCTGTTTGAAAACATTTTAAAAAATATGAATATGTATGACATAAATAAAATGACATAGCTAAGTCTAAATAATATAGTGCAACCTAAATGATATGATATAATTTAAATGTCTTAGCATATTCTAAATGAAATGGAATATCCTAAGTTATATGATATATTATAAATGAAATGAAATGACCTAGGTATATAATATATTCTATATGAAATGTAATATCCTAAGTCATATGATATATTCTAAATGAAATAAAATATCCTAAATGACATAATATATCCTAAATGAAATGACCTAGGTAATATAATATATTCTATATGAAATGAAATAAAATAAAATAAAATAATTTAAATGACATGGCAAATATTAATGATATGGCATATAATTGAAATGACATGACATATAAAATAATGATATCATGTAATATAAATGAAAATAATAATTCATGAACATAGTATATGCTAAATAATATGACAAAAAATAACTAAATAAAAAGCATAGGATATCATGAAATATTCAAAACCATATAATAAACAATCTAACATCAAAAATATAAATCAAAATAATAACAATACCATAGAAATTATCATAACAAAAATCACATATTATATAAAATGCATGAATATGGAAGATGCAATGCTTGAAAGTGTATTTTTCCTTTAATTAAGGAAACCCGTATATCTAAAAAGATACCCGACTACCTTAGGAAAATATATCAAATTAAATATTCTAAAATCAAAATGCTTTGTGATTGTTTGAAAACAATTTTTTTTGAAAAGCTTAGATTAAAAATAAAAACTTGGCTAAACCCCTTTTAAATGGTTCTAATTTCCTAAGTTTAAAATCCCGGACTTGACCACCCTTAACCCAAGACTTAAAAAATTATTTTTAAAGTTTAAAAAGGCTTAGAAACTACCCTAAGTTAGTAGCTAAACTTCCTAATCAGCCCCCTCTAAGTAACTTAACCAAAACAGAAAAATGATTTTCCTTCAAATCCAATTCTGACTCGACTGTCCAGTTTTAAACAACGATTTTTTACCCTATTTTTAAAAATCCTAAAAAATATAAAACAAATACTGGAGACTTAGGACATGTAAAACTACACGAGAAAAAATCTTCTTAATTTTTTGATTAAAGATGACTTCCCAGAAAAATAGGGAAAATACGAGTACTAGGTGAAAAAACTGTTTTGCCAAAACACATTTTTTTGCCTTTGATAAAATCATTTAAAACTCAAAGTAAAAATATTTGAGACTCTTTAAAAGACTTACAAACTGTAGCTAACACTTTTGAAAAGTTAGGCAAAAATTGGCTAAGTAAAAAAAAATAACAAAGGTAGAATAATCAATTTGACAATTTTTTAATTTTCCATAAGTATGCTCAAGAGAGCATGACTTTGAACCATTGATTGGCCTAAGTCATAAGTCAAGTGGCATGGACATGAAATGCATGAAAGATACAACAAATATGAGGCATGAAATGCATGATTTTAAACCTAAATATCATGAAAAATGCATGGCATCATTAAAATGACCTAGACCTAAATGAACTTGCATGGCATTTAATGCAACCTAGGTCTAAAATGCATGGATATGCATGACAAAACAAACCAATCCTACATCTAAAGTATGCATGGCAATAACACAAACACAAGGCATGCTTAAACAAAATACTCAATCAAATGTCATGAAAATGCAAACCTATCAACTAACATAACAAAAATGCACACACAAAGCAAATAAAGTGAAGTGGCCGAATGTCCTCATGTTCAAAATGAGCATGGAATTTTCACACACACTTGATATACTAACATACTTAACTAAAGACTAACACTCAAATCATGCAAATGTAAAGTAGAGGCATGAAAACCAACAAGCATTTTCACAAACACATGGATTTCAAAATATAAACATAACAAACTTAAACATTTTGAAAACAGAAAATCAGAAATGCAAGAACATGATAATAGACTCATAAATGGAAATAAGCAAGCAACCACATTAAAAAAAAAACTTCAAGTCTATGTAGTAGAAGAAGATTTAAGGCATCAAAACTTATTTAATATAAAAAATAACATGAAATAACAAAGCAAACAGCAACTAAAAAAAACTGGGCTATTCGGCCACTACAAAAAAACAAAGAAAAAAACATTTCAAGAGCTTTTTATAAGAAAGGATAAAGAAGGAACTTCAAGAAGAACATTAAAAACACTTATTTAAAAAGAAAAATCAAAAGAAACTCACCAAAATAATAATCAAAACAGCAAATCAAGAATGGAAATCAAAGAAAGTGCAAGAGTATGATACTAAAAGCAACCTCTAGAAGCTATCATTCAAGCTTTTTTTCTTCTAACTTTCTTTTCTTTTCTAAACTTTTCTTTTTGCTTCTCAACAATGGAGAGAAAATCAACCAAAATCAAGAGAGAATAGAGAGTGAGTAGTTTCCTAAAAACGAAAGATAGAGTCCCTTTTCTTAGTGTG
Source organism: Fremontodendron californicum (assembly GCA_030761205.1). Lineage (NCBI taxonomy): Eukaryota > Viridiplantae > Streptophyta > Magnoliopsida > Malvales > Malvaceae > Fremontodendron > Fremontodendron californicum. The sequence continues at coordinate 7,749,137 of JAULJL010000022.1, read as the reverse complement.
GCCGAATGCCCCCTTCCCCTAGGCTAGGATGTTGTCATTTTTCCATCAACCAATTTCCATCCAAAGGCTATTGATCCAAGATGTTTAAAACATGAAATTATCACCCTTAGATTAGGCCACCAGCTATCTACAATTACAGCTATTCAAGAATCTTAAGCCATTATGTTGACACTCTCCCTCTTCATGCATTGGTCCATCTGGCTTATTTGCAAAGGCTTGATCAAAAAAATAACTAACTAACTCTTCATTGTTGGCCTTTTGATTAAAAACTCAGAAACTTCCTACCCATCTTTGGGCCTTGGCCGGCCAGCCCTTTCCTTCTAGCCCATGTTTCATTTTTGAAAAGGCAAGGAAAGCCCTTTTCGGTTTCTTGGGTAAAATGACCTTTTTGCCCCCCGAATGTAAATAAATGGAAAACGGATTCCAAATTAAAATATTCTTTTTTCAATACATTCAGAATAATAAAAAATTGAATTCTGGAAGTTTTCAAAATTTTTGGAGTCCATTTGCTATTTATTTAGATTTTTTTTCCAAAATTGCCCTTTTATTTCCCCAAATTTTACCATTTTTTAAACGAGCTCCAAATCAAGATTTTTATTCACCAATATCTTCCAAATAATTTAAAAGTGGGATCTGGAAGTTTTCATAATTTTTGGAACTCATTTGGTATTTTTTTGAGATTTATCTACTTGAATTTTTGCATGAGGGGCCCGAGATTTGGCCATTTTGCAAACGAACTCCGAATCAAGCTTTTATTTCACCAATCTCTTCCAAATAGTTTAAAAATTATATTTGCAAATTTTCGAAATTTTTGGAGTTCATTTGCTATTTTTTCGGGATTTATCTTCTTGAATTTGTGCATAGGAGACCCGAGATTTGGCCATTTTGCAAACGAACTCCGAATTAAGATTTTCTTTCACCAATCTCTTCATAATGATTTAAGATTGAGATTTGCAATTTTCAGAATTTTTGGAGTTCATTTTCTATTTTTCACAAATTTTCCAATTTTGCCCTTTTATCTCCGAAACCCGATTTTGCTCAAAACAAGTCCGATTTTTAGATTTTCTTCAAACAGGGCCTTGTGCTATCCTTTTTTAATCACTCATCTTCCATTATGGGCTTTAGTCCTACCAAGTCGGGCCATTTCTGTAATCCTTCCCAATTTCATCGAAATCCACCAAAAACCCTAATTCTCGGTTTTCTTTCGAATTGACTTTTCTTTCAATTTTTCTTTCAAGTGGTTTCTCCATTAGCTGTAGTCAGTGCTTATCTTTCATTTGGAACCTTCAATTTCGATCAATTTGATCGTTTAAGCACTTTTCCCCAAATTCCTCGGATCAGGGTTTCCTTTTTACTGAATCTCCATGACCCAACTTTCGAACTCCATATCTTTTGATGTAGAACTCGGATTATCAAAATTCTTTCACCATTTTTCAATTGAACTTCAAATCTTGATTTTGAAAATGGGTTGACTTTTTCAGTAGTTGACTTTTTGGGGTTGAATTTTAGGGTTGACTTTTTCAAGTTTGACTTTTTATGCTCGCCCTCTTAAACTAAGTATCGAAGTACCACCTACAGGATGAAAAAAATCTTTTTACAGTCTGAAACATTAATTTAGGAAGAAAACATACCTGTTTTAGTGGTCCGGACAAAATTAGGTGTCTACACCACCCATTGCGGATATTTTGCCACTTCTAAGAATCCAGCATCAAACTGCCTCTTCACATTCTCTTTTACCTTTAACAACATGTCCGACCTCATTCTTCTCAACTTTTGCTGAATTGGCTTGCACTTTGGCCTTAAAGGGAGCTTATGAACCACAATGTCTGGACCCAAACCCGGTATGTCTTGGTATGACCATGAAAATACATCTACATATTCCTGGAGCAAGGCTATCAATTCACCCTTTACTGATGACGACAATGTAGTCCCGATTTTAACCTCTTTTATCTCCTCACTACTTCCCAAATTCAACAATTCCAATAGGTCCTCATGAGGAAGTACTTGTTTCTCTTCTTCTTCTATTTTTCTTAATAAGTCCGGAGGTAGACCATAATCCTCAATATCTTCATCGGCCTCAAAATCACCCATGCAAATGGGCCTCTCAAAATCAATTTCAGAATTACTGACAGGAAGGTCCTCATATTCCGCATCTGTACACTTGTAAATAGGTGGGGAAGAAACAATATAGCAAAACATATATATATTCGAAGCAAAATAAATAGCAAAAATGAAAGAATATGGACACATCAGTATGAAGGAAATGCATCATGATTGTTATTTATTGGATGAAAAGTTTTAGACAAAAGCCCATTACAAAAGAAATTCTTAATATCTTTGGGCAAAGATATTTAAGATTTGTTTAAAAGCATTACGTTGGAATAGACTTAAAAACTATGGGCAGCTCAGTTGCACTCCAATTGGTCAGTCTATATCCTGGTGGACAAGGTTGCATAATCCAGTTAGCATTCTTTCTTTCAATTCTTTCTTCCCAGTCGTGCAGATCTCCATATCATATATCTGCTCATCCCTATTCACCTGGAATCTATCGAAGGCTTGCTCGATCATTACGAGCAGGTCATCAGAATTCTTTTCTCCGAACAGAGAACCGGCTGAGCGGAAGCTGTGAAGGATAGGTGGGAATGTCATAGGCTCCCATTCAATATCCATACCCGCAAGACGGGCCATCCTTCTTTGTCGGTTCCTTTCAACTTGTTTCCCTTTATCATGGTCCTTCGGAAGATACCCTAGGCCAAACCGATCTTTCTTTCCCATTACTTCCATTGCTCGGGTTATCCCATGAAGATATTTTTCGAGACCGTTTCCAGCCCTGCAGCCTTTTCCCACCGCAGTTCTTACCCCAGCCTTGTGTTCTTGGACAGCCTTGATTTTGGAATTTTTCATCCTTCAGCGATGAAAACTGTATTTACGAATTCCAAAAACCTAAAGGAACATTCTACGGCATCTTCATTGGGTTCAACATAAGGGGATTCAGTAGATGCAGAGGCTATTACATCCTCTTCTCCTGATACAGTGACCAAACGCCCTTCTATCACAAATTTCAGCTTTTGTGGGGAGATGAAGGTACAGCCCCTGCTGAATGTATCCACGGCCTTCCCAACAGGCAATTATAGGAAGAATTAATATCCATGACTTGAAAGTTCACTGTATAAGTGCATGGGCCTATCTCCAGAGGAACCTCAATAGTTCCCATTATATCTCTCCTGGTACCATCAAAGGCTCTGACCACTATGCAGCTTGGCAGCATATAAGAAATATCTATTGGCAATTTGGACAGGGTTGCCAAGGGCATCACATTTAATGAAGAACCATTATCCAAAAGGACCAGTGGTAATATGTGCCCCTTACAAGTGGTAGTTATGTGGAGAGCCTTTGTTGACCCAATACCATTGGGTGGTATTTCCTCGTAACTGAAATATATATGGTCGTCTGTCGCGATGTTTCCCACTAGTCTGTCTAATTTTTATACCGATATGTTATTAGCCATGTATGCCTGATTCAACAGTATTAATAGGGCATTTCTGTGTGGCTCCAACTTCAAAAGCAAATATAAGATTGAAATTCTAGCTAGTTGACATTGCAGTTGCTCAACCATGCTATACTCACTATGCTTTATCAATTTTAAGAACTCGCAGGCTTCTTTCTCATTCACCGGCTCTTTTATTCTATTTACCGGGGCTGACCCCCTTTCTACTTCTTTTGACAAATCCATCTCAATATGGATTTGTTCAGCTGCTTTCTTCCCTTTGTCTGTTCCTCTATCTTTTCTTGTTAATCCCTGATCAACAGCCTCAGGAGCATAACACCTTCCACTTCGTGTTAAGTGCCCTACACCTGTGATATCTTGCTGACTCGAAGACCCAAGCATAACCATGCTGCAGTCGTATTTCCATGGTGCAGCTTTGTTTTCCTTGTACGAAAAGGAAACATGCAAATCAATGATTAACTTAGGCGCACTTTCCTCAATGACTGGCATAACTTTCTCCTTTGGTTCATCATAATAGATGATCAAGGGTCTTCCTATCCCGTAGCCAGCTGCATTCTCAATAACCTCTACTTCCTCCTCTGTCTCCTCGTAAAACTGAGCCTCCCCATCATCCATCATCTTTTGGACTTTAGCCAGAAAATCCCCACAGTCCTGTATGATATGACCTCCACACTTATGGAACGGGCACCAATTCTGCACCCTCTTTGCGACCATTTTTAAGCTGTCAGCATCCCATACCATTCATGCCTTAACTATTTCGACCCATACTATCAACATTGGAGTCTTGACTTCCCTGGCATCCCTTTTTACCCTTCTGACTTCCTCTGTCCATACTACATTTACCCGGTTCTCCGTATAATCTGGCAATGGGTTTCCCACTATATTTGGCCTATTCTTTGCCCTAAACTTCACAACTTTGGCATTGATCAGGCTTTGGAATTTCTTTTTAAAGGCCAGGCAATCTCCAGTCGAATGTCCTTGAATTCCTGCGTGGTACGCGCAGTTAGTGTTTGCATTGTACCACCTTGGATACGACGGTGTCAGAGGTTTGAGGTACACAGGTGCAACAAGTTGACCCTGCAACAGTTTGGAATATAGCTCACTATAGGTGGTAGGAGTCAAATCAAATTGGGGTTTTTGATCGTTCTTTGGTGAACGTTGGTCATTGCACCCGGCTCCCTGAATGTCTGGGACAGTGTTTCGGGGAAGGTTTATCTGTGGGGATATGCCAGTCGAAAACGGCTATTATGGTATATTGGTATAAGGGAAGGGATTTTGGGTAAGGTGGTTCACATTGGGGTAATAAGGATTATACCCCGGGTAAGGTGTGTAGGGTGTAGGAGGTGCATAAGATGTGGTAGGAGTATAGGGCCTTGGTAGTGTATGTGGTTTGAGAGGTGCATATGGGTATTGGTTGATACTAACTGCGTGGATCTCCTCTTTCTTCCTAGAAGGCAATACCTTTTTCGGAATAGAAGGCTCCCCTTCCATTTTCCATTCTTAATGGTCGACTCTATCATCTCCCCAGATATTACCATGTCTGCAAAGTCCTTGGTGGCACTCCCCACCAATTTATCATAATAAGGTGCTTTCAAGGTGTTGATGAAAAGCACTGTAGTTTCTTTGCTACTTAAAGGGGGTTGCACTTGTCTGGCCAGATCCCTCCATCTTTGCGAGTATTCTTTGAAACTCTCATTGGTCCTCTTTTCCATATTCTATAGCGACAACCTATCAGGTACCATATCAGATAGATGCTTATAATATTCCATGAAAGCCCTGGCTAAATCTGTCCATGAACGAATCTTGGTACGACTCAGTTGGTTGTACCATCTGGTTGTAGACCCCGTCAAGCTATCTTGGAAACAATGGATAAGCAGTTTATCATTATCAGCGTGCCCCGTCATTCTTCTGCAGTACATGGTCAGATGTGCTAATGGGTTGGTAGTCCCATTATATTTTTCAAAGTCTGGTACTTTGAACTTTGGGGGAATTACTAGATCGTGCACTAAACTCATCTCTTTGGCATCTAGACTGCCAAATAACTCCGCCCCTTCAACGGCCCTCAGCCTCTCCTCCAGCAGTTTATATTTTTTTGTGACTCTACCATTTCGACCCTCTTCAGCTAAGTCATCTTTGCTTTTTCCTTTTCAGCTAGTTCTTCAAAGTCTGCAATGTTAACATCATTTGGGTCAGCTCCCACATTACCCTTTCCAGGAACATAGTTCTGTGTCTGTGCAGCTGGCTGGATATAAACATAGGAGGCTGCCCCAATTGGCACCTCTTGGCCATTTTGCTGTATGTTTTCAGGTTGATCCTCTTCAACTACAACCCTTTTCCCGGTGACCGAATTCTCTCCCGGCCCTTTTTCTTTCATCATGGCACTCATCATTTCCATGAGTTTAGTCATCTGTTCTCTAGACTCCTCTTGAGATTTAGCTAACTGTTCTTGCAGTTCCCTTTGAGTTCTTTCCATTCTTTCAATTCTAGCAAGCTGATCGTTTTCCATAGCTCTGGCTTGAGATCGAGTATTGTAAGGGTGTCAGAAATGTGATTCTTTCTAAGTGCGACCAATTGTACCTTTAGTTTTGAAAACCATGAATTAGAAATTATTGACACATCTTTTTTATGTTTTATAAAAAATGAATGAATGAATGTACGGCTAAATGTGAATGAATGAATCAAATAAAATGGATATGCACATGACTACGTATATGAATAAGAAAAAATAAATGAATGAACAAGCGAAATGAACAAATAAGTGGTTAAGTGTATGAATTTGAATGAATGAACAAGTAAAAGGAATAAATAAGTGGTTAAGTGTATGAACATAAACGAATTTTAAAAATGAATGATTATAAATATGAGTAAATGTACAAATGAACAAACAAAACATACAAAATATGAATGCATTTGAATGTATTGGCCTCGGGATAATTTCAATCGAACGGTCATTCATTGATTTCCTAGAACTAAATACATCACAGATAGAATAAAAGGATCAATGCCTAAGATAAGTCCGTAATTCACCTTTCAAAGTGCTATTACAAAATTAGTCCTATAGTGACTTCCTCGGATCTTGGACTTTCTTTCACAGTCTTCTTTTGATTGCCCTGCTCTTCAATCTGACCCCTACTTGTTCACGGCCCCTTGACGCGTTAGTAGAAGCATCACCGTGTAAGCTTTCCTTAGCTTGCTTCTCTAGTTGATTGGCTCGAGCTTCCTCATGTTTCGCTCTCTCTTTCCAGTAAGTTATTCTCCTTCTTGAGGTTTTTGACCTCATGCCCCATTCCCCGAAAGTCTTGAGAGTCCCCTCAAATCTGAGCTCAAAGCGGTACCTCTTGTTCTCCAAATGTAATTCCCGCAGATCTCCATTAGCAGTGTCCCTTTCTCTCTTGATCTTTTCCTTTTCTCTTTCTCGAGCTGATTCCCTATTTTCATGTCCTCAAGCTCTTCTTGTAGTCGGGCAATCTCCTTGCTCATCTGGACTTTTTTTTTTTTCAAATTCCGCCCTTGGATTTCAAGCTCTGATGGCATTTCCCTTAGTGGTGGATTCATGAACTGAACCTCTTCCCCATCTGATGTCAATAGTCTATCATTAACCCTTAATTCCCTCCATACGAAGTAATCAGGTGTGACGATGTCGACATATCTGGCCACTTTTATCCTGTGAGTCTTCTTCCATGCTTTAATCACTGCCCGCACCTTTCCAGAATATCCGTCTCCTCCATAAGTGAACTCTGATGATCCTAGATTATGAGTCTAGGGTGTGAATTGCCGAGACTCAACCTGTCTTTGCACCAACAAAAGCATATAACTCACAGACCCCCAAATTTCGAGTAGTGGAACTCCCGAGTTGTCCCCACATTTGTACATAATCAGCATAGGAACCATCCATGGAGCTCTCCAAGTCACCATCTCCCCTTTTAGATTCTGGAACATGTTGACCCATTTCTCTTCATCCTCGTCTTAAGGCCAATCATTTTGAAGGAATTCCCTAATTGGAACAAAAGACTTCATGTACGGTTTGAAGGAAACCTTTTCTATCTTCCAAAAGTGACTTTGAATCCAAAGATCAGATAGTTTCAGCTATGATGGACAGAGATGGGTTGATCTTCTCTTCCAACTTTTCAAAGAAATCAAACACGACTATATCCACATGACCCAATATCTTTGGGAATATGATTAATCCATAGATGGCTAGAGCGAAGATGTCCCTGGCTTTTTCTTTGTCGGAATAACCCAATATCAACTGTCGAGAGTTTCCCACGGAATGCATCAATTTTTCTGGTTTGTGTCCACATGACTCTCAACCCATGTTGTATCTATTCCTGTGATCCTAGCCACTTTCCTCTTAAAACCTGAAGGTTTCACTTCCTTCAAATATACCAGATCAGGATTAGGACATTCAATACGTAACAGTGCTAAATATTCTTCAATCAGTGGGGTCATATCCTCCTTGTTAAAAGTGAAACATCTATAAGCAGGATTCCAAAACTGTACCATAGCTTGAATCAACCCACTATTGACCCGAATCGCGATTAAGAGTGCTATATCTCCAATATTTTTGAGTGAAGGCTTCTTTCTCTGATACATTCCACTGATTCCAAATGTCGGCTAACCCTCGGAGATTATTCTGTCTAGAATCCACTTTGACCCTTTCTGGCAATACTGACACATAATCTTTCTTCAGGCAATCACCATCCTCCCTCTGATCTTTTTCCGACCGTGCCCTGACTACTGCATGATCTTCTATCACTGAAATAACCTGAGACTCCATGAAAGTTCTTTGGGTTGATGACTATCTTGAGGCCAATAAACTCCAAGTGTATGATGATGTCTATGATGCATGTGAAAGAAAAAAAAAATAGAAAGAAATAGATTAGTAAAGAAATGAATTCACAAATATAACATAAATAACAACATGGTTTAAAAAATATCCCGAAAATTTTAACAGAGGTTCGACATTACGATGCCTTTGGGATAAAATAATAAATTTATTACGAGCGATATGATGTTCGTTCATCATCACCCAATTTGTAAAATCTAACATATAGAAAGATGGTAAAAGGTTGGAAATCTTCCTCCATGTGATCTTAAACTTCGGGTGTCTAATAGAATTCTGGCATGGCTTCGCCTAGGTTAACTATATGAAGGTGAATCGGTTTTAAGGCCCCAAATTGTTCCTCACTGTCGCCTGTGAAGGCTAGTAAGGAACCCCGATAAAAGCGGGTCCAATTCGTTAGAGTATATTTTCCTATATCCGTACGGAGGATTATCACGAAGGCATTAGGTACTTTATACTCCAAAAGTGTTTCACTAGCCCATACGGAGGATCATCACGAAGGCGTATTACTTTACTCCCACTTAAAAGGAAGAAACTCGGGTAGAGAGTTCATGTTATGAAAATGCAAATATAGTGTGTGCGGAGGAACAAAACAAACCTGTCACCACCTACACCCTTTATTCCAAATACCCCATTAAAACCAAACAATGTAAAGCATCAGTCAAGCAAACATATAAATATACGCAACAAAATAACCAGAGAATAAATAATAATATGCATGCATATGAAGATGGACATATTCAAAACATGTTATTATTGTCAAAATTCTCTTTATTATTTTAAAAATATGGGAATTAAAATTAAATACCAATTAAACCAACAAAACCGAGACTTAGATAACACACGACTAATTCTAGGTCTGACTCTCTAAAAAGTCCCTTGTGGAGTCGCCAAGCTGTCGATACGTGATCCCAACTCACGGGGAACTCGTTCGAGAGAGGGGCGAGACTTTATTACTCGTTAAGTGTGACATAAAAAAATGAGGAAAAGTCGACTTAATTCCTCCAGAAAAACGAAGGTGTCGATACGTGATCCCGATCGTGGGGACCCGTTCAAGTGAGGGGGGAAACAGAAGCAGAGGAAAAGATGACTTAATTCCTTTAGAAACAAAATAAAAGGTCGAGGGTATAAAAACGGCCTCGTAAAAAGACATGGAGTTGCGACCAATCTTTTTTAGTTAGGTGTGATCGGCCACCTATTAAAACCGGTTTTATAAAACTTTTTAAAATTAATTAAAACATTTTAAAACCAATTTCAAGTATGCGTTATAAACCAGGGAAATCAAAGAAGCGGGTTCGGGAGTCGATTACGTGCTGGGAATGATTAGCACCCCCACAACGCCCATATAAATCGGTACCTTATTAATCGTGTGTTATCTCAAGTCTCGGTAAAAAGTTGGTTTTTAATTTAGTGTTTCAAGTTAATTCCCAATTTTAAGAAAAATAATTCCATTTTTAAATGAAAATGATCCGGAATTTATTAATTCAAAATTTTCCTACATTCCCCGATAAAATCGGCAAAATATAGAAATTTTTATTCATTTGGAAAACTTTCCGAATCATTCTCGATTTTTGAAAGAAAGATATTCCTTTATTAATGATAATTGATGATATTCCCTCTAGCAAACCCGGTAGAGAACTCATGAATTATTTTAACTCGAGAATATCTTTATTTCTATTGAAAATCATTACCTTTTTGAAAACATTTAAAAATATGAACATGAACATGTATGACATAAATAAAATGACATGGCAAAGTCTAGATAATATAATGCAACCTAAATGATATGGCATAATTTAAATGACATAGTATATTCTAGGTAAAAAGAAAAATCCTAAGTATCATGGTATATTCTAAATGAGATAAAATGATTTAAATGACATGGCAATTTTAAATGATATGGCATTTTTTAAATGACATGGCATGTTATAAATAAAATAACCTAAATGACATGGAATATGATCTAAACGACAAGAAATGAGATGAAATTAAAATAATGCTAGCATATAATATGCATGAAAATGAAAATAAAAATAATAATGCATGAATATAGTATACGCTAAACAATATGACAAAAATAACTAAATAAAAAGCATAGGATATCATGAAACATTCAAAATCATATGGCAAACAAATATAAGATCATAAAATGTGAATTAAAATAATAATAATAATACCATGGAAAATATCATAGCAAAAATCACACAATTAAATAAAATGCATGAACATCGAAAATGCAATGCATAAAATGTATTTTTTTCCTCTAAATAAAGAAATCCATATATCTAAAAAGATATCCGACTGCCTTAGGAAAATATGTCAAATTGGATTTTCTAAAAAAAAACAAAACTTTGTGATTGTTTGAAAACAATTTGAGGAAAACATGAATAAATATTAAAACCCTTACCAAACCCTTTTAAAATGGCTCTAATTTCCTAAGTTTAAAATCCCGGACTTAACTACCCTTAACTCGAGATTTACAAAATCATTTTTAAAGTTTAAAAAGGCTTAAAAACTACTCTAAGACAGTAGCTAAAGCTTCTAACCAACCCCCTCCAAATTCAACCATTATTCCTCTTTCGATTTCAAATCTGCCTCTACAGTCCGGTTTTGCCACACGATTTTTATCCTACTTTAAAAAATTCAAAAAAATCTAAAAAAACTATTGGAGATTCAGAACATGTAAAAATACACGAGAAAAAATTAGCTTAATTTTTTTGGTTAAAGATGACTGCCCAGAAAAATCGGAGATGTTCGAGTACTCGGTGAAAAAAACTGTTTTGTCAAAACACATTTTTTGCCTTTGATAAAGTCACTCAAAAATCGAAGTAAAATTTTTTGGAGATCATCCTAAAAAACCTAAGGACAGTAGCTAAAATTAAAAAACCTTGGACAAAAATTGGCTAAGTAAAAAAAATCACAAAGGTAGAATAATCAATTTGACAATTCCTTAATTTTCCACAAGTATGCTCAAGAGAGCATGACTTTGAGCCATTGATTGGTCTAAGTCATAAATCATGTGGCAATGATATGGAATGCATGAACATACAGAAAATGAAATGTATGAAATGCATGGTCTAAAGGTCTAAATGGTAAAGGAAATGCATGACAATTCAAGACAACCTAAATGCCTATCATGGATTTGCATGGCAATAAATGCTATCCTAACTCAATATGCATGCAATGCTTGATAATGTAAATGTGACTTGGACCTAATATGTTATGAATATGCATGAAAATGCTAATGTAACCTAAGACCTAAATAGCATAGTAATGCATGATAATACCAATGTGATTTAAGACCCAATATGCATGGCAATATCAACATGGCCTATACCTAAAATGTAATGAACATGCATAACAATACTATGAACATACAATGACCAATGAAACTAATGTTAATGCTGGAACAAACAGCAACTAATACACAATTTCAAGATATGATAATGCAAAGCATGTTACCTAAACAAAATGCAAATGCCTGATAAAGCAAGGGATGCATGAAGAGGCCAAATATAGCTACATGATGCTCTAATGCAATCCTATCTAGTAAATGACACAAGTACATGACAAATCATATTAAGATGCAAAATGTCATGACATTTTCATAAGCATATGACATACTAAAATCAAAATGCACAAGCTCATGGCATGGAGATGCAAACAAGTCAAGAAGCAAAGTGAAAATGCACATGCAAGGCATATCAATATGGAGTAGCCGAATGGCCATGTAACAAAATGATGGCATTTTATCAGAGCATTTTCATAAGCACATGGTATACTAAAATCAAAATATACAAGTTCATGGCATTGAGATGCAAACAAGTTATGAAGCAAAAGGAAAATGCACATGCAAGGCATACTAAAATGGAGTTTCCGAATGGTCATGGAACAAAATAAAGAAAACGCAAACATGTTTATAATATAAGACATGATACACGAAAAAGATGCACAACATGAACATATGAACACAATGGCCGAATATGCAAGGGAAAGTTATTAAGCATGGAATAGAAATATATAAGTAAATATAGCATAGAAAATAATGTAAAGAATATATAAATAATTTAACATAGACATGCAAAACAAATAACAAGCAAAACTAGTAAATAAAACAAGGAAAGTTAAGCTCCATGGTTGGTATCAAATGGGCATAGCCTCTCACCTAACCATAATCACTTGGTCTTGCCAAGATCATGAAGCCTTTCCATCTCAATAAAACAGAAATTAAACCATGTTAAACAAAAAATTAAGGTGAGCTTCATGGTAGGTAAAAATGGGCATAGCCTCTCCCCTAACCATGGTCACTTGGTCTAGCCAAGATCATGTAGCCATTTCAAACTTTTTGCTTCATTTTTTGTAAAAAATCAGAACCTTAGAGTACTCTAAAAAACCTTTTAAAAATCATTTTTCACAACAACATGCAAGGAAGAAAAAAGAAAAAAAGAAAACCAAGGCAAATGAACATGCCATTTTCGGCCATAGCATGAAACCATGTAAAAAAAATTGTTTTCCACCATTTTAATGAAGAATAAGAGATGAAAACATAAGTAAACATTAAAAAACTTTATTTCTATGAAAAGTGTAGTAGGAAAACAAGATAGAAAATAAAAAAAACACCATGGAAAACAAGAAGAAAGCCATGCTTAGAACTTTGTAGAGATGACTACCTTCAAGCTCTCTATTGAAAACCATTTTTTTCTTTCTTTAAAAAACATTTTCTTTGCCAAATTAGCTACTGTTTCCATCCAAAAAACATATGAAAAAATGAAACCAACCCCCCCTCTTTAGCCTTGGCCGAATGGCCTCTCACCCTTGGATGGGAATTGCATTTTTTTCTCCTCCAATCTTGGCCTTTAGATTAAGATATTTTGATGATAACATAAAAATGTCATCTTGCAAATTGATAGCAATCCTTAAGATGTGTACTCAGTCCTTGTAGTAACCTTAGCCCTTAGATGCAAAAGAGGACCAATCCCATGCACTCCCTTGCTTGCCCCCTTGAGTGCCTACCCTTGGATGAGTTGTGCTCTTCCATTCTTGGTCATTGGATGAGGACAACATAAAAATAACATCTTGTAGATTAAATCCAGCCCTCAACATGTGTACTCAGCCCTTGTAGATGGCCTAAGCCATTGGATGAAAAGAGATAATCCCATGCACTTCCTTGCTTAACTGAATGGATGCTCACCCTTGGATGAATTGTGCTTATCTTTTTTCTTTCATTCTTGGCCATTAGATGAGGGTTCTTTCACGACAAATAAAAATGTCATCTTGCCATTTAAACTTGGCCATTGGATGGTGCATTCAACTTTCCTACAAGGCACCTAAGCCATTGGATGAAGGGGGGACCATTTGCAAGGTGTTAGTGGTAGCATGTGGCTTGATAGTGACTAAGGAATTAAATTGTTCAAGCCTCCTTCTTCTCCTCTATGTTGGCTGACCAAAGGAAGAAAAATCCAGCAATTCCTTCTTCTTTCATATTTTCTTCAATTACAAATTTGCCCTCTTTGGTTTTTTTGGTGAAATGACCTTTTTGCCCCCCGAACCTAAATAAATAGCAAACGGACTCCAAATTCGAATTTTCTTTTTTCAATACTTCCGAAATAATAAAAAATTTAATTCTAAAAGTTTTCAAAAAAATTTCGAGTCCATTTGCTATTTATTTCGGATTTATTTCTGAAATTGCCCCTTTTATGCACCTGAACTTTACCATTTTTTAAACGAGCTCCGAATCAAAATTTTTCTTCACCAATATTTTCCAAATAATTTAAAAATGTGATCTGGAAGTTTTCATAATTTTTGGAGCTCATTTTCTATTTTTTTTGGGATTTACTGCTTGAATTACTACAAAAGGGACCCGGGATTTGGCCATTTTACAAACGAACTCCAAATCAAGATTTTTTTCGCCAATCTCTTCCAAATAATTTAAAAATGAGGTTTGCAAATTTTCAGAATTTTTGGATTTCATTTGCTATTTTTCCCATATTTTCCAATTTTGCCCTTTTGCCTCTGAAACCCGATTTTGCTCAAAATAAGTCTGATTTTCAGATTTTCTTCAAATTGAGCGTTGGGCTATCCTTGTTTAATCATTTCTCATGAATTAAGGGCTTTATATATACCGAATCAGGCCATTTCTGTAATTATTCCAAATTTTACCGAAATCCACCAAAAACTTTAATTCTCGATTTTCTTTCGAATTGACTTTTCGATCAGTTTTTCATCCAAGTAGCTTCTTAATTACCCGTAGCCAGTGCTTATCTTTCATTTAAGACCTTCAATTCTAACCAATTTGATCGTTTAAGCACTTTTCCCCAAATTTCTCGAATTAGGGTTTCTTTTCTACTGAATCTCGTAACCCAACTTCCAAACTCCATATCTTTCAATGTAAACCTCAGATTATCAAAATTCTTTCACCGTTTTTCAATTGGACCTCAAATCTTGATTTTGAAAGTGGGTTGACTCTTTCAGTAGTTGACCTTTTTGGGGTTGACTTTTTTGAGTTTGACTTTTTCTGTCTGACTTTTTTTTAGTTTGACTTTTTCTATCTGTTTTCCTAGACTAAGCCTCGGAGTACCACCTGCAGGATGAGAAAAGACTTTTAGCATTCTAAAACATTAATTTAGGAAGAAAATGCACTTGATTTAGGGGTCTGGACAAAATTAGGTGTCTATATCTGGAAATCAAGACCTATCCTAGTAGTTCTATGCCATTGAGTTAGAAAAACCCTTGTCTCATATCAACATCAAAAATGGGTATTTTAAAAAAATATCTTTATTTCTTTTCTCATTTTGAAAACTTCTGAACAAAAAATATTAACCCCACAGTGTGTGATGTACAAATCTTTTGAAGACTGATGATCATTGTTACAAATTTCTCTCAGTGTCAATCTGGTTTTTTTTCAACTGGGATTGGCCAAGCTTGGTATAAAAAGATTCTGGCTTTTCCAGGGAAACTTCATAACAGAAATGTATACCCCTTCTAGGCTTACAAATAGAACAGGTTTTATAAATCATGAATTTATTGAGAACCAAACAAATTCAACATTCTTTTAGTTTCCATATCAAGGCATTTTGACAAACGTCAAGATTAGTCGGAATGTTTAAACGGGAAAGTTTAATCTTGGAGGGAAAAAAATTCTCAGTTTATGAAGTCAATCCTCCGAATAAGAGCTGACAATTTAGGGTTCAGAAATTCCTAGATGTTCCTTGATGACCACTTCTTCAAGATAACCTTCTCTTTTGTGGTATCAGCACTATCATAGATGGCATTAAAAATTTCTATTTTACTCTAGACCGTCCATTTTTGGATTTTCGCCCTAGAGTCCCATTCTTTCTATTTTTCTTTTTCTTTTTCTTTTTCTTTCTCTTTTTTTGTTGTTGTTTTACCATGCACTTGAGAATTCTAAATTCTTCCATAGTGAAATGAGAATTCAATGAGATGGGATAAAATCTGAGGAAAAAACCCTTCAAATTATATATTGGTGCTTGATCAAAATATACTTTTAAAGCACGTAATGTAGGCCATGGTTCAAGGTTCAGAAAGAAAAGATAAATAGGCCCAAAATATGTGTTTGAGGGTAATCAGATCAAGGATCATTTCTTGAGGAGGATTCTCTTTGAAACATTTGTCTCTTTTGGACTTTTCTTACCCTTTTACTTTTGCTTTTTTTCTTCTTTGCTTTTGGCTTTCATTTGCCATACTTTTTCACACACTTTTTTTGTGTGTTTTTCTTTTCTTTTGTTCTTGGCTTCCATTTCGCCATCTTTTCCTTTTCCTTTTGACAAAGTGAGCCCATATTCATTCGGGGCTCCATTTGCTTTGTATCTGTCTTTGAGCTAAGACTCATTTTTTCGTGATCTTTGAGAATATCATTCCTCGTATTTGCCCCCTCAGTGTAGAGGGTGATCCTTGATCAAGGTTGCGAGAAGAAAGAATTCTTTTGGCTCAAAAGGGGTGACTATGGATGATTTCTTCTTGTGAAAGGGATATGAAATATGGCCATTCATCATATGAAGAACAAATATTCTCATTGAAAAGCAATCCCAGGGGAATAGATAATCAGAATTTCATTTTGCATTTTGGAATCATCCGAATTCTCATATGCATGATATCACAACAATTTTTTTTTCTTTTTTTTTTGTTGTATGCCCCACTGATTCATGCGTTAATCCATCATTTCTAGATATGATGCCCAATTTTGATCAGCCTTGGGAATTTGTATCAATGAGGAACATAGCAAGTCTAAGTCTATTTTGAAAAGGCTGAGTTTCAATTTAAGTTCTTTGAAGAGACAAGGAAAATATGACCCAAAACGGGTTTTCTCTGGGACATATAATTTAGTTTAATCAATATGCCCCGAGGGTGTCAATTATGAAGTGATGTTTGGGCAATTGGTGTTTTGTGGTTATTGGAAAGGACATCAAATTTCCAAAATCTAGATTCTTGAAAGAATGACTCATTTGTTTGAATTTCAAGGAGTTCGAAAATTTTTCAAAAAGTTCGTTCCTTTGTTCATAGCCTAGACTAGGATTTACATATTTGCTTATTCTGCAATGACAATGGTTTATGAAGTTTAATCAATCATATTCTTTGAAGATTAGGTTTTCCAAATGGTCTTGATTCAAGGGATTTAGGCATAGGAAAGCCTAAAAGAGAGAGGGAAAGTGTTGGGTTATTTCTAACGATGATCATCAATATTCTCGAGACTGTCCATTATTTCATGTGAAAACCCCTTATTATTGTTTACCACAAATTTTCATTAAGTTTCATTTGTTTTTTCTTTTGTTTTTGTTCTTGTTCTTCTTTTCTTTTTTTTTTTGCAAATTCAAATGAGTGCTAAAATATAATGAAAACAAACATTTAAATTCAAAATTTATTTATTTCATGTAGATTTCAACATGAGAGAAGTGCTTTCATCATCACAGTGTATAGAACTATTTGCATCAAAAAATCTTAATATGATTATGCACCATGTTTCTTATGACACTTGGCTTTCCCATCTTCAAAACTTATCGACCCGGCCTTGATGAGATCCTTGACCTTTTACTTTAAAGCGGGACAGTTCTTTGTTAAGTGACCTTGATTGCCAGAATGATAACCAAACACTCATTAGCATCATACCAGCTCTAATAAGAGGGCTTCAGAGGCTCTAATTGCATGGGTGTCAAAAGGTGATTCTGGATGAGTTGAGGTAGTAGCTCACTGCATGTCACAGGAATTGGGTCAACCAGATTTGTTTTTCGCTTTTTATGCCCCCTTCGGTTATTCTCAAGGGTGTTATATTGAAATGCTGATGCGGTTGTAGGTATTGGTTGGTAAGGATAAGCACTTTGAGAGACATTGTTCAAGGTAGAGTAAAATGGCTAATACGAGGAGAATTGGGGAGGTGGGGCAAAGCCATCCATGACTTGGGTATCTTCATTTTTCTTTTTAGATGTCCCCTTTATCTCAGTATTGGATGTTCTTTCTCCTTCAATTTTCCATCCTTGATAGCATTCTCAATCATCTCCCCTGAAATTAACATGTTCGAAAAATTCTTCGTGGTGTTGCAGACAAGTATATCATAGTATGGGGCCTGCACGTATTCACAAAAATAACAGTGGCTTCCTTCTGAGTTAAGGGCGGTTGTACTTGGGCGGCCAGGCCCATCCACCACTGCGTATATTCTTTGAAGCTCTCAGTAGCTCTTTTCTTCATATTTTGCAAGGTGAGACGGTCAGGTGCCATGTCGGTCATATGCTTATACTAGTTTAGAAAAGCCCTAGCCAGTTCATTCCAAGAGCGAATTTGATCCTTACTCAACTGACTATACCACATAATTGCGGACCCGCTGAGGCTATCCTGAAAGCAGTTAATCAAAAGCTTATCATTATCTACATGACTCGTCATCTTCCGGCAGAACATAGTGATGTGGGCTGACGAATTGGTCATCCCGTCATATTTCACAAAGTTAGGGACCTTGAATTTATGAGGATTGACTAAATCGAGGACCAAGCATCGTTCTTTCGTATCCACACTCCCGAATACATATGCTTTTTCTACTGCCTGGAGCCTTTCATCTAACAACTGATATTTCTCTTGGGAATCTGCCAACTCAACCTCATTTACTGCAACCATTTTCAACTTTGCCTGTTCAGCTGGATCATCTTAGTTTAGGATGTTGACGGGATTAACTGTGTTCTAGGCATCTATCATTACTACCTTATTCTGATCCCTTTGTATCCCCAACTTTTCTTTGGTGGTGAAGTTTTCAATGTATCCTTTTCCCTTGATTACTGCGGATATCAGCTCCATCAATTTAGTTATCTCATCTCTAGACTCTGCTTGAGACTTTGCCGACTTTTCTAGCAATTCTTCCTTTGTCATTTCCATTCTTTCTATTTGGACAACTTGTTCGTTCTCCATAGCACTAGCCTGTATTAAAAGGGTACTCAGTACTTCTTATACCTTTGATTTGAAATGGAAATTCTTTCAAATACTCTTAAAGCCAAGCCAACTTCTGTTTTATTTCCCCAAATGTATGTCATGATGAAAGAGTCATGAATGCAATTTGATGCACATGAAGCCTAAACAATATGATGTATGGACATGTACCCTGGAAACATGCTGACTGTATATGTAATAAATGCAATCACGATGGCAATCATGCTGCAAGCAAAGAATAAACAAATCAACACATGGATATATGCAATGAATGACCATGTATATTTCAGCATATTTCCCAATGAATGATCATATACACTATGAATGCAACACGATGTCAATTATGATGCATGTAAACAATGAATGATTGACACAGAGTATATACAAAGAAAATCATGTGATCATGTGTGTCATGAATGCATTCTGATGCTAACATGATATATGTAATAAACAAATTAGTGCATGAACATATACAAAGAAATCATGCTGGCTATGTACGTCACAAATGCAACCCGATAACAACATGATACATGTGAAAAATAGACAAATCAATGCATGGATATACAGAGAAATCATACTGACTAGGAATGCACGAATGCAACCTGATGCCAACATGATGCATGTAAAGAATAAGCAAATTAATGCATGGATATATACAGATAATGACCATGCATGTCATGAATGCATTCTACAATGAACGAGCATGAATGCTATGACTATAACATGATGTCCATATGATACATGTAAATAATTCATAAATTTACACCAGGTTATATACAAAGAATGACCATCTATATCACAAATATATTCTACAATGAATGACCATGCATGTTAAGACTGTAACATGATGTGAAAATGATACATGTAAAGAATAAATGAATTAACACAAAATATATACAAAGAAATTAACCAATAATTACACGAAATTGGTGGGACCTAAATCTTGATTATTCAAAAATCTCATTATGCAAGATTTGCCTCCAAATTTATTCTATGATTTTTTTTAAACATGTTTTCTCCATGAAAAACCAAACATATTATTTTTCAAAAGAATTTCGGAGTAGTGGGTCCTACTAAGTTACTGTAGACACCTAATTTTGTCCAACCACTAAAACAAATATGTTTTCTTCCTAAATTGATGTTTCAGAATGTAAAAAGACTTTTTCATCTTGCAGGTGGTACTCCAGGACTTAGTCTAAGAAGGCGAGTATAAAAAGTCAAACTTGAAAAAGTCAACCTCGAAAAGTTAATCTCAAAAAGTCAATTACTGAAAAAGTCAACCCACTTTCAAAATCAAGATTTGAAGTTCAATTGAAAAATGGCGAAAGAATTTTGATAATCCGAGGTCTACATCGAAAGATATGGAGTTCGGAAGTTGGGTTATGGAGATTTAGTAGAAAGGAAACCCTAACCCGAGAAATTTGGGGAAAAGTGCTTAAATGATCGAATTGGTCAAAATTGAAGATTCCAAATGAAAGATAAGCACTTACTATGGGTAATGGGGAAGCCACTTGAAAGAAAAACTGAAAGAAAACTCAATTCGAAAGAAAACCGAGAATTAGGGTTTTTAATGGATTTCGGTGGAATTGGGAAGAATTACAGAAATGGCCCGACTCGGTAGGAATAAAGCCCCTAATGGATGAGGAGTGATTAAAAAAGGATAGCCCAAGGCTCAGTTTGAAGAAAATCTGAAAATCAGACTTGTTTTGAGCAAAATCGGGTTTCGGAAGTAAAAGGGCAAAATTGGAAAACTTGAGAAAAATAGCAAATGAACTCCAAAAATTCTGAAAAAATTGCAAATCTCATTCTTAAATCATTTCAAACAGATTGGCCAAAGAAAATCTTGATTCGGAGTTCGTTTGCAAAATGGCCAAATCCCGGGTCCCCTATGCATAAATTCAAGAAGATAAATCCCGAAAAAAATAGGAAATGAACTCCAAAAATGCTGAAAATTTGCAAATATCCTTTTTAAATTATTTGCAAGAGATTGGAGAAAGAAAATCTGGATTCGGAGTTCGTTTGCAAAATGGCCAAATCTCGGGCCCCCTATGTAGTAATTCAAGCATATAAATCTCAAAAAAATACCAAATGAGTTCTAATTTATGAAAACTCTCAGATCAAATTTGAAATTATTTGGAAGAGATTGGTGAAGAAAAATATGGATTTGGAGCTCATTTAAAAAAGGGTAAAGTTTGGGAGCATAAAAGGGCAATTTTATAAGAAAAAATCCAAATAAATAGCAAAGGGACTCGAAAATTTTTGAAAACTTCCAGAATTAAATTGTTTATTATTTTGAAAGTATTGAAAAAATAAAAATTTGAATTTGGATTCCGTTTTCCATTTATTTATGTTTGGAGGGCAAAAAGGTCATTTTACCCAAGAAATCGAAAAGGGCTTTTCTTGCCTTTTAAAAAAATGAACCATGGGCTCGAAGAAGGGGGGTTGGCCAGCCAATGCCCAAGGATAGGTAGATAGTTTATGATTTTTAATGAAAAGGCCAATAATGAAGAGGAAGTTAGTTATTTTTTGATCAAGCCTTTGCAAATAAGCCACATGGACCAATGCATGAAGAGGGAGAGTGTCAACATAATGGCTTAAGATTCTTGAACAGCTGTAATTATGAATAGCTGATGGCCTAATCTAAGGGTGATAATTTCATGTTTTAAACATCTTGGATCAATAGCCTTTGGATGGAAATTGGTTAAATGAAAAATGACAACATCCTAGCCTAGGGAGGGCCATTCGGCCACTACAAGGGAGAGTCATTCTCTCTTTCATTTTAAGCTATTCACTCTCTATTCTCTCTTGGTTTTGGCTGATTTTTCTCTCAATTGTTGAAAAGCAAAACGAAGAGTTTAGAAAAGAAAAGAAAGTTAGAAGAGAAAAAGCTTGAAAAATAGCTTTTAGAGGTTGCTTTAAGCACCATACTCTTGCACTTTCTTTGATTTTCCATTCTTGATTTGCTATTTTGATCACTATTTTGGTGTGTTTCTTTTGATTTTTCTTTTAAAATAAGTGTTTTTAATATTCTTCTTCAAGTTCTTCTTCAAGCTTTCTTGAAAAGAAAAAAAGGCTTTGAATTTTTTTTTTTCATTTGTTATAAGGTAGCCTTTTGAGGTTTGCTGTTTGCATTTTTATTTTCATGTTATTCTTGATATTTAACAAGTTTTGATGCTTTAATCTTCTTATAATACATAAATATGAATCTTGTTTTAATTTGGTTGCTTACTTGTTTCTATTTTTGAGTCTATTATCTTGTTATCATTTTATTTTTCTTGTATTGCATTTTTTATTTTTCGTTTTCAAAATGTTTAAGTTTGTTTATGTTTTATATTTTGTAATCCATGTGTTTGTGAAAATGCCTATTGGCATGATTTGAGCATTATTCTTTAGCTATGCATGTTAGTATATCATGTGTTTGTGAAAATACCATGCTCATTTTAAGCATCCACCACATTCGGCCACTTCATATTGTTTGCATTGTGTGTGCATTTTTGTTATGTTAGTTGATAGGTTTGCATTTTCATAATATTTGGTTGAGTATTTTGTTTAAGCATGCTATGTGTTTGTGTTATTGCCATGCATATTTTAGGTTTAGGATTGGTTTGTTTTGCCATGCATATTCATGCATTTTAGACATAAGTTGCATTAAATGCCATGCAAGTTCCTTTAGGTCTAGGTCATTTTATTGATGCCATGCATTTTTCATGTCATTTAGGTTTCAAATCATGCATTTCATGCATCATATTTGCTGTATCTTTCATGCATTTCATGTCCTTGCCACTTGACTTATGACTTAGGTCAATCAATGGTTTAAAGTCATGCTCTCTTGAGCATACTTGTGGAAAAATTAAAGAGTTGTCAAATTGATTATTCTACCTTTGTGATTTTTTTTACTTAGCCATTTTTTGCCTAACTTTTCAAAAGTGTTAGCTACTGTTTGTGAGTCATTTAGAGAGTCTCTAATATTTTTACTTTGATTTTAAATGATTTTATAAAAAAAAAAAACAAAAAGAATGTGTTTTTGCAAAATAGTTTTTTCACCCACTACTCGAACTTTCCCGATTTTTCTGGGCAGTCATCTTTAATCAAAAAATTAAGTTGATTTTTTCCCGTGTTGTTTTACATGCTATGAGTCTCCAGTATTTGTTTTAGATTTTTTTTTTTAAATTTTTAAAAATAGGGTAATAAATCGTGCTTTAAAACTTGACAGTAAAGTCAGCATTGAATTTGAAGGAAAATCATTTTTTTTTTTGGTTAAGTTGCTTAGAGGGGGCTGATTAGGAAGTTTAGCTACTGACTTAGGGTAGTTTCTAAGATTTTTTTAAGTCTCGGGTTAAGGGTGGTAAAGTCCGGGATTTTAAAACTTAGGAAATTAGAGCCATTTAAAAAGGGTTTAGCTATGTTTTTATTTTTAATCTAAGCTTTTCAAAATTGTTTTCAAACAATCATAAAGTATTTTGATTTTAGAATATTTAATTTGATATATTTTCCTAAAGTAGCCGGATATCTTTTTAGATATGCAGATTTCCTTAATTAAAGAAAAAAATACATTCTCATGCATTGCATTTTCCATATTCATGATATCCTATACTTTTTATTTAGTTATTTTCGTCATATTATTTAGCATATGCTATGTTCATACATTACTATTTTTATTTTTATTTTCATGCATATTATATGATAACATTATTTTATATTTCATGTCATTTAGATTATATACCATATCATTTATATTTGCTGATAACTCGTATAATTATATAGTTTTTAGTTATGTTTTATTATTGTTTTGTGTCAAATACGAGTTATTATTGTTTAGTCTAATTGTGTTTATGATCTTTTATATTTTTATGTAATTTGGTGTTTTTCACAAGTTTCTTTGAGTGATTTCAGATTACTAGAATTAAGGGCAAATCCAGTTCAGTTCCAGTTCCGACACATTTTGCCATATCAGCTATATCTGGAGTTTCACTGAAGTAATAAGGCTGAAATTTGTAGCCGTGCAAAGCTAAGAGGCATATCTATCTTTTTCATGTTTTATACTTCTTGAAACGGAGTCGTTTTCCCTAGCGAAATCGACCATCAAGTTGGCTGATGTGCAATGACGTCTGTGCTGACCTGTTTTCCTATTTTGCCCATATCTGCTTATCCACATCAGCAAATGAGCTGATTCCAATGGCTATGGATCCGTAACTGATACGGGAACCTTTGTCTAGAAGACCATATGATCAGATCAGGCCTCTAATATTGACGAAATCGACCATCAAGTTGGCTGATGTGCAATGACGTCTGTGCTGACATGTTGTCGTATTTTGCCTATATCTGCTTATCCACATCAGCAAATGAGCTGATTTCAACGGCTATGGATCCGTAACTGATAGGGGAACCTTTTTCTAGAAGACCATGTGATCATATCAGGCCTCCAACATTGACGAAATCGACCATCAAGTTTGCTGATCAAAATTGTCATACAATATGACGAAAATTGTTAGAAAAATTCACCCACCTATTATACCTACCTTTGAAATTTGTAAAGCTTGTCTCTTGTCATTTAGCCTTCCAAAATGTGTATAAATAGAGGGCCTTGGATGATTGTAGAGGATGATATTGTACATAGGTAGGATATTAGCCATTGTAATAAAATTCTCTAAGTTTTCTTCTTCTTTCTTTTCTCTAGTTTTCTTTTTCTTTAGAAAGAGCAAGAGGTTGGATAATTAATATTCTTCTTCTTCTTCTTTCTTTCTTTGATTTTCTTCTTAGATTCTATTTAATTTTATGTTTATAATGCCTATGCTAGGCTAAACTTTTATTTGGTTAAGGGTGATTTCAAAGCCCTAGACATGTTTTGTGATTGATTTTCAGATTCTATCTATCATTAATTTTCTATCAAAGTTGCTTATGTTCTTCTACAAGAATTGTTCATGATGTTGTCTTGATTTATTTAGGTGTACAACTAGATAGATCTTGATAATTATCTATTGCTAGTTTAGGAGTCTTGATCCGTGTAATTGTCTTGATTTCCTATTCATAAGTGGCAATTTGTGATTAATGATTATGGTCAAGTTTTCAATAATTGCAAAGTGGAACATAACCTAAGTTGAACAATCCGAGCTTATGTGTTTGTTGCTTAGATCAACCTATCTTTCTCATCATAAAGCTGCCATTAAATTGAATTTAGAGAGCTTATTCTAGGTTGTTTAATGGTTAGAGATTAAATAGAGAGCTTGTTCTATTTAACGACAAACTAAGGAAAGATTGGGATAACATTATCTACGGTTGTTAACTTTGATAGTTGGTTGATATTGATAGATCTGAAATTGATTCTTAATGATGTCTAGTGGTGGAGAATGAAACCTTAACCATATTTTTCATATTTGATTCTTCTTACTTACTTGTTTTCTTACTTTTCTAGTTTGCTTATTTTTAAAAGTATATTTATTCTTATTGGCTGGTTATACCGCCTAATTTGTATATTAACTTTGTTTTATTTTTATTGGCTGGTTATACCGCCTAATTTAGTATATATATTGGCTGGTTATACCGCCTAATTTAGTATATATATTTTTATTGGCTGGTTATACCGCCTTGCATCTTATTCTTATTATTTACTTTAGTTTAAATCTGGCTTCAAAAACCCATTTTCTTTTATTGTTCTTGAATTTAAGTTTTAAACTATTAACTTATAAACTAAAACCCAATCCCTGAGGACTCGACCCTTGCTAACTACTATACTTACAATTTATCTTTTTAGTGCAAGGTTAAATAAGATACACTCTTTTGGGTGCATCAAATTTTTGGCGTCGTTGCCGGGGATTGTTTTCTTTAGTTTATTTGTTACTTGGTTTATTCTTATTTTCAGTTCTAATTAGTTCTATTTTCTTGTACATATAAGTTTTTCTTATCAAATTTTGAAAAAAAAAAAAAAAAAACGATGGAATTGAGCAATCTAACACTTGAAGAGTTGGTGGCATACATGAACATGGAAAATCAACAAGCCAATCTCACCTACCCAGTTCAACAATTGGCCATGGGAGGATGTCAAGGCCATCAAGTGTTCCAAGACCAACAGTATGATCATTACTCAAACACTTACCATGAGGGATGGTGGGATCATACTAATTATGGCTACTCAGAAAATTACCAAGAAGTAGATCCTTATGCCAATTACACTCATCCATCTAGCTTCAATCAATCATGGTCTCAAGAACCAGATCTTCTTGAACCACCACACATGACTCAAAACTCAGGTACTTCTTTAGAAGATCTTGTCGATTCTCTTGTTACTAATACTTTGCAATTTCAACAGGAAACAAGGGCAAGTATCCAGAGTTTGGAAAGGCAAATGAGCCTATTGGCTAGTAGTATGGTGGGATGGGTAGCACAAAGATCTGAAGAACTCCCTGCCCAAACGATGATTAACCCAAAGGAGAATACTACTATTGTGACCTTGAGGAATGAGGAACAAGATGAGGATGAGACAAAATTAGAGATGAATTCTATTCTTGAGGATAATGAAGCCAATGATCCAAATAAGAGTATTTCGGCACCTGAGGTAACGTTTGAGATTCCAATTTTTACTAATGTTTCTTATCCACCTTTTCCTAGTAGATTCGCAATGTTCAAGGAGGATGAACATGAACAAGACACGCTGGAAACCTTAAACAGTTTGTTTGTGGATGTCATTCAACAAGTACCAAAAGATGCACCATTCCTCGATGAGATATGCACCACCAAGGATGATGGAATAATACTTGTAATGGAGAATGCATCCACTGTTGTGCAAAGAAAGCTTCCTCTCAAACGCATAAATTTGGAAATTTTCATGTATGAGCCTGACAAGCCTAAAAAGCCAAGAAAGGGTGTTGGTTAGATTCAAAACACTAACTCAAGTGTTAATTGGGAAGGCAGCTCAATTAAAGATGAAATTGCCAACCTTCCATATTCAGATTTGCTTTCTCTTTCTTTTCCTTTTCCTTTTTCTTTTATTATTTTTATTGTTTTTATTTTATTTCTTATGTTTCTTTGTTAATTGTGTTTACTGCTTTTAAGTTCATTTAGGCTGCATAAGTTTCTTTTGTTTAATAGTTCTTTTCTCTTACATATAATTCTTTCATTTGGGATTAATAGCATTACATTAATGACAATGTAAGAATTATGTATGGGGGGAAGAATTTAGGATTTTATTTAGAGTGTTTTGTTTTTGAGTCTTTTTTTATGCTGTTTTTCTTTCTGATCCTTGTTTTGAAAATAACTGATGTAAATATAATTTTTTTTTAACCCCGGTTAAATGGCGGATAACGGTACTCCGTGATTATTTAAATCGGTTCCATCAGCTACCCACAAAACTGATATTGTATATAAATTTCTCTTCCAATTTCTCTTTCAATTTTTTTTTTTTCATTTTTTTTTCAGGATGGATGATATTCTCACAAGATTGCAGAAACGATTTCCTCCTTTTCCTCGAAATATTTTACTGAAGCTTTACCAAGTTCGATTTGAAAGATTAAGAATGCTTATGCACAAAGGGATTCCTGCAGACATACGTTGGATAATTGAAGCCAAGGTACGTGAAGATGAATATCTTCCTGTTTTGCATTCACCAGGTACAGGTAGAAGCACTTTTGCAAAGAAGCGACGAGCAAAGCGCATGAGTTCAAATTGCCACAAATGTGCACGATGGACGTGTAACGGTAAATGTCGTTCTATTGGGATTCCGTCCTCTAATCGAGATGATAAAATTGAATTCATTAAGGATGGACTGAGTAAGGAGAATTTGGGTAATATCCAACTTTCTCTTGAGACGCATCCTAGTGGAGACGTACAAAGAGAAATTCTTGATTTATGGCCGCAATTCCAAAGGGAATGGCAACATCTTGGGAATCTGATGTTAAAAGACCCTGTTTGCCAGCTTGTAAGAAAACTGGATGGGAAGCATATCCTCGACTCATAGAAGACGTTTAAGCCGTTTCTGGACGTAAAACCAGAGGAAGATGTGAGCCACAATCACAACTACAATAAATGACTTCTCAGCTTTTGGTTTGATTTGCAATAACTTTATTTCGGTTTAATTTACGTGTTATTCGATTTGTGTAATTATTCTCATTTTTTTATTTGTCTTTTACGGTTGATTTTCTTCTCTTTTTGATTTTCTTCCTGAAATCACGCAAAAATCTTTTGTTAGGTTAACATTTTCTTCTGACAGGTCAAATACACTTTCAGCGACATTATTACTCTTGACTTTTACGGTTGATTTTTCTTCTCTTTTTGATTTTCTTCCTGAAATCACGCAAAAATCTTTTGTTAGGTTAACATTTTCTTCTGACAGATCAGATACACTTTCGGCGACATTATTACTCTTGTCTGATTCACTACTCAGTCCTCTATATATTACACCATGTACTCATTCTCTTTCAGGCACTCAAAAAAAAGAAAAAAAAATGGAAAGTACTTCGTCCCAACGCATTAAAAAAATTTGTGTTTTTGGAGGTGCTTATCCAGGGAAAATAACATATTCGCTGATGAAGCCATAAGAGTTGGAGTAATACTTGCCCAACAAAAGATCCAGTTGATTTATGGAGGCGGTAGTACGGGTTTAATGGGAGCAGTCGCTACAGCAGCACACGCCGGAGGAAGTCCAGTTCTAGGAATCGTGCCAAAACTATTCACAGATTTTTGTGGACCTACCTTGGGTAAGGAAATACAAGTCTGGAGTATCCCTGAACGGATAACAATCATGTACCATTCTGCCGATGCATTCATTGCTTTACCAGGAGGTCTGGGTACATTGGAAGAAATAGCTTGCGTGGCTTCTTGGTCATCTTTGGTCACAAATAAGAAACCCATTGGTTTGCTTAATATTAATGGTTATTTTAGTAATTTGCTTTCATATTTAGATAATGCTGTGGATAATGGATTCATGTTTTCAGAGGCAAGGAGAACCATAATTTCTGCTACAACCATTGAAGATTTACTCAAAAAGCTCCAAGCTTATGAGTGTTTATCTGCTACGGTTGTTTCGCAAACGCTCGGAAAAAGAAAAAGAGATATGGACGAGCAAGGAGTGGATTGCACTTTGTCTTTGTGACATTATCTAACATTTTGCTTGTTGTTTCTCAGTTATAATAAGTGGTTAGCAACCTCTGCAGGTAATATCTCCTAAATTCTACCTTTAAAATTTGACATTGGGGACAATGTCATATTTTAGTAGGGGGTAAGGGACATATTTTGCTAATTTAAAAAAAAAAAAAAAATTAAGAAGTATTCATTCTGAACAAGGTCTGAGTGAGGGAGACTTGAGACATACCTTGTCAGTTTGATTTCTTCTTTTCAAAAAAAAAAAAAAAGAGTTTGTTGTGTTTTAAGCAATTTAGAAGTATTCATTCTGAACAAGGTCTGAGTAAGGGAGACTTGAGACATACCTTGTCAGTTTGATTTTAATCTTTTTATGTTTACTTGTTAATTTTTGTTTAGTATTTTAGGATTATTTAGGTTGCATGGTTTTGTTTTGTTTTGAGTCTTAGTTGTTCCTATTCTTATGTTATTAGTTCTTTTCTCTTACACATGATTCTTTCATTTGAGTTAATAGACTTACATTGAGGACAATGTAAGAATTAAGTGTGGGGGGAATGATTTAGGATTTCTTTTATTTTTGGAATGATTTAGGATTTCTTTTATTTTTGTCTACTATTTTTTTTTATGAGTCTTTATTATTATTATTATTATTATTTTTTAGTGTGTTTTAGTTCCTTTTTAATACAATGATGAGATATGAATTGCATAAGTCTAAAACAGATTTATTAGTGAGAAGATTTTCATGAGAATTGAGCTTGATGTCAACCTTTTTATGAGCCAATGTTAATATGATATGTTGATTGAGAAAGAAGCATGTTTAGACTTAATCTGACTTGTATAATCATCCTTGTGAGTTTTTGAGCCTATAATGATTGATGCATTATACAAATCAATCTAATTTCTTTCTTGAGTGCTCTTATGATTACATGATTCTCTAGAACTTGCTTTAAACCGTTTGAGACTATATTGATACATGTGACAACATGAATATGATAGAGGCATTAGGATTATAACCAGAGCCAAACAGCCATCCATTATTAATGTTCCAAGAAAACACACCCTTAGTGAACAAATTTGAGCCTACATTGAATAAGCTATTTATTTGGTAACCACAACTTACACCTAGCCTAAATATAACCCTTGTTCTAAAGATGGATTATATATTTTGAGACATATTGCAAAAAAAAACAAGGGATATTTTTAGTTAAAAATTTGGGTTGGAAACAAAAGATAAGTGTGGGGGAAGAAAAGAAAAGAAAAAGTCAAGAGAAAAAGAAAGGGATCATTGTCAAATACATTCCCATATAAAAAAAAAACTTCTCTTGAACTTCTAGTTAAAGTAAAGAAAAAGATGCTACAAAGTTGGTTAGAATGATGCAAAGGCTCAACATGAATATTTAGCCTATGTTATTATGTGCTTTATAAGAGTTTTGAGAAGTTTTATTTGTATGATCTTATTAAGTCTCTAAACTCTATGAACTCTTTGGAACCTTTGTGATATCTTTATCCTTTTGTTCTTTAACCACATTATAACCCTTTGGCCCCATTACAACCTTGAATAAAGACCTCTTGATTTATGAAGTTGTATGATCTAAATAGTGGATAATAGGTGGACAAGCAAGCATATGGTAGAAGTGTTTTCATGAGATTGATTGAGTGTAAACACTTTACCACTACTTTAAAAAGTGAAAATCAAGAGAGTATCCCATTTGAGAAGTTGAGATTAAGTTTGAATATGCACTATTTTGATTGAAATATGTTATGTTAATATTGGCTTAACTCAAACAATTTACATTCAAGCAAGATTTTTTGTGAATTTCTTTAAGCTATTGATTAGTTTTTAAGACTTGTCCAATGATTATCTCTAATTTATATTGGAAGGATTAGTTATAATTATTATTTTTAGTTTTTCTTAGTTTTTCAATGTTTGTGGGTATCGTTCTAGTAAACCCTCACGAGACTAAACTCGTCCACTAGGGACACCTAGGGGTTTAAAGGCTTGTGTCACATGCTAAGTGCCACCGTGATTTCCTACGAAAGTGGATTAGATTAGATTTTCTTATTTTATTTTTATTGAGTCGTTGCTAGGGACTAGCAACAATCTAAGTGTGGGGGTGTGATAACTCGTATAATTATATAGTTTTTAGTTATGTTTTATTATTGTTTTGTGTCAAATACGAGTTATTATTGTTTAGTCTAATTGTGTTTATGATCTTTTATATTTTTATGTAATTTGGTGTTTTTCACAAGTTTCTTTGAGTGATTTCAGATTACTAGAATTAAGGGCAAATCCAGTTCAGTTCCAGTTCCGACACATTTTGCCATATCAGCTATATCTGGAGTTTCACTGAAGCAATAAGGCTGAAATTTGTAGCCGTGCAAATCTAAGAGGCATATCTATCTTTTTCATGTTTTATACTTCTTGAAACGGAGTCGTTTTCCCTAGCGAAATCGACCATCAAGTTGGCTGATGTGCAATGACGTCTGTGCTGACCTGTTTTCGTATTTTGCCCATATCTGCTTATCCACATCAGCAAATGAGCTGATTCCAATGGCTATGGATCCGTAACTGATACGGGAACCTTTGTCTAGAAGACCATATGATCAGATCAGGCATCTAATATTGACGAAATCGACCATCAAGTTGGCTGATGTGCAATGACGTCTGTGCTGACATGTTTTCGTATTTTGCCTATATCTGCTTATCCACATCAGCAAATGAGCTGATTTCAACGGCTATGGATCCGTAACTGATAGGGGAACCTTTTTCTAGAAGACCATGTGATCAGATCAGGCCTCCAACATTGACGAAATCGACCATCAAGTTTGCTGATCAAAATTGTCATACAATATGACGAAAATTGTTAGAAAAATTCACCCACCTATTATACCTACCTTTGAAATTTGTAAAGCTTGTCTCTTGTCATTTAGCCTTCCAAAATGTGTATAAATAGAGGGCCTTGGATGATTGTAGAGGATGATATTGTACATAGGTAGGATATTAGCCATTGTAATAAAATTCTCTAAGTTTTCTTCTTCTTTCTTTTCTCTAGTTTTCTTTTTCTTTAGAAAGAGCAAGAGGTTGGATAATTAATATTCTTCTTCTTCTTCTTTCTTTCTTTGATTTTCTTCTTAGATTCTATTTAATTTTATGTTTATAATGCCTATGCTAGGCTAAACTTTTATTTGGTTAAGGGTGATTTCAAAGCCGTAGACATGTTTTGTGATTGATTTTCAGATTCTATCTATCATTAATTTTCTATCAAAGTTGCTTATGTTCTTCTACAAGAATTGTTCATGATGTTGTCTTGATTTATTTAGGTGTACAACTAGATAGATCTTGATAATTATCTATTGCTAGTTTAGGAGTCTTGATCCGTGTAATTGTCTTGATTTCCTATTCATAAGTGGCAATTTGTGATTAATGATTATGGTCAAGTTTTCAATAATTGCAAAGTGGAACATAACCTAAGTTGAACAATCCGAGCTTATGTGTTTGTTGCTTAGATCAACCTATCTTTCTCATCATAAAGCTGCCATTAAATTGAATTTAGAGAGCTTATTCTAGGTTGTTTAATGGTTAGAGATTAAATAGAGAGCTTGTTCTATTTAACGACAAACTAAGGAAAGATTGGGATAACAGAGCTTGTTGTTATCTACGGTTGTTAACTTTGATAGTTGGTTGATATTGATAGATCTGAAATTGATTCTTAATGATGTCTAGTGGTGGAGAATGAAACCTTAACCATATTTTTCATATTTGATTCTTCTTACTTACTTGTTTTCTTACTTTTCTAGTTTGCTTATTTTTAAAAGTATATTTATTCTTATTGGCTGGTTATACCGCCTAATTTGTATATTAACTTTGTTTTATTTTTATTGGCTGGTTATACCGCCTAATTTAGTATATATATTGGCTGGTTATACCGCCTAATTTAGTATATATATTTTTATTGGCTGGTTATACCGCCTTGCATCTTATTCTTATTATTTACTTTAGTTTAAATCTGGCTTCAAAAACCCATTTTCTTTTATTGTTCTTGAATTTAAGTTTTAAACTATTAACTTATAAACTAAAACCCAATCCCTGAGGACTCGACCCTTGCTAACTACTATACTTACAATTTATCTTTTTAGTGCAAGGTTAAATAAGATACACTCTTTTGGGTGCATCAAATTTTTGGCGCCGTTGCCGGGGATTGTTTTCTTTAGTTTATTTGTTACTTGGTTTATTCTTATTTTCAGTTCTAATTAGTTCTATTTTCTTGTACATATAAGTTTTTCTTATCAAATTTTGAAAAAAAAAAAAAAACGATGGAATTGAGCAATCTAACACTTGAAGAGTTGGTGGCATACATGAACATGGAAAATCAACAAGCCAATCTCACCTACCCAGTTCAACAATTGGCCATGGGAGGATGTCAAGGCCATCAAGTGTTCCAAGACCAACAGTATGATCATTACTCAAACACTTACCATGAGGGATGGTGGGATCATACTAATTATGGCTACTCAGAAAATTACCAAGAAGTAGATCCTTATGCCAATTACACTCATCCATCTAGCTTCAATCAATCATGGTCTCAAGAACCAGATCTTCTTCAACCACCACACATGACTCAAAACTCAGGTACTTCTTTAGAAGATCTTGTCGATTCTCTTGTTACTAATACTTTGCAATTTCAACAGGAAACAAGGGCAAGTATCCAGAGTTTGGAAAGGCAAATGAGCCTATTGGCTAGTAGTATGGTGGGATGGGTAGCACAATGATCTGAAGAACTCCCTGCCCAAACGATGATTAACCCAAAGGAGAATGCTACTATTGTGACCTTGAGGAATGAGGAACAAGATGAGGATGAGACAAAATTAGAGATGAATTCTATTCTTGAGGATAATGAAGCCAATGATCCAAATAAGAGTATTTCGGCACCTGAGGTAACGTTTGAGATTCCAATTTTTACTAATGTTTCTTATCCACCTTTTCCTAGTAGATTCGCAATGTTCAAGGAGGATGAACATGAACAAGACACGCTGGAAACCTTAAACAGTTTGTTTGTGGATGTCATTCAACAAGTACCAAAAAATGCACCATTCCTCGATGAGATATGCACCACCAAGGATGATGGAATAATACTTGTAATGGAGAATGCATCCACTGTTGTGCAAAGAAAGCTTCCTCTCAAACGCATAAATTTGGGAAATTTCATGTATGAGCCTGACAAGCCTAAAAAGCCAAGAAAGGGTGTTGGTTAGATTCAAAACACTAACTCAAGTGTTAATTGGGAAGGCAGCTCAATTAAAGATGAAATTGCCAACCTTCCATATTCAGATTTGCTTTCTCTTTCTTTTCCTTTTTCTTTTATTATTTTTATTGTTTTTATTTTATTTCTTATGTTTCTTTGTTAATTGTGTTTACTGCTTTTAAGTTCATTTAGGCTGCATAAGTTTTTTTTGTTTAATAGTTCTTTTCTCTTACATATAATTTTTCATTTGGGATTAATAGCATTACATTAATGACAATGTAAGAATTATGTGTGGGGGGAAGAATTTAGGATTTTATTTAGAGTGTTTTGTTTTTGAGTCTTTTTTTATGCTGTTTTTCTTTCTGATCCTTGTTTTGAAAATAACTGATGTAAATATAATTTTTTTTTAACCCCGGTTAAATGGCGGATAACGGTACTCCGTGATTATTTAAATCGGTTCCATCAGCTACCCACAAAACTGATATTGTATATAAATTTCTCTTCCAATTTCTCTTTCAATTTTTTTTTTTTTCATTTTTTTTTCAGGATGGATGATATTCTCACAAGATTGCAGAAACGATTTCCTCCTTTTCCTCGAAATATTTTACTGAAGCTTTACCAAGTTCGATTTGAAAGATTAAGAATGCTTATGCACAAAGGGATTCCTGCAGACATACGTTGGATAATTGAAGCCAAGGTACGTGAAGATGAATATCTTCCTGTTTTGCATTCACCAGGTACAGGTAGAAGCACTTTTGCAAAGAAGCGACGAGCAAAGCGCATGAGTTCAAATTGCCACAAATGTGCACGATGGACGTGTAACGGTAAATGTCGTTCTATTGGGATTCCGTCCTCTAATCGAGATGATAAAATTGAATTCATTAAGGATGGACTGAGTAAGGAGAATTTGGGTAATATCCAACTTTCTCTTGAGACGCATCCTAGTGGAGACGTACAAAGAGAAATTCTTGATTTATGGCCGCAATTCCAAAGGGAATGGCAACATCTTGGGAATCTGATGTTAAAAGACCCTGTTTGCCAGCTTGTAAGAAAACTGGATGGGAAGCATATCCTCGACTCATAGAAGACGTTTAAGCCGTTTCTGGACGTAAAACCAGAGGAAGATGTGAGCCACAATCACAACTACAATAAATGACTTCTCAGCTTTTGGTTTGATTTGCAATAACTTTATTTCGGTTTAATTTACGTGTTATTCGATTTGTGTAATTATTCTCATTTTTTTATTTGTCTTTTACGGTTGATTTTCTTCTCTTTTTGATTTTCTTCCTGAAATCACGCAAAAATCTTTTGTTAGGTTAACATTTTCTTCTGACAGGTCAAATACACTTTCAGCGACATTATTACTCTTGACTTTTACGGTTGATTTTTCTTCTCTTTTTGATTTTCTTCCTGAAATCACGCAAAAATCTTTTGTTAGGTTAACATTTTCTTCTGACAGATCAGATACACTTTCGGCGACATTATTACTCTTGTCTGATTCACTACTCAGTCCTCTATATATTACACCATGTACTCATTCTCTTTCAGGCACTCAAAAAAAAGAAAAAAAAAATGGAAAGTACTTCGTCCCAACGCATTAAAAAAATTTGTGTTTTTGGAGGTGCTTATCCAGGGAAAATAACATATTCGCTGATGAAGCCATAAGAGTTGGAGTAATACTTGCCCAACAAAAGATCCAGTTGATTTATGGAGGCGGTAGTACGGGTTTAATGGGAGCAGTCGCTACAGCAGCACACGCCGGAGGAAGTCGAGTTCTAGGAATCGTGCCAAAACTATTCACAGATTTTTGTGGACCTACCTTGGGTAAGGAAATACAAGTCTGGAGTATCCCTGAACGGATAACAATCATGTACCATTCTGCCGATGCATTCATTGCTTTACCAGGAGGTCTGGGTACATTGGAAGAAATAGCTTGCGTGGCTTCTTGGTCATCTTTGGTCACAAATAAGAAACCCATTGGTTTGCTTAATATTAATGGTTATTTTAGTAATTTGCTTTCATATTTAGATAATGCTGTGGATAATGGATTCATGTTTTCAGAGGCAAGGAGAACCATAATTTCTGCTACAACCATTGAAGATTTACTCAAAAAGCTCCAAGCTTATGAGTGTTTATCTGCTACGGTTGTTTCGCAAACGCTCGGAAAAAGAAAAAGAGATATGGACGAGCAAGGAGTGGATTGCACTTTGTCTTTGTGACATTATCTAACATTTTGCTTGTTGTGTCTCAGTTATAATAAGTGGTTAGCAACCTCTGCAGGTAATATCTCCTAAATTCTACCTTTAAAATTTGACATTGGGGACAATGTCATATTTTAGTAGGGGGTAAGGGACATATTTTGCTAATTTTAAAAAAAAAAAAAATAATTAAGAAGTATTCATTCTGAACAAGGTCTGAGTGAGGGAGACTTGAGACATACCTTGTCAGTTTTATTTCTTCTTTTCAAAAAAAAAAAAAAAAAAAGAGTTTGTTGTGTTTTAAGCAATTTAGAAGTATTCATTCTGAACAAGGTCTGAGTAAGGGAGACTTGAGACATACCTTGTCAGTTTGATTTTAATCTTTTTATGTTTACTTGTTAATTTTTGTTTAGTATTTTAGGATTATTTAGGTTGCATGGTTTTGTTTTGTTTTGAGTCTTAGTTGTTCCTATTCTTATGTTATTAGTTCTTTTCTCTTACACATGATTCTTTCATTTGAGTTAATAGACTTACATTGAGGACAATGTAAGAATTAAGTGTGGGGGGAATGATTTAGGATTTCTTTTATTTTTGGAATGATTTAGGATTTCTTTTATTTTTGTCTACTATTTTTTTTTATGAGTCTTTATTATTATTATTATTATTATTTTTTAGTGTGTTTTAGTTCCTTTTTAATACAATGATGAGATATGAATTGCATAAGTCTAAAACAGATTTATTAGTGAGAAGATTTTCATGAGAATTGAGCTTGATGTCAACCTTTTTATGAGCCAATGTTAATATGATATGTTGATTGAGAAAGAAGCATGTTTAGACTTAATCTGACTTGTATAATCATCCTTGTGAGTTTTTGAGCCTATAATGATTGATGCATTATACAAATCAATCTAATTTCTTTCTTGAGTGCTCTTATGATTACATGATTCTCTAGAACTTGCTTTAAACCGTTTGAGACTATATTGATACATGTGACAACATGAATATGATAGAGGCATTAGGATTATAACCAGAGCCAAACAGCCATCCATTATTAATGTTCCAAGAAAACACACCCTTAGTGAACCAATTTGAGCCTACATTGAATAAGCTATTTATTTGGTAACCACAACTTACACCTAGCCTAAATATAACCCTTGTTCTAAAGATGGATTATATATTTTGAGACATATTGCAAAAAAAACAAGGGATATTTTTAGTTAAAAATTTGGGTTGGAAACAAAAGATAAGTGTGGGGGAAGAAAAGAAAAGAAAAAGTCAAGAGAAAAAGAAAGGGATCATTGTCAAATACATTCCCATATAAAAAAAAAAAAAACTTCTCTTGAACTTCTAGTTAAAGTAAAGAATAAGATGTTACAAAGTTGGTTAGAATGATGCAAAGGCTCAACATGAATATTTAGCCTATGTTATTATGTGCTTTATAAGAGTTTTGAGAAGTTTTATTTGTATGATCTTATTATGTATCTAAACTCTATGAACTCTTTGGAACCTTTGTGATATCTTTATCCTTTTGTTCTTTAACCACATTATAACCCTTTGGCCCCATTACAACCTTGAATAAAGACCTCTTGATTTATGAAGTTGTATGATCTAAATAGTGGATAATAGGTGGACAAGCAAGCATATGGTAGAAGTGTTTTCATGAGATTGATTGAGTGTAAACACTTTACCACTACTTTAAAAAGTGAAAATCAAGAGAGTATCCCATGTGAGAAGTTGAGATTAAGTTTGAATATGCACTATTTTGATTGAAATATGTTATGTTAATATTGGCTTAACTCAAACAATTTACATTCAAGCAAGATTTTTTGTGAATTTCTTTAAGCTATTGATTAGTTTTTAAGACTTGTCCAATGATTATCTCTAATTTATATTGGAACGATTAGTTATAATTATTATTTTTAGTTTTTCTTAGTTTTTCAATGTTTGTGGGTATCGTTCTAGTAAACCCTCACGAGACTAAACTCGTCCACTAGGGACACCTAGGGGTTTAAAGGCTTGTGTCACATGCTAAGTGCCACCGTGATTTCCTACGAAAGTGGATTAGATTAGATTTTCTTATTTTATTTTTATTGAGTCGTTGCTAGGGACTAGCAACAATCTAAGTGTGGGGGTGTGATAACTCGTATAATTATATAGTTTTTAGTTATGTTTTATTATTGTTTTGTGTCAAATACGAGTTATTATTGTTTAGTCTAATTGTGTTTATGATCTTTTATATTTTTATGTAATTTGGTGTTTTTCACAAGTTTCTTTGAGTGATTTCAGATTACTAGAATTAAGGGAAAATCCTGTTCAGTTCCAGTTCCGACACATTTTGCCATATCAGCTATATCTGGAGTTTCACTAAAGCAATAAGGCTGAAATTTGTAGCCGTGCAAAGCTAAGAGGCATATCTATCTTTTTCATGTTTTATACTTCTTGAAATGGAGTCGTTTTCCCTAGCGAAATCGACCATCAAGTTGGCTGATGTACAATGACGTCTGTGCTGACCTGTTTTCGTATTTTGCCCATATCTGCTTATCCACATCAGAAAATGAGCTGATTCCAATGGCTATGGATCCGTAACTGATACGGGAACCTTTGTCTAGAAGACCATATGATCAGATCAGGCCTCTAATATTGACGAAATCGACCATCAAGTTGGCTGATGTGCAATGACGTCTGTGCTGACATGTTTTCGTATTTTGCCTATATCTGCTTATCCACATCAGCAAATGAGCTGATTCCAACGGCTATGGATCCGTAACTGATAGGGGAACCTTTTTCTAGAAGACCATGTGATCAGATCAGGCCTCCAACATTGACAAAATCGACCATCAAGTTGGCTGATCAAAATTGTCATACAATATGACGAAAATTGTTAGAAAAATTCACCCACCTATTATACCTACCTTTGAAATTTGTAAAGCTTGTCTCTTGTCATTTAGCCTTCCAAAATGTGTATAAATAGAGGGCCTTGGATGATTGTAGAGGATGATATTGTACATAGGTAGGATATTAGCCATTGTAATAAAATTCTCTAAGTTTTCTTCTTCTTTCTTTTCTCTAGTTTTCTTTTTCTTTAGAAAGAGCAAGAGGTTGGATAATTAATATTCTTCTTCTTCTTCTTTCTTTCTTTGATTTTCTTCTTAGATTCTATTTAATTTTATGTTTATAATGCCTATGCTAGGCTAAACTTTTATTTGGTTAAGGGTGATTTCAAAGCCCTAGACATGTTTTGTGATTGATTTTCAGATTCTATCTATCATTAATTTTCTATCAAAGTTGCTTATGTTCTTCTACAAGAATTGTTCATGATGTTGTCTTGATTTATTTAGGTGTACAACTAGATAGATCTTGATAATTATCTATTGCTAGTTTAGGAGTCTTGATCCGTGTAATTGTCTTGATTTCCTATTCATAAGTGGCAATTTGTGATTAATGATTATGGTCAAGTTTTCAATAATTGCAAAGTGGAACATAACCTAAGTTGAACAATCCGAGCTTATGTGTTTGTTGCTTAGATCAACCTATCTTTCTCATCATAAAGCTGCCATTAAATTGAATTTAGAGAGCTTATTCTAGGTTGTTTAATGGTTAGAGATTAAATAGAGAGCTTGTTCTATTTAACGACAAACTAAGGAAAGA
The DNA here is from genome assembly GCA_030761205.1 of Fremontodendron californicum. Classification (NCBI taxonomy): domain Eukaryota; kingdom Viridiplantae; phylum Streptophyta; class Magnoliopsida; order Malvales; family Malvaceae; genus Fremontodendron; species Fremontodendron californicum. Next base: position 7,709,201 of record JAULJL010000022.1, on the reverse strand, counting down.
TTGGGATAACAGAGCTTGTTGTTATCTACGGTTGTTAACTTTGATAGTTGGTTGATATTGATAGATCTGAAATTGATTCTTAATGATGTCTAGTGGTGGAGAATGAAACCTTAACCATATTTTTCATATTTGATTCTTCTTACTTACTTGTTTTCTTACTTTTCTAGTTTGCTTATTTTTAAAAGTATATTTATTCTTATTGGCTGGTTATACCGCCTAATTTGTATATTAACTTTGTTTTATTTTTATTGGCTGGTTATACCGCCTAATTTAGTATATATATTGGCTGGTTATACCGCCTAATTTAGTATATATATTTTTATTGGCTGGTTATACCGCCTTGCATCTTATTCTTATTATTTACTTTAGTTTAAATCTGGCTTCAAAAACCCCTTTTCTTTTATTGTTCTTGAATTTAAGTTTTAAACTATTAACTTATAAACTAAAACCCAATCCCTGAGGACTCGACCCTTGCTAACTACTATACTTACAATTTATCTTTTTAGTGCAAGGTTAAATAAGATACACTCTTTTGGGTGCATCATTTGCCATGTCATTTAAATTATTTCATTTCATATAGAATATATTATGTTACCTAGGTCATTTCATTTTATGTAGAATATATTATGTTACCTAGGTCATTTCATTTCATTTAGAATATATTATGTCACTTAGGTCATTTTATTTCATTTAGAATATATCATATAACTTAGGATATTACATTTCATTTAAAATATGCTAAGTTACATTATACCATATCATTTAGGTTGCATTATATTATTTCGACTTTGCTATGTCATTTTATTGATATCATACATATTCATATTCTTTAAAATGTTTTCAAAAATGTAATGATTTTCAATAAAATAAAGATATTCCCGAGTTAAAATAATTCATGAGTTATCTGCCGGGTTTGCTGGGGAGGATATCATCAATTACCATTAATAACGAAATATCTTCTTTAAAATGAGAATGATTCGGAAAATTTTCAAACTAATAAAAATTTCTATATTTTGCCACGTTTGTTGGGGAATATAGGAAAAATTTTGAATTTATAAATTTTGGATCATTTTCAATTAAAAATGGAATTTTTTTTTCTTTAAATTGGGAATTAACTTGAAATACTAAATTTAAAACCGACTTTTTACCGAGACTTGAGATAACATATGATTAATAAGGTACTGTTTTATACGAGCGTTTTGGGGGTGCTAATCCTTCCCTACACGTAACCGAGTCCCGAACCCGCTTCTTTGATTTCTTTGGTTTAAAACGCATACTTGAAATTGGTTTTAAAAATGTTTTAATTAATTTTAAAATATTTTATAAAACTGATTTTAATAGGTGGCCGAGCACACCTAGCTAAAAAAGATTGGTTGCGACTCCATGTCTTTTTCAAAGTGATTTTCAAAACCTTCATTTTTCAAGAGGAATTAAGTTGACTTTTCCTCGATTTTTTTAATGTCACACTTAACGAAAAATAAAGTCTTGCGATGAGACTTGTTATTTTTTAGGTTGTGACAACTTGGCGACTCCACTGGGGACTATTAGAGAGTCAGGCCTAAAATTAGTCCTGTGTTATCAAAGTCTCGGATTTGTTGGTTTAATTGGTATTTAATTTTAATTCCCATATTTAAAAAAAAAATAAGGATAATTTCAAAAATAATAAAATGTTTTTAAATATGTCCATATTCATGTGTATACATATTATAATTATTCTCTAGTTATTTTGGTGCATATATTCATTTATTGATTAATTGATGACTTATGTTGTTTAATCTTGTTGGGGCATTTAGAATAAGGGATGTGTAATAGGTGGTGAAAGGTTTGTTATTTCTCCTCACACACTACACGTGCATTTGCATATCATGAATCCTATACCCAGATTTCGTCCTTTTAGGTGGGAGCAAAGTAACTAAGCCTTCGTGATTAACAATCCGCATGGGCTAGTGAAACACTTCTGGAGTACTAAATTACCTAAGCCTTTGTGATTAACAATCCGCATAGGCTAGGGAAATAGACTCTAACGAATTAAACCCGCTTTTATCGGGGTGCCTTACTAGCCTTCACCAGCGACAGTGAGGAACAATTCGGGGCTTTTAGAACTAATTCACCTTCATATAGTAAACCTAGGTGAAGCTATGCCGGATTTCCAATTAGATATCCTGAAGTTAAGAACACCTAGAGGAATATTTCCAATCCTTTTACCTTTTATTCTACTTTTCGAATACATTTATTTTTGAAAATTGGACAATGATGAACGTACATCACAATGCCCATAATAAGTGTTGGTATTTCAACCTAAGGGTGTTATAATGCCGAAATTTTGTTGGCATCCTCAGTGATAATTACTATTTTGAATTATATGTTTTTTTTTTTTGTATTATTCGAATTTATTCCCGTTACTAATTCATTTTCCTTTTGTTGTTGTTTTTCTTTTTTTCTTTTTGCATTCTTGTCATCATTTTTTTTTGCACATGGAAGGTTGTTGGTCTCGGGATAATATTCAACCAAAAGGGCTTTCATGGAGGGTCAGAGTGTCACAGTGGTCAAGAAGCATTTAGAGGTTAGGAAACAGTCAGAGAAAGGTCAGCAGGATAATGGGGATTGTTTGATGATGGGATATGTGTCAGCATTGCCAGCCAAGGTTGATCTTACTATCAGGCAAAGTGATCTCTGGGAATTGATGAATATATGGAATCAATGGAACATATCAGAAAAAAAGTCCTTCACTCAGACTTACGTGGACATAACACTATTAGTTCAAGTTAAGGTCAGTGGTGAGGTAATCCGGGCTATGGTGCAATTCTGGAATCCCGTTTATCGGTGTTTTACCTTCAACCGAAATGATATGACTCCAACCATAGTGGAATATTCAACCTTGCTATATATTGAGAATGTTATTCGCGACTGTATTTATTTGAAGGATACAAAGACGTCGGGTTTCAAGAAAAAGGTGTCTAAATTTTTGCGAGTGGAAATAAATTGGGTCGAAAGCCGTGTTGTCCGAAAGGGGCTATGCTGCTGTATATCATGGGATATTTTACGGACCTTAATCCATAGCCATTCAAGTAAAGAGACAGTTAGAAATATTTTTTCTTTGGCTATCTATGGTTTAGTTATCTTCCCAAAGACATTAGGGTATATGGATGTGGCGATATTTGATGTTTTTGAGTGGCTTGAGCAGAAGATAAACCCAGCCCCAGCAATTATAGAAGATACAATCCGATCGTTGAATTTCTGTAGGCGGAAAGATAAAGGGCGTTTTATATGTTCAGAGCCATTTTTGTAAATAGGAGAATTTCCCTCTTCGCTCATATTGGAAGTCTTTTGCACCAATTGGTGAATTTCTTAAGAGAGATTGGCTTGGAAATAGGACCGAGGAACAATGGATCAACATATTTCGAAATATCAGGGCTGAGATGATAATTTGGAGAGCTCCATGGATAGCTCCTATGCCGACATTGTACAAGTGCGGAGATAAAGCTTCTGTTCCATTATTGGGAGTATGGGGAGGAGTGAGCTATGCACCATTGCTGGTACTAAGACAATCAAAATCCCGTCAGTTTACTCCTATGACCCATGACCTTAGTAATTTGGAATTTTCTTATAGAGAAGATGGATATTCGGCAAAAGGTACGTGAGATTATAGTAGCATGGAAGGAAACTCATCGGGTGGAGGTAGATAGATATGCCGACACTGTCACACCTGATTACCTGACATGGAGGGAATTGAGGGTTAATGATAGGTTGTTGACATCAGATGGGGAGGAAGTTCAGCTTTTGAGTTCGCCACCCAAGGAAGAGCCATCGGAGTTAGAAATTGCAAGGGCAGAATTCGAAAAAGAAAAGGCCCAAATGAGCAAGGAAATTGCCTGATTACAAGAAGAGCTTGAGGATATGAAAAATAAGGAATCAGCCCGAGAAAGAGAAAAGGAAAAGATCAAGAGAGAAAGAGGCACTGCTGAAAGCGATCTTCAGGAATTACACTTGGAGAACAAGAGGTAGCATTTCGAGCTTAGATTCGAGGGGACTCTCAAGACTTCAGGGGAATGGGAGGAAGAAGTCAAAAACCTCAAGAAGGAGAAGAACTATTGGACAGAGAGAGCAAAGCATGAGGAAGCCCGAGACAATCAACTGGAGAAACAAGCTAAGGAAGGTTTACACGGTGATGCTTCTACTGACATGTCAAAGGGCTGTGAACAAGTAGGGGTCAGATTGAAGTGCAAGGCAATCAAAAGAGGATAGTGAAAAAGGTCCAAGATCCGAGGGAGTTACTAAAGGACTGGTGTTTTGTAATAGCATTTTTAAATTAGGATAGACAGATTATCAAATTGTCTTAAGCAGTTATCTTTTTTCTTTGATGTATTTAGTTCCAAGAAATCAATGAAAGACCGTTTGGTTGGAATTATCCCGGGGCCAATACTTTTAAATGCATTCATCATTCATTTGTTCTTTCCTTTATATATTTTGTTTGTTCATTCATTTATATTTATAATCATTCATTAATTTATTCTTTATAAATTGTTCATACACTTAGTCATTTATTTGTCCATTCATTTATTCTTTATAATTAGTCATTCAGGTTCATACACCTAGTCATTTACTTATTTGTTCATTCATTAACATTTATTCATTCATTCATTTTTTATAAAATAAAAAAATGTGTCAATAATTTCTAATCCATGGTTTTTAAAACTAAAGGTACAATTGGTCGCACTCAGAAAGAATCAGACTTTCGACACCCCTACAATACTCGATCTCAAGCAAGATCTATGGAGAACGATCAGCTTGCTAGAATTGAAAGGATGGAAAGAATTCAAAAAGAACTGCAGGAACAGTTGGCTAAGTCTCAAGAGGAGTCACGGGAAGAAATGACCAAACTAATAGAGATGATGAGTACCATGATGAGGCAGAAGTGGCCAGGAGAAAATTCAGTTACCGAAATGGGGGTAGTAAACCAGGAAGATCGACCAGAGGTGGTACAGAAGAATGGCCAGATATCTCAGCCTATGGGAAATGATCTTTCGACTGGGGCAGCATCCTATATTTACATCCAACCAGCGGTCGAAGCACAGAATTTTGGTCCTAAAAGGGGTAATATTTGGGTTGGTCCAATTGATGTAGATGTTCCAGACTTTGAAGAAATGGCCGAAAAGGAAAGGGCAAAGATGACTAAGCTGAAGAGGGTTGAAACAACAGAATCCCAGAAAAAATATCAGCTACTGGAGAAAAGACTGGGGGTAGTTGAAAGAGCAGAGCTAATTGGTAGTCTAGATGCCAAAGAGATGAGTTTAGTACACGGTTTGGTGATTCCTCCAAAGTTCAAAGTACTAGACTTTGAAAAATATAACGGAACTACCAACCCATCAGTGCATCTGACCATGTATTGCAGGAAAATGACCGGACATGATGAAGACAAAAAATTGCTCATCCACTATTTCCAAGATAGCTTGATAGGGTCCGCAACTCGGTGGTATAACCAGTTTACCCGTTCTAAGATCCGTTCCTGGATGGATCTAGCCAAAGCTTTCATGGAACAGTACAAGCATGTGACATACATGGTGCCTGACTGTCTAACTCTTCAAAACATGGAACAGAAAGCTACTGAAAGCTTTAAACAATATTCTCATAGATGGAGATACCTGGCTACACAAGTGCAACCCCCTTTAACCAACAAGGAAACTACAGTGCTTTTCATCAATACCCTAAAAGCACCTTATTATGATGAATTGGTGGGAAGTGCCACCAAGTACTTTGCAGATATGGTGATATCTGGGGAGATGATAGAGTTTGTCATTAAGAACGGGAAAATGGAAGGGGGTGAGTCTGTTACCCCGAAGAGAGTTTTTCCTGCAAAGAAGAAGGAGGACACACATGCAGTCAGTTTCAATCAATACCCCTATACACCTCCTACACCATACACACCTCCTAGGCCTTATACTCCTACTACATCTTATGCACCTTCGACACCTTACACACCTTACTCGGGGTATAATTCTTACTACCATAATGTGAACCACCTTACCTAAAATCCATTCCCCTATACCAATATACCACAACAGCCGTTTCGAACTAGTATATCCCCACAGATAACCCTTCCTCGAAACACTGTCCCAAACACTCAAGGTCCTGCGCGCAATGACTATCGTTCACCAAGGAATGATCAAAAACCCAATTTGATCCCATTCCTACCACCTATGGTGAGCTATATCCTAAACTACTACAAGGCCAACTTGTCGCGCCCGTATATCTTAAACCTTTGACCCCACTAAACCCAAGGTGGTACGATGCAAATACCAACTGCACATATCATGCAGGAATTCAGGGGCATTCGACGGAGGATTGCATTGCCTTCAAAAAGAAATTCCAAAGTTTAATCAATATCGGAGTTGTGAAGTTTGGGTCAAAGAATGGGCCGAATATAGCGGAAAACCCATTACCCGATCATGCTGAGAATTGGGTAAATGCAGTATTGGCAAGAGAAGTCAGAAGGTTAAAAAGGGATGCCAGGGAAGTCAAGACTCCGAGTATGGGTCGAGATGGTTAAGGCAAAAATGTTGGAGGATGCAGACAGTTTAAACATGGTTGCAAAGAGGGTGCAAAATTGGTGCTCGTTCCATAAATGTTCAGGTCATATCATACAGGACTGCGGGGACTTTCTGGCTAAAGTCCAAAAGATGATGGATAATGGAGAGGCTCAGTTTTACGAGAAGACAGAAAAAGAAGTAGAGGTTGTTGAGAATGCAGCTGGCTATGGAATAGGAAGACCTTTGATCATCTACTATGATGAACAGAGAAGACTACTCTGTTTGTTGTGAAAATTATGCCTAAGCTTATCATAGATTTGCCTTCTTCCTTTTCATACAAGGAAAATAAAACTACACCATGGAAATATGACTGCAGCATGGTTATGCCCTGGTCTTCAAGTCAGCAAGATATTACAGGTGTGGGGCACTTAACACGAAGTGGAAGGTGTTATGCCCCTGAGGTTGTTAAACAGGGATCAACAAAAAAGGATGGAGGAATGGACAAAGGGAAGAAAGCAGTTGAACCAATCCATATTGAGATGGATTTGTCAAAAGAAGCAGAGATGGGATCAGCCTCGGTAAACAGGATAAAAGAGCCGGTAAACGAGAAGAAGGCCTGCGAGTTTTTAAAGTTCATAAAACATAGTGAGTATAGTGTGGTTGAGCAATTGCAGCGTCAGCCAACAAGAATCTCCATCTTATCTTTGCTATTGAACTTAGAGCGACACAAAAATGCCCTATTAAGAGTGTTGAATCAGGCATACGTGGCTAACGACATATCAGTAGAAAAGTTAGACAGGTTGGTGGGAAACATTGCAGCAGACGACCATGTATTTTTTTAGTTATGATGAAATACCACCCAATGGTATTGGGTCACAAAGGCTCTTCACATACCAACCACCTGCAAGGGGCATATACTACCAAGGGTGCTTCTGGATAATGGTTCTTCATTAAATGTAATGCCCTTGGCAACCCTGTCTAAGTTGCCAGTTGATATGTCTTATATGTTATCGAGTTGCACAGTAGTCATGGCTTTCAATGGTACCAGGAGAGAGGTAATGGGAACTTTTGAGGTTCCTCTGGAGATAGGCTATGCACCTATACGGTGAACTTCCAGTTCATGAATATTAATCCATCCTATATTTGCTTGTTGGGAAGGTCGTAGATACATTCAGCAGGGGCTGTACCCTCGTCTCTCCACCAAAAGCTAAAATTTGTGATGGAGGCCATTTGGTCACCGTATCAGGAGAAGAAGACATAATAGCCTCCGCATCTACTGAATCTCCTTATGTTGAACCCAATGAAGATGTCGTAGAATGTTCTTTTTTGGTCCTTGGAATTCTTAAATACGGTTTTCGTTGCTGAAAGATGAAAAATTCCAAAGCCAAGGTTGTCCAAGAACACAAGGATGGGAGTAAAAACCACAGTGGGAAAGGGCTGCAGGGCTGAAAATGGTCTTGGAAAATATATTCAAGGGATGGCCCGAGCAATGGAAGCAGTGGGAAAGAAAGACCGGTTTGGCTTAGGGTATCTTCCGAAGGCCCATGAGAGGAGGAAACAAGTTGAAAGGAATCGATAAAGAAGGATGGCCCGTCTCGCGGGTATGGATATTGAATGGGAACCCATGACTTTCCCACCAATCCTTCACAACTTTCGCTCTGCTGGTTTTCTATTCGGAGAAAGGAATTCAGATGATGTACTCATAATGATTGAGCAAGCTTTTGAAAAATTCCATGTGAATAAAGGGGGGTAGATTTAGGATATGGTGATTTGCATGACCGGGAAATAAGGGATGGAAAGGGACACTGCAAACTGGATGGTGCGACCTTGCCCACCAGGAGATAGACTAACCAATTGGAGTGCAACCCAGTTGCCCATAGTTTTTAAGTCTATTCCAACGTAATACTTTAAAAAACAATCTTAGTTATCTTTACCCATAGATATTAAGAGTTTTTTCTGTAATGGGCTTTTTGTTTAAACATTTTCATTCAATAAATAACAAGCACAATGCATTTTATTCATATTGATGTGTCCATATTCTTTCATTTTTGTTATTTATTTTGTTTTCATTATATATATTTTCCTATATTGTTTTTTCTCCACCTATTTACAGGTGTACGGATGCGGAATATGAGGACCTTCCTATCAGTAATTCTGAAATTGATTTTGAAAGACCCATTTGCACGGGTGATTTTGAGGCTAACGAAGATACTGAGGATTATGGTCTACCTCCGGATCTATTAAGGAAAATATAACAAGAGGAGAAACAAGTACCTCCTCATAAGGAATTATTGGAAATGATAAATCTGGGAGATGGTGAAGAGATAAAGGAAGTCAAAATCAGAACTTCATTGTCATCATCAATAAAGGGTGAATTGATAGCCTTGCACTAGGAATATGTGGATGTATTTGCATGGTCTTACCAAGACATGCCAGGGTTGGATCCAGATATTGTGGTTCATAAGCTTCCTTTAAGGGCAGAATGCAAACTAATTCAGCAAAAGTTGAGAAGAATGAGGCCGGACATGCTGTTAAAGATAAAAGAGGAGGTGAAGAAGCCATTTGATGCTGGATTCTTAGAGGTGGCAAAATATCCAGAATGGGTGGCAAATATTGTTCTAGTACCAAAGAAGGATGGCAAGGTGCGGATGTGCATTGATTACCGAGATTTGAACAAGGCTAGCCCTAAAGATAATTTCCCTTTGCCCCATTTTGATACTCTGGTGGATAATACGGCGAAAAGTTCTTTATTTTCTTTCATGGACGGATTCTCAGGATACAATCAGATCAAGATGGCACAGGAAGATATGGAGAAAACCATATTTGTTACAATGTGGGGAACCTTCTGCTATAAGGTAATGCCATTTGGGATGAAGAATGCTGGGGCAATATAATAGAGAGCCATGGGGACCATTTTTCATGATATGATGCATATGGGAATTGAGGTCTATGTTGATGATATGATCGCAAAGTCACAAGGAGAGAGGAGCATATTGAGAATCTTAAGAAGCTCTTCGAATGACTAAGAAAGTTTATACTCAAGCTAAATCCGGCAAAATGCACTTTTGGAGTCACCTCGGGAAAATTGTTGGGTTTTGTCATCAACGAAAGAGGAATTGAGATTGACCCGGATAAAGTAAAGGCCATTCAGAATTTGCCACCACCTCGTACTCAAAAGGAAGTAAGAGGCTTTCTGAGAAGATTGAAATACATTGATCGGTTTATTTCTCAGTTAACTGACAAATGTGATCCAATATTTATGTTACTTCGAAAACGTGATCCAGCAGAATGGGATGAAAGTTGTCAGATTGCATTTGAAAAAGTTAAACATTATCTATCCAACCTACCAGTATTAATGCCACTTGTTTCGGATAAACCAATGATACTATATTTATCAGTATTTGAGAGATCCATGGGTTGTGTTTTGGGGCAACTTGATGAGACTAGAAAGAAAGAACAGGCAGTTTACTACCTCAGTAAGAAGTTCACAGATTATGAGTTGAAATATTCGTCGGTAGAAAAGTTGTGTTGTGCCTTAGCTTGGAATGCTCGAAGACTCTGACAGTACATGTTGTACCACACAACGTGGTTGATTGCCAAGCTAGATCCAATCAAGTACATGTTGGAAGCACCTTCTTTATCAGGGAGAACAGCAAGATGGCAGGTTTTATTGTCAGAGTACGATATTGTATATGTGAGTCAGAAAGCTATCAAAGGCAGTACAGTAGCTGAATTCTTAGCAAGTCGGGCAGTGGAAGATTATGAGCCATTGAACTTTGACTTCCCGGGTGAAGATTTGATGTATGTTTCACAAGCAGATGAGATTAACCTGAAGAAGAAAGTGTGTAAAATGTATTTTGATGGCGCATCTAATGCCATAGGGCATGGAATCGGTGCAGTCCTCATATCCCCAGAAGAATATTATTATCCTTTCACTGCTAGATTGGATTTTGATTGTACACACAATACTGCTGAGTACGAAGCGTGTACTATGGGCCTTCGTGCTGCAATGTATAGAAAAATCAAAGTATTGGAAGTTTTTGGAGACTCAGCCTTAGTGATATACCAGCTACGAGAAGAATGGGAAACCCGAGATACAAAGCTAATCCGATACCGAGAACTCATATTGAGTTTATTGGAGGAATTTGAAGAAGTGAATTTGAATTACTTTCCTCGAGAATAAAATCGAATGGCAGATGCTCTGGCTACTTTGTCATCAATGTTTAAAGTGAATAAAGGGGTAAAGTTGTGCCAATAAAGATGAGTATATATGAGTCTCCTGCCCACTGTCTGAGTATTGAAGAAGAAGCAGATGGCCTCCCTTGGTATAACGACATCTTACAGTACATCAAGAGTCAACAGTATCCAGAACAAGCAACAGAAAATGACAAGAGGACTCTGAGAAGGCTAGCAATGAGTTTTGTTCTAGACAGTGAGATTCTCTACAAGAAAGGAAAAGACCAAGTATTGTTGAGATGTGTCAAATCTGCTGAAGCTCGGAGAATTATAGAAGAGGTCCATGAAGGGATTTGTGGCACTCATGCTAATGGTCACATGCTTGTTAAGCAGATTATGAGGGCAGGGTATTATTGGTTGACTATGGAAGGAGATTGTATCAGTTATTCCCGGAAGTGCCATAAATGCCAGATATATGCAGATAAGATTCATGTGCCGCCATCGCCATTACATGTCATGAATGCACCATGGCCCTGTTCAATGTGGGGAATGGATATGATTGGGCCTATTACCCCGAAAGCATTAAATGGACATTGTTTCATCTTGGTGGCCATAGATTATTTCACAAAGTGGGTAGAAGTTGCTTCCTATGCGAATGTAACAAAGTCGGTGGTATGTAGATTTGTTAAGAAAGAAATCATATGTCGTTATGGATTGCCAGCAAGAATTATTTTGGATAATGCTCTCAATTTGAACAATAAGATGATGAGAGAAATGTGTATTCAGTTCAAGATCACACATCATAATTTGGCACCTTACCGTCCGAAGATGAATGGGGCAGTAGAAGCAGCTAACAAGAACATCAAGAAGATTGTTGAGAAGATGACTGATGTGTACAAGGATTGACATGAGATCTTTCCTTTTGCTCTTCATGCATATCGTACTTCGGTCCGTACATCTACAGCGGCAACGCCGTTTTCTTTGGTATACGGGATGGAAGCAGTGCTACCTATTGAAGTTGAGATCCCTTCACTTCGGGTTTTGATAGAAGTTGGCCTAGAGGAAGCAGAATGGGTTAGAGCTCGTTATGAACAGTTGAATCTCATCGAGGAGAAAAGATTAAAAGCAATTTGTCACGGGTAGTTGTATCAGAAAAGGATGATTCGAGCCCACAACAAGAAAGTTAGTCCTAGACAGTTTCGAGAGGGGGAGTTGGTACTGAGGAAAATTCTCCCTATCGTGAAGGACCCGCAAGGAAAGTGGGCTCCGAATTGGGAAGGACCTTATGTGGTAAAAAGAGCTTTTTCTGGAGGAGCATTGATTTTAACTAGAATGGATGGGGAGGATTTCAGAAATCTCGTGAATGTTGATGAACTTAAGAAGTATTATGCTTGAAAAAAAAAAGAAAAAAAAGTGTGATGCTGTGCACATGGAAATTCGAATGGTTCCAAGTGTAAAAATGGAAATTCTATATATCTATCTCCACTGTGGGTTGCCTTTTAATGAGAATATCCATGCTTGATATGATGAATGGCCATTTTTCATATTCCTTTCACTAAGAAGAAATTATCCTTAGTCACCCCTTTGAGCCTTAGGAATTATTTCTTTCTTTAAACCTTGATCATGGATCACCCTCTACATTGGAGGGCAAATGCGAGGAAAAATAATCAAAAAATCATGGAAAAAAGAAACCCATCGAAAAATGTGGCAAATGAAAGCAAAAAAAAAAAAAAAAAGAAGAAGAAAAAAATGTCCAGAAAGGGACAAATGTTTCAAGAAAAAATTCTCCTCAGGAAATGATCCCTTAAACACACTTTGAGCCTATTTTATCCTTTCTTTCTAAACCTAAACCTTGGCCTATATTACGTGCTTTAAAAGCCCATTTTGATCAATCATGAATATTTAATTTGAAAGGTTATTCTCAGAATTCATCCCATCTTTTGAATTGATATTTTTACCTTGGAAACATTTAGAATTCTCAGATGCATGGTAGAATACAAAAAAATTAAAATGAAAAAATATAAAAGGAGAGGTTTAAGCCTAAAACCCACAAAGGGCGACTTAATACCGAATGAAGGACACTTGAGTTGAAAACCCGTAAAGGGCGGCTCAGGTACTGATTAAAAGTTTGAATCAATGCTCCATGTAAAGGGGGAGAAAGTATCTGAAAATCAGAAGAAAAGGGAATAACTCAGTCTGATGTAATTACGGAAGCCGAGAGGTTACCCAAGTAAATTGCTTGTTCAAGAGAAATTTTAGATGGTTTGAAAAGGAGGGGTCCAAGATATTCCGCATCCGGGGCATCTACAACCTATAACTTTACCTTTGTTTCTTATATCCTTGATATTTATTTTTACTATTTTAAAACATTTCTTGCAATAAATTCTTGTTATTCTTTTCATGAGAATTTTTGCTTGATCATATTTTCTTTCATACATTTTTGAGATGCATTATGATTGTTATTAAATTGAATGATGATTAGTAATAAAAAATCTTTAAATAAAAGGATTTCAAAGTATTACTAAGGAATAGATTTAAATCTTGGGAAAGGTTTGGAAAGTTCACCAAGAAAAGAAAACAGTGAACGTGTTGGAGACTCCATCACGAAGTCAGAAAAATCTGTGAATTTCATCTAAAGTCAGAAACTGAGACTGTTTGACAAGTTATTTTGAGTGAAGGATTCCTTAAGTGGGGCATCAATGGACAATTGAAGACTCCATCATGAAGTTGGACAATCTGTGAACCTCAAAGAAACCATGGATTAGAAATCATGACACAATCATTTGATTGCATTTATTCTTAGGAAACATACAAGCATTTGTAAAGCATGTCATTCTCATCATTGTATTTAGCTAACATTTCTGAAATCAAGAAAACTTGGACTTCCCCAAAGTGAACTCGTTTTGTTTTTCAAATGAGTCAAGCCCAGAGATCACCGTCGAGGTACGTTTCCTTTCCAATTCGAACTCATTTTGTTTATCAAATAAGTCGAGCCCCGAGACTGCCGTCAAGGTATTTTCTTTTGTTTTAAATCGAATTCATTTTGTTTTATCAAATGAATCGAGTCTTGAGACCACCGTCGAGGTATTTCCTTTTGTTTTTAAATCGAATTCATTTTGTTTTATCAAATGAGTCGAGCCTTGAGACCACTGTCGAGGTATTTTCTTTTGTTTTTAAAATCGAATTCATTCTATTTTATCAAATAAGTCGAGCCTTGAGACCACCGTCGAGGTATTTCCTTTTGTTTTAAATCGAATTCATTCGGTTTTATCAAATAAGTCGAGCCTTAAGACCACCGTCGAGGTATTTTCTTTTGTTTTTAAATCGAATTCATTCTATTTTATCAAATGAGTCGAGCATTGAGACCACCGTCGAGGTATTTCATTTTGTTTTAAATCGAATTCAATCTATTTTATCAAATGGGTCAAGCCTTGAGACCACCGTCGAGGTATTTCCTTTTGTTTTAAATCGAATTCATTCTGTTTTATCAAATGAGTCGAGCCTTGAGACCACCGTCGAGGCATTCTTTTTGTTTTTAATCGAATTCATTCTGTCTATCAAATGAGTCGAGCCTTGAGACCGTCGTCAAGGTATTTTCAAATCACGGGTAAGGTCTCCGGGCACCATTCTTAAGACCTCCGGGCACCATTCTTAAGACCTCCGGGCATCATTCTTAAAGTCGCATACAGTGCATTTTTTTCCAAATCATTGGTAAGGCCTCCGGGCACCATTCTTAAGACCTCCGAGCATCATTTTCAAAGTCGCATACAGCGTATTTTTCTCTAAATCACGGGTAAGGCCTCAGGGCACCATTCTTAAGACCTCGAGGCATTATTATTAAATTCGCATACAGCGCATTTTTTTCAAATCACGGGTAAGGCCTCCGGGCATCATTTCTAAGACCTCCAGGCATAAGTTTCCAGAGTTTTTACATTTTCTTGAAAAAGTCTTTGGTGGTGATAACCAAAGCCTCTGGTGGAGATATCCAAAGTTTTTACATTTGCTTGAAAAAGTCTTTGGTGGTGATAACCAAAGTCTTTGGTGGAGATATCCAGAGTTTTATATTTGCTTGAACAAGTCTTTAGTGGTGATAGCCAAAGCCTCTGGTGGAGATGTCCAGAGTTTTACATTTGCTTGAGCAAGTCTCTGGTGGTGATAGTCGAAGCTTCTAGAGGAGATACCCAGAATTTTAAACACTGCTTAGCACAAGACAGGTTAAGCCCTCGAGACCATCGTCAAGGTCTTTTCTTCTCTTGCAAATCGAACTCGTTTCCTTAAGACGGGTCGAGCCTTGATTAGTTAGGAAATTCAATTTAAGGACAATATCTTCTATTTACAGTTTTTTTCAAAAAAAAATGAAAAAAAAAGTAAACCCCTTTCCCTTCCCTTCACATGTGATTTCACTAACAGGACAAAATTAGTATTTGTTTATCTTTGCCTCATTCCTGATTCTCAGCAATAGCCAAAGAGGGGCAGCTGTAGACACCTAATTTTGTCCGGACCACTAAAACAGGTATGTTTTATTCCTAAATTGATGTTTTAGAATGTAAAAAGACTTTTTTCATCCTGCAGGTGGTACTCCGAGACTTAGTCTAAGAAAGTGAGCATAAAAAGTCAAACTTAAAAAAGTCAACCCCAAAAAGTCAACCCTAAAAAGTCAACTACTGAAAAAGTCAACCCGCTTTCAAAATCAAGATTTTAAGGTCAATTGAAAAATGGCGAAAGAATTTTGATAATTCTAGGTCTACATCGAAAGATATGGAGTTCAGAAGTTGGGTTATGGAGATTCAGTAGAAAGGAAACCCTAACCCGAGAAATTTGGGGAAAAGTGCTTAAACGATCAAATTGGTCAAAATTTAAAGTTCCAAATGAAAGATGAGCACTGACTACGGGTAATGGAAAAGCAACTTGGAAGAAAAACTGAAAGAAAAGTCAATCCGAAAGAAAACCGAGAATTATGGTTTTTGGTGGATTTCGGTGAAATTGGGAAGAATTATAAAAATAGCCTGACTCGATAGGACTAAAGCCTCTAATGGATGAGGAGTGATAAAAAAGTATAGCCCAAGGCCCAGTTTGAAGAAAATCTAAAAATCGGACTTGTATTAAGCAAAACCGGGTTTTGGAGGTAAAAGGGCAAAATTGGAAATTTTGGGAAATAGCAAATGAACTCCAAAAATTCTGAAAAATTGCAAATCTCATTCTTAAATCATTTCGAATAGATTGATGAAAGAAAATCTTGATTCGGAGTTTGTTTGCAAAATGGCCAAATCTCGGGTCCCCTATGCAGAAATTCAAGAAGATAAATCCCGAAAAAATGGCAAATGAACTCCAAAAATTTTGAAAATTTGTAAATATAATTTTTAAATTATTTGGAAGAGATTGACGAAAGAAAATATGGATTCGGAGTTCGTTTGCAAAATGGCCAAATCCCAGGCCCGTAATATAGTAATTCAAGCATATAAATCCCGAAAAAATACCAAATGAGTTCCAAAAATTATTAAAACTTCCAGATCACACTTTTAAATTATTTGAAAGATATTGGTGAAGAAAAATCTGGATTTCGAGCTCATTTAAAAAATGGTAAAGTTTGGGAGCATAAAAGGGCAATTTTGGAAGAAAAAATCCAAATAAATAGCAAAGGGACTCGAAAAATTTTGAAAACTTCCAGAGTTCAATTTTTTATTATTTTGAAAGTAGTGAAAAAAGAAATTTTGAATTTGGAGTCCGTTTTCCATTTATTTATGTTCGGGGGGGCAAAAAGGTTATTTGCAAAGCTTTTCTTGCCTTTTAAAAAAATGAAACATGGGCTCGAAGAAGGGGGGTTGGCCGGCCAAGGCCCAAAGATAGGTAGATAGTTTTTGTTTTTTAATCAAAAGGCAAACAATGAAGACGAAGTTAGTTATTTTTTGATCAAGCTTTGCAAATAAGCCACATGGACCAATGCATGAAGAGGGAGAGTGTGAACATAATGGCTTAAGATTCTTGAACAGTTGTAATTGTGGTTAGCTGATGGCCTAATATAAGGGTGATAATTTCATGTTTTAAACATCTTGGATCAATAGCCTTTGGATGGAAATTGGTTAAATGTAAAATGACAACATCCTAGCCTAGGGAGGGCCATTCGGCCACAACAAGGGAGAGTCATTCTCTCTTTCATTTTCAGCTATTCACTCTCTATTCTCTCTGGGTTTTGGCTGATTTTTCTCTCCATTGTTGAAAAGAAAAAAGAAAAGTTTTGAAAAGAAAAAGAAAGTTAGAAGAGAAAAAGCTTGAAAGATAGCTTCTAAAGGTTGCTTTAAGCACTATTCTCTTGCACTTTCTTTTATTTTCCATTCTTGATTTGCTGGTTTGATCACTATTTTGGTGAGTTTCTTTTGATTTTTCTTTTAAAATAAGTGTTTTTAATATTCTTCTTCAAGTTCTTCTTCACGCTTTCTTGAAAAAAAAAGGCTTTGAAATTTTTTTCTTTTGTTATAAGGTTAGCCGAATGGCCTAGTATTTTTGAGGGTTGCTATTTGCATTTTTATTTTCATGTATTCTTGATATTTAACAAGTTTTGATGCTTTAATCTTCTTCTAATACATAAATATGAAGCTTGTTTTAATTTGGTTGCTTGCTTGTTTCTATTTTTGAGTCTATTATTTTTTTATCATGTTTATTTTACTTGTCTTGCATTTTTGATTTTCTGTTTTCAAAATGTTTAAGTTTGTTTATGTTTTATATTTTGTAATCCATGTGTTTGTGAAAATGCCTATTAGTTTTCATGCTTTACTTTATATTTGCATGATTTAAGCATTACTTTTAGCTATGCATGTTAGTATATCATGTGTTTGTGAAAACGCAATGCTCATTTTAAGCATCCACCACATTCGGCCACTTCATATTGTTTGCTTTGTGTGTGCATTTTTGTTATGTTAGTTGATAGGTTTGCATTTTCAAGATATTTGGTTGACTATTTTGTTTAAGCATGCCATTTGTTTGTGTTATTTCCATGCATATTTTAGGTTTAGGATTGGTTTGTTTTGCCATGCATATTCATGCATTTTAGACATAGGTTGCATTAAATGCCATGGTCTAGGTAAAATGATGCCATGCATTTTTTATGTCATTTAGGTTTTAAATCATGCATTTCATGCATCATATTTGCTGTATTTTTCATGCATTTCATGTCCTTGCCACTTGACTTATGACTTAGGTCAATCAATGGTTCAAAGTCATGCTCTCTTGAGCATACTTGTGGAAAAAATTAAAGAGTTGTCAAATTGATTATTCTACCTTTATGATTTTTTTACTTATCCATTTTTTTGCCTAACATTTCAAAAGTGTTAGCTTAGATTGTGAGTCATTTAGAGAGTCTCTAATTTTTTTACTTTGATTTTTAAATGATTTTATCAAAGGCAAAAGAATGTGTTTTGGCAAAGCAGTTTTTTCACCAAGTACTTGTACTTTCCTGAATTTTCTGGGCAGTCAGCTTTAATCAGAAAATTAAGCCAATTTGTTCTCGTGTAGTTTTACATGTTTTGAGTCTCCTGTATTTCTTTTAGATTTTTTTGAATTTTTAAAAATAGGGTGAAAAATCGTGCTTTAAAACTAGACAGTGGAGTCAAAATTGAATTTGAAGGAAAATCATTTTTCTGTTTTGGTTAAGTTGCTTAGAGGGGGCTGATTAGGAAGTTTAGCTATTGGCTTAGGATAGTTTCTAAGATTTTTTTTAACTCTAAAAATGATTTTTTAAGTCTTGGGTTAAGGATGGTAAAGTCCAGGATTTTAAAACTTAGGAAATTAAAGCCATTTAAAAATGGTTTAGCTATGTTTTTATTTTTAATCTAAGCTTTTCAAAATTATTTTCAAACAATCACAAAGTATTTTGATTTTAGAATATTTAATTTGATATATTTTCCTAAGGTAGCCGGATATCTTTTTAGATATACGGATTTCCTTAATTAAAGGAAAAAATATATTCTCATGCATTGCATTTTCCATATTCATGCATATTATATAATATGTAATTTATGCTATGTTTAATTTTCATGATGATATTATTATATTTGATTTGAATTTTTGATATTATATTATTTGTTATATGGTTTTTGAATATCTCATAATATTATTTAGCATATGCTACGTTCATACATTATTATTTTTATTTTTATTTTCATGCATATTATATGATAGCATTATTTTATATTTCATGTCATTTAGATTATATGCCATATCATTTATATTTGCCATGTCATTTAAATTATTTCATTTCATATAGAATATATTATTTTACCTAGGTCATTTCAATTCATGTAGAATATGTTATGTTACCTAGGTCATTTCATTTCATTTAGAATATATTATATCACTTAGGTCATTTCATTTCATTTAGAATATATTATATAACTTAGGATATTTCATTTCATTTAGAATATGCTAAGACATTTAAATTATATCATATCATTTAGGTTGCATTACTTTATTTAGACTTTGCTATGTCATTTTGTTTATGTCATACATATTCATATTCTTTAAAATGTTTTCAAAAAGGTAATGATATTCAATAAAATAAAGATATTCCCGAGTTAAAATAATTCATGAGTTCTCTGCCGGGTTTGCTGGGGAGGATATCATCAATTATCATTAATAACGGAATATCTTCTTTAAAATGAGAATGATTCGGAAAATTTTCAAACTAATAAAATTTCTATATTTTGCCAAGTTTGTTGGGGAATATAGAAAAATTTTGAATTTATAAATTCTGGATCATTTTCAATTAAAAATGGAATTATTTTTCTTTAAATTGGGAATTAACTTGAAATACTAAATTTAAAACCGACTTTTTACCGAGACTTGAGATAACACATGATTAATAAGGTACCGTTTTATACGGGTGTTGTGGGGGTGCTAATCCTTCCCCACACGTAACCGAGTCTCGGACCCGTTTCTTTGATTTCTCTGGTTTAAAACGCAGACTTGAAATTGGTTTTAAAAATGTTTTAATTAATTTTAAAATATTTTATAAAACCGGTTTTAATAGGTGGCCTGTCACACCTAGCTAAAAAAGATTGGTGGCGACTCCATGTCTTTTTCAAGGTCATTTTCAAAACCTTCATTTTTCAAGAGGAATTAAGTCGACTTTTCCTCGGTTTTTTTAATGTCACGCTTAACGAATAATAAAGTCTTGCGATGAGACTTGTTATTTTTTAGGTTGAGACAGGTACAATATGCAAATGTTTATGTAACACTACCGGTTTATGAAATCATCAAATGAGATTATTATCACCACCCGTTTATTGCAAAAAATGATATCAACAATACAACCATAAATATATATTTTCTATTCACACATGCATGAAATATGCAAAATGCAAAAATGTTTGAAAAAGAATGTTTGTATTTTGAATTTCAAAAAGTTAGTGAACATTTGCCCCAACAATATCTACTTATATAGGTATCACGGTGCCTTTGGGGCGGGTTATCACATTTATTACGGGCGATGTACGTTCATGTTTGCCCGATCTACAACCCTTTCAGAGTGTAGAATAGGTAACAAAATGTTTAGAAATGTCCCTCCATGTGTTACTATCTTCGGTATATCTATCAAAATTCGGCAGGGCTTCGCCTAAGTTGGCTCTATGGTTCACTATATGTGGGTGAACGAAGTTCTAAAAGGCCCCGAATTGTTCCTCACTGTCGCTTGTGAAGGCTAGTAAGGCACCCCGATAAAAGCAGGTTCAATTCGTTACAGTCTATTTCCCTAACCCATGTGGATTGTTAATCACGAATGCTTAGGTAATTTAGTACTCCAGAAGTGTTTCACTAGCCCATGTGGATTGTTAATCACGAAGGCTTAGTTACTTTGCTCCCACCTAAAAGGACGAAACTCAGGTATAGGGCTCATAATATGCAAATGCACGTGTAGTGTAGTGTGTGAGGAGAAATAACAAACCTTTCACCACCTATTCTACATCCCTTATTCTAAATGCCCCAACAAGATTAAACAATTTAAGCATTAATTAAGCAAAGAATATATATATGCACCAAAATAACCAGAGAGCAATAATAATATGCATGCACATGAATATGGACATATTTAAAAACATTTTATTATTTTCTAAATTCTCCTTATCATTGAAAAATGTGGGAATTAAAATTAAATACCAAATAAACAACCAAAATCGAGACTTTGATAAAACATGACTAATTCTAGGCCTGACTCTCTAAATATCCCCAGTGGAGTCGCCAAGCTGTTGCAACCTAAAAAATAACAAGTCTCATCATGGGATTTTATTAATCATTAAGCGTGACATAAAAAAAAAACGAGGAAAAGTCGACTTAATTCCTCTTGAGAAATAAAGGTTTCGAAAATGACCTTGAAAAAATGATGGAGTCTCCACCAATCTTTTTTAGCTAGGTGTGATCGGCCACCTATTAAAACCGGTTTTGTAAAACATTTTAAAATTAATTAAAACATTTTTAAAACCAATTTCAAGTCTGCGTTATAAACCAGATAAAATCGAAGAATCGGGTTCAAGACTCGGTTACGTGCGGGGAAAGATTACCACCCCCACAACGCCCGTATAAAACAGTACCTTATTAATCGTGTGCTATCTCAAGTCTCGGTAAAAAGTTAGTTTTAGATTTGGCATTTCAAATTAATTCTCAATGTAAAGAAAAATAATTCCATTTTTAATTGAAAATGATACGAAATTTATTAATTTGAAATTTTCCTATATTCCCCAACAAACGTGGCAAAATATAAAAAAATTTATTAATCTGGAAAATTTTTCGAATCATTATCATTTTTTTTTATATCGTCCCCATAAACCTGACAGAGAACTCGGGAATTATTTTAACTCGGGAATATCTTTATTTTATTGAAAATCATTATCTTTTTCAAAACATTTAAAAAAATATGAACATGAATATATGTGACATAGTAAAGATTATATAACAAAGTCTAGATAATATAATGCAACCTAAATGAGATGATATAATTTAAATGGCATAGCATATTCTAGATGAAATGAAATATCCTAAGTATCATGATAGATTCTAAGTGAAATGAAATGACCTAGGTAACATGATATATTCTAAATGAAATGAAATATCCTAAGTGACAAAACTTATTCTTTATGAAATAATATGTCCTAAGTAACATGAAATATTCCAAATGAAATGAAATATCCTAAGTGACTTGATATTCTAAATGAAATGAATGTAACCTAAGTAAAATAATATATTCTAAATGACATGAAGTGACTATGAAACCTAAAATAATGTTATCATGGAATATGCATAAAAATAAAAATAATAATGCATGAACATAGTATATGCTAAATGATGTAACAAAAAATAGATGACTAAATAAAAAGCATAAGATAACATGAAATATTCAAAACCATATGAAAAATAATGACACCATAGAATATAAATCAAAATAATAACAATACCATAGAAATCATCGTAGCAATATATATATATATATATATATATATTATACAATATGCATGAATATGGAAGATGCAATGCATGAAAGTGTACTTTTTCCTTTAATTAAGGAAATCCGTATATCTAAAAAGATATCCGGTTACCTTAGGAAAATATATCAAATGAAATCTTCTAAAATCAAAATACTTTGCGATTTGTTTGAAAACAATTTTGAAAGAACTTGAATGAAGATTAAAACCCTAGTCGAACCACCCTTTTAAAATAGCTCTAATTTCCTAAGTTTGAAATCCCGAACTTGACCACCCTTAACACGAGCTTAAAAGAATCATTTTTAAAGTTTAAAAAGGCTTAGAAACCAAGCTAGGACAATAGCTAAAGTTCTAACCAACCCCCTCTAAATGCCTTAGACAAAATCAACAATTGTTTTTTTTTTTTTTAAATTCAAATCTGCCTTTACTATCCAGTTTTAAAACATGATTTTTTAACCTATTTTTAAAAATTCAAAAAAATCTAAAAAAATACTGAAGACTCAAGACATGTAAAAATACACTAGAAACAATTGGCTTAATTTTTTGATTAAACATGACTTCCCAGAAAAATTGGGAAAGTCCGAGTAGTGGGTGAAAAACTGTTTTGCCAAAACATATTTTTTGCCTTTGATAAAATCATTTAAAAATCAAAGTAAAAATGTTGGAGACTCTCCTAAAGACCTACAAACAGTAGCTAAAACATCTAAAAATTTAGATAAAAATTGGCTACGTAAAAAAAATCACAGAGGTAGGATAATCAATTTGACAATTCTTTAATTTTCCACAAGTATGCTCAAGTGAGCATGACTTTGAGCCATTGATTGGCCTAAGTCATAAATCATGTGGCATGACATGAGATGCATCAACATACAACCAATTGAATGCATGAAATGCATGATTTAAAACCTAAATGATGTGGGAAATGCATGGCATGCATAATATAGCCTAGACCTTACAAACTTGCATGGCAATAAATGTAATCCAAACCTAAGTATGCATGAGATGCATAATAATGCAAATGAGACTTAGACCTAAAGTGACATGAAATGCATGGCAATACAAAGTGACCTAAGGCCTAAATAGCATAGTAATGCATGGCAAGACCAATATGATCTAGACCTTATATGCATGAGAATATGCATGGCAATATAAAGATGGCCTAGACCTAAAATGTCTTGAGAATGCATGAAAATGTCATGAACATATAATGACCAATAAACCTAATATTAATGCATGAACAAACAGAAACTAATACACAATCTCATGGTATAGTAATGCAAAGCAATGGCACCTAAACAAAATGCAAATGCACACACAAGGCAAGAAACACATGCAAAGACCGAATGGCTCCCAAATAACCTAATGCAATCCAATCTAGCCAATAACACAAACACATGGCAAACCAAATCAAAATATACAATGTTATGGCATAAAATGCAAACCTATCAACTAAACAAAATAAAAATGCACACACAAAGCGAAAAAGGTCATGTTGGCCGAATGGTCCTCAAATAACATGGTATAATCCTAGCTAGCAAATAACACAAACACATGGTAGCAAACATGATAATAATGCAAATATAGTGACTAACATAACTCATGAACATATCAATGACAATATAACAAACATATGGCATGGTCTAAATATGTAAACATAAATGGAAGCATACTAAGCAAGTTAACACACAAAAAAATGCAAACATGGTCATTTAAACATGTCATAGCCGAATAGTCTTATAAACCTAGCATGGTATTTCCACAAACACATGGCATGATGTATTGTTAAACTACCACAATCAAGCTAACCTACCACAAATCAAGCTAATCTAACACAAGTAAGCTAACCTACCATAATAGATCTCATGAACAAGATCAAAAATAAAATCATCTAAAAGAAGGAAGACCATTCGGCCATTGTAAAAAAAATAAAATGAAAACATGTTTTTTTTTTATATTTTCTTTAAAAAACAAAATAGTAGCTATTTAGAAACAAGTTCATTTCATAAAAAAGAAAAAATATCAATCAAAAAACAAGATCATGTCAATAAAATATGAAAAAACCATGAAAGAACATAGCTACATTGCTATAGCTTTCCAAATCAAGAAGAAAACAAGCCAAAACCCTTATTTTCCTTCTCCTTTTTTCTCCTCTCTTTTTCCTTTCTTTTTTCTCCTATTTTCTCCTTAGCTACTGCCTCTTTCCAGCATTCAAACTTCCAGAAAAAATCTGAATTCCCCCTCTAAAGCCTTGGCCGAATGGCCCCCTTCTAGAAGCAAGATGGTTATTTTTTTCATCCAATGGCTATCACTTCAAGATGTTTTCTATGTAAAATTCCCACCATTAGATTAGAATAATAAGCCCCTAAATGTATGATGTCATGGAGATGATGTCGTAAATAGGATCATAAATATGACATCATCCCTCTCCAACCATTGGTCCATGTGTTGCAAATTCAAAGGCTTGATCACAAAAATAACTCCATTCCTCTTCTCTCTTGGCCCTTAGATGAAATGGCTCAGCAAAATTAATCTCCATCATGGGATTGGCTGATTTCCCTCTTAAAATCCAGCCCAATTCCATTGAAAGAAAAGCTTTTTTCGGTTTCATCGACAAAATGACCTTTTTGACCCCCGAACCTAAATAAATAGTAAATGGACTCCAAATTCGAATTTTATTTTTTCAATACTTCTGAAATAATAAAAAATTGAATTCTGAAAGTTTTCAAATTTTTTCGAGCCCATTAGCTATTTTTTTGGATTTTTCTTCGAAAATTGCCATTTTGTGCAACCGAATTTTCACCATTCTTAAATGAACTCTGAATCTAGATTTTTCTTCACCAATATCTTCCAAATAAATTAAAAGTGTTATCTGGAATTTTTCATAACTTTTGGAACTCATTTGCTATTTTTTGGGATTTATCTACTTGAATTTTAGCATAGTGGGTCCAAGATTTGCCATTTTGCAAATGAGCTCCGAATCCAGATTTTCTTTTGCCAATCTCTCCAAAATAATTTAAGAATAAGATATGCAAATTTTTAGAATTTTTGGAGCTCATTTGGTATTTTTTCGGGATTTATCCTTTTAAATTTCTGCATAGTGGGCTCAGGATTTGGCCATTTTGCAAACGAATTTCGAATCCAGATTTTCTTTCGGAAATCTTTCCGAAATGATTTAAGAATGAGATCTGCAAATTTTTAGAATTTTTGTAGTTCATTTACTATTTTCCCCAAATTTTTGAATTTTGCCTATTTGCCTCCAAAGCCCAATTTTGCTCAAAACAAGTTCGATTTTTAGATTTTCATTTTCTGGGCCTTTTTCATATATTGAATTGGAGTTGGTCCAAAAAGGCCCAATTTTTATGATCAAATTCACTTTCGTTTTGATTTTTCCTATTTTCAGTATAGGGAATCTCCTCATTTTTTCGTTTTTCCTCCAATCGACTCTTTTCTCGAAATTTCTTTGAACTGAGCCTTGGGCTATCCTTGTTTACTCACTCCTCCTCAATTAGGGGCTTTAGTTTTACCGAATCGAGCCATTTTTGCAATTTTCCCAATTTTCACCAAAATCCACTAAAAACCCTAATTCTCGGTTTTCTTCCGAATTGGCTTTTCCTTCAATTTTTTCTGCTAAGTAGCTTCTCCATTACCCGTAGTCAGTGCTTATCTTTCATTTGGAACCTTCAATTTTGACCAATTTGATCGTTTAAGCACTTTTCCTCAAATTTCCCAAACTAGGGTTTCCTTTCTACTGAATCTCCGTAACCCAACTTTCGAACTCCATATCTTTCAATGTAGACCTCGAATTATCAAAATTCTTTCACCATTTTTCAATTGAACTTCAAATCTCGATTTTGAAAGTGGGTTGACTTTTTCAGTAGTTGACTTTTTGGGGTTGACTTTTTCAAGGTTGACTTTTTCAATTTTAAGTTTTTATCCTTGCCTTCTTAGACTTAAGTCTCGGAGTACCACCTGCAGGATGAGAAAAGCCTTTTTGCATTCTGAAACATCAATTTAGGAAGAAAACATACCTGATTTAGTGGTCCGGACAAAATTAGGTGTCTACAATATGCATGTAATGGATGTATATTTGCATGTGTATAATATACATTTTATTAAGAAACTTGATAATAGGTTATACATATAGATATATGAAAAAATATTTGAAAAATCACTACGCCAAATTTGACATATAACAGCATTTGTGAAGTGTTGTGAAAACTAAAAAAACTGTTGCTGTAAGATAAGACAGCATTTTTTCATGTGTTGTATATGTGGCCGTAGCCTTATGACTTTAGTAGCATTTTTACATATGTATAATAACACTTATCAAAATGCTGCTATTTCTACTTTACAACTTTTCAAGACCTTTTGCATGCATTTTTCAATTGTTGTAAAAGATCTCAATGATAGCAATTATAAGTGCTACCAAAAGCATTTTTTATATGAAAACATATATAACATCACATGTCAAATGTTTCTAAAACTTTTAAGAATACTGTAATTATTGACCATTATAATATATAACAGTAATATGCAAAATGCTGCCAAAATGTTGTCTTTGCTATTTTTAACAACATTTGAGCAATGTTATAGAAAAAATGCTATCTAATACTAGTTTTGGCATAGTGAATATTGGTAAACTCGAAACAGTATGCCAAAATACACCGATACCGATACGTACCTATTGGATTTTTTGGTGTCGGGTCCACCCATAATGGGTGGTACGTGACCCAAGATATATAAACCGCATGAAGCAGTTACATAACAAAAAAGTCATACCTGTCCATGCCATGAATAACTACCAAAAGGGCAGTTCAAAAGTTGATTCGGCTAAGAGACAAAAGAAAAGATTAAAAGGAAGAAACAACTTCCTTTATAGAGATTACTGAATTCGGCTGTAGCCATGAAGAGAAAAATGGTGAAGAATGAATTAATAACATTTTCATTTGGCTACAAAAGAACAATGCTTTATTCAGTCATAGAGGTGATCAATTCGGCCATAATGAATGGGAAAGAAAAGCTTCCCTTCGGTAGTTATTAATCCATTCGATCATGGTAGAATAGGTCGTGAGAAATAAGTTTCTCTAAGAACCGAAACAATACTCAATCTCTTTGCATTCTCGAAGAATTTAGTGCTGTGGCAAATAGACAATTTTCGTAACGTGATCTTGTCTCCGACCAGTGAACCAAAATCGGGTTCCGTATCGAACAACCCTGTAAGTTATTTAATTTTGCATTTATTATAGATTATTTAAGTGATAATCGTCATTGGTATCAGAGCCTGTAGGTTTTCATTTCTGGTGTACTTGTTTAAGAACAAGAACATATACCTGTTTAAATCGAGTTTCTGGTGAAATGCTTAAATCCACCGGAACACGTTCGGGTTTCATGGATTATTATACAAATGTGTATACGACCATAAAACTTGCGTAATGTAACAGTTTTGGATTTGTTGGATCCTAGGTTCGGTTTCAGAAATTATGATTTTTTTTTATGAAAACCGAGATCGAAAATCGTAACTTTTTGAATTTAAAATAAATTATTTTTTAAAATGACAAATGATCAAATTTTACCTATTTTATTTGATCTTAAATTTTTTATTCAAGTCTTGGAAGTCCTAATAACACAAAATTGATTAAATTTATTTTTTAATCATTATAAATTTTGTATTATGAATATGTTTTATGAAACATATTTTTCTGTATTTCTTATAGAAGAAAATACCGAGAATTGTCCGGACTTCGATGGTCATGAGGACCATGACATAATTTCTAAGAGTTGGTAGTTTGCTATGACGACTATATAACTACCAAATGGATCCAAATGATAATGTTATCGAACACATCATTACTGTTAATGAGAAAATCCAAAAGTTTATTTGAAGTGGGAATATACTAATAAGAAGTTGTCGTAATAAATATATGGTGTTACGAAAACACACTTCTTACTCCGAGACAAAAAGATCTTCTTAACGATTTTTGGATGTCTAAGACGGAGAAAAGGCCACATCGAGGATTATGAAACCTTAATTAAAACTTTTGACAAAGTGTATGTGATGGGGGCTGTAGACACCAAATTTTATCCGAACCACTAAAACAGTTATGTTTTCTTCCTAAATTGATGTTTCAGAATACAAAAAGGCTTTTCTCATCCTGCAGGTGGTACTCTGAGACTTAGTCTAAGAAGGCAAGCATAAAAAGTCAAACTTAAAAAAGTCAACCCCAAAAAAGTTAGCCCTAAAATGTCAACTACTAAAACATCAACCTATTTCAAAATGAAGATTTGAAGTTCAATTGAAAAATGGTGAAAGAATTTTGATAATCCGAGGTCTACATTGAAAGATATGGAGTTCGAAAGTTGGGTTACGAAGATTAAATAGAAAGGAAACCCTAGTTCGGCAAATTTGGGGAAAAGTGCTTAAACGATCAAATTGGTCGGAATTGAAGGTTCCAAATGAAAGATAAGCACTGGCTATGGGTAATGGAGATGCTACTTGGAAGAAAAACTGAAGGAAAAGCCAATTCGAAAGAAAATTGAGAATTAGGGTTTTTGGTGGATTTTGGTGAAAATTGGAAAAATTGCAGAAATGGCTCTATTCGATAAAACTAAAGCCCTTAATTGAGGAGGAGGAAGTAAACAAGGATAGCCCAAGGCTCAGTTCAAAGTAATTCCGAGAAAAGAGCCGATTGGAGGAAATACAAAAAAACGAGGAGATTCCTAATACTGAAAAGAGGAAAAATCAAAACGGAAGGGAATTTGATCGTAAAAATTGGGCATTTTTGGACCAACTCCAATTCAATATATAAAAAAGCCCTAGAAAAAGAAAATCTGAAAATCACTCAGACTTGTTTTGAGCAAAATTGGGCTTTGAAGGTAAAAGGGCAAAATTGAAAAATTTGGGGAAAATAGTAAATGAGCTCCAAAAATTTTGAAAATTTAAAGATCTCATTCTTAAATTATTTGGAAGAGATGTGTGAAATAAAATCTGGATTCGGAGTTCATTTGCAAAATAGCTAAATCCCGGGCCCACTATGTAGAAATTCAAAAGGATAAATCCCGAAAAAATAGCAAACGACTTCCAAAAATTCTAAAAATTTGCAGATCTCATTCTTAAATTATTTGGAAGAGATTGGCGAAATAAAATCTGGATTCGGAGATCGTTTGCAAAATGGCTAAATCCCAGGCCCATTATGTAGAAACTCAAGCAGATAAATCCCGAAAGAATAGAAAATGAGCTCCAAAAATTCTAAAAATTTGTAGATCTCACTTTTAAATTATTTGAAAGAGATTGGTGAAGAAAAATCCAGATTTGGAGCTCGTTTACAAAATGGTAAAAGTTCGGGTGCCCAAAAGGGCAATTTTGGAAGAAAAATCTAAAAACATAGCAAATGGGCTCGAAATTTTTTGATAACTTCTAGAATTCAATTCTTTTTATTATTTTGGAAGTATTGAAAAAGGAAAATTTAAATTTGGAGTCTGTTTGCTATTTATTTAGGTTCGGGGGTCAAAAATATCATTTTACCAAAGAAAACCGAAAAGAGCCTTTTCTTGCATTTTAAAAAAATGAAGCATGGACTGGAAGGTGAAAGGTCAACCAGCCAAGGCCCAAAAGAGGGCAGATATTTTCTAATTTTTCATCAAAGGGCCAAGGGTGAAGAGGAAGGTAGTTATTTTTGTGATCAAGCATTTGAATTTGCAACACATGGACCAATAGATGGAGGAGGATGATGTTATATTTATAACCCTATTTATGGCATCATCTTCATGACATCATAATTCAAGGGCTGATCATTCTAATGTAATGGCGAAAATTTTACATAGAAAGCATCTTGAAGTGATAGCCATTGGATGAAAAATAACCACCTATTTTCTAGATAGAATACCAACCGGCCAAGGCTATAGAGAGGGGTCTCTTCTTCATTTCATTCACACTTGCTTGGCTGATTTCTCTCCATTTTTGAAAATCAAAAAGAAAAGTTTAGAAAGTAAGAGGAGGAAAAGCTTGCAATATAGCTTTTAGAGGTAGCTAAAAGCACCATACTCTTGCACTTTCCTTACATTTCCATTCTTGATTTGCTGTTGTCATTGATATTTTGGTGATTTTTCTTTTGATTTTGAAATAAGTGTTTTTAAGCTTCTACTTCAAGTTCTTCTTTATACTTTCTTTAAAAAAGCTTTGAAATTTTTTTTCCTCCATGTTTGGAAGCGGCTGAATGGTCCTTTTTTTTGTTTATGTTTGATTTTTGCTTTTTGTTTCATGTTGTTGGTGATGTCTAGCATGTTTTTTGATGTTTTCTATTTTTTTTAAATAATAAAAACATGGAGCTTGCTTTGATCTTTTTACTTACTTCTATTTTTGATTTTATCAACTTGTTTTCATGTTTACTTTCCTTGTTTACATTTTTTATTTTCTGTTTTCAACATATTTGAGTTGTTCATGATTTGCATTTCATTATACTATGTGTTTGTGAAAATGTCTAGTCTTATTTCATGCCTTCACTACATGTTTGCATGGTTTAGCATGATTCTTTTTATCCTTGCATGTTAGTATGTCATGTGTTTGTCAAAATGCCATGATTATTTTGAGCTAGAGTCCATTCGGCTTCTTCACATTTTTATGCTTTGCATGTGTATTTTCATCATGCTAGTTGATAGGTTTGCATTTCCTTGCTATGATTTTGTGTGTTTTGATTTAGTGTGTCATGTGTTTGTTAAAATGCCATGATTATCTTGAGCTAGAGTCCATTCGGCTACTTCAATTTTTGTGCTTCCTATATGCATTTTCATCATTCTAGTTGATAGGTTTGCATTTCCATGCCTTTACTTTGTGTGTTTTGGTTTAGAATGCTATGTGTTTTTGTTATTTCCATGCATTCATTAGGTCTAGGTTTTTCTTTCATTGCCATGCATTTCATGCATTTTAGACTTAGATTGCATTAAATGCCATGCAAGTTCATTTTTGGTCTAGGTTACATTCTATATGCCATGCATTTTTCATGTCATTTAGGTATTAAATCATGCATTCAATTTGCTGTATTTTCATGCATTTCATATCATACCACATGATTTATGACTTAGGCCAATCAATGGCTCAAAGTCATGCTCACTTGAGCATACTTGTGGAAAACTAAAGAGTTGTCAAATTGATTATTCTACCTTTGTGATTTTTTTTACTTAGCCAATTTTTGTCTAACTTTTTAAAAGTGCAGCTACTGTTTGTGGGTCATTAGGAGAGTCTCCAACAGTTTTACTTTCATTTTTTAAATGATTTTATCAAGGGCAAAAAAAAACAAGTGTTTTGGCAAAATAGTTTTTCACTCAGTACTCAGACTTTCTCAATTTTTCTGGGAAGTCATCTTTAATCAGAAAATTAAGACAATTTTTTTACGTATAGTTTTACATGTTCTGAGTCTTTATTATTTTTTTTTAGATTTTTTGAATTTTTAAAAATAGATAAAAAATTTGTGTTTTAAAACTGGATAGTAGAGGCAAATTTGAATTCAAAGGAAAAACAATTGTTGAATTTGGCTAAGGCATTTAGAGGGGGTTGGTTAGAAACTTTAGCTACTATCTTAGGGTAGTTTCTAAGCCTTTTTAAATGTTAGAAATGATTTTATAAACCTCGGGTTAAGAGTGGTCAAGTTCGGGATTTCAAACTTAGGAAATTAGAGCTATTTTAAAAGGCTAGTTTGGTTAGGGTTTTATTTTTAATCCAAGATTTTCAAAATTGTTTTCAAACAATCACAAAGTATTTTGATTTTAGAAAATTTAATTTGATATATTTTCCTAAGGTATCCGGATATCTTTTTAGATATACAGATTTCCTTAATTAAAGGAAAAAATACATTTTCATGCATTGCATTTTCCATGTTCATGCATACTATATAATATGTGATTTTTGCTATGGTAATTTCTATGATATTGTTATTATTTTGATTTATTTTATGGTGTTACGTTGATTGTTATATTGTTTTGAATATTAAATGCTATCCTATGCTTTTTATTTAGTTATTTATTTTTGTCACATTATTTAACATATACTATGTTCATGCATTATTATATTTTATTTTCATGCATATTACATGATAGCATTATTTTATGTTTCATGTCATTTCATGTCACTTGGATTATATTCCATATCATTTAGATTATGTCATTTAAAATATGCCATATCATTTAAATATGCCATGTCATTTAAAATATGCCAATATCATTTAAATATGCCATGTCATTTAAATCATATCACTTCTTTTAGAATATTATCATGATACTTAGGATATTGCATTCCATTTAGGATATATCATGTCACTTAGGTTATATTCATTTCACTTTGAATATATTATGACACTTAGGTTATATCATTTAATTAAATTATTTCATGTCATCTTTATTATGTCACACATTTTCATATTCATATATATTTTTTAAAATATGTTTTAAAATAAGACAATGATTTTCAATAAAATAAAGATATTCCCGAGTTAAAATAATTCATGAGTTCTCTGCGGGGTTTGCTGGGGAGGATATCATCAATTATCATTAATAACGGAATATCTTCTTTAAAACGAGAATGATTCGAAAAATTTTCCAAAATAATAAAAATTTCTATATTTTGCCACATTTGTCGAGAAATATAGGAAAATTTTGAATTATTAAATTATTTCCAATAAAAATGGAATTATTTTTCTTTAAATTGGGAATTAACTTGAAATACCAAATTTAAAATTGACTTTTTATCGAGACTTGAGATAACACACAATTAATAAGGTACCGTTTTTATACGGGCGTTGTGGGGTGCTAATCCTTCCCCGCACGTAACCAAGTCCCGAACCCGCTTTATTTGATTTTCACTGGTTTAAAACGCATACTTGAAATTGGTTTTAAAAATGTTTTAATTAATTTTAAAATATTTTACAAAATCTGTTTTAATAGGTGGCCGATCACACCTAGCTAAAAAAGATTGGTGGCGACTCCATGTCTTTTTCAAGGTCATTTTCATAACCTTTATTTTTCAAGAGGAATTAAGTCGACTTTTCCTCGGGTTTTTTAATGTCACGCTTAACGAATAATAAAGTCTTGTGATGAGGCTTGTTATTTTTTAGGTTGCGACAGCTTGGCGACTCCACTGGGAACATTTAGGGAGTCAGGCCTAGAATTAGTCGTGTGTTATCAAAGTCTCGATTTTTTGTTGGTTTAATTGTTATTTAATTTTAATTCGCACATTTTTTTAAATAAGGGGAATTTCAAAAATAATAAAACGCTTTTAAATATGTCCATATTTTATGTGCATACATATTATTATTGTTCTCTGGTTATTTTGGTGCATATATCTATTTATTGATTAATTGATATGTTGTTTAGTCTTATCGGGGTATTTAGAATAAGGGTTGTAGAATAGGTGGTGAAAGGTATGTTGTTCCTCCTCACACACTACACTTGCATTTGCATAACATGAGCTCTATACCCGAGTTTCGTCCCTTTAAGTGGAAGTAAAGTAGCTACGCTCTCGTGATGATCCTCCGCATGGGCTAGCAAAATACTTCCGGAGTATAAATTACCTAGGCTCTCGTGATGATCCTCCGCATGAGCTAGGGAAATATACTCTAACGAATTGAACCCGCTTTTATCAGGGTGTCTTACTAGCCTTCACAGGCGACAGTGAGGAACAATTTGGGGCCTTTTAGAACTTCATTCACCCACATATAGTGAACCATAGAGCCAACATAGGCGAAGCTCTGCTAAAATTTTGATAGGTATACCAGAGTTAGGAACACATGGAGGGATACTTCTAACCTTTTATTACCTATTTTATAAATTTTGTAAATCAGGACAATGATGAAGGCACATCGTTTTGCCCATGACAGATTCGATACCCCGTCCCAAAGACGTCGTAATGCCGAATTTTCATTGGGATATCTTATTTACTTTATATTTCTTGTTATGATTTGATTTCTTCACCTTTACTGACTCGTTTCTTTTTTTTTCATGCATTTTTTGTGTCATCATAATATATAGGGAAAGTTATTGGCCTCAAGATCATCTTCAATCAAAAGGGCTTTCATGAAGGGTCAGGCTAGTTCGATAGTGGAAGAGTATGCAGGGGTACGACAATGGTCGGAGTCAGAACAACGAAGAGATGGGGATTGTTTAAAAGAGGGATATATATCAGTATTACCAGAATGGGTAGAGTTAGATATCCGGTAAAATGATCTCCGAGGGTTGATAAATATTTGGAGTCAATGGGATGTGTCAAAAAATAGGATTTGCACTCAGATATATGGTATATAGCATTGTTGATACCAGTCAGGATTAATAACGTGTTGATTCGGGCTATGGTATATTTCTGAAATCCTGCTTACCGATGCTTCACCTTCAACAAGAAAGACATGACACCGACTATAGAGGAATATTCGGCTTTGTTACGTATTGAGGATGCTATCCCTGATCAGATTTATTTAAAGGATTCAAAGACATTAGTGTTTAAGAAGAAGTTAGCTAGGATTGTGGGAATGGACAGTAAATAGGTCGATGGTCATGTGGTTAAGAAAGGGAAAAATGAGTGTATTCCTTGGGATGCCCTCTAATCTTTGATCCGAGGTCACTCGAATAGAAAGATTGCTAAGGATATTTTTTCTTTAGCTATATATGGTTTGGTTATCTTCCTAGGGACACTAGGACGTGTCGAGTTGGCCATAGTTGACCTTTTTGAGAAGTTAAGACATAAGATAGATCCGTCTCCAGCCATCCTAGCAGAAACTATTCGATCTTTGAACTTTCACAAAAGGGAAGGAAAATGATGATTTAGGGGATGTATGCAGCTTCTCTATGTTTGGATTTAGAGTCATTTTTGGAAAAGGGAGGATGTTTCTTTCAAACCATATTTGAAAACCCTAGTACTGATCAATGAGTTCCTTAAGATAGATTTGCCCGAAGACAGAAATGAAGAGCAGTGGATCAACCTGTTCCGAAATCTTAAGGGTGAATTAATAACTTGGAGAGCTCTATAGATGATTCCTATGCCGATATTATACAAATGTGGAGACAAGTCAGGCGTTCCACTACTCGTAATTTGGGGAGCCGTGAGCTACGCACATCTGTTGGTGCAAAGACAGGTTGAATCTCAGCAGTTTACACCTGTGACTCACGGACTGGGTCTATTAGAGTTCACCTATGGAGAAGAGGGTTACTCAGGATAGGTGCAGGGAATAATTGAAGCATGGAAAAAGACTCATCGGATAAAGGTAGCCAGATATGCCGACATCGTCACACCCGACTACCTAGCATGGAGAGAAAGGAGGATTAATGATAGGTTGTTGACATCTAATGGGGAAGAAGTCCAATCTATGAGTTCACCACCAAAGGAAGTGCCATCGGAGTTAGAAATCGCAAAGTCATAATTTGGAAAAGAAAAGGACCAAATGAGCAAAGGGATTGCCAGACTTTAAAAGGAGATTGTGGACATGAAAAATAGGGAAATAGCTCGTGAAAGAGAAATGGAAAAGATTAAGAGATAAAAGGATACTGTCAAGGGCAATCTTTAGGAATTGCACTTGGAAAACAAAAGTTATCGCTTCGAGCTCAGATTTGAAGGGACTCTCAAGACTTCCGGGGAATGAGAGCAAGAAGTCAAAAACCTTAAGAAGGAGAGTAACTATTGGAAAGAGAGAGCGAAGCATGAAGAAATCCGAGCCAATCAGCTTGAGAAGGAAGCTAAGGAAAGCCTACACAGTGATGTTTCTGCTAGTATGTCAAAGGGCCATGAACATATAGGGGTCAGATTGAAGAGTAAGGCAATCAAAAGGGGACTGTGACAGAAAGTCCAAGATCCGAGGGAGTTACTATAGGACTAGTATTTTGTAACAGCATTTTGAATTTGAATAGGCAAATTATCAGATTATCTTAAGCAGTGACCTTTTTATTCTATCTTTGATGTATTTAGTTGCAGGAAATGAATGAAAGACCGTTTGGTTGGAATTATCCCGTGGCCAATACTTTCAAATGCATTCAACATTCATTTGTTCTTTCCTTTATATTTTTTTTGTTCATTCATAAATTTATTCATATTTATAATCATTCATTCATTCTTTATAATTATCCATTCATATTCATACACTTAGTCATTCATTTATTTGTCGATTCATTTATTCTTTATAATTTTTCATTTGTTCATTCATTAACATTTAGTCATTTATTCATTCATTCATTTTTTATAAAACATAAAACAAATGTGTCAATAAATTCTAATTCATGGTTTTCAAAACTAAAGGTACAATTGCTTGCACTCTGAAAGAATCGGATTTTCGAGACCCTTACAACACCCGATCTCAAGCTAGAATCATGGAGAATGATCAGCTAACTAGAATTGAAAGAATGGAAAGAACTCAAAGGAAACTGCAGTAACAGTTGGCTAAGTCTCAGGAGGAGTCACGGGAACAAATGGCCAAACTCATGGAAATGATGAATACCATGATGAGGCAGAAATGGCCAGAGGAAAATTCAGTTATAGGTATGGGGGCAGTGAACCAGGAAGGCCGACTTGAGGTGGTGCAGCTGAACGGCCAGACAACCTAGCATGTGGGAAATAAACTTCGAACTGGGGCAGCATCCTATGTTTACATCCAACCAGTGGGTGAAGCACAAAATTTTGGTCTTGGGAAGGGAAACATTGGGGTTGACCCAATTGATGTTAAAGTTCCAGACTTTGAGGAACTGGCTGAAAAGGAAAAGGCAAAGATGACTGAGCTAAAGAAGGTTGAAATGGAAGAATCCCATAAAAAATATCAACTGCTGGAGGAGAGGCTAAGGGCAGTTGAAAGGGCAAAGTTATTTGGCAGTCTGGATGCTGGAGAGATGAGTCTAGTACATGGTCTGGTAATTCCCCCAAAGTTCAAAGTACCAAATTTTGAGAAATATAATGGGACTACTAACCCATTAGCACATATGACCATGTACTGCAGAAAAATGACAGGGCTCGATGATGATGAAAAACTGCTTATCCACTGTTTCCAAGATAGCTTGACAGGGTCTGCAACCCGATGGTATAATCAACCGACTCACACTAAGATTCGTTCGTGGATGGATTTAGCCAAGGCTTTCATGGAGCATTATAAGCATGTATCTAATATGGTACCTGACAGGCTGTCACTATAGAACATTGGAAAGAAGACAACTGAGAGTTTCAAGGAATAATCACAAAGGTGGAAGGATCTGGCTACACAAGTGCAACCCCCTTTAACTTGCAAAGAAACTATAGTGCTTTTCATCAATAACTTGAAATGACCATATTATGATAAATTGGTGGGGAGTGCCACCAAGGACTTTGCAGATATGGTGATATCTGAGGAGATGATAGAGTCTGCCATTAAGAATGGGAAAATGGAAGGGGGTGAGTCTGCTACTTCGGAGAAGGTATTCCCTTCTAAGAAGAAAGAGGAGACCCACGCAGCTAGTTTCAACCAATATCCCTATGCACCTCCTACACCACATATACCTCGCAGGCCTTATACTCTTTCTACATCTTATGCATCTCTTACACCCTACACACCTTACCCGGGGTATAATCCTTACTACCCCAATGTGAACCACCTTACTCAAAATCCATTCCCCTATACCAATATACCACAACAGCCTTTTCCAATTGGCGTGTCCCCATAGATAAACCTTCCCTGAAACACTATCCCAAACGCCTAGAATATAGTGCATAATGACTAACGTTCACCAAGGAATGATAAAAAACCTTCATTTGACTCGATCCTACCACTTATGGTGAGCTATATCCTAAACTGTTGCAGGGTCAACTTGTTGCCCCTGTATACCTCAAACCTCTGACATCGCCATACCCAATGTGGTACAACGCAAATGCTAACTTCGCGTATCGCGCGAGGATTCAAGGACATACGACTGAGGATTGCCTTGCCTTTAAAAAGAAAGTCCAAATTCTGATCAACTCTGGGGTTGTGAAGTTTGGGACAAGGAATGGGGCGAATATAGCAGGAAATCTATTGCATGATCATGCTAAGATTCATGTAAATGCAGTATTTACAGGGGAAAAGAGAAGGTTGAAAAGGTATGTCAGTGAAGTCAAGACTCCAATGATAAAAGTGTGGGTCGAAATGGTGAAAGAAGGAATGGTTGAGGATAAAGACAATTTAAAAATGGTTGCAAACAAGGTGGAGAATTGGTGCCCGTTCCATGGATGTAAAGGTCATATCATACAAGAATGCAAAGACTTTCTGGCTAAAGTCCAAAAGATGATGGATGAGGGGGAAGCCCAGTTTTACGAAGAAATAGATGAGGAAGTAGAGGTTATTGAGGATGCAGCTGGCTATAGGATAGGATGACCTTTGATCATCTATTACTATGAACCATAGGAAAACGTTATGCCAATTGTTGAGGAAATTATGACTAAACTAATCTAGATTTGCCTTCTTCTTTTTCATACAAGAAAAACAAAGCTGCACGGTGGAAGTATGACTGCAGCATGGTTATGCCAGGGTCTTCGAGTCATCAAGATATCACAGGTGTGGAGCATTTAACTTGAAGTGGAAGGTGTTATGCCCTTGAGGTTGTTGAGCAGAGATCAATAAGAAAGGATAGAAGAATGGATAAAGGGAATAAGGCAGCTGAACCAATCCATATTGAGATGGATTCATCAAAAGAAATAGAGAGGGGGTCAGCCCCAGTTAACAAGATAAAAGTTTGTGAGTTTTTAAAATTCATAAAGCATAGTGAGTATAGTGTGGTTGAGCAATTGCAGCGTCAACCAGCAAGAATTTCAATCCTATCTTTGCTACTGAACTCGGAGCCATACGAAAATGCCCTGTTGAGAGTTTTGAATCAGGCATATGTGGCCAACAACATATCGATGGAGAAACTAGATAGACTGGTGGAAAACATTGTAGCAGACGATCACATCTATTTTAGTTATGATGAAATACCACCCAATGGTATTGGGTCAACAAAGGCTCTTCACATAACGACCATTTACAAGGGGCACATATTACCCAGGGTCCTTTTGGATAACGGTTCTTCATTAAATGTGATGCCCTTGGCAACCCTGTCCAAATTGCCAGTTGATATTTCTTATATGCTGCCAAGTTGCACGGTGGTTAGAGCCTTTGATGGAACTAGACGAGAGGTAATGGGAACTATTGAGGTTCCTCTGGAGATAAGTCCATGTACCTATAAGGTTGACTTTCAGGTCATGGATATTAATCCATCCTACAATTGCTTACTAGGGAGCCCTTGGATACATTCCGCTGGGGCAGTACCTTTATCTCTCCATCAAAAGTTAAATTTTGTAATGGAGGGGCACTTGATTAGTGTGTCAAGAGAAGAGGATATAATAGCTTCTGCATCTACTGAATCTCCTTACATTGAACCCAATAAAGATACTGTAGAATATTCTTTTCGATCTTTGGAGTTCGTAAACGCAGTATTTTTCACTGAAACACGAAGAATTACAAACACAAGGTTGTCCAAGAATGCAAGGTTAGGAGTAAGGACTACCGTGAGAAAGGGCTGTAGGGCTAGAAAAGGTCTTGGAAAGTATCTTCAAGGAATGGCCTGAGCAATTGAAGTAGTGGGAAAGAATGAATGGTATGGCCTAGGATATCTTTCGAAGGCCCATGAGAAGAGGAAACAAGTTGAAAAGAATCGACAAAGGAGGATGGCTTGTCTCGCGGATATGGATATTGAGTGGGAGCCTATGAATTTCCTACCAATCCTTCACAGCTTTCACTCAGCCGGTTTTCTATTTGGAGAAAAGATATTCTAATGATGTACTTATAATGATTGAGCAAGCTTTTGAAAGGTTCCATGTGAATAAAGGTGAGCAGATATAGGATATGGTGATCTGCATGACTGGGGAAGATGAAATGGAAAGTAAGAATGTAAACTAGATGGTGCAACCTTGTCCCCCAGGATATAGACTGACCAATTGGAATGCGACTGAGCTGCCCATAGTCTTTAAGTCTATTCCAAAGTAATACTTTTAAAAAAAACA
Source organism: Fremontodendron californicum (assembly GCA_030761205.1). Taxonomy (NCBI): domain Eukaryota; kingdom Viridiplantae; phylum Streptophyta; class Magnoliopsida; order Malvales; family Malvaceae; genus Fremontodendron; species Fremontodendron californicum. The sequence continues at coordinate 7,669,029 of JAULJL010000022.1, read as the reverse complement.
ATCTTAATTATCTTTTCCCAGAGATATTAAGAATTTTTTGGTAATGGGCTATTCAATTTGCTGTATTTTCAAGCATTTAATGTCATACCACATGATTTATGACTTAGGCCAATCAATGGCTCAAAGTCATGCTCACTTGAGCATACTTGTGAAAAACTAAAGAGTTGTCAAATTGATTATTCTACCTTTGTGATTTTTTTTACTTAGCTAATTTTTGTCTAACTTTTTAAAAGTGTTAGCTACTGTTTGTGGGTCTTTAGGAGAGTCTCCAACAGTTTTACTTTGATTCTTTAAATGATTTTATCAAAGGAAAAAAAAAAGTGTTTTGGCATAACAGTTTTTCACCCAGTACTCGGACTTTCCCAATTTTTTTGGGAAGTCATCTTTAATCAGAAAATTAAGTCAATTGTTTCCTGTGTAGTTTTACATGTTCTGAGTCTCCAGTATATTTTTTAGAGTCTTTTGAATTTTTAAAAATAGGTAAAAAAATTGTGTTTTATAACTGGATAGTAGAGGCAGATTTGAATTCAAAAGAAAAACAATTGTTAAATTTGGCTAAGGCATTTAGAAGGGGTTGGTTAGAAACTTTAGCTACTGTCTTAGGGTAGTTTCTAAGCCTTTTTAAACTTTAAAAATGATTTTATAAACCTCGGGTTAAGGGTGGTCAAGTCCGGGATTTCAAACTTAGGAAATTAGAGCTATTTTAAAAGGCTAGTTCGGTTAGGGTTTTATTTTTAATCCAAGATTTTCAAAATTGTTTTCAAACAATCACAAAGTATTTTGATTTTAGATATATTTTCCTAAGGTAGCCGGATATCTTTTTAGATATACGGATTTCATTAATAAAAGGAAAAAATACATTTTCATGCATTGCATTTTCCATGTTCATGCATACTATATAATAATTGATTTTTGCTATGATTTTTGCTATGATATTGTTATTATTTTGATTTATTTTATGGTGTTATGTTGTTTGTTATATGGTTTTGAATATTACATGATATCCTATGTGTAGACACCTAATTTTGTCCGGACCACTAAAACAGGTATATTTTCTTCCTAGATTGATGTTTCAGAATGTAAAAAGACTTTTTTCATCCAGCAGGTGGTACTCCGAGACTCAGTCTAAGAAGGCGAGCATAAAAAGTCAAACTTGAAAAAAGTCAACCCCAAAATGTCAATCTTGAAAAGTCAACTATTGAAAAATTCAACCCACTTTCAAAATCAAGATTTTAAGTTCAATTGAAAAATGGCGAAAGAATTTTGATAATCCGAGGTCTACATTGAAAGATATGGTGTTCGAAAGTTGGGTTACAGAGATTCAATAGAAAGGAAACCCTAGCCCGACAAATTTAGGGAAAAGTGCTTAAACGATCGAATTGTTCGAAATTGAAGGTTTCAAATGAAAGATAAGCACTGACTACGGGTAATGGAGGAGCTACTTGGAAGAAAAACTGAAAGAAAAGTCAATCCAGAAGAAAATTGAGAATTAGGGTTTTTGGTTGATTTCGGTGAAATTTGGAAGAATTACAGAAATGGCTCGATTCGGTAAGACTAAAGCCCTTAATGGATGAGGAGTGGTTAAACAAGGATAGCCCAAGGCTCAGTTTGAAAAAAATCTCAAAATCAAACTTGTTTTGAGCAAAATCAGGTTTTGGAAGCAAAAGGGCAAAATTGGAAAATATGGGAAAAATAGCAAATGAACTCCAAAAATTCTAAAAAATTTCAGATCTCATTATTAAATCATTTCGAAGAGATTGGCAAAGAAAAATCTTGATTCGGAGTTCGTTTGCAAAATGGCGAAATCCCGTGTCCCCTATGCAGAAATTCAAGAAAATAAATCCTGAAAAAATAGCAAATGAACTCCAAAAATTGTACAAATTTGCAGATCTCATTCTTAAATTAATTGGAAGATATTGGAGAAAGAAAATTCAGATTCGGAGTTCGTTTACAAATTGGCCAAATCCCGGGCCCACAATGTAGTAATTCAAGCAGATAAATCCCGAAAAAATACCAAATGAGTTCCAAAAATTATGAAAACTTCCAGATCATAGTTTTAAATTATTTGGAAGAGATTGGTGAATAAAAATCTAGATTTGGAGCTCGTTTAAAAAATGGTAAAGTTTGGGAGCACAAAAGGGCAATTTTGGAATAAAAAATCCAAATAAATAGCAAATGGGCTCAAAACATTTTGAAAACCTCCAGTATTCAATTTTTTATTATTTTGGAAGTATTGAAAAAAGAAATTTTGAATTTTGAGTCCGTTTTCTATTTATTTATGTTCGGGGGGCAAAAAGGTTATTTACCCAAGAAACTGAAAAGGGCTTTTCTTGCCTTTTAAAAAAATGAAGATTGGGCTGGAAGATAAGGGGTCAGCCGGCCAAGGCCCAAGGGTGGGCAAATATTTTCTGATTTTGAATCAAAAGGCCAAAAATGAAGAGGAAGGTAGTTATTTTTTTTTATCAAACCTGTAATTAAACCACATGGGCCAATGCATGAAGAGGGGGAATGTCAACATAATGGCTTAAGATTCTTGAACAGCTGTAATTGTGGATAGCTGATTGCCTAATCTAAGGGTGATAATTTCATATTTTAAACATCTTGGATCAATAGCCTTTGGATCAAAATTGGTTGGAAGAAAAAATGACAACATCCTAGGGGGATAAGGCCATTCGGCTAGTACAAGGGAGGGGTCACTCTCTTTTCATTTTGAGCTATTCACTCTCTATTTCACTCTTGTTTTGGCTGATTTTTCTCTCCACTGTTGAAAGGCAAAAAGAAAATTTTAGAAAAGAAAGTTAGAAGAGAAAAAGCTTGCAATATAGCTTCTAGAGGTTGCTTTAAGCACCATACTCTTGCACTTTTTTTGATTTTCCATTTTTGATTTGCTGTTTTCATTTGATATTTGGTGAGTTTCTTCTGATTTTGATTTTAAAACAAGTTTTTCTAATCTTTCTTTTCAAGTTCTTCCTTCGTGCTTTCTTGAAAAACTATGGAAAATCAATTTTTTTTATTTTTTCTCTAAATGGCCGAATGGCCTTATTTTTTTTTAATGGTTGCTGTTTTGCTTTTGTTTCATGTTGTTAGTAGTGTCTAACATGTTTTTGATTTTTCATATCTTCCTCAAATAACAAAATATGGAGCTTGTTTTAATGTTGTTGCTTATTTACCTCTATTTTTTATTCCTTCATCTAGTATTCATGTTTGTTTTCCTTGTTTTTACATTTTTAATTTTATGTTTTCAACATTTTTGTGTTGTTCATGATTTGCATTTTACTATGCTAAGTGTTTGTTAAAATTCTAGTCTTGTGCATGCCTTTACTTCATGTTTACATGGTTTAACATGTTTCTTTTTTAGCTTTGCATTTTAGTATGTCATGTGTTTGTGAAAATGTCATGCTAGGATTTCATCACATTGAGCATATAGACCATTCGGCCACCCCTATCTTTTAAGCTTTGTGTGTGCATTTTTGTTATGTTAGTTGATAGGTTTGCATTTTCATGATATTTGGTTATGTATTTTATTTAAGCATGCTATATGTTTGGGTTATTGCCATGCATTCTTTAGGTTTAAGATTGGTTTGCTTTGCCATGCATATTCATGCATTTTAGATGTAGGTTGCATTAAATGCCATGCAAGTTCATTTAGGTCTAGGTCATTTTATTGATGCCATGCATTTTTATGTCATTTAGGTTTTAAATCATTCATTTCATGCATCATATTTGCTATATTTTCATGCATGTCATGTCATTGCCACTTGATTTATGACTTAGACCAAACAATGGTTCAAAGTTATGCTCATTTTGAGCATACTTGTCGAAAATTAAAGAGTTGTCAAATTGATTATTCTACCTTTGTATTTTTTTTACTTAGCCAATTTTTTCCTAACTTTTCAAAAGTGTTAGCTACTGTTTTTGAATCCTTAGGAGAGTCTCTAACATTTTTATTTTGATTTTTAAATGATTTTATCAAAGGCAAAAAAATGTGTTTTGACAAAAAAGTTTTTTCACCCAGTACTCGTACTTTCCCGATTTTTCTGGGAAGTCATCAGAAAATTAAGTACATGTGCTGAGTCTCCAGTATTTTTTTTTTTTTAGATTTTTTTGAATTTTTCAAAATAGTGTAAAAAATCATGATTTAAACTGGACAGTAGAGGCAGAAAATGAATTTGAAGGAAAATCATTTTTCTGTTTTGGTTAAGTTACTTAGAGGGGGCTGATTAGGAAGTTTAGCTACTGACTTAGGGTAGCTTCTAAGCCTTTTTAAACTCTAAAAATGATTTTTTAAATCTCGGGTTAAGAGTAGTCAAGTCCGGGATTTTAAACTTAGGAAATTAGAGCCATTTAAAAGGGGTTTAGCTAAGTTTTTATTTTTAATCTAAGCTTTTCAAAATTGTTTTCAAACAATCACAAAGTATTTTGGGTTTAGAATATTTAATTTGATATATTTTCCTAAGGTAGCCGGATATCTTTTTAGATATACGGATTTTCTTAATTAAAGGAAAAAATACATTCTCATGCACTGCATTTTCCATATTCATGCATACTATATAATATGTGATTTTTGCTATGTTAATTTTCATATTGGTGTTATTGTCTTTGATTTAAAATTTTGATATTATATTAATTGTTATATGGTTTTGAATATTTCATGATATTCTATGCTTTTTATTTAGTTATTTTTGTCATATTATTTAGCAAATACAACGTTCATGCATTATTATTTTTATTTTTATTTCCATGCATATTATATGTTAGCATTATTTTAATTTCATGTCATTTCATATCATTTAGATTATATGCCATATCATTTATATTTGCCATGTCATTTAAATCATTTTATTCCATTTAGAATATATCATGATATTTAGGATATTGCATCTCATTTAGAATATGTTATATCACTTAGGTTATATTCATTTCATCTAGAAAATATTATGACACTTAGGTCATATCATTTCATTTAGATTATTTCATGCTATCTTTATTATGTCACACATTTTCATATTCATGTTTTTTAAAATGTGTTTTAAAAAAGATAATGATTTTCAATAAAATAAAGATATTCCCGAGTTAAAATAATTCATGAGTTCTCTACCGGGTTTACTGGGGAGGATATCATCAATTATCATTAATAACGGAATATCTTCTTTAAAACGAGAATGATTCGGAAAATTTCCAAACTAATAAAAAATTCTATATTTTGTCACGTTTGTTGGGGAATATAGGAAAATTTTGAATTAATAAATTTCGGATCAGTTTCAATAAAAAAATGGAATTATTTTTCTTTAAATTGGGAATTAACTTAAAATACTAAATTAAAAATCAACTTTTTTACCGAGACTTGAGATAACACATGATTAATAAGGTACCGTTTTATACGGGCGTTGTGGGGGTGCTAATCCTTCCCCATACGTAACCGAGTCCCGAACCCGCTTCTTTGATTTCTCTGGTTTAAAACGCAGACTTCAAATTGGTTTTATAAAATGTTTTAATTAATTTTAAAATGTTTTATAGAATAGGTTTTAATAGGTGGCCGATCATACCTAGCAAAAAAAGATTGGTGGTGACTCTATATATTTTTCAAGGTTATTTTCAAAACCTTCGTTTTTCTAGAGGAATTAAGTCCACTTTTCCTCAGTTTTTTTTTTAATGTCACACTTAACGAATAATAAAGTATTGAGAAGAGACTTGTTATTTTTAGGTTGCAACAGCTTGGCGACTCCACTGGGGACATTAGAGAGTCAGGCCTAGAATTAGTCGTGTGTTATCAAAGTCTCGGTTTTGTCGGTTTAATTGGTATTTAATTTTAATTCCCACACTTTTTAATAAGGAGAATTTTGAAAATAATAAAATATTTTTAAATATGTCCATACTCATGTGCATGCATTTTATTATTGTTCTCTAGTTACTTAAGGTTGTATATTATAATTACTTGTTGGTTAATGCGTTAAACTATTCTTGAATATTCTTTTAATAAATTGCTAGAGCATTTAGAATAAGGGTTGTAGAATAGGTGGTGAAAGGTTTGTTGTTCCTCCTCACACACCACACTTGCATTTGCATATCATAAGCCTTATACCCAGGTTTCGTCCATGTAGGTGGGAGCAAAGTAACTAAGCTTTCATGATTAACAATCTGCATGGGCTAGTGAAACACTTCCGAAGTACTAAATTACCTAAGCCTTCGTGATTAATGATAACTCGTATAATTATATAGTTTTTAGTTATGTTTTATTATTGTTTTGTGTCAAATACGAGTTATTATTGTTTAGTCTAATTGTGTTTATGATCTTTTATATTTTTATGTATTTTGGTGTTTTTCACAAGTTTCTTTGAGTGATTTCAGATTACTAGAATTAAGGGCAAATCCAGTTCAGTTCCAGTTCCGACACCTTTTGCCATATCAGCTATATCTCGAGTTTCACTGAAGAAATAAGGCTGAAATTTGTAGCCATGCAAAGCTAAGAGGCATATCTATCTTTTTCATGTTTTACACTTCTTGAAACGGAGTCGTTTTCCCTAGCGAAATCGACCACCAAGTTGGCTGAAGTGCAATGACGTCTGTGCTGACCTGTTTTCGTATTATGCCCATATCTTATTATCCACATCAGCAAATGAGCTGATTCCAACGGCTATGGATCAGTAACTGATAGGGTAACATTTGTCTAGAAGACCATGTGATCAGATAAGGCCTCCAAAATTGACAAAATCGACCATCAAGTTGGCTGATCAAAATCGTCATACATGACGAAAATTGTTAGAAAATGCACCCACCTATTATACCTACCTTTGAAATTTGTAAAGCTTGTCTCTTGTCATTTAGCCCTCCAAAATGTGTATAAATAGAGGGCCTTGGATGATTGTAAGGGATCATATTGGAGATTGGTAGGATATTAGCCATTTTAACAAAATTCTCTAAGTTTTCTTCTTCTTTCTTTTCTCTAGTTTTCTTTTTCTTTAGAAAGAGCAAGAGGTTGGATAATTAATATTCTTCTTCTTCTTCTTTCTTTCTTTTATTTCCTTCTTAGATTCTCTTTAATTTTATGTTTATGTTTATGATGCCTATGCTAGGCTAAACTTCTATTTGGTTAAGGGTGATTTCAAAGCCCTAGACACGTTTTGTGATTGATTTTCAGATTCTATCTATCATTAATTTTCTATCAAAGGTTCTTATGTTCTTCTACAAGAATTGTTCATGATGTTGTCTTGATTTATTTAGGTGTACAACTAGATAGATCTTGATAATTATCTATTGCTAGTTTAGGAGTCTTGATCCGTGTAATTGTCTTGATTTCCTATTCATAAGTGGCAATTTGTGATTAATGATTATGGTCAAGTTTTCAATAATTGCAAAGTGGAACATAACCTAAGTTGAACAATCCGAGCTTATGTGTTTGTTGCTTAGATCAACCTATCTTTCTCATCATAAAGCTGCCATTAAATTGAATTTAGAGAGCTTATTCTAGGTTGTTTAATGGTTAGAGATTAAATAGAGAGCTTGTTCTATTTAACGACAAATTAAGGAAAGATTGGGATAACAGAGCTTGTTGTTATCTACGGTTGTTAACTTTGATAGTTGGTTGATATTGATAGATCTGAAATTGATTCTTAATGATGTCTAGTGGTGGAGAATGAAACCTTAACCATATTTTTCATATTTGATTCTTCTTACTTTCTTGTTTTCTTACTTTTAGTTTGCTTATTTTTTATATTTATTTTTATTGGCTGGTTATACCGCCTAATTTGTATATTAACTTTGTTTTATTTTTATTGGCTGGTTATACCGCCTAATTTAGTATATATATTTTTATTGGCTGGTTATACCGCCTAATTTAGTATATATATTTTTATTGGCTGGTTATACCGCCTAATTTAGTATATATATTTTTATTGGCTGGTTATACCGCCTTGCATCTTATTCTTATTATTTACTTTAGTTTAAATCTGGCTTCAAAAACCCCTTTTCTTTTATTGTTTTCTTTGAACGTAAGTTATAAACTAATAACTCATAGATTAAAACCCAATCCCTGAGGACTCGACCCTTGCTAATCATTATACTTACAATTGATCTTTTTAGTGCAAGGTTAAATAAGATACACTCTTTTGGGTGCATCAAATTTTTGGCGCCGTTGCCGGGGATTGCTTTCTTTAGTTTATTAGTTTATTGGTTTATTCTTATTTTCTGTTCTAATTATTTACTTTCTTATTTTTTTTATTAGTGAATGTTCCAAGCCCCCGAAGAAGACTTACGACTTAGGAAAATTCGGGAATTTATAACTTCTCACCAACAACCAATTGAGGAGTTGATCCAAAACATCCAAGAGAAGCAAGGAGAGATGGCAGCAGCTGACAACCGAACTCTCAAGGAGCTAGCCGCTCCGGACTTGGGTCAACAACCATTATGCATTGAATATGCTAATCTTGAGGTAGCTTTTGAATTAAAATCTGGTTTGATTCATCTTCTCCCAACTTTTCATGGTTTTGCAGGAGAGGATCCAAATAAGCACCTCAAGGAATTCCATGTAGTTTGCTCAAGCATGAGACCAACAGGGGTCACGGAAGAGCAAGTTAAGTTGAGAGCCTTCCCATTCTCTCTAGCTGATTCAGAAAAGGAATGGCTCTACTATTTACCATCCGGGACCATCACTACATGGAATGATTTGAAGAAAGCATTCCTGGAAAGGTATTTCCCAGCATCTAAGGCTGCCAACATTAGGAAAGAGATATGTGGGATTCGGCAATACAACGGAGAGTCCTTATATGAATATTGGGAGAGGTTCAAGAAACTTTGTGCATCATGTCCACATCATCAGATAAGTGAACAACTTCTCATCCAATACTTCTATGAAGGTCTCATGCCCATGGAGAGAAGTATGATAGATGCCGCTAGTGGGGGAGCTCTAGTTGATAAGACTCCCAGGGCTGCTAGAACATTAATCTCCAACATGGCAGCCAATTCTCAACAGTTCTCAATAAGACAAGATCCACCACCACAACCCAAGAGAGTTAATGAGGTAAGTATATCATCCCTTGAACAAAAATGTGATAAACTGACTTCTCTTGTTCAACAATTGGCTGTAGGTAAAATACAACAAATAAAGGCTTGTGGCATATGTTCAAACATAGGGCACCAAACTGATATGTGTCCAACACTTCAAGAGGATACCAATGAACATGTGAATGCCATGGGTGGATTTCAGAACCAATCAAGGAAATATGATCCCTACTCAAACACTTACAATCCAGGATGGAGGGATCATCCAAACTTCAATTATGGAGGGAACCAATCACAAACTATTCCTCCACCATTTGACCACAGGCCACCGGGTTTTCAGCAAAGAGTGCAACAACCATACCAAACCCGACAACAACTACCACCCTCCCAAAATTCAGGTACTTCTCTTGAAGATCTTGTTAAAGCTCTTTCTACTAATACAATTCAATTTCAACAGGAAACAAAGACAAGTATTCGAAATTTGGAGACTCAAATAGGGCAATTGGCAACAACCATGAGTCAAATGCAAGCAAGGGATTCTGGGAAATTACCTTCCCAAACCATAGTGAATCCAAGAGAGAATGCCAATGCTATAAATTTAAGAAGTGGGAAACAGCTAGAGACACCACAAAATGATAGTGCTCAAGGGGAGAACAATACCATGGCATCCTCTTCACATCCCAACGAGCCACTAAAAAAGGTAATTCCTAAACCATCCTTTCCTTCTTATATAACTCCTCCACCTTTTCCTAGCAGGTTAGCAAAGTCCAAGAAGGAGGAGCAAGAGAAGGAAATTTTGGAAACCTTCCGGAAAGTAGAGGTGAACATTCCTTTACTAGATGCTATCAAGCAAGTGCCAAGATATGCCAAGTTCCTAAAAGAGTTGTGCACATCTAAACGGAAGTTGAAATGGAATGAAAAGGTAAGTGTGGGGGAGAATGTGTCAGCTGTTCTTCAAAAGAAACTCCCACCTAAATGCAAGGATCCAGGTATGTTTACCATTCCTTGTAAGATAGGCAACACCAGGTTTGAGCGTGCTATGCTAGATCTAGGGGCATCTATTAATGTCATGCCATATTCAATTTATGCTTCATTGAATCTAGGACCATTAGAGGAAACCGGTGTTATAATACAACTTGCTAACCGTTCTAACACTTATCCAAGAGGAGTTGTAGAAGACGTTCTTGTACAGGTTAATGAATTGGTTTTTCCCGCTGACTTTTATGTTATTGAGATGGAAGATGAGATGTCTTCTGATCCCACACCTATTCTATTAGGGAGACCATTCTTGAAAACAGCAAGAACTAAAATAGATGTACATGATGGCACTTTAACTATGGAATTTGATGGTGAAATAATTCGCTTTAACATTTTTGAGGCCATGAGATATCCTAGTGATGTGCATTCTGTTTTTAATATTGATATAATTGACTCACTAGTGCAGCAAGCTTATGAGCTAGATGGTGAAGATAGTGTAGAAATAGTCATTAGCAACCATCTCGGAATGGGGAATGCTAAACTAGCCTTGAGTGACCAGGTGGAAGGGGCACTAGAATCTTTACACTCGCTGCAACCTAAAGATGCAAGGTTTGATGTTTCATTTATTGATTTGCCTTTATCTAATGAGAAACTTCTACCTTCCATTTTGCAGGCACCAACTTTAGAATTGAAACCACTACCGAACCACTTGAAATATGTGTTCTTAGGTAAAAAGGACACACTACCGATCATCATTGCCAAAGAGCTCACACCTTTGCAAGAAGAGCGACTTATCCAGGTGCTTAGAGAGCATAAAACAGCAATTGGTTGGACAATTGCCGATATCAAGGGAATAAGCCCATCCATGTGCATGCATCGGATTTTGTTAGAGGAAGGGTCTAAACCAACAAGAGAAGCACAAAGAAGATTGAACCCTCCTATGATGGAGGTTGTGAAAAAGGAGATACTGAAACTCCTAGATGTTGGAGTGATCTATCCTATCTCGGATAGCAAATGGGTGAGCCCAGTCCAAGTGGTTCCAAAGAAATCAGGTGTAACGGTGGTAACAAATAATGAGAATGAACTTGTTCCTACTAGGATTCAAACAGGATGGCGAGTTTGTATTGATTATCGTAAACTTAATTCCACAACTCGCAAAGACCACTTTCCTTTACCTTTTATTGATCAAATGCTTGAAAGGTTAGCTGGCCATTCTCATTATTGTTTTCTTGATGGTTTTTCAGGTTATAATCAGATAGCCATTGCTCCGGAGGACCAAGAGAAAACAACATTCACATGTCCATTTGGTACTTTTGCATACCGGCGTATGCCATTTGGTCTTTGTAATGCACCAGCTACATTCCAAAGGTGTATGGTTAGCATATTTTCAGATTATGTAGAGAACATCATAGAAGTATTTATGGATGATTTTAGTGTCTATGGTGATTCTTTTGATAGATGTCTAGAGAACCTTACACTTGTACTTGAAAGATGCATGGAAACTAACCTTGTTTTGAATTGGGAAAAAATGCCACTTTATGGTAAAACAAGGAATAGTTTTGGGCCATGTTATTTCTTCTAGAGGGATAGAGGTTGATAAATCTAAAATAGATATTATGCATTCTTTACCACCTCCCACAAATGTGAGAGAGGTTCGTTCTTTTCTTGGACATGCAGGTTTCTATAGGAGATTTATCAAAGACTTCTCAAAGATCACATTACCTCTTTGCAAGCTACTACAAAAAGATGTGGTTTTCCACTTTGATGATAAATGCAAAGAGGCGTTTGAAACATTGAAGGGACTCTTGACATCAGCTCCTATCATCCAACCACCAGATTGGAATGTACCTTTTGAAATCATGTGTGATGCTAGTGACTATGCCATTGGAGCTGTTTTGGGCCAACGGGTTGGCAAAGCCTCACATGCCATTTATTATGCCTCCCGAACTCTTAATGATGCTCAATTGAACTATTCCACTACTGAAAAAGAACTTTTGGCTGTTGTATTTGCTTTAGAAAAATTTCGATCTTATTTAATTGGCACTAAAGTAATTGTATATTCTGACCATGCAGCCCTTAAGTACTTACTCACTAAAAAGGAGGCCAAACCAAGGTTGATTAGATGGATACTTCTCTTACAAGAGTTTGATTTGGAGATAAAAGATAAGAGAGGTAGTGACAACCTGGTTGCTGACCATCTTAGCCGTTTAGTTCATGAAGAGGATGCACTACCCTTGAATGAGAACTTTCCGGATGAGCAACTTCTTTTTATAAGTACAACAACTCCTTGGTATGCTGATATTGTTAATTACTTAGTTACCAAGAAGTTGCCACAAGAGTTGACACAAGCTCAAAGAAATAAGATCAAGAGTGATGCCAAATACTACATATGGGATGATCCTTACCTTTGGAAGCATTGCTCCGATCAGATTATAAGAAGGTGTGTACTCGAAACTGAATTTCAATCTATTCTCACCTTTTGTCACTCTTATGCATGTGGAGGACACTTTGGATCCAAAAGAACAGCCATGAAAGTTCTTGATTCTGGATTTTATTGGCCTACCATATTCAAAGATGCATACCTCTTTTGCAAGTCATGTGATCGTTGCCAAAGAACAGGTAACTTAGGTCCTAGAAATCAAATGCCTCAAACTCCAATACTTATTGTTGAAATTTTTGATGTATGGGGCATGGATTTCATGGGACCTTTTCCTCCTTCTTTTGGTAATCTTTATATTTTACTTGCCGTTGATTATGTTTCAAAGTGGGTGGAAGCAAAATCCACTAGGACTAATGACTCTAAAGTTGTTTCAGATTTTGTCAAGACTAACATCTTGGCTAGGTTTGGAACGCCAAAGGCCATAATCAGCGATAGAGGTACTCACTTTTGCAATAGGACTATGGAAGCACTTTTGAGGAAGTATAACATCACACACAAGGTCTCCACCTCATATCATCCTCAAACTAGTGGGCAAGCTGAAGTGTCAAACCGAGAAGTTAAGTCCATCCTTGAAAAGACAGTTAATCCAAATAGGAAGGATTGGAGTTCACGACTTGATGATGCACTTTGGGCTTATAGGACAGCATATAAGACACCCATTGGTATGTCTCCTTATCGACTTGTTTATGGTAAGCCTTGTCATCTTCCGGTTGAATTGGAACATAAATCATATTGGGCTATCAAACAATGCAACATGGAGATGGATGAGATAGGAAAGAAAAGAAAACTTGACCTACAAGAATTAGAGGAGATAAGGAATGATGCCTATCAGAATTCTAGGATTTACAAGGAAAAGACTAAGGCATTCCATGACAAGATGATATCAAGAAAAGAATTTGTTGTTGGACAAAAAGTTCTTCTCTTCCATTCACGCCTTAAGTTATATCCAGGTAAGTTACGTTCTCGTTGGGTTGGACCTTTTGTTATTACTAATGTATTTACTCATGGTGCAGTTGAAATCCAAAGCCCGAAAACAGATAAGGCATTCAAAGTGAATGGTCATAGATTGAAGCCTTACTATGAGAACTTTCCAATACAAGATGTGGAGGAGTTTCCACTTTTTGAGCCAAAGTATGTTGAATAATAATGGCATGGGTCTAAGTCAAGCTGAGGACAATAAACCAAGCGCTTCTTGGAGAGGCAACCCAAAAGGATGGAGAGCATCTATTATATCAGATTTGCATATTCCTTACTCTCCATCATTCTATCTTTTATTGTTTTTCTTTTCTTTTGTTTAATAGTTCTTTTCTCTTACATATAATTCTTGCATTGGGGGATAATAGCATTACATTGAGGACAATGTAAAAATTATGTGTGGGGGGAAGAATTTAGGATTTTATTTAGAGTGTTTTGTTTTGGAGTCTTTTTATGTTGTTTTTCTTTCTGATCCTTGTTTTGAAAATAACTAGATGTAAATATAATTTTTTTTTTAACCCCGGTTAAATGGCGGATAACGGTACTCCGTGATTATTTAAATCGGTTCCATCAGCTACCCACAAAACTGATATTGTATATAAATTTCTCTTCCAATTTCTCTTTCAATTTTTTTTCATTTTTTTTTCAGGATGGATGATATTCTCACAAGATTGCAGAAACGATTTCCTCCTTTTCCTCGAAATATTTTACTGAAGCTTTACCAAGTTCGACTTGAAAGATTAAGAATGCTTATGCACAAAGGGATTCCTGACGACATACGTTGGATAATTGAAGCCAAGGTACGTGAAGATGAATATCTTCCTGTTTTGCATTTACCAGGTACAGGTAGAAGCACTTTTGCAAAGAAGCGACGAGCAAAGCGCATGAGTTCAAATTGCCACAAATGTGCACGATGGACGTGTAACGGTAAATGTCGTTCTATTGGGATTCCGTCCTCTAATCGAGATGATAAAATTGAATTCATTAAGGATGGACAGAGTAAGGAGAATTTGGGTAATATCCAACTTTCTCTTGAGACGCATCCTAGTGGAGACGTACAAAGAGAAATTCTTGATTTATGGCCGCAATTCCAAAGGGAATGGCAACATCTTGGGAATCTGATGTTAAAAAACCCTGTTTGCCAGCTTGTAAGAAAACTGGATGGGAAGCATATCCTCGACTCATAGAAGGCGTTTAAGCCGTTTCTGGACGTAAAACCAGAGGAAGATGTGAGCCACAATCACAACTACAATAAATGACTTCTCAGCTTTTGGTTTGATTTGTAATAACTTTATTTTGGTTTAATTTACGTGTTGTTCGATTTGTGTAACTATTCTCGTTTTTTTTTTTTATTTGTCTTTTACGGTTGATTTTTTTTTCTCTTTTTGATTTTCTTCCTGAAATCACGCAAAAATCTTTTGTTAGGTTAACATTTTCTTCTGACAGGTCAGATACACTTTCGGCGACATTATTACTCTTGTCTGATTCACTACTGAGTCCTCTATATATTACACCATGTACTCATTCTCTTTCAGGCACTCGAAAAAAAAAATGGAAAGTACTTCATCCCAGCGCATTAAAAAAATTTGTGTCTTTGGAGGTGCTTATCCAGGAAAAAATAACATATTCGCTGATGAAGCCATAAGAGTTGGAGTAATACTTGCCCAACAAAAGATCCACTTGATTTATGGAGGAGGTAGTACGGGTTTAATGGGAGCAGTCGCTACAGCAGCACACGCCGGAGGAAGTCCAGTTCTAGGAATCGTGCCAAAACTATTCACAAGTTTTTGTGGACCTACCGTAGGTAAGGAAATACAAGTCTGGAGTGTCCCTGAACGGATAACAATCATGTACCATTCTGCCGATGCATTCATTGCTTTACCAGGAGGTCTGGGTACATTGGAAGAAATAGCTTGCGTGGCTTCTTGGTCATCTTTGGTCACAAATAAGAAACCCATTGGTTTGCTTAATATTAATGGTTATTTTAGTAATTTGCTTTTATATTTAGATAATGCTGTGGATAATGGATTCATGTTTTCAGAGGCAAGGAGAACCATAATTTCTGCTACAACCATTGAAGATTTACTTAAAAAGCTCCAAGCTTATGAGTGTTTATCTGCTACGGTTGTTTCGCAAACGCTCGGAAAAAGAAAAAGAGATATGGACGAGCAAGGAGTGGATTGCACTTTGTCTTTGTGACATTATCTAACAGTTTGCTTGTTGTGTCTCAGTTATAATAAGTGGTTAGCAACCTCTGCAGGTAATATCTCCTAAATTCTACCTTTAAAATTTGACATTGGGGACAATGCCATATTTTAGTAGGGGGTAAGGGACATATTTTGCTAATTTAAAAAAAAAAAAAAAAAAAAAAAAAAAAAAAAAAAAATTAAGAAGTATTCATTCTGAACAAGGTCTGAGTAAGGGAGACTTGAGACATACCTTGTCAGTTTGATTTCTTTTTTTCAAAAAAAAAAAAAAGAGTTTGTTGTGTTTTAAGCAATTTAGAAGTATTCATTCTGAACAAGGTCTGAGTAAGGGAGACTTGAGACATACCTTGTCAGTTTGATTTTAATCTTTTTATGTTTACTTGTTAATTTTTGTTTAGTATTTTAGGATTATTTAGGTTGCATGGTTTTGTTTTGTTTTGAGTCTTAGTTGTTCCTATTCTTATGTTATTAGTTCTTTTCTCTTACACATGATTCTTTCATTTGAGTTAATAGACTTACATTGAGGACAATGTAAGAATTAAGTGTGGGGGGGAATGATTTAGGATTTCTTTTATTTTTGTCTACTATTTTTTTTTTCTTTATTATTATTATTATATTTTTTTGTGACTTTTAGTTCCTTTTTAATACAATGATGAGATATGAATTGCATAAGTCTAAAACAGATTTATTAGTGAGAAGATTTTCATGAGAATTGAGCTTGATGTCAACCTTTTTATGAGCCAATGTTAATATAATATGTTGATTGAGAAAGAAGCATGTTTAGACTTAATCTGACTTGTATAATCATCCTTGTGAGTTTTTGAGCCTATAATGATTGATGCATTATACAAATCAATCTAATTTCTTTCTTGAGTGCTCTTATGATTACATGATTCTCTAGAACTTGCTTTAAACCGTTTGAGACTATATTGATACATGTGACAACATGAATATGATAGAGGCATTAGGATTTTTAGCCAGGGCCAAACAGTCATCCCTTATTGATGTTCCAAGAGAACACACCCTTAGTGAACCAATTTGAGCCTACATTGAATAAGCTATCTCTTTGGTAACCATAACTTGTCCCTAACCTAAATATACTTATATCTTTACCTTTGTTCCAAAGATAAATTAGGATGTTTTGAGACAAGTTGCAAAGACAAGGGATATTTTTAGTTAAAAATTTGGGTTAGAAACAAGAAATAAGTGTGGGGGGAAAAGAAAAGAAAAGTCAAGAGAAAAAGAAATGGAATACTGGCAAATACATTCCTATGTAAAAAAAAAAAAAATATGAATCATCTCTTGAATTTGTGGAAAAAGAAAAAGATGTTACAAAGTCGTTTAGAATGAAGAAAAGGCCCAACATGAATATCCGGCCTAGGTGACTATGTACTTGTAAAGAGTTTTGAGAAGTTTCTTTATATCTCTAAACTTTATGAACTCTTTGGAACCTTTGTGATATCTTTATCCTTTTGTTCTTCAACCACATTACAAACCCCTTGGCCCCATTACAACCTTGATTAAAGACCTCTTGATTCATGAAGTTGTATGATCTAAATAGTGGAGAATAGGTGGACAAGCAAGAATATGGTAGAACTGTTTTCATGAGATTGATTGAGTGTAAACACTTCACCACTACTTTAAAGAGTGAAAATCATGAGGGTATCCCATGTGAGAAGTTGAGATTAAATTTGAACATGCAATATTTTGATTGAGATATGTTATGCTAATATTGGCTTAACTCAAACAATTTACATTCAAGCATGATTTTTTGTGAAATTCTTTAAGCTATTGATTAGTTTATAAGACTTGTTCAAATATTGTCTCTAATTTGTATTGAAAGGATTAGGAGTAAATATTTTTAGTATATGCAGTTTATTTATATTTTAGTTTTTCAATGTTTGTGGGTATCGTTCTAGTAAACCCTCACGAGACTAAACTCGTCCACTAGGGACACCTAGGGGTTTAAAGGCTTGTGTCACATGCTAAGTGCCACCGTGATTTCCTACGAAAATGGATTAGATTAGATTTTCTTATTTTATTTTTATTGAGTCATTGCTAGGGACTAGCAACAATCTAAGTGTGGGGGTGTGATAACTCGTATAAATATATAGTTTTTAGTTATGTTTTATTATTGTTTTGTGTCAAATACGAGTTATTATTGTTTAGTCTAATTGTGTTTATGATCTTTTATATTTTTATGTATTTTGGTGTTTTTCACAAGTTTCTTTGAGTGATTTCAGATTACTAGAATTAAGGGCAAATCCAGTTCAGTTCCAGTTCCGACACCTTTTGCCATATCAGCTATATCTCGAGTTTCACTGAAGCAATAAGGCTGAAATTTGTAGCCATGCAAAGCTAAGAGGCATATCTATCTTTTTCATGTTTTACACTTCTTGAAACGGAGTCGTTTTCCCTAGCGAAATCGACCATCAAGTTGGCTGAAGTGCAATGACGTCTGTGCTGACCTGTTTTCGTATTATGCTCATATCTTCTTATCCACATCAGAAAATGAGCTGATTCCAACGGCTATGGATCAGTAACTGATAGGGTAACATTTGTCTAGAAGACCATGTGATCAGATAAGGCCTCCAAAATTGACAAAATCGACCATCAAGTTGGCTGATCAAAATCGTCATACATGACGAAAATTGTTAGAAAATGCACCCACCTATTATACCTACCTTTGAAATTTGTAAAGCTTGTCTCTTGTCATTTAGCCCTCCAAAATGTGTATAAATAGAGGGCCTTGGATGATTGTAAGGGATCATATTGGAGATTGGTAGGATATTAGCCATTTTAACAAAATTCTCTAAGTTTTCTTCTTCTTTCTTTTCTCTAGTTTTCTTTTTCTTTAGAAAGAGCAAGAGGTTGGATAATTAATATTCTTCTTCTTCTTCTTTCTTTCTTTTATTTCCTTCTTAGATTCTCTTTAATTTTATGTTTATGTTTATGATGCCTATGCTAGGCTAAACTTCTATTTGGTTAAGGGTGATTTCAAAGCCCTAGACACGTTTTGTGATTGATTTTCAGATTCTATCTATCATTAATTTTCTATCAAAGTTGCTTATGTTCTTCTACAAGAATTGTTCATGATGTTGTCTTGATTTATTTAGGTGTACAACTAGATAGATCTTGATAATTATCTATTGCTAGTTTAGGAGTCTTGATCCGTGTAATTGTCTTGATTTCCTATTCATAAGTGGCAATTTGTGATTAATGATTATGGTCAAGTTTTCAATAATTGCAAAGTGGAACATAACCTAAGTTGAACAATCCGAGCTTATGTGTTTGTTGCTTAGATCAACCTATCTTTCTCATCATAAAGCTGCCATTAAATTGAATTTAGAGAGCTTATTCTAGGTTGTTTAATGGTTAGAGATTAAATAGAGAGCTTGTTCTATTTAACGACAAATTAAGGAAAGATTGGGATAACAGAGCTTGTTGTTATCTACGGTTGTTAACTTTGATAGTTGGTTGATATTGATAGATCTGAAATTGATTCTTAATGATGTCTAGTGGTGGAGAATGAAACCTTAACCATATTTTTCATATTTGATTCTTCTTACTTTCTTGTTTTCTTACTTTTAGTTTGCTTATTTTTTATATTTATTTTTATTGGCTGGTTATACCGCCTAATTTGTATATTAACTTTGTTTTATTTTTATTGGCTGGTTATACCGCCTAATTTAGTATATATATTTTTATTGGCTGGTTATACCGCCTAATTTAGTATATATATTTTTATTGGCTGGTTATACCGCCTAATTTAGTATATATATTTTTATTGGCTGGTTATACCGCCTTGCATCTTATTCTTATTATTTACTTTAGTTTAAATCTGGCTTCAAAAACCCCTTTTCTTTTATTGTTTTCTTTGAACGTAAGTTATAAACTAATAACTCATAGATTAAAACCCAATCCCTGAGGACTCGACCCTTGCTAATCATTATACTTACAATTGATCTTTTTAGTGCAAGGTTAAATAAGATACACTCTTTTGGGTGCATCAATTAACAATCCGCATGGGCTAGGGAAATAGACTCTAACGAATTGAAACCGCTTTTATCGGGGTGCCTTACTAGCCTTCACAGGCGATAGTGAGGAACAATTCAGGGCTTTTAGAACTAATTCACCTTCATATAGTAAACCTAGGCGAAGCCATGCTGAATTTCCGATTAGATACCGAAGACCGGAACACATGGATGGACAATTCTAAACCTTTTATTACCTATTTTACACTCTGAATAAGTGTTGTAGATCGGGCAACGATGTACGTACATCGCCCGTAATAAATTTAATACCTTGTCCAAAAGGTATCGTGATACCTAAGTGAGTCGACACTGTTGGGGCAAGTGTTCATAAACTTTTTAAAATTGAAAATATAAACATTCTTTTTCAAACATTTTTTGCACATTTCATGCATGTGTGAATAGAGCTTGTACATTTATGGTTGTATTGTTGATCTCATTTTTTTGCAATAAACGGATAGTGGTAATAATTTTATTTGATGGTTTCTATAATCCAGTAGTGTTACATGAACATTTGCATATTGTACCATAGTAGGATCCACTACCCCGAAATTCTTTTGAAAATAATGTATTTGGTTTTTCATAAAGAAAACATGTTTCAAAAAATCCTAGATTAAATTTGGAGGCAAGTCTTGCATAAATTTTTGAATAATCAAGATTTAGGTCCAACCAATTTCGTGTAATCATTGGTTAATTTTTTTGTATATGCTTTTGTGTTAATTCACTTATTCTTTGCATGTATCATTTTGACATCATGTTACAGTCATAGCATGCATGGTCATTCATTGCAGAATATGTTTATGACATGCATGGTCATTATCTGTATATACCTGTGCATCAATTTATTCAATTTTAAAAAAAAAAAATGCATCATGTTGGCATTAGATTGCGTCCATGGCATCATAGTCATCATAATCTCTCTGTATATGTTCATGCATTAATCATCAGTATATTCATACACATAAGAATAGAGCTTGTACCTTCATAATTGTATTTTTAATCTCATGACATTTTCATTTGCATGAAAGGGGTTCGAGATATGAGGAATGAATCGGAGGAATGATTGGGTGCTTTGGAATGCAATCAAGAGGAATTTGAGCATGAAATCCGGGAAGTGAAAGAACAGCTTGCCAAAATGATGAAATTGTTTGAGAATATAGGTAAGAGTAAGGGGGAACATTGTTAGGGCTCTACATCGCCTTCGGATCAACCAATACCATTAGGTCTAGAACATACAATCCTTGCTGGATCCTGCACTTGTCAATGCCACAAAGATTGCAATCCTGATGAAATTATGGACAAAATCGTGAAAATGATTAAACCCGAGAGCCTGATACCAAAGATAGAAACCTCGGATCCTGTACCATACCTGCAAATTGTTCTAGGTCCAAACCAATATCCCCACCCTACTATGGTCCAATCGTCCATTGGGATGACCACTACGGGATTCTTGAATCCCACTCCATCACCACCAACTGCCAGTTCATACTATTTCCCTCATAAATCACCTTATCAAGCATCTGGGATAGGAACCTCGAATTATGTACAACCTCCAAGGGTCCTGAGTCCAAATCCATACCCTTGCCTTGTTATTCCGCCATCTCCCTATGTAAACACTCCGGTTCGGACCTTAGTGCCACCACCAAGTGCACCAACTCCTAGGCCATGTATGACTAAGAAACAACCCCAGGATAAGACCCAAAGGTATTTTGATCCCCTTCCAATCAGCTATCAAGAGCTTTTCCCAATGTTGGTCCGAAATCACCTGGTTGCCTATGTGCCGTGAAACCCCTGTCACCACCATACCCAAAGTGGTATAATTCGAATGCAAGATGTGATTATCAATGTGGAACAGTTGGGCATAACAATAAGCACTGCAATGCACTCAAGAACAAATGAACAATCCCTTATAGACGCCAAGTGGTTGGATCCAACGACACTGATTGACAGAGGACTAGATGCTAGGATTGGGAGATCTACAGCAATGATGTAGAAAGACTTCGATCTCATATAATGTAGTAGGATTTCACTTTTTCAGTAGCCGGCTCTTATAGCCTTAGAATGCTAGGAAAAATAAAGTGCTTGTAAAAGACAGTTTTAACTACTGCTCAGATTTTGTAAACATGGTTTATACCATTGTGAATGTTGATATAGGAATGAATTGATTATGTTTCAAATTTATGAGATATTGATGATTAAGTTCCTCCGATTCTTATTTCCTCCGTGATATCTTCCCCTTTGCATTTTGCATCTGATCAATTATTTGTCATACCATACATTCATACATGCATCTTGGTAGCATCAGGTGGTATTCATGACAAACATGGTCAGCATGATTTTTCTGTATATGTTCATGCACTAATTTGCTTATTACATATATCATGTTAGCATTAGGTTGCATTCATAACACACATGATCAGCATGAGTTTCTTTGTATATACTCTGTGTCAATCATTCATTGTTTACAGGCATCATAATTGACATCGTGTTGCATTCATAGTGTATATGATCATTCATTGGAAAATAATCTAGAAAATACATAATCATTCATGGCATATATCCATGCATTGATTTGTTTATTCTTTGCTTGCATCATGTTGGCATGATTGCATTTATTACATACATGGTCAGCATGTTTCCATTGTATATGTCCATACATCATATTGTTTAGGCTTCACGTGCATCAAATTGCATTAATGACTCCTTCATCATGACATGCACTTGGGGAATAAAACATAAATTGGCTTGGTTTTAAGAGATTTTGAAAGAATTTCCATTTCAAATCAGAGGTATAGGGAGTACTGAGTACCTTTTCAATATAGGCTAGATCTATGGAGAATGAACAAGCTACCCGAATGGAAAGAATGGAAAGGGAACAGGAAGAATTACGAGAACAGCTTGCAAAGTTTCAAGCAGAATCTAGGGATCAGATAACTAAATTGATGGAACTGATGTCCGCTATAATCAAGGGAAAATGATACATTGAAAACTTGGCCGCCAGAGAAGGGTTAGAGGCACAAAAGGGTCAGAGTGAGGTCATGATGTTGGATGACCAGAACACAGTTAACCCCAGTAAAACCCTGAACTTAGACGACCCAGTTGAACAGGAAAAGTTGAAAATGGTTGAGTTAAATGAGGTTGAGTTGGCAGATTCCCAAGGGAGATATCAGTTGTTAGACGAAAGACTTCGGGCAGTAGAAAATACAGATGTATTTGGGAGTGTGGATGCAAAAAAACGATGTTTGGTCCTCGATTTAGTCATTTCTCATAAGTTCAAGATCCCTGACTTTGTGAAATATGACTGGACGACTGATCCGTCAGCCCACATCACTATGTTCTACCGAAAAATGACAAGTCATATAGATAATGACAAGCTTCTGATTCACTACTTTCAGGATAGCCTCAGTGGGTCCGCAATTAGGTGGTATAGTCAGTTGAGAAAGGATCAGATTCGCTCTTGGAATGATTTGGCTAGGGCTTTTCTAAACCAGTACAAGCATATGACTGACAAGACACCTGATTGTAGATACCTAATTTTGTCCGGACTACTAAAACAAGTATGTTATCTTCCCAAATTGATGTTTCAAAATGTAAAAAGACATTTTTCATCCTGCAGGTGGTACGTCAAGACTTAGTCTAAGAAGGGGAGCATAAAAAGTCAAACTTGAAAAAAGTCAACCCTGAAAAGTCAACCCCAAAAAGTCAACTACTAAAAAGTCAACCCACTTTCAAAATCAAAGATTTGAAGTTCAATTGAAAAAGGACGAAAGAATTTTGATAATCCGAGGTCTACATTGAAAGATATGGAGTTCGAAAGTTGGGTTATGGAGATTCAGTGGAAAAAAAACCCTAATCCAAGAAATTTCGGGAAAAGTTCTTAAACGATCAAATTGGTTGAAATTGAAGGTTCCAAATGAAAGATAAGCACTGACTACGGGTAATGGAGAAGCCACTTGAAAGAAAAACTGAAAGAAAAGTCAATCCGGAAGAAAACCGAGAATTAGGGTTTTTGGTGGATTTCGATGAAATTGGGAAGAATTAGAGAAATGGCCCGATTCCGTAAGACTAAAGCCCCTAATGGATGATGAGTGATTAAAAAAGGAAAGCCCAAGGCTCAGTTTGTAGAAAATCGGACTTGTTTTGAGCAAAACTGGGTTTCGGAGGCAAAAGGGAAAAATTGGAAAATTTGGGAAAATAGAAAATGAACTCCAAAAATTTTGAAATGTTGCAAATCTCATTCTTAAATCATTTCAAAGAGATTGGCAAAATAAAATCTTGATTCGGAGTTCGTTTGCAAAATGACCAAATCTCGAGTCCCCTATGCAGAAATTCAAGAAGATAAATCCCGAAAAAATAGCAAATGAACTCCAAAAATTTGCAAATATCATTTTTAAATTATTTGGAAGAGATTGGAGAAAGAAAATCTAGATTCGGAGTTCGTTTGCAAAATGGCCAAATCTCGGGCCCCCTATACAGTAATTCAAGCAGATAAATCCCGAAAAAATACCATAAAATATGATAAATTGAGTGGATATGATGAGAATATATGATATAGAATCCATACCTATTATCAGAACAACAATCGGCATCAAATTCAAAAAAATATGCGTTAGGGGTTTTTTGGTCATTTTACACCCTTTTTCATTTTTAGTCTGAGAAATGGTATAAATGGACTTTTTGACTATATAATATGTTAATATGACATTTGGATCTAATATTTAGCATTAGAAAAAAAACGAGACTAGAATCGGTAAAATTGGAAAATTGTGAGGTGGTCGTACTTTTCTCGAAAAACATGGTTCAAAAATTCTTGTTATCGATCCGAACACATGGATAGATGTTTTAACACCCAAGAAACATGAATATATTGAGAAAAAATGAAAAATGAAATCCCGAACATCACGTTCTCTAGGGCATGTGCAAAAAGTCAAAGTTAGTCAACTCTTTTGACCAAGCTTTGGCAAGATTAGGAACATGGGATAATTTCCCATAAGTTTTCAGCCAAAATAAGAAGACACCATGTATTCTTCTTACTCTTGATGCCTTTAGGCATTTTCTCACCAAAAACTCCATTAAAGCTTACTAAAGCTTTCTCTCTCCTCCAAATTTCAAGGGAAATCACCAAATTTTGCAAGGATTTCACTAACCTATAGGTAATTTCATGTTCTAAGCTTGATTTTGAAATTAGATTTTGAAAAATTTGTCTCTATCTATGAGAAATCATTTTGGCTGAAAATTGGTGGTGATTAATCACCATGTTGCTGCCACTTTTTTCGTTACAAGAGATGTTCCTCCACCTCCTTAAATCATAAATTAGTATCGGATAGCTTTGAATCAAATTTAGAGGCTAAAACAAGCTTGGATAAAACCCTAGCTTGCCCATGAGGTGGTGCCGCCACATTCCTTGGTTGTCCGAGGCCACCGTTAGCATCGTTGTTATTGTGTGAGCAACTTTCCAGTTGATTGTTGATCCGAATTTTGACTCGAGCGAAGTGTAGGAATTTATTTGTAAAAATTCTTAAGTTGGAAAATTTTGAATAGCAGCTAACTAACATAAATAGTTAGAATTTGAATGTCCCGTAGTTGAGAAATATTCACAGAATATCCTGATGATGCCATAGGTACTCATATTGCAGAGTTCGCCTGGAATCGCGACAAAGCGACAAAAGTGCCGCTTTAACACTGGGACTAACACAGAGAGTATTTAGGTTAATCTAGGAGGTAGTTGTTGTTTTAAATGCATTTTTGATTGATATGGATATTGAAACACGAAAGATTGCTCGGATTACGAAAATGGTAAGTTTCGAACCTTACGCGGTTCAAAGGCGTAAGTGTGGAGTTGAATAATAATGAATGATATTGTATAGGATGGATGAGTATTTAAGGGTAGTTAGATATTCTAGATTAAAAGGTTATGCATATAAGCTGTTTGATAAAAAAATCTAAGTGAAACTGTAATGCTTTGAGGTGTAGAGATTGTTTCCTAGCATAGTATATATATATATTACTCCATGATATAAGAGAATTAATATATAATGCTATTATTGTACGGACAAGGTGATGTCCGGGATGCTATTATTGTGCGGACAAGGTGATGTCCGGGATGCTATTATTGTACGGACAAGGTGATGTACGGGATGCTATTATTGTACGGACATAGTGATGTCTGGGATGCTAATATTGTACGGACAAGGTGAAGTCCGGGATGCTATTGTTGTACGGACAAGATGAGTATGGGATGATATGGACAAGATAGTCCAGGATGACAAATATTACGGACTGGTATAAGTCCGGATGTTTTGATGATATAGACATGAGAAATTCTTAATTAATAATTGTGGAGGTATACACGTAAAATCGATTGTTAAATATTTTTGGCTACCAATTTAGGCTGGCCAATGGCTTATTTATATACAGCACTCAGCATAGAAGATTTCATATGGGACAAATAATTTTTATAAGTCCCAGAACAATTTTTAAATATTACTTTTCGGTTAATTAGTCATACTTGATATGTCATGTTTATACTTTAATGGTTAAGAAAGGAAGCAAGAAATTTCCAAGTACTCTTCCTAGTTACCTTATGCTCACTGAGTTTTTTGACTCACTTCGTTTATTTTCATTTTTTTTCAGATTCTAATAGACCCAGCTCTTCCCAGATTCTGGATAGCTAGCTGCTCACATACTTGTGGTGAGCGGATTGACACAGGACGTGGTAAGCAGTGGCGATGGTGGGGTACATTTTGCAGTCACTAGGGTATCATGGGTCCTCTACATTTTGTGTATGTTGAATATGTTCTGTATATTTTGTAAACGGATGTAATTAAGTGATGTATGACCTATATCAGTCTTAGAGGCCTGGTATGAGATTGTGATTTTCATTTTGTTATGATATATTATAAATGTATGTTTGTATATAAGATGTCATAAAGGTTGAGTCTGCTGCGGGGCATTTCGGTTACTCCATATCAGAGGCGTCCAAACCAAGATGTCATGTGTTGATGAATTATTACATTGTGAATGTTGATGATTGAGTGGCAAACCCCCATGTAGGGCGAGATTATGCCAAAATTTTCTTTGATTTGGTTTAATGAGTATACTCAGGCTTCGGAGGCAGGGGCATACCTTGTCTCTGGCCGGTCACATGCCCTGAATTTGGGGTGTGACAAAGGTGGTATCAGAGCATGGTATAGAGGTTAGTGACTGCAAAAAGGGGTAGGGTAGTAGTGCATTGCTTACAAGTAATCCCGGGATATCGGTAAGTAGTGTACTACCCCTACAGATGTGCATCGTCACATGCTGATACGTCCGGTGATTTTTAAGCTAGCTAGCTCATATTGAACTGTATAAATAATATTATGGAGTTACCGACATATGTTTATTTTCTAGATACGATGCCTCCCGAAACAAGAACTCGTAGACCTAGAGATACATCAGGGGACCGAGAGCTTGAGGTTCCGGATCAGATTTCTGCTGGCCCTGAGATTAGAGGCCAGAGTGGGGAAAGTAGTAGGACTGCTACTAGGGATACTACAGAGGCTGAGATGAGATTTGACAGGATGAATGCTAAAATGGATGAGGTATTACACTAGGTATAGGCTCTGATGCAGGTTGTGGCAGAGCAACAAAGGAAACTAGATCAGGCCCAGCAGGCATAGCCACAGCCGGCTGCTGCACCGGTAGAGTCAGAGCAGGGCCGACTAGAGGGATACCTTCAGGTTTCGTTATCTGAGTTTAAGAAGAATCAACCATCTTTGTTTACAGGGAAGGATGCTAATGCAGATCCCAATGACTTTTCGGATCAATGCAGTAGATTATTCATATCATTGGGATGTTCTCCTGTTCGATCTGTGGAGTTAATTAGTTTCCAGCTTAAGAGTATCGCTAGGACGTAGTATACGACCTTTCTTAAGAGACGACGAGCTACTGATCCTCCATTAGCGTGGCCAGAATTTTTTATTGAGTTTTTTCGTAGGTTCTTAGCACAGAGTGTTCGCGAGGCTAGGGCTCGCGAATTCGAGCAGCTCAAGCAGACAGAGACCATGACTGTGACTGATTATGATGTTCAATTTTTTGATCTTTCTGTATATGCGCCATATTTGGTATCCACCGAGTATCATAGAGCTAAGAGGTTTGTGGATGGTATTCGGGAGTATTTGTTTAGGTCAGTTCAGTTGACAGAGACATCTACATATGCTGAGGTACTAAATTCTGCTCTGAGGCTCGAGCAGTGAGCCCGAGATAGGCAGAGTGATAGAGGCCCACAAAAGAGGCCCAGATTTGGTGGACAGGGTTCTAGGGCGATAAGGTTATCGGGGCCGGTTGGTGGTATCGTGTCTAGAGGAGAGGTATCTACTAGTGGTGTACAGAGGGATGGGGGTCAGAACAGTTAGCATAGACCTGGTGGTCGCCCTCAGAGTACATCAGCTGCTACTACTACTGGGGGAGCTTCTACCCCATTATGCCAGATTTGTGGACACCGACATAGAGGCGTATGTTGGAGATCAGATTTATGTTTTAGATGCGGTATATCGGGGCACATGAGGAGAGACTGCCCATTGGGTTCTGGCTCACTTCCATCAGTAGTAGCTCCACTCCTAGCTACAGCTGCACCAGGGCAGTCAGCAGGATCAGTCGCTCAGCAGGCTGGTAGAGGTACTCAGGGTCGGGGACAGCAATCTGCCGGTAGGGGACAGACGTCAGGCGGCAGGGGGCAGGCTCGAGTTTTTGCACTGACACCTAGGGATGCCCAGGCATCCAATGCAGTTGTGACAGGTATTATTATGGTTTGTTTACAGCCTGCACATGCTTTATTTGATCCGGGTGCTACCCATTCATTTATTTGCCCTTGGTTTGTGGATATTTTGCTCATACATGTTAGTGAGTTAAATGAACCTTTGCTAGTTTCAACACCTGTCGGGGTAGTGTATGTAGTTAGTCGAGTTTTGAAACGGTGTGATATTGAGATTGGCGGGGGGTGTTTATAGTCGATTAGTGATACTAGATATACTAGAATTTGATGTGATACTGGGCATGGATTGGCTAGCTGCCAATTATGCTATGTTAGATTGTTTTGAGAAGGTTATTACCTTCCAGATACTAGGGAAATTAGTTTTAAAATATAAGGGAGATCGGAGTATGAATACAACAAGAATGATATTGGTCTTAAAAGCTGAGAAGTTGTAAAACAGTGGCTGTCAGGGCTATTTAGCCTATGTGTGCGATATTGAAGGCAAGGTTCCGGATTTGGATAAGATACCAGTAGTATATGAGTTTCCAGATGTATTTCCAGAGGAGTTACCGGGACTTCCTCTTGAGCGAGAGATTGAGTTCTGTATTGATGTGTTGCCAGGAACCCAGCCTATTTCAATTTCCCCTTACCGTATGGCTCCCCTTGAACTGAGGGAATTGAAGGTACAACTTCAGGATTTATTGGACAAGGGATTCATACGCCCGAGTACTTCACCCTGGGGTGCTCCGGTATTGTTTGTTAAGAAAAAGGATGGATCCCTGCGGCTATGTATTGAATATAGGCAACTTAATAAGGTGACTATTAAAAATAAGTACCCACTGCCGAGGATTGATAATTTGTTTGATCAGTTACAGGGAGCTAGTTGTTTCTCTAAGATTGATCTTCGACCAGGTTATCATCAGCTCCGTATTCAGAGGGAAGATGTGCCTAAGACTGCTTTCCGTACGCGTTATGGGCACTATGAGTTTCTTGTAATGTCTTTTGGACTGACTAACGCCCCTGCAGCTTTTATGGATCTAATGAACAGGATGTTTAAACCCTATTTAGATCACTTCGTGATAGTGTTTATTGATGATATCTTGGTGTATTCACAGACTGAGGATGATCATAGCCAGCATCTTAGGGTGGTGCTTGAGACCTTAAGAACACACCAGTTATATGCTAAGTTTTCAAAGTGCGAGTTCTGGTTGAGTAGTGTAGGATTCCTTGGACATATTGTATCCAAGGAAGGTATTAGTGTGGACCCTAAAAAGGTGGAGGCAGTGCGTGACTGGAAAAGGCCTACCACCGTTACTGAGATTCGGAGTTTCTTGGGGCTGGCAGGGTATTACAGGAGGTTTGTTGAGAATTTTTCGAGATTGGCAGCTCGATTGACTAGACTTACCCAGAAGGATGTCAAGTTTGAGTGGTCAAACGAATATGAGAGGAGCTTTCTAGAGCTCAAGGAACGTTTGACTACTGTTCCAGTTTTGACATTACCGACGGGATCCGATGGATATGTTGTATATTGTGATGCATCCAGGGTTGGATTGGGATGTGTGTTAATGCAGGATGGCAAGGTTATAGCATATGCCTCAAGGCAGTTGAAGAAGCATGAGCAGAATTATCCTACACATGATTTGGAGTTAGCAGCCATTATCTTTGCATTAAAGATATGGCGACATTACTTATATGGCCAGTCATGTGAGATAAACACCGATCACAAGAGTTTAAAATATATTTTTGATCAACCGAAGTTAAATTTAAGACAGAGGTGGTGGTTGGAGTTACTCAAGGATTACGATTGCACTATCCTTTATCATCCAGGTAAAGCCAACGTGGTTGCTAACGCTTTGAGCCGTAAATCTATGGGAAGCATGGCTCACTTGTCCCTAGAGAAGAGACCGTTGGCTAAGGCTATTTAGGATTGTTTGAGAAGAGGTGTTACCTTGAGTTTTATCGGGACTGGTGCACTTATTGCACATGTACAGGTTAGATCCTCCTTAGTAGAGGAAGTGAAAGCAAGGAAGCATGTCGATGCTTTTTGTACGAAGACTATAACTAGTGTGAAACAGGCTAAGGACAATGGATTTCAGGTAGATGAAGAGGGAACTCTCCGTTTTCATAGTCGATTGGTAGTTCTTGAGATAGAGGGAGTTCGAGGTAAGATCCTTGATGCAGCACATAATTCATCATATACGATGCATCCTGGTTCTACCAAGATGTACCGTGATCTTAAGCAGTTCTATTGGTGGCAAGGCATGAAACGTGATATAGCAGATTATGTGGCTAAATGCCTAATATGTCAGCAAGTAAAGGCTGAACATTTGAGACCAGCTGGTTTATTACAGAGCCTTGAAGTGCCAGAGTGGAAATGAGATCATGTTACCATGGATTTAGTAACTGCTTTGCCTAGAACTAAGACAGGATATGATTCTATTTGGGTGATTGTCGACAGATTGACTAAGTCGGCACATTTTATTCCAGTGAAAACTACTTATCCAGCTAATAAGTATGCTAAGCTTTATTTGGATCAAATTGTGCCTTTACATGGTGTACCATTATCGATTATATCAGATAGAGGTTCGCAGTTTACAGCGAGATTTTGGAGATCATTCTAGGAGGCCCTCGATACGCAATTGCGGTTTAGCACTGCTTTTCACCCCCAGACAGATGGACAATCCGAGAGGACTATACAGACCCTTGAGGATATGTTGCGGGCCTGTGTATTAGATTTTGAAGGGACTTGGGATGATCAGTTACCTTTGATTGAGTTCGCTTATAACAACAGTTATCACAGCAGTATACAGATGGTACCATTTGAGGCACTATATGGTCGGAAGTGTAGATCACCTGTTGGTTGGTTTGAGGCAGGCGAGTATCGGCTACTTGGTCCAGATATTGTGCAAGATGCAGTGCAAAAGGTTTGAATAATAAGAGAGAAGTTGTTGCCTGACCAAAATCGGCAAAAGGCCTATGCTGATAACCGGAGACGTGAGTTAGAGTTTGATCTTGGAGATTATGTGTTCCTAAAAGTTTCACCTTTCAAGGGGGTTATGAGATTTGGGAGATGAGGTAAGTTGAGTCCAAGGTATATTGGACCATTCCAGATATTGAGTCGTAAAGGTGCGGTAACATATGAGTTAGCGTTGCCTCCAGACCTGAGCTATGTACACCTTGTATTCCATGTGTCTATGTTGCGAAAATACATTTCAGATGATTCACATGTTTTACAGCCACAGGCAACATAGATAGGCTCCCAGTTAACATATATTGAGGAACCCATAGCCATGGTAGATCGTCAAGTGCGAAAGATTCGGTCCAAGGAAGTTCCTACAGTTAATGTTTTGTGGCAGTATCACAATACGTAGGAGGCTACGTGGGAGCTTGAGGATGAGATGAGAGAACAGTATCCCCAGTTATTTCAAACATGAGGTAATTCTTTATAGGTTAATTTTATGTAAAATTCGAGGACGAATTTTAAACATCTTGGGTCAATAGCCTTTGGATGAAAATTGGTTGAATGAAAAATGACAACATCCTAGCATTGGGGGGGGGGATTCGGCCACTACAAGGGGAGCTCTCTCTCTTTTCATTTTCAACTATTCACTCTCTATTCTCTCTTGGCTTTTGCTGATTTTCCTCTCCATTGTTGAAAGGCAAAAAGAAAAGTTTAGAAAAGAAAAGATTGTTAGAAGAGAAAAAGCTTGAAAGATAGCTTCTAGAGGAAGCTTTAATGTGAGACCCTCGTAAGCCAGAGATGACTTGGGTCTCCTATAACATTCTGATGGCTCGGAACTACACATATAAAAGCCACTAGGAAGGACGGGCTATCATGTGGTATACATGTTGTATGATAGATTATAGAATTGGAGGTTAAATCAGGTGGTTAAGCGATTTGACCCTAAAGTAGTTTAAAATTCAAACTAAAATCGGGAAGGGGAAAATTCCATAAAATATGATAAATTGAGTGGATATGATGAGAATATACGATATAGAACCCATACCTATTATCAGAACAACAATCGGCATCAAATTCAAAAAATATGCATTAGGGGTATTTTGGTTATTTTACACCCCTTTTCATTTTTGGTCTGAGAAATGGTATAACTGGACTTTTTGACTATATAATATGTTAATATGACATTTGGATCTAATATTTGGCATTAGAAAAAAAACGAGACTAGAATCGATAAAATTGGAAAACTGTGACGTTGTCGTACTTTTCCCGAAAAACGTGGTTCAAAAATTCTTGTTATCGATCCGAACACATGGATAGATGTTTTAACACCCAAGAAACATGAATATGTTGAGAAAAAATGGAAAACGAAATCCCGAACATCACATTCTGTAGGGCATGTGCAAAAAGTCAAAGTTGGTCAACTCTTTTGACCAAGCTTAGGCAAGATTAGGAACATGGGATAATTTCCCATAAGTTTTCAGCCAAAATAAGAAGACACCACGTCTTCTTCTTACTCTTGATGCCTTTAGGCATTTTCTCACCAAAAACTCCATTAAAGCTTACTAAAGCTTTCTCTCTCCTTCAAATTTCAAGGGACATCACCAAATTTTGCAAGGATTTCACTAACCTATAGGTAATTTCATGTTATAAGCTTGATTTTGATATTAGATTTTGAATAATTTGTCTCTATCTATGAGAAATCATTTTGGCTGAAAATTGGTGGTGATGAATCACCTTGTTGCCACCACTTTTTCCTTTACGGGAGGTGTTCCTCCACCTCCTTAAACCGTAAATTAGTATCGGATAGCTTTGAATCAAATTTAGAGGCTAAAACAAGCTTGGCTAAAACCCTAGCTTGTCCATGAGGTGGTGCCGCCACCTTCCTTGGTTGTCCGAGGCCACCGTTAGCTTCGTTGTTATTGTGTGAGCAACTTTCCAGTTGATTGTTGCTCCGAATTTTGACTCGAGCTAAGTGTAGGAATTTATTTTTAAAAATTCTTAAGTTGGAAAATTTTGAATAGCAGCTAAGTAGAATAAATAGTTAGAATTTGAATGTCCCGTAGTTGAGAAATATTCGCAGAATATCCTGATGATGCCATAGGTACTCATATTGCAGAGTTTGCCTGGAATCGCGACAAAGCCACGAAAGTGCCTCTTTAACACTCGGACTAACACAGTGAGTATTTATGCTAATCTAGGAGGTAGTTGTTGTTTTATATGCATTGTTGATTGATATGGATATTGAAACACGAAAGATTGCTCGGATTACGAAAATGGTAAGTTTCGAACCTTACGCGGATCAAAGGCGTAAGTGTGGAGTTGAATAATAATGAATGATATTGTATAGAATGGATGAGTATTTAAGGGTAGTTAGATATTGTAGATTAAAAGGTTATGCATATAAGTTGTTTGATAAAAAAATCTAAGTGAAACTGTAATGCTTTGAGGTGTAGAGATTGTTTCCTAGCATAGTATATATATATATATATATATATATTACTCAATGATATAATAGAATTAATATATCATGCTATTATTGTACGGACAAGGTGATGTTCGGGATGCTATTATTGTACGGACAAGGTGATGTCCGGGATACTATTATTGTACGGACAAGGTGATGTCAGGGATGCTATTATAATACGGACAGGGTGATGTCTGGGATGGTAATATTGTACGGACAAGGTGAAGTCTGGGATGCTATTGTTGTACGGACAGGATGAGTCCGGGATGATATGGACAAGATAGTCCAGGATGACAAATATTACGGACTGGTATAAGTCCGGGACGTTTTGATGATATAGACATTAAAAATTCTTGATTAATAATTGTGGAGGTATACAAGTAAAATGGATAGTTAAATATTTTTGGCTACCGATTTAGGCTGACCAATGGCTTATTTATATTCAGCACTCAGCATAGAAGATTTCATATGGGACAAATAATTTTTATAAGTCCCGGAACAATTTTTAAATATTACTTTTCGGTTAATTAGTCATACTTGATATGTCATGTTTATACTTTAATGGTTAAGAAATAAAGCACGAAATTTCCAAGTACTCTTCCTAGTTACCTTATGCTCACTGAGTTTTTCGACTCACTTCGTTTATTTTCATTTTTTTTTCAGATTCTAATAGACCCAGCTCTTCCCAGATTCCGGATAGCTAGCTGCTCACATACTTGTGGTGAGCGGATTGACCCAGGACGTGGTAAGCAGTGGCGATGGTGGGGTACATTTTGCAGTCACTAGGGTATCATGGGTCCTCTGCATTTTGTGTATGTTGAATATGTACTGTATATTTTGTAAATGGATGTAATTAAGTGATGTATGACATATATCAGTCTTAGAGGCCTGGTATGAGATGGTGATGTTCATTTTGTTATGATATATTATAAATGTATGTTTGTATATAAGATGTCATAAAGGTTGAGTCTGCTGCGGGGCATTTCGGTTACTCCCTATCGGAGGTGTCCAAACCAAGATGTCATGTGTTGATGAATTATTACATTGTGAATGTTGATGATTGAGCGGAAAACCCCCATGTAGGGCGAGATTATGCCAAAATTTTCTTTGATTTGGTTTAATGAGTATACTCAGGCTTCAGAGACAGGGGCATACCTTGTCTCTGGCCGGTCACATGCCCTGAATTTGGGGTGTGACATTTAAACACCATACTCTTGCACTTTCTTTGATTTTCCATTCTAGATTTGTTGTTTTCATTTAATATTTGGGGAGTTTCATTTGATTTTCTTTTTAAATAAGTGTTTTTAATATTCTTCTTTAAGTTCCTTCTTGATTCTTCCTTGTAAAAAGCTTTTGAAACTTTTCTTTTTCTTTTCTTTTTTGAAGTGGCCGAATGGCCTAGTGTTTTTGTAGTTGTTGTTTTGCATTTTTGTTTCATGTTATTCTTGATGTTTAATGAGTTTTGATGCTTTAAATCTTCTTCTAATACATAAACACGAAGCTTGTTTTAATTTGGTTGCTTGCTTATTTCCATTTTTGAGTCTATTATCATGTTTATTTTACTTATCTTGCATTTTTGATTTTCTATATTCTAAATGTTTAAGTTTGTTTATGTTTTACATTTTGTAATCCATGTGTTTGTGAAAATGCCTATTTATTTTCATGCCTTTACTTTATGTTTGCATGATTTGAGTGTTATTCTTTAGCTATGCATGTTAGTATATCATGTGTTTGTGGAAATGCCATGTTCACTTTGAAGCATGAGGCCATTCGGCCACCTCTCTATTTTATGCTTTGCATGTACATTTACATCATGCTAGTTGATAGGTTTGCATTTTCATGATATTTGGTTGAGTATTTTGTTTAAGCATGCCATATGTTTGTTTTATTTCCATGCATTTTTTAGGTTTAGGATTGGTTTGCTTTGCCATGCATATTCATGCATTTTAGACCTAGGTTGCATTAAATGCCATGCAAGTTCATTTAGGTCTAGGTCATTTTATTGATGCCATGCATTTTTCATGTCATTTAGGTTTTAAATCATGCATTTCATGCATCATATTTGCTGTATTTTTCATGCATTTCATGTCCTTGCCGCTTGATTTATGACTTAGGCCAATCAATGGCTCAAAGTCATGCTCACTAGAGCATACTTGTGAAAAATTAAAGAGTTGTCAAATTGATTATTCTACCTTTATGATTTTTTTTTACTTAGCCAATTTTTTACTAACTTTTCAAAAGTGTTAGCTACTATTTTTGAGTCTTTTAGAGAGTCTCTAATATTTTTACTTTGATTTTTAAATGATTTTATCAGAGGCAAAAAAATGTGTTTTGGCAAAACAGTTTTTTACCTAGTACTCGTACTTTCCCGATTTTTTTGGGCAGTCATCTTTATTCAGAAAATTAAGCCGATTTTTCTCATGTAGTTTTACGTGTCCTTAGTCTCCAGTATTTTTTTTTATATATTTTTTTGAATTTATAAAAATAGGGTAAAAAATCGTGCTTTAAAATTGGACAGTGGAGGCAGAATTGAATTTGAAGGAAAATTATTTTTCTGTTTTGGTTAAGTTACTTAGAGGGGGCTGATAGGAAGTTTAGCTACTAACTTAAGGTAGTTTCTAAGCCTTTTTAAACTCTAAAAATGATTTTTTAAATCTCGGGTTAAGGGTGATCAAGTCTGGGATTTTAAACTTAGGAAATTAGAGCCATTTAAAAAGGGTTTAGCTAAGTTTTTATTTTTAATCTAAGCTTTTCAAAATTGTTTTCAAACAATCACAAAGTATTTTGGTTTTAGGATTTTTAAATTTGATATATTTTCCTAAGGTAGCCGGATATCTTTTTAGATATATGGATTTCCTTAATTAAAGGAAAAAATACATTCTCATACATTGCATTTTCCATATTCATGCATATTATATATTATGTAATTTTTGCTATATTTAATTTTCTTGATGGTGTTATTATTTTTTTAAATTTTTGATATTATATTATTTGTTATATGGTTTTGAATATTTCATGATATCCTATGCTTTTTATTTAGTTATTTTTATCGTATTATTTAGCATATACTATGTTCATGCATTATTATTTTTATTTTTATTTTCATGCATTTTATATGATAGCATTATTCTATGTTTTATGTCATTTAGATTATATGCCATATCATTTATATTTGCCATGTCATTTAAATTATTTCATTTCATACAGAATATATTATGTTACCTAGGTTATTACATTTCATATAGAATATATCATGTTACATAGGTCATTTCATTTCATTTAGAATATATCATATAACTTAGGATATTTCATTTCATTTAGAATATGGTAAGACATTTAAATTATGTCATACCATTTAGGTTGCATTATATTATTTAGACTTTGCTATGTCATTTTATTTATGTCACACTTATTCATATTCATATATATTTTGAAATATCTTGAAAAAAGTAATGATTTTCAATAAAATAAAGATATTCCTGAGTTAAAATAATTCATGAGTTCTCTGCCGGGTTTGCTGGGGAGGATATCATCAATTATCATTAATAACGGAATATCTTCTTTAAAATGAGAATGATTCGGAAAATTTTCAAACTAATAAAAATTTCTATATTTTGCCACGTTTGTTGGGGAATATAGGAAAATTTTGAATTAATAAATTCTGGATCATTGTCAATTAAAAATGAAATTATTTTTCTTTAAATTGGGAATTAACTTGAAATACCAAATCAAAAATCGACTTTTTTATCGAGACTTGAGATAACACACGATTAATAAGGTACCGTTTTATACGGCCGTTGTGGGGGTGCTAATCCTTCCCCACACGTAACCGAGTCCTGAAATTGGTTTTAAAAATGTTTAGAACGCAGACTTGAAATTGGTTTTAAAAATGTTTTAATTAATTTTAA
The DNA here is from genome assembly GCA_030761205.1 of Fremontodendron californicum. Taxonomy (NCBI): domain Eukaryota; kingdom Viridiplantae; phylum Streptophyta; class Magnoliopsida; order Malvales; family Malvaceae; genus Fremontodendron; species Fremontodendron californicum. The sequence goes on along the minus strand of JAULJL010000022.1, from coordinate 7,631,336 downwards.
AATGTTTTATAAAACCGGTTTTAATAAGTGGCCGATCACACCTAGCTAAAAAAGATTGGTGGCGACTCCATGTCTTTTTCAAGGTTATTTTCAATACCTTCATTTTTTAAAGAGGAATTAAGTTGACTTTTTCTCGTTTTTTTTCAATGTCACACTTAACGAATAATAAATTCTTGCGATAAGACTTTTTATTTTTTAGGTTGCTACAGCTTGGCGACTTCGCTGGGAAAATATTAGAGAGTCAGGCCTAGAATTAGTCATGTGTTATCAAAGTCTCGATTTTGTTGGTTTAATTGGTATTTAATTTTAATTCCCACATTTTAAAAAAAATAAGGATAATTTCAAAAATAATAAAATGTTTTTAAATATGTCCATATTCATGTGCATACATATTATTATTGTTCTCTAGTTATTTTGGTGCATATATTCATTTATTGATTAATTGATGAGTTATGTTGTTTAATCTTGTTGGGGCATTTAGAATAAGAGATGCTGAATAGGTGGTGAAAGGTTTGTTATTTCTCCTTACACACTACACGTGTATTTGCATATCATGAATCCTATACCCGGGTTTCGTCCTTTTAGGTGGGAGCAAAGTAACTAAGCCTTCGTGATTAACAATCCGCATGGGCTAGTGAAACACTTCTGGAGTACTAAATTACCTAAGCCTTCGTGATTAACAATCCACATGGGCTAGGGAAATAGACTCTAACGAATTGAACCCGTTTTTATCGGGGTACCTTACTAGCCTTTACCGGCGACAGTGACGAACAATTCAGAGCTTTTAGAACTAATTCACCTTCAATTTTGTTGGCATCCTCAGGGATAATTATTGTTTTGAATTATATGTTTTTTGTATTATTCAAATTTATTCCCGTTACTAATTTATTTTCTTTTTGTTGTTGTTTTTTGTTTTTTTTTTTTTTTTGCATTCTTGTCATCATTTTTTTGCACATAGAAGGTTATTGGTCTCGGGATAATATTCAACCAAAAGGGCTTCCATGAAGGGTCAGAATGTCTCAGTGGTCGAGAAGCACTTAGAGGTTAGGAAACAGTCTGAGAAAGGTCAGCAGGATAATGGGGATTTTTTGAAGATGGGATATGTGTCAGTATTACCAGCCGAGGTTGATCTTACTATCAGGCAAAATAATCTTAGGAATTGATAGATATATGGAATCAATGGACTATATCAGAAAAAGAAGCCTTCACTCAGACTTATGGGGACATAGCACTTTTAGTTCAGGTTAAGATCAGTGGTGAGGTGATCCGGGCTGTGGTGCAATTATGGAATCCAGCTTATCGTTGTTTTACCTTCAATCGAGAGGATATGACTCCAACCATAGAGGAATATTCGACCTTGCTACATATTGAGAACGTTATTCCCGACCGTATTTATTTAAAGGATATAAAGACGTCGGGTTTCAAGAAAAAGGTGTCTAAGATTCTGGGAGTGGAAAGAAATTGGGTCGAAAGCCATGTTGTCCCAAAAGAGGTAAGCTACTGTATATCATGGGATATTTTACGGACCTTAATCCATAGCCATTCAAGTAAGGAGACAGTTAGGAATATTTTTGCCTTGGCTATCTATAGTTTAGTTATCTTCCCAAAGACATTAGCGTATATGGATGTGGCGATATTTGCTGTTTTTGAGAGGCTTGAGAAGAGGATAAACCCATCCCCAACAATTATAGTAGAAACAATCCGATCGCTGAAATATTGTAGATAAGAATGAAAAGGGCGTTTTATAGGTTGTATAGAGCTTCTTTACATATGGGTTCAGAGCCATTTTTGTAAAGAGGAGAATTTTCCTCTTCGCTCATATTGGAAGTCTTTTACACCAATTGGTGAATTTTTTAAGAGGGATTGGCTTGAAAATAGGACTGAGGAGCAATGGATCAACATATTCCGAAATATCAGGGCTGAGATGATAATTTGGAGAGCTCCATGGATAGCTCCTATGCCGACATTGTGCAAGTGCAGAGATAAAGCTTCGGTTCCATTATTGGGAGTATGGGGAGGAGTGAGCTATGCACCACTGCTGGTACTAAGACAATCAGAATCTCGTCAGTTTACTCCTATGACCCATGACCTTAGTAATTTGGAATTTGCTTATGTAGAAGATGGATACTCGGGAAAGGTACATGAGATTGTAGTAGCATGGAAGGAAACTCATCGGGTGGAGGTAGCTAGATATGACTACATCGTCACACCTGATTACCTGATATGGAGGGAATTGAGGGTTAATGATAGGTTGTTGACAACAAATGGAGAAGAAGTTCAGCTCTTGAGTTCACCACCCAAGGAAGCGCCATCGGAGCTAGAAATTGCAAGGGCAGAATTTGAAAAAGAAAAGGCCCAAATGAGCAAGGAAATTGCCTGATTGCAAGAAGAGCTTGAGAATATGAAAAATAGGGAATTAGCTCGAGAAAGAGAAAAGGAAAAGATCAAGAGAGAAAGGGACACTGCTAAAAGCGATCTTCATGAATTACACTTGGAGAGCAAGAGGTACCGTTTCGAGCTCAGATTCGAGGGGACTCTCAAGACTTCTGGGGAATGGGAGCAAGAAGTCAAAAACCTCAAGAAAGAGAAGAACTATTGGACAGAGAGAGCAAAGGATGAGGAAGCCCGAGCCAATCAACTGGAGAAACAAGCTAAGGAAAGCTTACACGGTGATGCTTCTGCTGACATGTCAAAGGGCCGTGAACAAGTAGGGGTCAGATTGAAGAGCAAGGGAATCAAAAGAGGACAGTGAAAAAGGTCCAAGATCCGAGGGAGTTACTAAAGGACCGGTGTTTTGTAATAGCATTTTTAAATTAGGATAGATAGATTATCAGATTGTCTTAAGCAGTGATCTTTTTTCTTTTATGTATTTAGTTCCAAAAAATCAATGAAAGATAGTTTGGTTGGAATTATCCCGGGGCCAATACTTTTAAATGCATTTATCATTCATTTGTTCTTTCCTTTATATATTTTGTTTGTTCATTCATTTATATTTATAATCATTCATTAATTTATTCTTTATAAATTGTTCATACACTTGGTCATTTATTTATTTGTCCATTCATTTATTCTTTATAATTAGTCATTCATGTTCATACACTTAGTCATTTACTTATTTGTTCATTCATTAACATTTAGTCATTTATTCATTCACTCATTTTTATAAAATAAAATAAAAAAACGTGTCAGTAATTTCTAATCCATGGTTATTAAATCTAAAAGTACAGTTGGTCGCACTCAGAAAGAATCAGACTTTCGACACCCCTACAATACTCGATCTCAAGCAAGAGCTATGGAGAACGATCAGCTTGCTAGAATGGAAATGATGGAAAGAATTCAAAAAGAACTGCAGGAACAGTTGGCTAAGTCTCAAAATGAGTCATGGGAACAAATGACCAAACTCATGGAGATGATGAGTACCATGATGAGGCAGAAATGGCCAGGAGAAAATTCAGTTACAGGAATGGGGACAGTAAACCAGGAAGACCGACCAGAGGTGGTACAGAAGAATTGCCAGACATCCCAGCCTGTAGGAAATGAACTTTTGACTCGGGTAGCATCCTATATTTACATCCAACCAGCGGTCGAAGCACATAATTTAGGTCTAAAAGGGGTAATATTGGGGTTGATCCAATTGATATGGACATTCCAGACTTTGAGGAATTAGCTGAAAAGGAAAGGGCAAAGATGATTGAGTTGAAAAGGGTTGAAATGACAGAATCCCAGAACAAAATATCAGCTGCTGCAGGAAATACTGAGGGCAGTTGAAGGGGCGGAGCTATTTGGCAGTCTGGATGCCAAAGAGATGAGTTTAGTGCACTGTCTGGTGATTCCTCCAAAGTCCAAAGTACCAGACTTTGAAAAATATAACGGAACTACCAACCCATCAGCGCATTTGACCATGTATTGCTGGACATGATGAAGACGAAAAATTACTCATCCACTGTTTTCAAGATAGCTTGATAGGGTCCGCAACTCGGTGGTATAACCAGCTTAGCCATACTAAGATTCGTTCCTGGATGGATCTAGCCAAAGCTTTCATGGAACAATACAAGCATGTGACAGACATGGTGCTTGATCGTCTAACTCTCCAAAACATGGAAAAGAAAGCTACTGAAAGCTTTAAAGAATATTCTAGAGATGGAGAGACCTACACAAGTGCAACCCCCTTTAACCAACAAGGAAACTACAGTGCTTTTCATCAATACCCTGAAAGCACCTTATTATGATAAATTATTGGCAAGTGCCACCAAGGACTTTGCAGATATGGTGATATCTGGGGAGATGATAGAGTCTACCATTAAGAACGGGAAAATGGAAGGGGGTGAGTCTGCTACCTCAAAGAGAGTTTTTCCTGCAAAGAAGAAGGAGGAGCCATATGTAGTCAATTTCAATAATACCCCTATACACCTTCTACACCATACACACCTCCCAGGCCTTATACTCCTACTACATCTTATGCACCTCTGACACCTTACACACCTTACCCGAGGTATAATCCTTACTACCCCAATGTGAACCACTTTACCCAAAATCCATTCCCCTATACCAATATACCACAACAGCCATTTCCAACTAGTATATCCCCACAGATATCCCTTCCTCGAAACACTGTCCTAAACACTCAAGGTCTCGCACGCAATGGCTATCGTTCACCAAGGAATGATCAAAAACCCCAGTTTGATCCCATTCCTACCACCTATGGTGAGCTATATCCTAAACTACTGCAAGGCCAACTTGTCACGCCCGTATATCTTAAACCTTTAACCCCACCATACCTAATGTGGTACAATGCAAATACCGACTGCGCATATCATGAAGGAATTCAGGGGCATTCAACGGAGGATTGCATTGCCTTAAAAAAAAGTCCAAAGTTTAATCAATGCCGAAGTTGTGAAGTTTGGGTCAAAGAATGGGTCGAATGTAGCGGGAAACCCCTTACCCGATCATGCTGAGAATTAGGGTAAATGCAGTATTGACAAGGGAAGTCAGAAGGTTAAAAAGGGATGTCAGGGAAGTCAAAACTCTGATGTTAACAGTATGGGTCGAAATGGTTAAGGCAAGAATGGTGGAGGATGCAGACAGTATAAAAATGGTTGCAAAGAGGGTGCAGAATTGGTGCCCGTTCCATAAATGTTCAGGTCATATCATACATGACTGCGGGGACTTTTTGGCTAAAGTACAAAAGATGATGGATAATGGAGAGGCCCAGTTTTACGAGGAGACAGAGGAAGAAGTAGAGGTTATTGAGAATGCAGCTGGCTATGGAATATGAAGACCTTTGATCATCTATTATGATGAACCAGAGAAGACAACTCCGATTGTTGAGGAAATTAGGCCTAAGCTCATCATAGATTTTCCTTCTTCCTTTTCATACAGGGAAAACAAAACTACACCATGGAAATATGACTGCAGCATGGTTATGCCTGGGTCTTCAAGTCAGCAAGATATTATAGGTGTGGGGCACTTAACACGAAGTGGAAGGTGTTATGCCCTTGAGGTTGTTGAGCAGGGATCAACAAGAAAGGATGAAGGAATGGATAAAGGGAAGAAAGCAGCTGAACCAATCCCTATTGAGATGGATTTTGTGGAAATGCCATGTTCATTTTGAAGCATGAGGCCATTCGGCCACCCCTCTATTTTATGCTTTGCATGTACATTTTCATCATGCTAGTTGATAGGCTTGCATGTTCATGATATTTGGTTGAGTATTTTGTTTAAGCATGCCATGTGTTTGTGTTATTGCCATGCATATTTTAGGTTTAGGATTGGTTTGTTTTGCCATGCATATTCTTGTATTTTAGACATAGGTTGCATTAAATGCCATGCAAGTTCATTTAGGTCTAGGTCATTTTATTGATGCCATGCATTTTTCATGTCATTTAGGTTTTAAATCATGCATTTCATGCATCATATTTGCTATATTTTTCATGCATTTCATGTCCTTACCACTTGACTTATGAATTAGGCCAATCAATGATTCAAAGTCATGCTCTCTTGAGCATACTTGTGGAAAAATTAAAGAGTTGTCAAATTGATTATTCTACCTTTGTAATTTTTTTTACTTAGCCATTTTTTTGCCTAACTTTTCAAAAGTGTTAGCTAATGTTTGTGAGTCATTTAGAGAGTCTCTAATATTTTTACTTTAATTTTTAAATGATTTTATCAAAGGCAAAAAAATGTGTTTTTGCAAAAAACAGTTTTTTCACCCAATACTCGTACTTTCCCGATTTTTTTTGGGCAGTCATCTTTAATCAAAAAATTAAGCTGATTGTTTCCCCTGTACTTTTACATGTTCTGAGTCTCCAGTATTTTTTTTTAGATTTTTTTGAATCTTTAAAAATAGGGTAAAAAATCGTGTTTTAAAACTGGATATTGGTGTCAGAATTGAATTTGAAGGAAAATCATTTTTCTGTTTTGGTTAAGTTACTTAGAGGGGGCTGATTAGGAAGTTTAGCTACTGACTTAGGGTAGTTTCTAAGCTTTTTTTTTTAACTCTAAAAATGATTTTTTAAGTCTCGGGTTAAGGGTGGTTAAGTCTGGGATTTTAAAAACTTAGGAAATTAGAGCCATTTAAAAAGGGTTTAGCTAAGTTTTTATTGTTAATCTAAGCTTTTCAAAATTGTTTTCAACAATCACAAAGTATTTTGATTTTAGAATATAGTTGATATATTTTCCTAAGGTAGCTGGATATCTTTTTAGATAAACGGATTTCCTTAATTAAAGGAAAAAATACATTCTCATGCATTGCATTTTCCATATTCATGCATATTATATAATATGTAACTGATGCTATGTTTAATTTTCATGATGATATTATTATCTTTGATTTGAATTTTTGATATTATATTATTTGTGATATGGTTTTTGAATATCTCATGATATCCTATGCTTTTTATTTAGTTATTTTTGTCATATTATTTAGCATATGCTATGTTCATGCATTATTATTTTTATTTTTATTTTCATGCATATTATATGATAGCATTATTTTATATTTCATGTCATTTAGATTATATGCCATATCATTTATATTTGCCATGTCATTTAAATTATTTCATTTCATATAGAATATATTATGTTACCTAGGTCATTTCATGTAAAATATATTATGTTACCTAGGTCATTTCATTTCATTTAGAATATATTATGTCACTTAGGTCATTTCATTTCATTTAGAATATATCATATAACTTAGGATATTTCATTTCATTTAGAATATGCTAAGACATTTAAATTATATCATATCATTTAGGTTGCATTATATTATTTAGACTTTGCTATGTCATTTTATTTATGTCATACATATTCATATTCTTTAAAATGTTTTCAAAAAGGTAATGATTTTCAATAAAATAAAGATATTCCCGAGTTAAAATAATTCATGAGCTCTCTACGGGTTTGCTGGGGAGGATATCATCAATTATCATTAATAACGGAATATCTTCTTTAAAATGAGAATGATTCGGAAAATTTTCAAACTAAAAAGAATTTCTATATTTTGCCACATTTGTTGGGGAATATAGGAAAATTTTGAATTTATAAATTCCGGATCATTTTCAATTAAAAAAGGAATTATCTTTCTTTAAATTGGGAATTAACTTGAAATACTAAATTTAAAACCGAAGTGGTCTAGAAATGATGCAATTGCTTAAGATGACGCAATATGCAAATATCCACGGAGGATGTAAATGTAAAGGTAAAATGCAGGTGCTTACTGAATAGTGCCAATACAAATACCCATGAATGATGCAAATGCTTGCTGACACTGTGCAGATACAAAAGCTCAATAAAGAGATGAGTTCTCATGAATGATGCAAATGCCCCCCGATTGTTTTTATAGACTTTGGCTTAGCCTTTCAAATTCAATTTTTTTTTTCTTTTCAAATAAGAGTATATCTTCAATTCATTTTGGCTATTCTCTTTGCCCCAACAATTTTCAAACTCTTATCAACAGAGGTTTGAAATGAGTTTCATTTCTTCTTCTCATATTTGGAAGTTAATTTCTATACCTTTGGGTTAGAGAAACCCTTATCTCATGTCAACATCAAAAATGGGCATTTCAAAATATATCTTTATTTGTTTTCTCATTTTAAAAACTTCTGAACAAAAAATATTAACCCCACAATGTGTGATGTACAAATTTTTTGAAGATTGATGATCACTATTAGGAATTTCTCTAAGTGTCAATCTAGGTTTTTCAATTTAATTGACAAGACTTGGTACAACAATATTTTGGTTTTTCGAGGAAAACTTCAGAACAAAAATGTATGTCCCTTCTAGGCTCACAAATGGAACAAATTTCATAAACCATGAATTCATTGAGAATCAAACAAATTCAATATTCTTTTAGTTTCCATATCAAGGCATTTTGACAAGCGTCAAGATTGGCCGAGATGTTTTGACTGGAAAATTGATTTTGGAGCGAAAAAGTATGAGTTTTTGAAATCAATCCTCCGAATGAGAGCTAACAATTTTGGAGGTTCAAGAATCCCTAGATGTTCCTCGATAACCACTTATTTTGTTATGGTATCGATACAGACATAGATGGCATCAAAATTTTCCATTTTACTCTAGACCGCCCATTTTTGGGTTTTCGCCCTAGAGTCACATTCTTTCCATTTTTCCTTTCTCTCTTTTGTTGTTCTACCATGCACTTGAGATTCTAAATTCTTCCATAGTGAAATGATAATTCGATGAGATGGGATAAAATCTAAGGAAAAAACCCTTCAAGTTAAAAATTCATGCTTGATCAAAATGGACTTTTAAAGCACATAATGTAGGCCATGGTTCAGGGTTCAGAAAGAAAGAAAGGATAAATAGGCCTAAAATATGTGTTTAAGGGTAATCAGATCAAGGATCATTTCTTGAGGATGATTCTTTTTGAAGCATTTGTCCCTTTTTGGAATTTTTATTCCTTTTTTGACTTTTGCTCTTTTTCTTCCTTGCTTTTGGCTTTCATTTGCCATACTTTTTCACACTTTTTCTTTTATTTTGTTCTTGGCTTCCATTTCGCCATCTTTTCCTTTTTCTTTACTTTGACAGAGTGAGCCCGTATTTATTCGGGGCTCAATTTGCTTTGTATCTATCTTTGAGCTAAGACTTATTTTTTCATGATCTTTGAGAAGATCTTCCCTTGCATTTGCCCCCAGTGTAGAGGGTGATCTTTGATCAAGGTTCAAAGAAGAAAGAATTTTTTTGGCTCAAAAATGGTGACTATGGATAATTTTTTTTTTTTTTTTTTTTTTTGCGAAAGGGATATAAAAGATGGCCATTCATCATATCAAGTCTGAATATTCTCATTGAAAAGCAATCCCCAGGGGAATAGATAATCAGAATTTCATTTTACACTCTGGAATCATCCGAATTCTCATATGCATGATATCACAATTTTTCTCTTCTTCTTTTTCTCCCTTCTTTTTTTCCTTTTTCCCACATGCCCCCAATGATTCATGCATTAATCCCTCCTTATACACCATGTATCTATCATTTCCATATATGATGCCCAAATTTGATTAACCATAAGGATTTGTAGCATTGCGAGGAAAATCGTAAGTCTAGGTCTACAATGAAAATGCTGAGTTTCAATTTTAGGTTTGTTTGAAGTACTAAGGAAAATATTACCCAAAAACAGGTTTTCTCTAGGACATAGGTTAATTTGGTTTGGTCATTGTGCCCCGAGGTGTCAATCATGAAGTGATGTTTGAGCAATTAATGTTTTATGGTTATTGGAAAAGGTCAAGAATGGTTCTAGCACAATCTTGACACACATCGAATTACCAAAATCTAGATTCTTGAAAAAATATCTCCTTTGTTTGAATTTCAAGGAGTTCGAAATTTTTTTGAAAAGTTCGTTCCTTTGTTCATAGCCTAAACTAGGATTTACATCTTTGCTTATTCTGCAATGACAATGGTTTATGAAGTTTGATCATTCATATTTTTTGAAGCATTAGGTCTTTCAAGTGATCTCGGTTCAAAGGGTTTAGGCATAGGAAAGCCCAAAAGAAAAGGGGAAGGGTATTGGGTCATTTCTCACAATGATCATCAATATTTCGAGATTGTCCATTATTTCATGTGAAAACCCCTTATTATTGTTTACCACAAATTTTCATGAAGTTTTATTTTTTTTTTTTTGGCAAATTCAAATGAGTGCTAAAATATAATAAAACAAAACATTTGAATTCAAAGTTTATTTATTTCATGTAGATGTCAACATGAGACAAGTGCTTTCATCATCACAGTGTATAGAACTACATGCATCAAAAATCCTAATATGATTATGCACCATGTTTATTATGACACTTGGCTTTCCCATCATCAAAACTTATCAAACCTGGCTTGATGAGATCCTTGACCTTGTACTTCAAAGCGGGGCAGTTCTTTGTTGAGTGACCTTGATTGCCAGAATGATAACCACAACACCCATTTGAATCATACCAGCTCGGATAAGGAGGCTTCAGAGGCTCTAATTGCATGGGTCTCACAAGGTGATTCTGGACGAGTTGAGGTAGTAGCTCACTGTATGTCACAGGAATCGGGTCAACTTGATTTATTTTTCGCTTTTTATGCCCCTTCAATTATTCCCAAGGGTGTTAGATTGATAGACAAATGTAAATTCTGGTGTGGTTGCAAGCATTGGTTGGTAAGTATAAGCACCTTGAGAGACATTGTTCAGGGTAGGGTAGAATGGCTTATAAGAGGAGAATTGAGGAGGTGGGGCCAAGCCTCCCACAACTTGGGTATCTTCCTCTTTCTTTTCAGATGCCACATTCCTCTCAGTATTGGATGTTCTTTCTCCTTCAAGTTTCCCCTCCTTGATAGCATTCTCAATCCTCTCCCCTGAAATTACCATATCCACAAAATTCTTTGTGGCATTGCCAACGAGTCTATCATAGTACGGGGCCCATAGTGTATTCACAAAAAGGATAGTAATTTCCTTATGAGTCAGGGGCGATTGTACTTGGGCGGCCATGCTCATCCACCGCTGCGCATATTCTTTGAAGCTCTCAGTAGCTCTTTTCTCCATATTTTGCAAGGTGAGACGGTCAGGCACCAATGTCTGTCATGTGCTTGTACTGGTTTAGAAAAGCTCTAGCCAGATCATTCTAGGAGCGAATCTGATCCTTGCTCAACGGACTATACCACTTAATTGTAGACCCGCTAAGGCTATCCTGAAAGCAGTGGATCAAAAGCTTATCATTATCTATATGACCGTCATCTTTCGACAGAATATAGTGATGTGGCCTGACAAATCGGTCGTCCCGTCATATTTCTCAAAGACAGGGAACTTGAATTTAGGAGGAATGACTGAATCGGGACCAAGCATCATTCTTTCGCATCCACACTCCCGAATACATCTGTACTTTCCACTGCCTGGAGCCTTTCATCTAACAACTGATATTTCTCTTGGGAATCTGCCAACTTAACCTCATTTACTACAACCATTTTCAACTTTTCCTGTTCAGCTGGATCATCTGAGTTTAGGATGTTGACAGAATTAACTGTGTTCTGGGCATCCATCATTACGACCATCCCTCTGTATCCCCAACTCTTCATTGGTGGTCAAGTTTTCAGTGTATCCTTTTCCCTTGATTACGGACATCAGCTCCATCAATTTAGTCATCTGATCTCTAGATTCTGCTTCAGATTTTTCCAAATTTTCTCGCAATACTTCCTGTGCCCTTTCCATTCTTTCCATTCAGGCAACTTGTTCATTCTCCATTGCTCTGGCCTATATCATAAAGGTGCTCAGTATAGCTTATACCTCTGATTTGAAAAGGAAATTCTTTCAAAGACTCTTAAAACCAAACCAATTTCTATATTATCCCTCCAAGTGCGTGTCATGATGAAGGAGCCATGAATGCATTTTGATGCATGTAAAGCCTAAACAATATCATGTATAGACATGTACAGTGGAAACATGCTAACCATATATGTAATAAATGCAATCACGATGCCAACATGCTGCAAGCAAAGAATAAACAAATCAACGCATGGATATATGCAATGAATGACCATGTATATTTAAGTGTATTTCCCAATGAATGATCATATACACTATGAATGCAACACGATGTCAAATATGATGCATGTAAACAATGAATGATTGACACATAGTATATACAAAGAAGTCCTGCTGACCATGTATGTCATGAATGCGACCTAATGCTAACATGATGTATGTAATAAGCAAATTAGTGCATGAACATATACAGAAAAATCATGCTGACTATGTTTTTCATGAATACCACCTGATGCTACCAAAAGGCATGTATGAATGTATGGTATGACAAATAATTGATCGGATGCAAAATGCAAAGGGGAAGATATCGCGGAGGAAATAAGAATCGGAGGAACTTAATCATCAATATCTCATAAATTTGAAGCATAACCAATTCATTCCCATATCAACATTCACAATGGTGTAAACCATGTTTACAAAATCTGAGCAGTGGTTAAAACTGTCTTTACAAGCACTTTATTTTTCCTAGTATCCTAAGGCTATAAGAGCCGGTTACTGAAAAACCGAAATCCTACTACATCATATCAGATCAAAATCCTTTTACATCATTGCCATAAATCTCCCAATCCTAATTACACTTTTCCTAGCCCTTTATTAATCAATGTCATTGGATCCAACCACTTGGCATTTATAAGAGACTGCACTTTCTTTTTGAAGGCTATACAGTCTTCTATGCTATGTCCAGCAATTCTGCAGTGACAATTACATCTTATACTTGGGTTATACCACTTTGGATATGGTGGTGACAAGGGTTTCAACGGGACATAGGCAACCATGTGATCTTGTACCAATATAGGGAGAAGCTCTTGGTACCTGATTGGGATGGGATCATACTGCTCTTGAGTCTTGTTCTTTGGTTGTTTCTTAGTCATACACGGCCTAGGAGTTGGGGCACTTGGTGGTGGCACTAAGGTTCTAACCGAAGTGTTTACATGGAGAGGTGGCGGAATAGCATGGGTAAGGGTATGGATTTGGACACGGGACCCTTGGAGGTTGTGCATAGTTCGAGGTTCTTATCTTGGATGCTTGATAAAGTGCTTGATGAGGGAAGAAGTATGAACTACCAATTGGTAGTGATGGAGTATGATTCAAGGATCCTGTACTGATCATCCCAGTGGACGATTGGACCATAGTAGAGTGAGGATACTGGTTTGGACCTAGACCCATTGCAGGGACTGTTTGGGATTTGAGGTTTCTATCTTTGGTATCAGGCTCTCTGGTTTAATCATTTTCACGATTTTGTCCACAGTTTCATCAGGGTTGCAACCTTTGTGGCATTGACAAGTGCAGGATCCAGCAAGGATTGTATGCTCTATACCTAATCGTTTTGGTTGATCCGAAGACGATGAAGAGCCCTGATAAAGTTCCCTTCTTACTCTTACCCATATCCTCAACCATTTTCATCAATTTGGCGAGTTGTTCTTTCACTTCCTGGATTTCATGTCCAAATTCCTCTTGATTGCATTCCAAAGCACCCAATCGTTCCTCCGATTCATTCCTCATATCTCGAACCTCTTTCATGCAAATGAAATTGACATTATTACCATGAGATCAATAATACAATTATGAATGTATATGCTATATTCTTATATGCATGAATATAATGATGATTAATGCATGAGCATATACAGGGAAACTATGATGATTATATATACCATGGATGCAATCTAATGCCAACATGATGCATTTAAAAAATGAATAAATTGATACACAAGTTTATACAAATGATGACCATGCATGTCATAAACGTATTCTACAACGAATGCATGCTATGACAGTAACATGATGTCAAAATGATACGTATAAAGACTAAATGAATTAACACAAAGGTATATACAAAGAAATTAATCAATGATTACACGAAATTGGTGGAACCAAATTTTAATTATTCAAAAATCTCATTATGCAAGATTTGCCTCCAAATTTAATCTATGATTTTTTTTTTTGAAATATGTTTTCTCCATGAAAAACAAACATATTATTTTTCAAAAGAATTTCAGGGTAGTGGATCCTACTATGGTACAATATCCAAATGTTCATTCAACATTACCGATCTACAATTCTTATTCAACAAATGAATGTTTTGAAATCATCAAATGAGATTATTATCACCATTCGTTTATTGCAAAAAATGAGATAAAAAATACAACCATAAATGTACATGCTCTATTCACCTATGCATTAAATATGCAAAATGAAAATGTTTGGAAAAGAATTTTTATATTTTCAATTTTAAAAACTTAATGGAAATTTATCCCAACAGTTTCTACTTATTTAGGCATCACAATGCCTTTATGGCAGAAATTTAAAATTACTATGGGCGATGTATGTGATAAGCTCATAAAATATACATTTTATGCCTTTCTACCTTTAGTTTTTGTTATGTTTTCGATCTTTATCTTGTTTACTTATATTATGTTTTTGAATTTTAGGTACAATAAAAAGAATGAAGTCAAAAGATGTCAATAATGATGGTAAAGAGCTTACAAAATCACAATATAAGATGGAAGAAGACTTGGGAGTCAAAAAGATCAAATTCTTAATGCTAGATGATCAAGGAAATCAGACCTCCGGAGCTTGTTGCAAGAAAATCATTATATTAAATACTTATTTGAAGAAACTTTCTTCTTTACTTTTGAAGCTGACTTGAATACCTTTCCAACGATAGTTTACATGCCTAAATCGGACATCGGATGGTCATCCAAATCAGCTAACGAAGTGCAAGACAGTGCAGCAATCGCGAAACCAACGTCAGCGGACAAAAATAACAAAGTCAGTGTACTTGGCACCGCGGTGCCGGAAAGTGGCACTGTGGTGCCAGCCTTACTGCCTCCAAAATCAAGAAAAATCGCCAAACTCATAAAACTTGCTATTTTAGACTCCTTTGACTCCTAGCTTCCTTGAAGAGCAAGAAAGCGTCTCCAAGACTTTAAAGCTCTATAAATACCATCTTTTGGGCCACCAACTATGACATGTATTTTATTTTTTATCAATATTCTTCTTCTTATTCTTCCTCTCTTAGTTTTATTTTATGTTTCTTCTTAGTTTCTTTTGAATATTCAAGTTTATGTTGACAATGCCTATGCAAGGCTAAACTTTTCTTTGGTTAAGGGTGATTTCAAAGCCCTAGACATGTTTTGTAATTAATTTTCATATTCTATCAATTATTAGTTTTCTATCAAAGTTGTTTGTGTTCTTCCATAGGAATTGTTTATGATTTTTATCTTGATTTGTTTAGGATGTAAACTAGATAGATCTTGATAATTATCTAATGCTAGTTTAGGAGTCTTTATCCGTGCAATTGTCTTGATTTCCTATTCATAAGTGACAATTTGTGCTTAATGATTATGTTAAAGTTTTCACTAATTGTGAAGTGGAACATAACCTAAGTTAAACAATTCATGTTCATGCTTTTGTTGCTTAGATCAACCTATCTTTCTCATCGTACCTTTAGCCATATTTCTCACATCTGATCACTTATTATTTATTTGCTTTCTTACTTTTTATTGATTGCTTCATTTTTAAACTGATTTCAAAAAATCCCCTTTTATTTTGTTTTCATTGAATTTAAGTTTAAACTAATAATTCTTAAACTAAATACCAATCCCTGTGGACTCGACCCATTGTTATTGCTATATTTTACAATTTATTATTTTTAGTGCAAGGATTAAATAAGATTATACTCTTTTGAGTGCATCAAGTTTTTGGCGCCGTTGTCGGAGATTGATTTCTTTAGTTTATTAATTATTTGGTTTATTCTTATTTTTTGTTTTAATTAGTTTATTTTCTTGTTTTTCTTTTTCAATTAATGTCCCACTCTCCCAAAGAAGAAGAAGAACCTTATTTCGGACTTAGGAGAATTCGGGAATTCATAGCTGCCCATCAAATAACAAACGAAGAGTTGATCCAAACTATCAAGAAGAGCAATGAGAGATGAAGCAAACAACCGGACTCTTAAGGAGCTACCCATTCCAAACTTGGATCAACAACCATTGTGCATAGAGTATCCTACTCTTGAGGTAGCAATTGAATTAAAATCTAGACTGATTCATCTTCTTCCAATTTTTCATGGTTTTGCAGGAGAAGATCCAAATAAACACCTTGAGGAGTTCCATGTAGTATGTTCTAGCATGAGACCAACCGGAATCATGGAAGAGCAAATAAAGTTGAGAGCATTCCCATTCTCTCTAGCCGATTCGGCAAAGGAATGGCTCTACTATCTACCATCCGAGACTATTACTACATGGAATGGGATGAAAGGAGCATTCTTGGAAAGATATTTCCCAGCATCTAAGGCTGCCAACATTAGAAAGGAAATATGTGGGATTTGGCAATACAACGGAGAATCCTTGTATGAATATTGCTAGAGGTTCAAGAAATTTTGTGCGTCATGTCCACACCACCAGATAAGTGAACAACTGCTCATCCAATATTTCTATGAAGGTCTCTTGCCCATAGAGAGACACATCATAGTGCAGCAAGTGGGGGATCACTAGTTGATAAAACTCCCAAAGCTGCTAGACTTCTCATCTCCAATATGGCAGCCAACTCACAACAGTTCAACATGAGAGATGAACCACCACCACAACCGCAGAAAGTAAATGAAGTAGGTACATCATCCCTTCCACAACAAATTTCGCAACTGATTTCTCTTTTGCAACAAATGGCTATAGGTCAGATACAACAAATTAAAGCTTGTGGTATATGTTCAAATATGGGGCACCAAACTGATATGTGTCCAACACTTCAAGATGATCCAAATGAACATGTTAATGCTATGGGTGGATTTCTAAGTCAACCAAGAAAGTATGATCCCTACTCTATCACTTACAATCCATGATGGAGGGATCATCCAAACTTCAAATATGAAGGAAACCAATCACAAGCTGCTCCTCCACCATTTGACAATAGACAATCAGGTTATCAACAAAGGGTTCAACAACCATATCAAAGCCGACAACAAGTGCCACCCACTCGAAATTTAGGTACTTCTCTTGAAAATCTTGTTAAAGCCCTCTCTACTAATCAAATTCAAATTCAACAGGACACAAAGGCAATTTAACAGGAAATAAAGGATACAAACAGACAAATGGCAACAAGGTTGAGCCAAATAGAGACTCAAATTGGACAAATGGCAACAGCAATTAGTCAAAACCAAGCAAGGGATTTCGAAAAATTACCTTCCCAAACCATAGTGAATCCCAGAGAACATGTGAATGCCATAACTCTAAGAAGTGGGAAACAGCTTGAGACACCACAAAACGATAGTGCTCAAAGGGTGGACAACACCAATGCATCATCTTCACAACCCAATGAGCCAATTGCTAAGGTAATCCCTAAACCTTCTTTTCCTTCTTATGTCCTCCACCTTTTCCAAGTAGGTTAAAAAAGTCCAAGAATGAGGAACAAGAGAAGGAAATTTTGAAGACCTTTCGAAAAGTTGAGGTAAACATTCCTCTACTAGATGCCATAAAGCAAGTGCCATGATATGCAAAGTTTTTGAAAGAATTGTGCACTTCTAAGAGGAATCTCAAAGGGAATGAAAAGGTAAGTATGGGAGAGAATGTCTCGGCTGTTCTTCAAAAAAAACTCTCACATAAATGCAAGGATCCAGGTATGTTTACCATTCCTTGTAAAATAGGCAACACCAGGTTTGCACATGCTATGCTAGACTTAGGAGCACCATGTTATGTCACACTCAATTTATGCTTCTTTGAAACTAGGAGCATTAAAAGAAACCGGTGTTATTTTATAATTCGTTGATCGTTCAATTACTTATCCAACAAGAGTTGTAGAAAATGTTCTTGTGCAAGTTAATGAATTGGTCTTTCCAACTGATTTTTATGTGCTTGACATGGAAGATGAGATGTCTTCCAACCCAGCACCTATTTTATTAGGGAGACCATTCTTAAAAACAGCCAAGACAATAATTAATGTTAATGATGGCACACTCACTATGGAATTTTATGGTGATGTAATCCATTTTAATATATTTGAAGCCATGAGATACCCTAGTGATGTACACATTATGTTTATGTAATTAATACATTTGAATCTTTAGTGCAGCCACCTTTTGAATTAAGTAGCAAAGACATAGACATTAACAAACACCCTGGCATGGAGACCTCTAAAGATGAACCTATTTTAAGTGAACATATGGAGAAGCATGGGCATCTTTGAAAGTGTTTCCACCTTGTAATAAAAGGTTTGATGTATCAGTTATTAATATTCCTTTATCTAATGAGAAACGTCTACCTTTTCTTTTGCAGGCACCAACCTTGGACTTAGAACCACCACTGGATCATTTGAAGTACTCAAGGATACGGTGTGGATGATGGCATGGGTCTAAGTCAGGCTGAGGACAATAAACCAAGCGCTTCTTGGGAGGCAACCCAAAAGGATGGAGAGCACATATTATAATCAGATTTGCTATTCTTTACGCTCCATCATTCTATCTTTTATTGTTTTTCTTTAGTTAGTTTGTTTAATTAATAATTCTTTTCTTTTACACATGATTCTTATATTTGGGGATAATAGAATTACATTGAGGACAATGTAAGAATTAAGGTGGGGGGAAGAATTTAGGATTTCCTTTCCTTTAGTTTTGTTTTCCTTTTAGTTTGTTTTTAGTGTGTTCTAGTTACTTTCCATTCTATGATGAGATATGAATTTAATAGGTCTAAAACTGATCATTAGTGGTAAGATTTTCATGAGAATTAAGCTTGATATCACTATTTTTCATGAGCCAATGTTAATATGATTTGTTGATTGAGAAAGAAGCATGTTTAGATAATATTGACTTGTATAATCATCCTTATGAGTTTTGAGCCTATATGATTGATGCATTATACATATCAATCTAATTTTTTTTCTTGAATGCTCTTATGATTTCCATGATTCTCTAGAACTTGCTATAAACCGTTTTGAGACTATATTGATGCATGTAACAACATGAAAATGATAGAGGCATTAGGATTATAACTAGGGCCAAACAACCATTCCTTGTTGATGTTTCAAGAGAACATCCCCCTAGTGAGCCAATTTGAGCCTATATTGATTAAGCTATTTTATTGGTAACCACATCTTACACCTACCCTAAACAGATTTATATCTTTACCCTTGTTCTAAATATGGACTAGAATGTTTGAGACATATTGCAAAAACAAGGGTTACTTTTTGTAAATTTGGGTTAGAACAAAAGATAAGTGTGGGGGAGGAAAAAGACAAAAGTCAAGAGAAAAAGAAAAGGGAACATTGTACAAATACATTCCCATAAAAAAAATGAAAAGAAAAAAAAAATTGAATCATTTCTTGAACTTCTAGTTAAAGAAAAGAAAAAGAATGTTACAAGGTTGGTTAGAATGAAGCAAAGGCTCAACATGAAATATTCAGCCTATGTGATTGTATACTTCCAAGGAATATTGAGAAAGTTTTATTTTGCAAAATCTTATTATGTCTCTAAACTCTATGAAATCTTTGGAACCTTTGTGATATCTTTTCCTTTTTATTCTTTAACCACACTATTACCCCTTGGCCCCATTACAACCTTGAATAAAGACCTCTTGATTTATGAAGTGGCATGATCTAAATAATGGAGAATAGGTGGACAAGCAAGCATATGGTAGAACTTTTTTCATGAGATTGCTTGAGTGTAAACACTTTACTATTACCTTAAAGAGTGAAAATCATGAGAGTATCCCATGTGCGAAGTTGAGATTAAGTTTGAATATGCACTATTTTGATTGAGATATGTTATGTTAATATTGGCTTAACTCAAACTATTTACATTCAAGCATGATTTTTGTGAAATTCTTTAAGTTATTGATTAGTTTATAAGACTTGTCTAATGAGTTTCTCTAATTTATATTGAAAAGATTAGTTGTAACTATTATTTTTAGTTTTATTTTTATTTTTATTTTTTATTTTTCTTATGATTTTAATGTTTGTGGGTATCTTCCTAGTAAACCCTCACGAGACTAAACTCGTCCACTAGGGACATCTATGGGTTTAAAGGCTTGTGTCACATGCTAAGTGCCACCGTGATTTCCTACGAAAGTGGATTAGATTAGATTTACTTTTTTAATTTTTATTTTGTTTTGCTCGAGGACTATCAAAAAGCTAAGTGTGGGGGGTATTTGATAAGCTCATAAAATATACATTTTATGCCTTTTTACCTTTAGTTTTTGGTATTTGATAAGCTTATTTTATATTTATCTTGTTTACTTATATTATGTTTTTGAATTTTAGGTACAATAAGGAGAATGAAGTCAAAAGATGTCAATAATGATGGTAAAGAGCTTACAAAATCACAATCATAAGATGGAAGAAGACTTGGGAGTCAAAAAGATCAAATTCTTAGTGCTAGATGATCAGGTAGATCTGACCACCGGAGCTTGTTGCAAGGAAATCATTATGTTAAATTCCTTATTTGAAGAAACTTTCTTTCTTGACTTTTGAAGCTGACTTGAATACCTTTCCAACGATAGTTTACACACTTAAATCAGAAATCGGATGGTCATCCAAATCAGCCGGCGAAGTGTGAGACTGTGCAGCAATCATGAAACTGACGTCAGCGGACAAAAATAACCAAGTCAGTGTACTTGGCACCGCAGCGCCAAACTTACTGCCTCCAAAATCGAGAAAAACTGCAAAACTCGTGAAACTTGCCTATTTTGCACTCCTTTGACTCCTAGCTTCCTTGAAGAGCAAGAAAGGGTATCCAAGACTTTAAAGCTCTATAAATACCATCTTTTGACCCACCAACTATGAAATGTATTTGATTATTTATCAATCTTCTTATTCTTCTTATTCTTCCTCTCTTAGTTTTATTTTATTTTTCTTCTTAGTTTCTTTTGAACGTTCATGTTTATGTTGACAATGCCTATGCAAGGCTAAACTTTTCTTTGGTTAAGGGTGATTTCGAAGCCCTAGACATGTTTTGTAATTAATTTTCATATTCTATCAATTATTAGTTTTCTATCAAAGTTGCTTGTGTTCTTCCATAAGAATTGTTTATGATTTTTATCTTGATTTGTTTAGGATGCAAACTAGATAGATCTTGATAATTATCTAATGCTAGTTTAGGAGTCTTGAAACGTGTAATTGTCTTGATTTCCTATTCATAAGTGGCAATTTATGATTAATGATTATGTTAAAGTCTTCGCTAATTGCAAAGTGGAACATAACCTAAGTTAAACAATTGATGTTCATGCTTTTGTTGCTTAGATCAACCTATCTTTCTCATCATAAACATGCTGTCAAATTAAATTTCGAGATGTTTATCCTAGGTTGTTTGATAGTTAGAGATTAAGTAGTGGCGTTCGTCCTGCTTAACGACGAACTAAGGAAGGATTGGGGTAACACGGGAGGTTGTTATCTACCGCTTTGATAGATAATTGATATTGGTAGATTTGATTATTGATTCATAATATTGTCTAGTGGTGGAGAATTAACCTTTAGCCATATTTCTCACATCTTATCACTTCTTATTTATTTGCTTTCTTACTTTTTATTGATTGCTTTATTTTTAAACTAATTTCAAAAACTCCCATTTTATTTTGTTTTCATTGAATTTAAGTTTAAACTAATAATTCTTAAACTAAACACCAATCCCTGTGGACTCGACCCTTGCTTATTGCTATGTTTTACAATTGATTATTTTTAGTGCAAGGATTAAATAAGATATACTCTTTTGAGTGCATCAGTACTTTCATCCTTGCCCGGTCTACAACACTTATTCAGAGTGTAAAAAATAAATGGCAAAAGATCAGAAGCATTCCTCCATGTGTTCCTAGCTTCGGTACATCTAACGAAAATCCGGCATGGCTTCGCTTAGGTTCATTATATGACAGTGAATCGGTTCTAAAGGCCCTGAATTGTTCCTCACTGTCACCTGTGAAGACTAGTAAAGCACCCCGATAAAAGCAGGTTCAATTCGTTAGAGTATATTTTCCTAAGCCCATACGGAGGATCATCACGAAGGCTTTAGGTACTTTATACTCCAGAAGTGTTTCACTAGCCCATATGGAGGATCATCACGAAGGCGTAGTTACTTTACTCCCACTTAAAAGGATGGAACTCGGGTAGAGAGTTAATGTTATGCAAATGCAAATGTTGTGTGTGTGGAGGAATAACAAACCTTTCACCACCTATTTTACAATCCTTATTCCAAATGCTCCAACAGTTTATTAAAAGAACATTCAAGAATAGTTTAACGCATTAACCAACAAGCAATTGTAATATACAACATTAAATAACTAGAGAACAATGATAAAATGCATGCACATGAGTATGGCCATAATCAAAACATTTTATTATTTTCAAAATTCTCCTTATTTAAAAAAAAATATGGGAATTAAAATTAAATACCAACTAAAAACCAACAAAATCGAGACTTTGATAACACACGACTAATTCTAGGCCTGACTCTCTAAATGTCCCCAGCGGAGTCGCCAAGCTGTCTCAACCTAAAAAATAACAAGTCTCATCGCGAGACATTTTACTCGTTAAGCGTGACATTGGAAAACAGAGAAAAAGTCGACTTAATTCCTCTTGAAATAAAATGAGGGTTTGAGAACAACCTCGAAAAAAGACATGGAGTCGCCACAAATCTTTTTTAGCTAGGTGAGATCGGCCACCTTTTAAAACCGGTTTTTGTAAAATATTTTAAAATTAACTAAACTATTTTTAAAATCAATTTCAAGTCTGCGTTTTTAACCAGAGAAATCAAATAAGCGGGTTCGGGAGTCGGTTACGTGCGGGGAAAGATTAGTACCCCCACAACGCCCGTATAAATTGGTTCCTTATTAATCATGTGTTATCTCAAGTCTCGGTAAAAAGTCAGTTTAAAATTTGGTTTTTCAAATTAATTCCTAATTTTAGGAAAAATAATTCTATTTTTAATTGAAAATGATCCGAAATTTATTAATTCAAAATTTTCCATCCCTGACAAACGCGGCAAAATATAATTTTTTTTATTTGGAAAATTTTCCCAATCATTCTCGTTTTTTGAACGAAAGATATTCCTTTATTATTGATAATTGATGATATCCTCCCCAGCAAACCCGGCAATGAACTCATGAATTATTTAACTCGGGAAAATCTTTATTTTATTGAAAATCATTATCTTTTTCAAAACATTTAAAAAAAATTAATATGAACATGTGTGACATAATAAATATGACATAGCAAAATCTAAATAATATAATGCAACCTAAATGACATGATATAATTTAAATGGCATAGTATATTCTAATTGAAATGATATAACCTAAGTAACATAATATATTCTAAATGAAGCGATATAACCTCGGTGACATAAAATATGCATGGAAATAATAATGCATGAACATAGTAAATGCTAGATGATGTGACAAAAATAAATGACTAAATGAAAAGCATAGGATAACATAGAATATTCACAACCATATATCAAACAATATAACACCATAAAATATAAATTAAAATAATGACATTACCATAGAAATTATCATAGCTAAAATCATATATTATATAGTATGCATGAACATGGAAAATACAATGCATGAAAGTGTATTTTTTTTCCTTTAAATAAGGAAATCCGTATACCTAAAAAGATATCCGACTACCTTAGGAAAAGACATCAAATTAAATTTTCTAAAATCAAAAATACTTTGTGATTGGTTGAAAAAAATTTTGAAAACCTTGGATGAAAAAACAATACATGGTCGAATTCCCTTTTTGAAAATGGCTCTATTTTCCTAACTTTGAAAACCTGAACTTGACCACCCTTGACCCGAGCTTTACAAAATCATTTTTTAAGATTAAAATGGCTTAGAAAAAAGCCTTGGACAGTGCCTTAGACAAAACAGAAAATTAATTTTCCCTCAAACTCAAATCTGACTCTACTGTCTAGTTTTAAAACGTGATTTTTTAACCTATTTTAAAAAAATCTAAAAAATCTAAAAAAAATATAGGAGACTCAGAAAATGTTTGAACTTCTGGAAACAAATTGGCTTAATTTTTAGAATAAGGATAACCTCCCAACAAAATCACGAAAGTCAGAACACTAGGTGAGAAACTGTTTTGCCAAAAATCATTTTTAAGCCTTTGATAAAATCATTCAAAAATCAAAGTAAAAATATTGGAGACTCTTCCAAGGACCTACAAATAGTAGCTAAAATTTCTAAAAATTTGAACAAAAATTGGCTAAGTAAAAAAAAGAAATCACATAGGTAAAAATTTCAACTTGACAACTTCTCAAATTTTCACAAGTATGCTCATGTGAGCTTGACCTTAAATCATTGATTGGCTTAAGTCAAAAATCAAGTGGTATGGTATGAGATGCATGAACAAACAGCAAATTTGATGTATGAAATGCATGATCTAAAGACCTAAATGACATAGAAAATGCATGGCAAATTCAAAATGACCTAATGCCTAGCATGAGCTTGCATGGCAATAAATGCTTCCTAAACCTAATATGCATGAGATGCATGGTAATGCAAATGTAACCTAGACGTAAAGTGACATGGAAATTCATGGCAATACAAAGTTGTCCTAATGCCTAGCATGAACTTGCATGGCAATAAATGCTACCTAAACCTAATATGCATGAGATGCATGGTAATGCAAATGTAACCTAGACCTAAAATGTCATGAAAATGCATGGCAATACAAAGTTGTCCTAACACCTACTATGTCATAGAAGCATATGCATGACATGAAATACAATTGCCTAGTCTAATATGACATAAGAATCATAATGACCTAAAACCTAACTATGGAAGATGAGACATGCATGAACACCAAATGAAGACCTCTAAAGTGACCTAGAATATGTATGGCCGAATGGTCCTAGGATTCTAAATGTCATGAGCAACATGTATGATATAAAATGAAAGCATAGAAACCTAATTAAATGTAAATGACATACAAACTATGCATGAAATATGAACATGGAACCTAATGCTTAAAATGTAATACAAGACCATGCATGAAAATTAAATGAAAACCTCCAAAATGACCTAGACCTCATACATGCATTGCCGAATACCCCTAATGAACTACATGTCATAAGAAACATATATAGCATGAAATGAATGCATGAAAGCTAAACAAAATGAAAATGCACATACCCAAGGCAAACCTAAGCATAGAAGCCGAATAGACCTCTAAATAAACATGTGAAATCCTAGCTAGACAATAACACAAACACATGGCAACCTACATATGCAAAGTATACATGGAAGCATGTTAAACTAGTAAACATGATAAAAATGCAAACATGCTGACCAACATAATGTATGACTGAATGTGAGGTGTGAGCATGGCATGACAATATCACAAACACTTTGTATGGTATAGATGTAGAAGCAAAATAGAAGCATATTAGACAAGTAAACATGATAAAAATGCAAACATGCAAAATGAAATCATCATGGTCGAATGGTAGTAAACATGAATATGGCATGGCATTATCACAAACACATGATATAGATGTAGAGCTAACCTACCACAGTCAAGCTAACCTACCACAATCAAGCTAACCTACCACATGTAAGCTATCCTACCACAAGCCATTCACATGAACAAAAAAAATATCATCATAAAAAAGAATACCATTGGCCATATAGAAAAAGAATGGTAAAAACTTGCTTTCTTGATTTCTTTCAACAACAAAAAAAAAAGTAGAAACTCCTTACACTTATTTTAAAAAACAAGTTTATTTCATAAAAGAAAATAAAATGACAATCAAAATAGCAAAATCATATCAACAAAGTATGAGAAGAGCATAAAAGAACATAGCTTACCTTGCTCTAGCTTTCCAAATCAAAAAGTAGTAAGAAAAACTTTCCTTTTTCCTTCTCCTTTTTCTCCCTTATTTTCTCCTTTCTTTTCTCTCTAGCTACTGCCTCTATTCAGCCCCCAAACCTTATAAAAAATCTAAAAATCACCCCCATTTCACCCCTTGACCGAATGGCCTAGAATCCTCTAGAAGGATGTTGTCATTTTTTCAGACCAATTTTGCATCCAAAGGCCCTTAATCCAAGATGCTTTTTATGAAAAATTCCCATCCTTAGATTAAGGAATCAGCATCTCACTAATTCATCTTTTAAGAATATGATGTCATTATAGTGACATCATGCATTAGTCTATGTGTCACAATCACAAAGGCTTGATTAAGAAAAATAACTAACTTCCTATCCACTCTTGGCCCTTAGATGCAAGAATTCAGCAAAATCATTCTTCAACATGGGCTTGGCCGGCTGACCCTTGGAATTCCAGCCCAATCTTAATTTTTTTTCATTCCAAGAAAATCCCTCTTCTGTTTCTTCGGTAAAATGACATTTTTTACCCCCAAACCTAATTAAATAACAAACGGAGTCCAAATCCAAATTTTCTTTTTTCAATACTTCCTAAGTGATAAAAAATTGAATTATGGAAGTTTCCATAATTTTCCGAGCCCGTTTGCTATTTTTCTCAAATTTTCTTTCCAAAATTGCCCTTAATGCACCCGAACTTTTGCCATTTTGCGAACGAGCTCCAAATCTAGATTTTTCTTCACCAATCTCTTCCAAATAATTTAAAAGTGAGATCTGGAAGTTTTCATATTTTTCTGAGCTTATTTGCTATTTTTCCAGGATTTATCTTCTTGAATTTCAGCTTAGTAGGCTCCAAATTTGTCATTTTGCAAACGAACTCCGAATCTGGATTTTTCTTCCCCAATCTCTTCCAAATGACATAAGATTGAGATTTGGAATTTTTGGAGCTCATTTGCTATTTTTTTTTTAATTTTCCAAATTTGCCCTTCTACCTTCGAAGCCTGGTTTTACTCAAAATAAGTATGATTTCCATATTTTCTTTTTCTGTGCCTTTGTCATATATTGAACTGGAGTTGGTCCAAAAACACCCAATTTTTTATGATCAAATTCCCCTTCGTTTTGATTTTTCCTTTTCTAATATTGGGAATTTCCTCGTTTTTTTTTTTCCAATCGGCTCTTTTCTCGGAATTACTTCAAACTAAGCCTTGGGCTATTCTTGTTTACTCACTCCTCATCAATTTGGGGCTTTAATTTTACTGAATCTGGTCATTTTTGTATTTTTCCCCAATTTCGCCAAAATCCACCAAAAATCCTAATTCTCGATTTTCTTCCAAATTGACTTTTCCTTCAGTTTTGCCTCTAAATGACCTCTCCATTACCCGTAGTCATTGATTATCTTTCATTTGGAACCTCCAATTTCAACCAATTTGATCGTTTAAGCACTTTTCACCTAGTAGTTGACTTTTTGGGGTTGACTTTTTTCGAGGTTGACTTTTTTTCAAATTGACTTTTTATGCTTGGCTTCTTACACTGAGTCTTGAGGTACCACTTGTAGGATTAGAAAAGACTTTTTGCATTCTAAAACATCATTCTAGGAAGAAAAATACCTAATTTAGTGGTCCGGACAAAATTAGGTGTCTATAGAAATGAACTAAAACACCCAAAAAGAAAATATTAAAGACTCAAAATAAAACAAAAAAAAAAAAAACTAACAATCTAAAATAAAAGAAATCCTAAATCCTTCCCCCCATACTTAATTCTTACATTGTCCTCAATGTAATGCTATTACCCACATGAAAGAATTGTGTGTAAGAGAAAAGAACTAAAAACAAAACAAACTAATGCAACCTAAACAAAAAAAAAAATAATTAAACAAACAATAAACGGAAAAAGGAAAAGAAAGCAAATCTGAGTATGGCAGGTTGGCAAAGCTTTCATCAATTGGGCTGCCTCCCAATTAATTCTTGATATAATGTCTTCAACCTAGCCTGTACCCCTTCTTGGCTTTTTAGGATCCTTTAGCTTACAGCTCTTTCTCATTCTAATTTTTGATGCACCCTTGCTAGTTAACTCAAAGAATATGTTTGTCGATACGTGATCCCGAATCGCGGGGGAGCCGTTCGAGTGAGGGAGAAACAGAAGTAGAGGAAAAGACGACTTAATTCCTTTAGATTGAAATAAACGGTCGAGGGTATGAAAACGGTCTCGTAAAAAGACATGGAGTCGCCACCAATCTTTTTTAGCTAGGTGTGATCGGCCACCTATTAAAACCGGTTTTATAGAACATTTTAAAATTAATTAAAACATTTTTAAAACCAATTTCAAGTCTACTTTATAAACCAGAGAAAATCGAAGAATCGGGTTCGGGACTTGGTTATGTGCGAGGAAGGATTAGCACCCCCACAATACGCGTATAAAACGCTACCTTATTAATCATGTGTTATCTCAAGTCTCGATAAAAAGTTGGTTTTTAATTTAGTATTTCAAGTTAATTCCCAATTTTAAGAAAAAATAATTCCATTTTTAATTGAAAATGATCTGGAATTTTATTAACTCAAAATTTTCCTATATTCCCCGACAAAATCGGCAAAATATAGAAATTTTTATTCATTTGGAAAACTTTCTGAATCATTCTCGTTTTTTGAAAGAAAGATATTCCTTTATTAATGATAATTGATGATATTCCTTCCAGCAAACCCAGTAGAGAACTCATGAATTATTTTAACTCGGGAATATCTTTATTTTTATTGAAAATCATCATCTTTTTCAAAACATTTAAAAATATGAACATGTTTGTATGACATAAATAAAATGACATGGCAAAATCTAGATAATTTCATGCAACCTAAATGATATGACATAATTTAAATGACATAGTATATTCTAGGTAAAATAAAAAAAAATCTTAAGAGTCATGGTATATTCTAAATGAGATAAAATTATTTAAATGACATGGCAATTTTAAATGATATGGCATATTTTAAATGACATGGCATATTCTAAATTATTAAACCTAAATGATATGGAATATGATGAAATGTCATGAAACATAAAATAATGCTATCATAAAATATGCATGAAAATAAAATAAAAATTCATGAACATAGTATATGCTAAATAATGTGACAAAAATAAATGACTAAATAAAAAAATATGGGATATCATGAAACATTCAAAATCATATGGCGAACAATATAAAATCATAAAATGTGAATTAAAATAATAATAATACCATGGAAAATATCATAGCAAAAATCACATATTAAATAAAATGCATGAACATGGAAAATGCAATGCATGAAAATGTATTTTTCCTCTAAATAAAGAAATCCGTATATCTAAAAAGATATCTGACTACCTTAGAAAAATATGTCAAATTAGATTTTCTAAAAAAACAAAACTTTGTGATTGTTTGAAAACAATTTTGAGGAAAACATTAATAATGATTAAAAACCCCTACCAAACCCTTTTGAAAAGGTTCTAATTTCCTAAGTTTAAAATCCCGGACTTGACCGCCCTTAACCCGAGATTTATAAAATCACTTTTAAACTTTAAAAAGGCTTAGAAACTGCCCTAAGACAGTAGCTAAAGCTTCTACCCAATCCCCTCTAAATTCCTTAGCCAAATTCAACCATTATTCTCTTTTGAATTCAAATCTGCCTCTACTGTCTGGTTTTACAACAAGATTTTTTAGCCTATTTTTAAAATTTCAAAAAACTCTAAAAATAGTACTAGAGACTCAGAACATGTAAAGCTACACACAAAAAAAAATTGGCTTACTTTTTTTTATTAAAGATGACTGCCCAGAAAAATCAGAGATGTTCGAGTACTGGGTGAAAAAAAACTGTTTTCTCGAAACACATTTTTTGCCTTTGATAAAGTCATTCAAAAATCAAAGTAAAAATTGTTGGAGGTCATCCTAAAGACCTAAGGACAGTAGCTAAACATTTAAAAACCTTGGACAAAAATTGGCTAAGTAAAAAAAAATCACAAAGGTAGAACAATCAATTTGACAACCCTTTAATTTTCCACAAGTATGCTCAAGAGAGCATGACTTTGAGCCATTGATTGGCCTAAGTCATGAATCATGTGGCAATGGCATGGAATGCATGAACATACAGCAAATGAAATGTATGAAATGCATGGTCTAAGGCCTAAATGGTAAAGGAAATTCATGACAATTCAAAATAACCTAAAGGCCTAGCATGAGTTTGCATGTTAATAAATGCTATCCTAACTTAATATGCATGCAATGCTTGATAATGCAAATATGACTTGTACCTAATATGTTATGTATATGCATGAAAATGCTAATGTAACCTAAGACCTAAATAACATAGTAATGCATGACAATACCAATATGATTTAAGACTCAATATGCATGGCAATACCAATATGGCCTAGACCTAAAATGTAATGAACATGTATAGCAATACTATGAACATACAATGACCAATGAGACTAATGTTAATGCTGGAACAAACAGTAACTAATACACAATTTCAAGATATGATAATGCAAAGCATGTTACCTAAACAAAATGCAAATGCATGACAAGGCAAGGGATGCATGAAGAGGTCGAATGTAGTTACATGATACTCTAATGCAATCCTATCTAGTAAATGGCATAAGTACATGACAACTCATATCAAGATGCATAATGTCATGACATTTTGACAATCATATGACATACTAAAATCAAAATGCACAAGCTCATGGCATGGAGATGCAAACAAGTCAAGAAGCAAGATAAAAAAAAGAAAAAAAACACATGTAAGGCATACTAAATGGAATAGCCGAATGGTCATATACCCCAAATGATGGCATTTTGTCATAGCATTTTCAAAGGCATATGGCATACTAAAATCAAAATGTACAAGCTCATGGCATAGAGATGCAAACAAGTCAAGAAGCAAAATGAAAATGCACATGCAAGGCATACTAAATATCAAGATATGCTAACTCATGGCATGGAGATGCAAACAAGCCAAAAAGCAAGATGAAAATGCACATGCAAAGCATACTAACATGGAGTAGCCGAATGAACATACGAAAATATATGAAAAATGCAAACATGTTTATAAAATAAGATATTTTACATAAAAAAATGCACAATATGAGCATATGACACAATTGCCGAATCATCAAGGATACAAGGTCATGCATGGAAATGAAATATAGAAACAAATATAACATAGAACATAATGTAAAGAACATATAAAAAATTAAACATAGCCATGCAGAGCAAATAACAAGCAAAACTAGTAAATAAAACAAGGAAAGTTAAGCTCCATGGTTGGTATCAAATGGGCATAGCCTCTCACCTAACCATAATCACTTGGTCTTGCCAAGATCATGAAGCCTTTCCATCTCAAAAAAATAGAAAATAAACCATGTTAAACAAAAAAAATTAAGGTGAGCTTCATGGTAGGTAAAAATGGGCATAGCCTCTCCACTAACCATGGTCACTAGGTCTAGCCAAGATCATGTAGCCATTTCAACTTTTGTAAAAACTCAGAACCTTAGAATACTCTAAAAAAACTTCTAAAAATCATTTTCCATAACAACATGCAAGGAAGAAAGAAAAAGAAAACCAAGGCAAGCAAACATGCCATATTCGGCCAAGCATAAAACCATGTATAGAAATATTGTTTTCCACTATTTTAATGAAGAAGAAGAGATGAAAACATAAGTAAACATTAAAAAAAACTTTGTTTCAATGAAAAATGTAGTAGGAAAACAAGATACAAAATCAAGAAAACACCATGGAAAACAAGAAGAAAGCTATGCTAGAGCTTGGTAGAGATGACTACCTTCAAGCTCTCTATTGAAAACTTTTTTTTCTTTCTTTCAAAACCTTTTTCTTTGCTAAAATTAGCTACTGAATTCAGCCAAAAAACATATGACAAAATGAAACCAACCCCCCTCTTTAGCCTTGGCCGAATAGCCTCTCACCCTTGGATGGAAATTACACTTTTTTCTCCTCCAATCTTGGCCTTTAGATTAAGATATTTTGATGACAACAGAAAAATGTCATCTTGCCAATTGATAGCAGCCCTTAAGATGTGTGCTCAGCCCTTGTAGTAACCTCAACCCTTAGATGCAAAAGAAGACCAATCCCATGCACTCCCTTGCTTGCCCTCTTGAGTGCCTACCCTTGGATGAGTTGTGCTCTTCCATTCTTGGTCATTGGATGAGGACAACATGAAAATGAAATTTTGTAGATTAAATCCATCTAACAACATGTGTACTCAGCCATTGTAGATGGCCTAAGACATTGGATGAAAAGAGACAATCCCATGCACTCCCTTGCTTGACCGAATGAATGCTTACCTTTGGATGAATTGTGCTCATCTTTTTTCTTCCATTCTTGGCCATTAGATGAGGGTTCTTTCATGAAAAATAAAAATGTCATCTTGGCATTTAAACTTGGCCATTGGATGGTGCATTCAACTTTCCTACAAGGCACCTAAGCCATTAGATGAAGGGGGGACCATTTGCAAGGTGTTAGTTGTAGCATGTGGCTTGATAGTGACTAAGGAATTAAATTGTTCAAGCTTCCTTCTTCTCCTCTATGCTGGCTGACCAAGGGAAGAAAAAATCCCAGTAATTTCTTCTTCTTTCATATTTTCCTCAATTACAAATTTGCCCTTTTTGGTTTCTTCGGTGAAATGACCTTTTTGCTCCCCGAAGCTAAATAAGTAGAAAATGGACTCCAAATTCAAATTTTATTTTTTCAATACTTCCAAAATAATAATAAATTGAATTCTGGAAGTTTTCAAAATATTTCGAGTCCATTTTCTATTTATTTCGGATTTATTTCCAAAATTGCCCCTTTTATGCACCCAAACTTTACCGTTTTTTAAATGAGCTCCGAATCTAACTTTTCTTCACCAATCTCTTCCAAATAATTTTAAAATGTGATATGGAAGTTTTCATAATTTTTGAGCTCATTTGCTATTTTTTCGGGATTTATCTGCTTGAATTACTTCATAGGGGACCAGAGATTTGGCCATTTTGCAAACGAACTCCGAATCAAGATTTTCTTTCACCAATCTCTTCCAAATAATTTAAAAATGAGATCTGAAAATTTTCAGAATTTTTGGAGTTCATTTGCTATTTTTCCCAAATTTTCCAATTTTGCCTTTTTGCCTCCGAAACCCGATTTTGCTCAAAACAAGTCCGATTTTCAGATTTTCATCAAAATGAGCCTTGGGCTATCCTTTTTTAATCATTTCTCATCAATTAAGGGCTTTAGATCTACCGAATCGGGCCATTTCTGCAATTCTTCCAAATTTCATCGAAATCTACCAAAAAACCCTAATTCTCGATTTTCTTCCGAATTAACTTTTCTATCAGTTCTTCTTCCAAGTGGCTTCTCCATTACCCGTAGTCAGTACTTATCTTTCATTTGGAACCTTCAATTTCGACCAATTTGATCGTTTAAGCATTTTTCTCCAAATTTCCCGAACTAGTGTTTCTTTTCTACTGAATCTCTGTAACCCAACTTTCGAACTCCATATCTTTCAGTGTAGACCTCAGATTATCAAAATTCTTTCACCATTTTTCAATTGAACCTCAAATCTTGATTTTGAAAGTGGGTTGACTTTTTTAGTTGTTGAGTTTTTTAGGTTGACTTTTTTCGGGGTTGACTTTTTTGAATTTGACTTTGTAGACACCTAATTTTGTCCGGACCACTACACAGGTATGTTTTCTTCCCATATTGATATTTCCAAGTATAAAAAGACTGTTTTCATCCTGCAGGTGAGACTCCGAGACTTAGTTTAAAAGGGCGAGCACAAAAAGTCAAACTTGAAAAAAAGTCAACCCCGAAAAAGTTAACCCCAAAAAAGTCAACCCCATAAAGTCAACTACTGAAAAAGTCAACCCCATAAAGTCAAGATTTTAAGTTCAATTGAAAAATGGAGAAAGAATTTTGATAATCCGAGGTCTATATTGAAAGATATGGAGTTCGAAAGTTGGGATTTGGAGGTTCAGTAGAAAAGAAACCCTAATCCGAGAAATTTGGGGAAAAGTGCTTAAATGATCAAACTGGTCGAAATTGAAGGTTCCAAATGAAAGATAAGCACTGACTACGGGTAATGGAGAAGTCACTTGCAAGAAAAACCGAAAGAAAAGTCAATCCGGGAGAAAACCGAGAATTAGGGTTTTTAGTGGATTTCGATGAAATCGGGAAGAATCACAGAAATGGCCCGACTTGGAAAGACCAAAGCCCCCAATGGATGAAGAATGGTTAAAAAGGATGGCCCAAGGCTCAGATTGAAGAAAATCTGAAAATCGGATTTGTTTTGAGCAAAACCGGGTTTCGGAGGTAAAAGGGCAAAATTGGAAAATTTTGGGAAAAATAGCAAATGGACTCCGAAAATTATCGAAAATTTGTCAATCTCATTCTTAAATCATTTGAAGGAGATTGGCGAAAGAAAATCTTGATTCCGAGTTCGTTTGCAAAATGGCCAAATCCCGGGCTTCCTATGCAGTAATTCAAAAAGGCAAATCCCGGAAAAATAGCAAATGGACTCCAAAAATTCTGAAATTTGGTAAATCTCATTTTTAAATTATTTGGAAGATATTGGCGAAAGAAAATCTTGATTCCGAGTTCGTTTGCAAAATGGCCAAATCCTGGGCCTCCTATGCAGTAATTCAAGCCGATAAATCCCGAAAAAATACCAAATGAGCTCCAAAAATTATGAAAACTTCTAAATCACACTTTTTAATTATTTTGAAGAGATTGGTGAAGAAAAATCTTGATTTGGAGCTCGTTTAAAAAATGGTAAAATGTAGGGGCATAAAAAGGCATTTTTGGGAAGAAAAAATCCAAATAAATAGAAAACGGACTCGGATAATTTTGAAAACTTCCAGAACTCAATATTTTATTATTTTGGAAGTATTAAAAAAAGAAAAATTGAATTTGGAGCCCGTTTGATATTTATTTTGCATCCGGGGGGCAAAATGGTCGTTTCACCCAAGCAACCGAAAATGGCTTCTTTGGGCCTTTCAAAAATCAGAGCTGGGCTGGAAAAGAGAAGTGCTGGCCTGCCCAAGCCCAAAGGAAGGAGGAAGCTTAGGATTTTTTCAATCAAGTGATTAAAAATCAAGAGTTAAGTTAGAGATTTTCATTTTTGAGCCTAAGTCCCAATCCCACATCCCTTTGTAATGTCAAGCCAAGGAGGTGCTCACCTTATAAATAAGGAGTCTTGGCCTTTGGTTGAGATCACCCACTACCCCTTGTCAGATAGTCTATACACTTGTATTAGGATTATCCGGGTGGTGAGTCATAGTGTTTTTGTTGAGAGGGTTTGTAGCTTAATCCGTTCAAAAGCTACTTTGAGGGTTTGTAGCTTAATCCGTTCAAAA
The DNA here is from genome assembly GCA_030761205.1 of Fremontodendron californicum. Classification (NCBI taxonomy): domain Eukaryota; kingdom Viridiplantae; phylum Streptophyta; class Magnoliopsida; order Malvales; family Malvaceae; genus Fremontodendron; species Fremontodendron californicum. Next base: position 7,596,137 of record JAULJL010000022.1, on the reverse strand, counting down.
GCTACTTTGAGGGTTTGTAGCTTAATCCGTTCAAAAGCTACTCTGAGGGTTTGTAGCTTAATCCGTTCAAAAGCAACTCTGAGGGTTTATAGCTTAATCCGTTCAAAAGCTACTTGTGAGAGGGTTTGTAGCTTAATCCGTTCAAAAGCTACTCTAAGGGTTTATAGCTTAATGCGTTCAAAAGCTACTCGGTGAGTTTTCATTTTAAAATAATGTTTCTTGTTCTTCCTTCATTTCCTTTCTTAAGTATATTTTTCTTACATTTTGTTTTTACAATAAACTCACCATGGCCAAATGGCCTACATTATTTATTTTAAGTTGTTGTTTTTGATTCATTTTACCATATTGTTTATGCTATTTTCTTTATTTTTGATGTTTTAAATATTATGTTATTTCATGTTCTTAAGTTATATTTAATTTGGTTGCTTTGTTTGTTGCCATTTATGTCTTAGATATCATGTTTTTGCATTTTTAATTTTCTGTTTTCATGTTGTTTAAATTTGAGCATGTTTTAGAGTTAGCATATTAAGTGTTTGTGAAAATGCTTGTGTGATTCTTTGCATGATTCTTGTTTTATATCTTAGTGAGCATGTTTTAGATTTGGTATATTAGGTGTTTGTGAAAATGCTTGTGTGATTTTTGTGTTATGACTTAGTTTTTCATGCTAGCATACCAAGTGTTTGTGAAAATGCCATGCTTGTTGAAGCTTGGGGCCATTTGGCTACTCCATGTGTTTTGCATTGTGTGTTGCATTTTTTGTCATGCTAGTTATTAGGTTTTTGCATTTGCATGATATTTGGTTGGATTTTTGAATTAAGCATGCCTTGTGTTTGTGAAAATGCCATGCATGTCTTAGGTCTAGGTTGCATTTATTGCCATGCAAGTTCATGTTAGGTCTAGGCCATATTGTTTATGTCATGCATTTTCCTTACATTTAGGTTTAAATCCATGCATTTAATGCATTATGTTTGCTGCATTATTTCATGCATTTCATGTTCATGCCACTTGAATAATGACTTGAGCCAATTAATGGTTCAAGGTCATGCTCTCTTGAGCACACTTGTGGAAAATTAAGTTTGTCAAATTAATTATTCTACCTTTGTGATTTTTTTTACTTAGCCAATTTTTATCTAACTTTCAAAAAGTCCTAGCTACTATTTTCAAGTCATTCTATGAGTTTCAAATATTTTTATTTTGATTTTTTAAATGATTTTATCAAAGACAAAAAAAATGTGTTGGCAAAGCAGTTTTTTTTTTCTCCACCCAAAACTCGTACATCTCTGATTTTTCTGGGAATTCATCTTTGATCAGAAAATTAAGTCGATTTTTTCCCATGTATTTTTACATGTCCTGAGTCTCCAATAATGTTTTCAGAATTTTTGGAATTTTTAAAAATAGGGTAAAAAATCGTGGATTAAAACTGGACAGTGGAGTCAGAATTGATTTTAAAGAAAAACAAAGCAGTTTTTTTCTCCTCAAAAAACTCGTACATCTCTGGTTTTTCTGGGAATTCATCTTTGATCAGAAAATTAAGTCGATTTTTCCCATGTATTTTTACATGTCCTGAGTCTCCAATAATTTTTTCAGAATTTTTGGAATTTTTAAAAATAGGGTAAAAAATCGTGGATTAAAACTGGACAGTGGAGTCAGAATTGATTTTAAAGAAAAACAAAGCAGTTTTTTCTCCTCCAAAAATTCGTACATCTCTGGTTTTTCTGGGAATTTATCTTTGATCAGAAAATTAAGTCGATTTTTTCCCATGTATTTTTACATGTCCTGAGTCTCCAATAATTTTTTCAGAATTTTTGGAATTTTTAAAAATAGGGTAAAAAATTGTGGATTAAAACTGGACAGTGGAGTCATAATTGATTTTAAAGAAAAACAAAGCAGTTTTTTTCTCCTAAAAAAAACTCGTATATCTCTGATTTTTCTGGGAATTCATCTTTGGTCAAAAAATTAAGAAAATTTTTCCTCGTGTAGTTTTACATGTCCTAAGTCTCCAGTATTTTTTTTAGAATTGTTTGAATTTTTAAAAATAGGATAAAAAATCGTGTATTAAAACTGGACAGTGGAGTCAGAATTGAATTTAAAGAAAAACCAATTTTCTGTTTTGGTTAATTTACTTAGAGTGGGCTGATTAGAAGGGTTAGCTACTGACTTAGGGTAATTTCTAAGCCTTTTTAAACTCTAAAAAATGGTTTTTCAAGTCCCGGGTTAAGGGTAGTCAAGTCCGGATTTTTAAACTTAGGAAATTAGAGCCATTTTAAAGAAATTAGCCCAGTTTTTATTTTTAATTCAAGCTTTTCAAAATTGTTTTCAAACAATCACAAAGTATTTTGGTTTTAGAATATTTAATTTGACATATTTTCCTAAGGTAGCCGGATATCTTTTTAGATATACGGATTTCCTTAATTAAAGGAAAAAATACATTTCATGCATTGCATTTTTATATTCATGCATTTTATATAATATGTGATTCTTGCCATAATAATTTCTATGTGTCATGACATTTAGGTTGCATTATATTATTTAGATTTTGCTATGTCATTTTATTTATGTCATGCCTATACATATTCATTTCCTTTAAATGTTTTCAAAAAAAGATAATGGTTTTCAATAAAAATAAAGATATTCCCGACTTAAAATAATTCATGAGTTCTCTACCGGGTTTGCTGGAGGGAATATCATCAATTATTATTAATAAAGGAATATCTTTCTTTCAAAAAAAAAAGAGAATGATTCGGAAAGTTTTCCAAAACTAATAAAAATTTCTATATTTTGCCACGTTTGTTGGGGAATATAGGAAAATTTTGAATTTATAAATTCCGGATCATTTTCAAAAAAAAAAATGGAATTATTTTTCTTTAAATTGGGAATTAATTTGAAATACTAAATTTAAAACCAACTTTTACCGAGACTTGAGATAACACACGATTAATAAGGTACCGATTTATACGGGCGTTGTGGGGGTGCTAATCCTTCCCCACACGTAATAGACTCCCGAACCCGCTTCTTTGATTTCTCTGGTTTAAAACGCAGACTTGAAATTGGTTTTTAAAATGTTTTAATTATTTTTTAAAATATTTTATAAAACCGGTTTTAATAGGTGGCCGATCACACCTAGCTAAAAAAAGATTGGTGGCGGCTCCATGTCTTTTTTTTAAGGTCATTTTCAAAACCTTCGTTTCTAGAGGAATTAAGTCGATTTTTCCTCGGTTTTTTTTAATGTCACGCCTAACGAATAATAAAGTCTTGCGATGAGACTCGTCGTTATTTTTTTTTTAGGTTGCGACAGCTTGGCGACTCCACTGGGGAATATTAGAGAGTCAGGCCTAGAATTAGTCGTGTGTTATAAAAGTCTCGGTTTTGTTGGTTTTATTGGTATTTAATTTTAATTCCCATATTTTTTTTAATAACGAGAATTTTGAAAATAATAAAATATTTTTAAATATGTTCATACTCATGTGCATGCATTTTATTATTGTTCTCTAGCTATTTAAGGTTGTATATTATAATTGCTTGTTGGTTAATGCGTTACACTATTCTTGAATGTTTTAATTGCTAGGGCATTTAGAATAAGGGGTGTAGAATAGGTGGTGACAGGTTTGTTTTGTTTCTCCACACACACTACACGTGCATTTGCATAACATGAATCCTCTACCCGGGTTCCGTCCTTTTAAGTGGGAGTAAAGTAACTAAGCCTTCGTGATTGATCCTCCGTATGGGCTAGTGAAACACTTTCGGAGTATAAAGTACCTAATGCCTTCGTGATGATCCTCCGCATGGGCATAGGAAAATATACTCTAACGAATTGAACCCGCTTTTATCGGGGTGCCTTACTAGCCTTCACCGGCGACAGTGAGGAACAATTCGGGGCCTTAGAACCGATTCACCCTCATATAGTAAACCTAGGCGAAGCCATCCCGAATTTTCGTTAGATATACCGAAAATAGGAACACATGGAGGGACATTTCTAAACTTTTTGTTACCTGTTTTACACTCCGAATAAGTGTGGTAGATCGGGCAACGATGTACGTACATCGCCCGTAATAAATGTGATACTCCGCCTCGAAGGCATCGTGATGCCTAAATAAGCAGATATTGCTGGGGCAGATGTTCATTAGCTGTTTTTTTAAATAAAAAAAAATCTTTTTTCAAGCATTTTTGCATGTGGCACATTTCATGCATGTGTAAATAGAGCATGTACATTTTTGGTTGTATTATTGATCTCATTCTTTGCAATAAACAGTTGGTAATTGAATTTGATGATTTCATAAAACTGGTAGTGTCACATGAACATTTGCATATTGTACCATAGTAAGATCCACCCTGAAATTCTTTTGAAAATGATGTGATTGGTTTATCAAAAAAAAAAAAAAAAATTTTGAGGCAAATCCTACATAATGAGATTTTTGAATAGTCCCACCAATTTCGTGTAATCATTGATTTCTTTGTGTATACCTTTGTGTTAATTCATTTATTTTTGCATGTATCATTTTGACATCATGTTATAGTCATAGCATGCATGATCATTCATTGTAAGATACGTTTATGACATGCATGGTCATTATTTGTATATACTTATGTATCAATTTATTCTTTCTTTACATGCATCATGTTGGCATCAGGTGGCATTCATGACATACACGGTCAGCATGACCTTCTTTGTATATACTCTGTGTCAGTCATTTATTCTTCACATGCATCATAATTGACATTGTGTGGCATTCATAGTGTATATGATCATTCATTGGGAAATGCATTTGGAACATACATGGTCATTCATTGTATATATCCATGCATTCATTTGCTTATTTTTTACATGCATCATGTTGGCATCAGGTTGCATTCATGGCATACACAGTCATCATGATATCCTCATGCATTAATTTGTCATATTGGCATCGGGTTGCATTCATGACATACACGGTCAGCATGACCTTCTTTGTATATACTCTGTGTCAGTCATTTATTCTTCACATGCATCATAATTGACATTGTGTGGCATTCATAGTGTATATGATCATTCATTGGGAAATACATTTGGAACATACATGGTCATTCATTGTATATATCCATGCATTAATTTGCTTATTTTTTACATGCATCATGTTGGCATCAGGTTGCATTCATGGCATACACAGTCATCATGATATGCTCATGCATTAATTTGTCATATTGGCATCAGGTTGCATTCATGACATACACGGTCAGCATGACCTTCTTTGTATATACTCTGTGTCAGTCATTTATTCTTCACATGCATCATAATTGACATTGTGTGGCATTCATAGTGTATATGATCATTCATTGGGAAATACATTTGGAACATACATGGTCATTCATTGTATATATCCATGCATTGATCTGCTTATTCTTTACATGCATCATGTTGAATTTGGGTTGCATTCATAACAAACATAGTCAGCATAATTTCTTTGTATATGTTCATGCATTAATTTGCTTATTACATACATCATGTTAGCATTAGGTCATATTCATGACACACATGGTTAGCATGATTTTCTTTGTATATACTCTATATCAATCATTCATTGTTTGCATGTATCATAATTGACACCGTGTTGCATTCATAGGATATACGATCATTCATTGGGAAACATGCTAAAATGCATATGATCAGTCATTGCATATATCCATGTGTTGATTTGTTTATTCTTTGTTTGCAACATGTTGGCATTGTGATTGCATTTATCACATATATGGTCAGCATGTTTCCATTGTACATATCCATACATCATTGTGTTTAGGCTTCACATGCATCAAATTGCATTCATGGCTCATTCATCATGACATACATTTGGGGGAAATAAAATAGAAGTTGGCTTGGCTTTAGGAGTCTTTGAAAGAATTTCCATTTCAAATCAGAAGAAGTACTGAGTACACTTTTAATACAGGTTGGTGCTATGGAGGATGAACAAGTTGCCCGAATGGAAAAAATGGAAAGGGAACAGAAAGAATTGCGAGAACAGCTGGCAAAGTCTCAAGCAGAATCTAAGGATCAGATGACTAAATTGATGGAGCTGATGTCCACCGTAATCAAGGGAAAAGGATACACCGAAAACTTTGTCGCTGGAGAAGGGTTAGAGGTACAAAAGGGCCAAGATGAGGTCGCAATAAGTGATGCCCAGAACACTGTTAACCCCGTCAATGTCCTAAACTCAGATGATCCAGCTGAACAGGCCAAGTTGAAAAGGGTTGCAGTAAATGAGGTTGAGTTGACAGATTCCCAAGGGAAATATCAGTTGCTAGATGAAAGGCTCCGGGCAGTAGAAAATGCAGACGTATTAGGGAGTGTGGAGGCGAAAGAACGATGCTTGGTCTTCGATTTAGTCATTCCTCCTAAGTTCAAGATCCCTGACTTCGTGAAATATGACGGGACAACTGATCCATCAGCCCACATCACTATGTTCTGCCGGAAGATGACAAGTCATATAGATAATGATAAGCTTTTGATTCACTGCTTTCAAGATAGCCTCAGCGGATCCGCAATTAGGTGGTATAGTCAGTTGAGCAAGGATCAGATTCACTCTTGGAATGACCTGGCTAGGGTTTTTCTAAACCAGTACAAGCATATGACTGACACGGTGCCTGACCGTCTCACATTGCAAAATATGAAGAAAAGAGCTACTGAGAGCTTCAAAGAATATGTGCAACGGTGGATGAGCCTGGCCGTCCAAGTACAACCGCCCTTAACTCAGAAGGAAACCAGTGTCCTTTTTGTGAATACACTGCAGGCCCCGTACTATGATATACTTGTTGGCAACATCACAAATAATTTTTCAGACATGGTAATTTCAGGGGAGATGATTGAGAATGCTATCAAGGATGGGAAAATTGAAGGAGAAAGAACATCCAATACCAAGAACAATAGGGCATCTGAAAAGAAAAAGGAAGTTACCCAAGTCGTGGAAGACTTTGCCCCACCTCCCCAATTCTCCTCATATTAGCCATTTTACTCTACCCTGAATAATGTCTCTCATGGTTTTTATCCCTACCAACCAATGACTGCAAATACACCAGAATTTATATCTGTCTATCAATCGAACACCCTTGGGGATAATCGAAAGGGGCATAAAAAACGAAAAAGAAATCCGGTTGACTCGATTCCTATGACATACAGTGAGATACTACCTCAACTCATCCAGAATCACCTTGTGACACCCATGCAAATAGCGCCTCTGAAGCCCCCTTATCCGAGCTGCTATGATGCTAATGAGTGTTGTGGGTACCATTCTGGCAATCAAGGTCACTCAACAGAGAACTGCCCCGCTTTGAAGTACAAGGTCAGAGATCTCATCAAGGTTGGTTCGATAAGTTTTGAAGATGGGGAAGTCAAGTGTGATGAGGAAACATTGTGCATGATCATATTAGGTTTTTGACACATGTAGTTCTATACACTGTGATGAGGAAAGCACTTGTCTCATGTTAATTAAATGAATTTTGTATTTTAAATGCTTTGTGTTTGTTGTGTTTCAACAATAACTTGAATTTGCAAAAAACAAGCATTAAGGAATTTTTAGTAATGGATAGTCTCAAGAAGATTGATGATCATTGTTAGAAATGACCCAATACCTTCAGCCCTTTCTTTTAGGCTTTCCTAAGCCTAAATCTTTTGAACCGAGACCACTTGAAAGACCTAATGCTTCAAGGAATATGAATGATTTGACTTCATAAAACCATTGTCATCACAGAATAAGCAAAGACGTAGATCTTAGTCTATGCTATGAGCAAAGGAACGAACTTTTTGAAAATTTTCAAATTCCTTGAAAATCAAACAAATGAGACATTCTTTCAAGAATCCAGATTTTGATAATTTGGTGTGTGTCAAGATTGTGCTAAAACCATTCATGACCTTTCCCAATGACCACAAAACACTAATTTCCTAGACATCACTTCATGGTTGACACCCTGGGGCACAATGATTAAACTAGATTATCCCCTGTCCTAGAGAAACCTGTTTTTGGGTCATATTTTCCTTGTCTCTTCAAAGAACTCAGATTGGAAACTCAGCCTTTTCAAAACAGACCTAGACTTGCTATGTTCCTCGTTGATACAGATTCTCATGGTTAATCAAATTGGGGCATCATATATGGAAATGATGGATACATGGTGAATAAGGATGGATTAAACGCATGAATTGTTGGGGCATGCAATGAAAAATGAAAAATGAAAATTTTTTTATATCATGCATATGAGAATTCGGATGATTCCAAAGGGCAAAATGAAATTTTGAATATCTATTTCCCCTGGGGATTGCTTTTCAAAGTGAATATTCGTGCTTGACATGAGGAATGACCATCTTTCATATCCCTTCACACAAAAAGAAATCATCCATAGTCATCCCTTTTGAGCCAAAAGAATTCTTTCTTGTTTGAACCTTGATCAAGGATCACCCTCTACATTAGGGGGCAAATGCAAGGAAAGATTTTTTTAAAGATCATTGAGAAATGTGTCCTAGCTCAAAGACAGATGCAAAGCAAATGGAGCCCCGAATAAAGATGGGCTCACTATGTTGAAAAAGAAGGGGGCAAAATGAAAGCAAAAAAAATGTGTGAAAGACATGGCAAATTGAAAGCCAAGAGCATGGAAGAAAAAGAGCAAAGTCAAAAGGAAAGAAATGTCCAAGAAGGGACAAATGCTTCAAAGAGAATCCTCCTCAAGAAATGATCCTTGATCTGATTACCCTCAAAAACATATTTTGGGCCTATTTATCCTTTCTTTCTGAACCCTGAGCCATGGCCTACATTATATGCTTTAAAAGTCCATTTTGATCAAGCATGAATATTTAATCTGAAAGGTTTTTCCTCAGATTTTATCTCATTTCATCGAATTATCATTTCACTAAGGAAGAATTTATAATTCTAAAGTGTATGGTAGAACAAGTAAAAAAAAAAAAAAAAAAAGGGACTCTAGGGCGAAAACCCAAAAATGGGCGGTCTAGAGTAAATTTAGAAATTTTCGATGCCATCTATGATAGTGCCGATACCCCAAAAGAAAAGATCTTATTAAAGGAGTGGTCATCGAGGAACATCTAGGAATTCTTGAACCCCCAAATTGCCAACTCTCATTCAAAGGATTGTCTTCAAAAACTGAAACTTTTTTTCTCCAAGATTAAACTTTCCGGTTTAAACATCCCGGCCAATCTTGACGCTTGTCAAAAAGCCTTGATATTGAAACTAAAAGAATGTTGAATTTGCTTGGTTCTCAATGAATTCATGATTTATAAAACCTGTTCCATTTGTGAGCCTAGAAGGGATATACATTTTTGTCATGAAGTTTTCCTGAAAAAGACAGAATCTTGTTATACCAAGCCTTGCCAATCCCAGTTAAAAAAAAACCCAGTTTGATACTTAGAGAAATTTCTAACGGTGATCATCAGTCATCAAAAGATTTGTACATCATACACTGTGGAGTTAAAATTTTTGGCTTAGAAGTTTTCCTTAAATAAGCAAAATTGTTTTTCAAAAAGGGAAAATAAAAATATTTTTGAAATACCCATTTTTGATGTTGACATGAGACAAGGGTTTTTCTATCCCAAAGGTATAGAACTGCCAGGATAGGTCTTGACTTCCATATATGAGAAGAAGAAATCGAACTCAGTTCAGATCTCTATTGATGAAAGTTTGAAAACTTTTGGGGCAAAGAGAATAGCCAAAATGAATTGAAGGTATACTCTGATTTGAAGAGGAAAAATGAATTTGAAAGGCTAAGCCAAAGTCTAGAAAAACAACCGGGGGCATTTACATCACTCATGAGCACTCATCTCTTTATCGAGCTTTTGCATCTGCACAGTGTCGGCAAGCATTTGCATCATTCATGGGTATTTGCATTGGCATTATTCCATAAGCATCTGCATTTTACCTTTACATTTACATTCTTCATGGAATTCGCATTTGTGTCATCTCAAGCAATTGCATCATTTCTAGAATCATTGCATTTTCATTATTGTGTGGTAATTGTAGTTACACCATTCATAAACCAGTTACATGAACACAATTAGTAGGGGCATCTGCATCATGAAACATGGGCATCAATCCAGGCCATTTGCATTTGCACTAAGAAATATTTTACATTTGCACCATGAAGCATGAGCACCTTGTTAAAAGACATGTGCATCTGCATCATTTCTTAAAGCTTCTGGTGGGGATATCCAGAATTTTACAGTTTTAAAAGTGAACAAGTCTTCGGTGGTGATAGCTGAAGCCTCTGGTGGAGATATCCAGGGTTTTATAATTTTAAAACATGAGAAAATTTATTCTGAAGGAGTTACCCAGAATTTTACAATGAGCAAGTCTTTGGTGGTGATAGCCAAAGCTTCTGGTGGTGATATCCAGAATTTTGCAGTTTTAAAAGTGAACAAGTCTTCGGTGGTGATAGCTGAAGCCTCTGGTGGAGATATCCAGGGTTTTATAATTTTAAAACATGAGAAATTTTATTCTGAAGGAGTTACCCAGAATTTTACAATGAGCAAGTCTTTGGTGGTGATAGCCAAAGCTTCTGGTGGAGATATCCAGAATTTTACAGTTTTAAAAGTGAACAAGTCTTCAATGGTGATAGCTGAAGCCTCTGGTGGAGATATCCAGGGTTTTATAATTTTGAAAAATGAGAAATTTTATTCTGAAGGAGTTACCCAGAATTTTACAATGAGCAAGTATTTGGTGGTGATAGCCAAAGCTTCTGGTGGTGATATCCAGAATTTTGCAGTTTTAAAAGTGAATAAGTCTTCGGTGGTGATAGCTGAAGCCTCTGGTGGAGATATCCAGGGTTTTATAATTTTGAAACATGAGAAATCTTCTTCTAGATGAGTTATCTAGAATTTTATATTGAGCAAGTCTTTGGTGGTGATAGCCAAAGCTTCTCGTGGGGATATCCAGAATTTTACAGTTTTAAAAATGAAGAAGTCTTCGGTGGTGATAGCTGAAGCCTCTCGTGGAGATATCCAGGGTTTTATAATTTTGAAAAATGAGAAATCTTCTTTTGATGGAGTTATCCAGAATTTTTTTCAATATGTGCATCTACATCAAGAAGCATTTGCATCAATCTAAGTTAGTTAAATCTGCATCAAGAAAGTTTGCATCAAATCAAGTCATTTACATTTGCATCAAAGACATTTGCACCAATCTAAGTCATTTGCATCTACATCAAGAAGCGTTTGCATCAACAAAAGACATTTGCATTTGCATCATGAAGCATTTGCATCATCTCTTAAAGCTTTCAGGTATAATCGATTTCGTTTCCTTAAGGCGAGTCGAGCCCCGAAATCATCGTCGAGGTATTTTTTTTATTTATGAACAAGTCTTCGGTGGTGATAGCTGAAGCCTCTGGTGGAGATATCCAGAGTTTTTTTTAAAGTCCTTTGAAAAGGTAGAAAGTCTTCGGTGGTGATAGCTGAAGCTTCTGGAGATGATACCCAGAATTTTACAGTTTTAAAAATGAGCAAGACTTCGGTGGTGATAGCTGAAGCCTCTGGTGGAGATATCCAGAGTTTTAAAATCCTTTGAAAAGATAGAAAGTCTTCGGTGGTGATTGCTGAAGCTTCTGGAGGTGATACCCAGAATTTTTACATTTTAAAAAAACAAAAAAAAAATGATGAGCAAGACTTTGGTGGTGATAGCCGAAGCTTCTAGAGGAGATATCCAGAATTTTAAACACAGCTGAGAACAAGACAGGTTAAGGCCCCGAGACCATCGTCGAGGTCATTTCCTTTCTTGCAAATCGAATTCGTTTCCTTAAGACGAATCGAGCCTTGATTAGGTAGGGAATTCAATTTAAAGACAAATCTTCAATTTACTATTTTTTTTTAAAAAAAAATAAAAGAAATTTAAATTAAAAAAATAAAAAAAATGATGAAAAAAATTGAAAAAAAGAAAAAAGGAAAAATGAAAAAAAATGAAAAAATAGAAAATGAAAAAAAAATGAAAAATGAAAAATGAAAAAGAAAAAGAAAACCCCTTTCCTTTCCTTCACATGTGATTTCACTGACCGTACAAAATTAGTGTTGGTTTATCTTTGCCTGATTCCTGATTCTCAGCAATAGCCAAAGAGGGGCAGCTGTAGACACCTAATTTTGTCCGGACCACTACACAGGTATGTTTTCTTTCCATATTGATGTTTCCAAGTATAAAAAGACTGTTTTCGTCCTGCAGGTGAGACTCCGAGACTTAGTTTAAAAGGGCGAGCATAAAAAGTCAAACTTGAAAAAAAGTCAACCCCGAAAAAGTCAACCCCGAAAAAGTCCACCCCATAAAGTCAACTACTGAAAAAGTCAACCCACTTTCAAAATCAAGATTTTTAGTTCAATTGAAAAATGGAGAAAGAATTTTGATAATCTGAGGTCTACATTGAAAGATATGGAGTTCGGAAGTTGGGATTTGGAGGTTCAGTAGAAAAGAAACCCTAATCCGAGAAATTTGGGGAAAAGTGCTTAAATGATCAAACTGGTCGAAATTGAAGGTTCCAAATGAAAGATAAGCACTGACTACGGGTAATGGAGAAGTCACTTGCAAGAAAAACCGAAAGAAAAGTCAATCCGGGATAAAACCGAGAATTAGGGTTTTTAGTGGATTTCGGTGAAATCGGGAAGAATCACAGAAATGGCCCGACTTGGTAAGACCAAAGCCCCCAATGGATGAATAATGGTTAAAAAGGATGGCCCAAGGCTCAGATTGAAGAAAATCTGAAAATCGGATTTGTTTTGAGCAAAACCGGGTTTCGGAGGTAAAAGGGCAAAATTGGAAAATTTTGGGAAAAATAGCAAATGGACTCCGAAAATTATGGAAAATTTGTCAATCTCATTCTTAAATCATTTGAAGGAGATTGGCGAAAGAAAATCTTGATTCCGAGTTCGTTTGCACAATGGCCAAATCTCGGGCTTCCTATGCAATAATTCAAAAAGGAAAATCCCGGAAAAATAGCAAATGGACTCCAAAAATTCTGAAATTTGGTAAATCTCATTTGTAAATTATTTGCAAGATATTGGCGAAAGAAAATCTTGATTCTGAGTTCGTTTGCAAAATGGCCAAATCCCGGGCCTCCTATGCAGTAATTCAAGCCGATAAATCCCGAAAAAATACCAAATGAGCTCCAAAAGTTATGAAAACTTCCAGATCACACTTTTTAATTATTTTGAATAGATTGGTGAAGAAAAATCTTGATTTGGAGCTCGTTTAAAAAATGGTAAAATGTAGGGGCATAAAAGGGCATTTTTTGGAAGAAAAAATCCAAATAAATAGCAAACGGACTCGGATAATTTTGAAAACTTCCAGAACTCAATATTTTATTATTTTGGAAGTATTAAAAAAAAGTAAAATTGAATTTGGAGCCCGTTTGATATTTATTTTGCATCCGGGGGGCAAAATGGTCGTTTCACCCAAGCAACCGAAAATGGCTTCTTTGGGCCTTTCAAAAATCAGAGCTGGGCTGGAAAAGAGAAGTGTTGGCCTGCCCAAACCCAAAGGAAGGAGGAAGCTTAGGATTTTTTCAATCAAGTGATTAAAAATCAAGAGTTAAGTTAGAGATTTTCATTTTTGAGCCTAAGTCCCAATCCCACATCCCTTTGTAATGTCAAGCCAAGGAGGTGCTCACCTTATAAATAAGGAGTCTTGGCCTTTGGTTGAGATCACCCACTACCCCTTGTGAGATAGTCTATACACTTGTATTAGGATTATCCGGGTGGTGAGTCATAGTGTTTTTTTTGAGAGGGTTTGTAGCTTAATCCGTTCAAAAGCTACTCTGAGGGTTTGTAGCTTAATCCGTTCAAAAGCTACTTTGAGGGTTTGTAGCTTAATCCGTTGAAAAGCTACTCTGAGGGTTTGTAGCTTAATCCGTTCAAAAGCAACTCTGAGGGTTTATAGCTTAATCCGTTCAAAAGCTACTTGTGAGAGGGTTTGTAGCTTAATCCGTTCAAAAGCTACTCTGAGGGTTTATAGCTTAATGCGTTCAAAAGCTACTCGGTGAGTTTTCATTTTAAAATAATGTTTCTTGTTCTTCCTTCATTTCCTTTCTTAAGTATATTTTTCTTACATTTTGTTTTTACAATAAACTCACCATGGCCAAATGGCCTACATTATTTATTTTAAGTTGTTGTTTTTGATTCATTTTACCATATTGTTTATGCTATTTTCTTTATTTTTGATGTTTTAAATATTATGTTATTTCATGTTCTTAAGTTATATTTAATTTGGTTGCTTTGTTTGTTGCCATTTATGTCTTAGATATCATGTTTTTGCATTTTTAATTTTCTGTTTTCATGTTGTTTAAATTTGAGCATGTTTTAGAGTTAGCATATTAAGTGTTTGTGAAAATGCTTGTGTGATTCTTTGCATGATTCTTGTTTTATATCTTAGTGAGCATGTTTTAGATTTGGTATATTAGGTGTTTGTGAAAATGCTTGTGTGATTTTTGTGTTATGACTTAGTTTTTCATGCTAGCATACCAAGTGTTTGTGAAAATGCCATGCTTGTTGAAGCTTGGGGCCATTTGGCTACTCCATGTGTTTTGCATTGTGTGTTGCATTTTTTGTCATGCTAGTTATTAGGTTTTTGCATTTGCATGATATTTGGTTGGATTTTTGAATTAAGCATGCCTTGTGTTTGTGAAAATGCCATGCATGTCTTAGGTCTAGGTTGCATTTATTGCCATGCAAGTTCATGTTAGGTCTAGGCCATATTGTTTATGTCATGCATTTTCCTTACATTTAGGTTTAAATCCATGCATTTCATGCATTATGTTTGCTGCATTATTTCATGCATTTCATGTTCATGCCACTTGAATAATGACTTGAGCCAATTAATGGTTCAAGGTCATGCTCTCTTGAGCACACTTGTGGAAAATTAAGTTTGTCAAATTAATTATTATACCTTTGTGATTTTTTTTACTTAGCCAATTTTTATCTAACTTTCAAAAAGTCCTAGCTACTATTTTCAAGTCATTCTATGAGTTTCAAATATTTTTATTTTGATTTTTTAAATGATTTTATCAAAGACAAAAAAAATGTGTTGGCAAAGCAGTTTTTTTTTTCTCCACCCAAAACTCGTACATCTCTGATTTTTCTGGGAATTCATCTTTGATCAGAAAATTAAGTCGATTTTTTCCCATGTATTTTTACATGTCCTGAGTCTCCAATAATGTTTTCAGAATTTTTGGAATTTTTAAAAATAGGGTAAAAAATCGTGGATTAAAACTGGACAGTGGAGTCAGAATTGATTTTAAAGAAAAACAAAGCAGTTTTTTTCTCCTCAAAAAACTCGTACATCTCTGGTTTTTCTGGGAATTCATCTTTGATCAGAAAATTAAGTCGATTTTTCCCATGTATTTTTACATGTCCTGAGTCTCCAATAATTTTTTCAGAATTTTTGGAATTTTTAAAAATAGGGTAAAAAATCGTGGATTAAAACTGGACAGTGGAGTCAGAATTGATTTTAAAGAAAAACAAAGCAGTTTTTTCTCCTCCAAAAATTCGTACATCTCTGGTTTTTCTGGGAATTTATCTTTGATCAGAAAATTAAGTCGATTTTTTCCCATGTATTTTTACATGTCCTAAGTCTCCAATAATTTTTTCAGAATTTTTGGAATTTTTAAAAATAGGGTAAAAAATTGTGGATTAAAACTGGACAGTGGAGTCAGAATTGATTTTAAAGAAAAACAAAGCAGTTTTTTTCTCCTCAAAAAAACTCGTATATCTCTGATTTTTCTGGGAATTCATCTTTCTATATTTTGCCAAAACTCGTATATCTCTGATTTTCCAAAACTAATAAAAATTTCTATATTTTGCCACGTTTGTTGGGGAATATAGGAAAATTTTGAATTTATAAATTCCGGATCATTTTCAAAAAAAAAAAGGAATTATTTTTCTTTAAATTGGGAATTAATTTGAAATACTAAATTTAAACCAACTTTTACCGAGACTTGAGATAACACACGATTAATAAGGTACCGATTTATACGGGCGTTGTGGGGGTGCTAATCCTTCCCCACACGTAATAGACTCCCGAACCCGCTTCTTTGATTTCTCTGGTTTAAAACGCAGACTTGAAATTGGTTTTTAAAATGTTTTAATTATTTTTTAAAATATTTTATAAAACCGGTTTTAATAGGTGGCCGATCACACCTAGCTAAAAAAAGATTGGTGGCGGCTCCATGTCTTTTTTTTAAGGTCATTTTCAAAACCTTCGTTTCTAGAGGAATTAAGTCGACTTTTCCTCGGTTTTTTTTAATGTCACGCCTAACGAATAATAAAGTCTTGCGATGAGACTCGTCGTTATTTTTTTTTTTAGGTTGCGACAGCTTGGCGACTCCACTGGGGAATATTAGAGAGTCAGGCCTAGAATTAGTCGTGTGTTATAAAAGTCTCGGTTTTGTTGGTTTTATTGGTATTTAATTTTAAATCCCATATTTTTTTTAATAAGGAGAATTTTGAAAATAATAAAATATTTTTAAATATGTTCATACTCATGTGCATGCATTTTATTATTGTTCTCTAGCTATTTAAGGTTGTATATTATAATTGCTTGTTGGTTAATGCGTTACACTATTCTTGAATGTTTTAATTGCTAGGGCATTTAGAATAAGGGGTGTAGAATAGGTGGTGACAGGTTTGTTTTGTTTCTCCACACACACTACACGTGCATTTGCATAACATGAATCCTCTACCCGGGTTCCGTCCTTTTAAGTGGGAGTAAAGTAACTAAGCCTTCGTGATTGATCCTCCGTATGGGCTAGTGAAACACTTTCGGAGTATAAAGTACCTAATGCCTTCGTGATGATCCTCCGCATGGGCATAGGAAAATATACTCTAACGAATTGAACCCGCTTTTATCGGGGTGCCTTACTAGCCTTCACCGGCGACAGTGAGGAACAATTCGGGGCCTTAGAACCGATTCACCCTCATATAGTAAACCTAGGTGAAGCCATCCCGAATTTTCGTTAGATATACCGAAAATAGGAACACATGGAGGGACATTTCTAAACTTTTTGTTACCTGTTTTACACTCCGAATAAGTGTGGTAGATCGGGCAACGATGTACGTACATCGCCCGTAATAAATGTGATACTCCGCCTCGAAGGCATCGTGATGCCTAAATAAGCAGATATTGCTGGGGCAGATGTTTATTAGCTGTTTTTTTAAATAAAAAAAAAAATCTTTTTTCAAGCATTTTTGCATGTGGCACATTTCATGCATGTGTAAATAGAGCATGTACATTTTTGGTTGTATTATTGATCTCATTCTTTGCAATAAACAGTTGGTAATTGAATTTGATGATTTCATAAAACTGGTAGTGTCACATGAACATTTGCATATTGTACCATAGTAAGATCCACCCTGAAATTCTTTTGAAAATGATGTGATTGGTTTATCAAAAAAAAAAAAAAATTGGAGGCAAATCCTACATAATGAGATTTTTGAATAGTCCCACCAATTTCGTGTAATCATTGATTTCTTTGTGTATACCTTTGTGTTAATTCATTTATTTTTGCATGTATCATTTTGACATCATATTATAGTCATAGCATGCATGATCATTCATTGTAAGATACGTTTATGACATGCATGGTCATTATTTGTATATACTTATGTATCAATTTATTCTTTCTTTACATGCATCATGTTGGCATCAGGTGGCATTCATGACATACACGGTCAGCATGACCTTCTTTGTATATACTCTGTGTCAGTCATTTATTCTTCACATGCATCATAATTGACATTGTGTGGCATTCATAGTGTATATGATCATTCATTGGGAAATGCATTTGGAACATACATGGTCATTCATTGTATATATCCATGCATTAATTTGCTTATTTTTTACATGCATCATGTTGGCATCAGGTTGCATTCATGGCATACACAGTCATCATGATATGCTCATGCATTAATTTGTCATATTGGCATCGGGTTGCATTCATGACATACACGGTCAGCATGACCTTCTTTGTATATACTCTGTGTCAGTCATTTATTCTTCACATGCATCATAATTGACATTGTGTGGCATTCATAGTGTATATGATCATTCATTGGGAAATACATTTGGAACATACATGGTCATTCATTGTATATATCCATGCATTAATTTGCTTATTTTTTACATGCATCATGTTGGCATCAGGTTGCATTCATGGCATACACAGTCATCATGATATGCTCATGCATTAATTTGTCATATTGGCATCAGGTTGCATTCATGACATACACGGTCAGCATGACCTTCTTTGTATATACTCTGTGTCAGTCATTTATTCTTCACATGCATCATAATTGACATTGTGTGGCATTCATAGTGTATATGATCATTCATTGGGAAATACATTTGGAACATACATGGTCATTCATTGTATATATCCATGCATTGATCTGCTTATTCTTTACATGCATCATGTTGAATTTGGGTTGCATTCATAACAAACATAGTCAGCATAATTTCTTTGTATATGTTCATGCATTAATTTGCTTATTACATACATCATGTTAGCATTAGGTCATATTCATGACACACATGGTTAGCATGATTTTCTTTGTATATACTCTATATCAATCATTCATTGTTTGCACGTATCATAATTGACACCGTGTTGCATTCATAGGATATACGATCATTCATTGGGAAACATGCTAAAATGCATATGATCAGTCATTGCATATATCCATGTGTTGATTTGTTTATTCTTTGTTTGCAACATGTTGGCATTGTGATTGCATTTATCACATATATGGTCAGCATGTTTCCATTGTACATATCCAAAAATTCTGAAATTTGGTAAATCTCATTTGAAAATTATTTGGAAGATATTGGCGAAAGAAAATCTTGATTCTGAGTTCGTTTGCAAAATGGCCAAATCCCGGGCCTCCTATGCAGTAATTCAAGCCGATAAATCCCGAAAAAATACCAAATGAGCTCCAAAAGTTATGAAAACTTCCAGATCACACTTTTTAATTATTTTGAAGAGATTGGTGATGAAAAATCTTGATTTGGAGCTCATTTAAAAAATGGTAAAATGTAGGGGCATAAAAGGGCATTTTTTGGAAGAAAAAATCCAAATAAATAGCAAACGGACTCGGATAATTTTGAAAACTTCCAGAACTCAATATTTTATTATTTTGGAAGTATTAAAAAAAAGAAAAATTGAATTTGGAGCCCGTTTGATATTTATTTTGCATCCGGGGGGCAAAATGGTCGTTTCACCCAAGCAACCGAAAATGGCTTCTTTGGGCCTTTCAAAAATCAGAGCTGGGCTGGAAAAGAGAAGTGTTGGCCTGCCCAAGCCCAAAGGAAGGAGGAAGCTTAGGATTTTTTCAATCAAGTGATTAAAAATCAAGAGTTAAGTTAGAGATTTTCATTTTTGAGCCTAAGTCCCAATCCCACATCCCTTTGTAATGTCAAGCCAAGGAGGTGCTCACCTTATAAATAAGGAGTCTTGGCCTTTGGTTGAGATCACCCACTACCCCTTGTGAGATAGTCTATACACTTGTATTAGGATTATCCGGGTGGTGAGTCATAGTGTTTTTTTTTTAGAGGGTTTGTAGCTTAATCCGTTCAAAAGCTACTCTGAGGGTTTGTAGCTTAATCCGTTCAAAAGCTACTTTGAGGGTTTGTAGCTTAATCCGTTGAAAAGCTACTCTGAGGGTTTGTAGCTTAATCCGTTCAAAAGCAACTCTGAGGGTTTATAGCTTAATCCATTCAAAAGCTACTTGTGAGAGGGTTTGTAGCTTAATCCGTTCAAAAGCTACTCTGAGGGTTTATAGCTTAATGCGTTCAAAAGCTACTCGGTGAGTTTTCATTTTAAAATAATGTTTCTTGTTCTTCCTTCATTTCCTTTCTTAAGTATATTTTTCTTACATTTTGTTTTTACAATAAACTCACCATGGCCAAATGGCCTACATTATTTATTTTAAGTTGTTGTTTTTGATTCATTTTACCATATTGTTTATGCTATTTTCTTTATTTTTGATGTTTTAAATATTATGTTATTTCATGTTCTTAAGTTATATTTAATTTGGTTGCTTTGTTTGTTGCCATTTATGTCTTAGATATCATGTTTTTGCATTTTTAATTTTCTGTTTTCATATTGTTTAAATTTGAGCATGTTTTAGAGTTAGCATATTAAGTGTTTGTGAAAATGCTTGTGTGATTCTTTGCATGATTCTTGTTTTATATCTTAGTGAGCATGTTTTAGATTTGGTATATTAGGTGTTTGTGAAAATGCTTGTGTGATTTTTGTGTTATGACTTAGTTTTTCATGCTAGCATACCAAGTGTTTGTGAAAATGCCATGCTTGTTGAAGCTTGGGGCCATTTGGCTACTCCATGTGTTTTGCATTGTGTGTTGCATTTTTTGTCATGCTAGTTATTAGGTTTTTGCATTTGCATGATATTTGGTTGGATTTTTGAATTAAGCATGCCTTGTGTTTGTGAAAATGCCATGCATGTCTTAGGTCTAGGTTGCATTTATTGCCATGCAAGTTCATGTTAGGTCTAGGCCATATTATTTATGTCATGCATTTTCCTTACATTTAGGTTTAAATCCATGCATTTCATGCATTATGTTTGCTGCATTATTTCATGCATTTCATGTTCATGCCACTTGAATAATGACTTGAGCCAATTAATGGTTTAAGGTCATGCTCTCTTGAGCACACTTGTGGAAAATTAAGTTTGTCAAATTAATTATTCTACCTTTGTGATTTTGTTTACTTAGCCAATTTTTATCTAACTTTCAAAAAGTCCTAGCTACTATTTTCAAGTCATTCTATGAGTTTCAAATATTTTTATTTTGATTTTTAAATGATTTTATCAAAGACAAAAAAAATGTGTTGGCAAAGCAGTTTTTTTTTTTCTCCACCCAAATCTCGTACATCTCCGATTTTTTGAGAATTCATCTTTGATCAGAAAATTGAGTCGATTTTTTCCCGTGTATTTTTACATGTCCTGAGTCTCCAATAATTTGTTCAGAATTTTTGGAATTTTTAAAAATAGGGTAAAAAATCGTGGATTAAAACTGGACAGTGGAGTCAGAATTGATTTTAAAGAAAAACAAAGCAGTTTTTTTCTCCTCAAAAAACTCGTACATCTCTGGTTTTTCTGGGAATTCATCTTTGATCAGAAAATTAAGTCGATTTTTTCCCATGTATTTTTACATGTCCTGAGTCTCCAATAATTTTTTCAGAATTTTTGGAATTTTTAAAAATAGGGTAAAAAATCGTGGATTAAAACTGGACAGTGGAGTCAGAATTGATTTTAAAGAAAAACAAAGCAGTTTTTTCTCCTCCAAAAACTCGTACATCTCTGGTTTTTCTGGGAATTTATCTTTGATCAGAAAATTAAGTCGATTTTTTCCCATGTATTTTTACCTGTCCTAAGTCTCCAATAATTTTTTCAGAATTTTTGGAATTTTTTAAAATAGGGTAAAAAATCGTGGATTAAAACTGGACAGTGGAGTCAGAATTGATTTTAAAGAAAAACAAAGCAGTTTTTTTCTCCTCAATAAAACTCGTATATCTCTGATTTTTCTGGGAATTTATCTTTGATGAAAAAATTAAGAAATTTTTTCCTCGTGTAGTTTTACATGTCCTGAGTCTCCAGTATTTTTTTTAGAATTTTTTGAATTTTTAAAAATAGGATAAAAAAATCGTGTATTAAAACTGGACAGTGGAGTCAGAATTGAATTTAAAGAAAAACCAATTTTCTGTTTTGGTTAATTTACTTAGAGTGGGCTGATTAGAAGGGTTAGCTACTGACTTAGGGTAATTTCTAAGCCTTTTTAAACTCTAAAAAATGGTTTTTCAAGTCCCGGGTTAAGGGTAGTCAAGTCCGGATTTTTAAACTTAGGAAATTAGAGCCATTTTAAAGAAATTAGCCCAGTTTTTATTTTTAATTCAAGCTTTTCAAAATTGTTTTCAAACAATCACAAAGTATTTTGGTTTTAGAATATTTAATTTGACATATTTTCCTAAGGTAGCCGGATATCTTTTTAGATATACGGATTTCCTTAATTAAAGGAAAAAATACATTTCATGCATTGGATTTTTATATTCATGCATTTTATATAATATGTGTTTCTTGCCATAATAATTTCTATGTGTCATGACATTTAGGTTGCATTATATTATTTAGATTTTGCTATGTCATTTTATTTATGTCATGCCTATACATATTCATTTCTTTTAAATGTTTTCAAAAAAGATAATGGTTTTCAATAAAAATAAAGATATTCCCGAGTTAAAATAATTCATGAGTTCTCTACCGGGTTTGCTGGAGGGAATATCATCAATTATTATTAATAAAGGAATATCTTTCTTTCAAAAAAAAAAGGAGAATGATTCGGAAAGTTTTCCAAAACTAATAAAAATTTCTATATTTTGCCACGTTTGTTGGGGAATATAGGAAAATTTTGAATTTATAAATTCCGGATCATTTTCAAAAAAAAAATGGAATTATTTTTCTTTAAATTGGGAATTAATTTGAAATACTAAATTTAAAACCAACTTTTACCGAGACTTGAGATAACACACGATTAATAAGGTACCGATTTATACGGGCGTTGTGGGGGTGCTAATCCTTCCCCACACGTAACAGACTCCCGAACCTGCTTCTTTGATTTCTCTGGTTTAAAACGCAGACTTGAAATTGGTTTTTAAAATGTTTTAATTATTTTTTAAAATATTTTATAAAACCGGTTTTAATAGGTGGCCGATCACACCTAGCTAAAAAAAGATTGGTGGCGACTCCATGTCTTTTTTTAAGGTCATTTTCAAAACCTTCGTTTCTAGAGGAATTAAGTCGACTTTTCCTCGGTTTTTTTTAATGTCACGCCTAACGAATAATAAAGTCTTGCGATGAGACTCGTCGTTATTATTTTTTAGGTTGCGACAGACTTTTTCTGTCTCCTTTCTTAGACTAAGTCTCGGAGTACCACCTGCAGGATGAGAAAAGCCTTTTAGCATTCTGAATCACCAATTTAGGAAGAAAATATACCTGATTTAGGGGTCCGGACAAAATTAGGTGTCTACAGTTGCCCCTCTTTGGCTATTGCTGAGGATCAAGAATCAGGCAAAGATAAACAAACGCTAATTTTGTATGGTTAGTGAAATTACATGTGAAGGAAAGGGATAGGGGTTTTCTTTTTTCAATTCTTCTTTTTCATTTTTTCATTCTTCCTTAAAAATGTATTTTTTTTTTGAAAAAACTGTAAATTGAAGATTTTGTCTTTAAATTGAATTCCCTGACTAATCAAGGCTCGACCCGTCTTAAGGAAACAGGTTCGATTTCAAAAGAAAAATTGTGCCTGAAGGTCTTAAAAATGGTGCCCGGAGGCCTTACCTGTGATTTAAAAAATTATGCCCGAATGTATTAAAAATGGTGCCTGAAGATCTTAAAAATGGTGCCCGGAGGCCTTACCCGTGATTTGCAAAATTATGCCCGAAGGTCTTAAAAATGGTACCCGAAGGTCTTTAAAATGGTGCCCGGAGGTCTTAAAAATGGCGCCCGGAGGCCTTACCCGTGATGAAAATTTATGCCCGAAGGTCTTAAAAAATGGTGCCTAAAGGTCCTTCAAATGGTGCACGGAGGTCTTAAAAATGGTGCCCGAAGGTCTTTAAAAATGGTGCCCGGAGGCCTTACCCGTGATTTGAAAAATTATGCCCAAAGGTCTTAAAAATGGTGCTCGGAGGCCTTACCCATGATGAAAATACCTTGGCGACGGCCTCAAGGCTCGACTCATTTGATAAAACAGAATGAATTCGATTTAAAACAAAAGGAAATGCCTCGACGATAGTCTCAAGGCTCGACTCATTTGATAAAACAAAATGAATTCAATTTAAAACAAAAGGAAATACCTCGACGGTGATCTCGGAGTTCGACTCATTTGAGAAGCAGAACGAGTTCGATTTGGGAAGCCAAAGTTTTCTTGATTCCTGCAATGTTAGCTAAATGCAATGATGAGAATGACATGCTTTGCAAATGCTTATATGTTTCCTGAGGATGAATGCAGTCAAATGATTGTGTCATGATTTCTAATCCATGGTTTCTTTGAAGTTCACAGATTATCCGACTTCATGATGGAGTCTTCAATTGTTCACTGATGCCCCACTTAAAGAACCCTTTACTCAAGATAATTTGTCAAACAGTCCCAGTTTCTGACTTCGTTGAAATTCACAAATTTCTAACTTCATGGCGGAGTCTCCAACACATTCACTGTTTTCCTTTTCTTGGTGAATTTTCCATCAGGATTAGTGGTTCCCAAACTTTTTCTAAGATTTAAATCTATTCCTTAGTAATACTTTTAAACTCCCTTTTATTTTAAAAATTTATGTTTACTAATCATCATTCAATTTAATAACAAACAAAATGCAATCTCAAAAATGTATGAAAAAAAGTATGAAACAAGCAATTGTCATAAAAGGGGTAACAAGAATTTATTGCAACAAATATCTTAAAATGATAAAAGTGAATATCAAGGATATAAGAAACAAATGTAAAAGTTATAGGTTGTTGATGCCCCGGATGCGGAATATCTTGGACCCCTCCTTTTTCAAATCATCTGAAATTTCTCTTGAATGGTCAATTTACTTGGGTAATCCCTCGGCTGTAGACACCTAATTTTGTCCGGACCACTAAACAGGTATGTTTTCTTCCTATATTGATGTTTCCGAGTGTAAAAATACTTTTTTCATCCTGCAGTTGGTGCTCCGAGACTTAGTTTAAGAGGGCGAGCATAAAAGTCAAACTTGAAACAAAGTCAACCCCAAAAAAGTCAACCCCAATGGATGAAGAATGATTAAAAAGGATAGCCCAAGGCTCAAATTGAAGAAAATCTGAAAATCGGACTTGTTTTGTGCAAAACCGGGTTTCGGAAGCAAAAGGGCAAAATTGGAAAATTTGGGAAAAATAGCAAATGGACTCCAAAAATTCTGAAATTTTTCAAATCTCATTTTAAAATTATTTGGAAGATATTGGCGAAATAAAATCTTGATTCGGAGTTCGTTTGCGAAATGGCCAAATCCCGGGCCTCTTATGTAGTAATTCAAACCGATAAATCCCGAAAAAAATACCAAATGAGCTCCAAAAATTATGAAAACTTCCAGATCACACTTTTTAATTATTTTGAAGAGATTGGTGAAGAAAAATCTTGATTTGGAGCTCGTTTAAAAAATGGTAAAATATAGGGACATAAAAGGGCATTTTTGGAAGAAAAAATCCAAATAAATAGCAAACGGACTCGGATAATTTTGAAAACTTCCAGAACTCAATGTTTTATTATTTTGGAAGTATCAAAAAAAGAAAAATTGAATTTGGAGTCCGTTTGATATTTATTTGCATCCGAGGGGCAAAACGGTCATTTCACCCAAGCAACCGAAAAAAGGCTTCTTTGGGCCATTCAAAAAATCAGAGTTGGGCTGGAAAAGAGAAGTGCTGGCCTGCCCAAGCCCAAAGGAAGGAGGAAGCTTCTGATTTTTCATTCAAATGGCTAAAAATCAAGAGTTAGTTAGAGATTCTCTTTGATCAAGCCATGGTGATTAAGCCACATAGGCCAAGAGAGATGTCAACATTATTCTTTAACAGCTGTAATTTGAGAGAGCTGAGATGCTAATCTAAAGTTGGTAATTTAATGATTTTTCACCTTGAATTATTAGCCATTTGATGGGAAATTGGTTACAAAAAAATGACAACACCTTGGGCAATAATAGGGGGTTTCTGCCAGCCTTGTTGAGGAGGTCAGAATTTCATTTTTTCATATTCATTTTGCTGAGTTCTTAGAGTTTTTACTTAGTTTTTCTCTTCTTGGTTGAGAGGAAAAAAGAAAAGTTTAGAAAAAAAAGGAAAGTTTCAAGAGATAAAGCTTGAAAGATAGCTTCTTGAGGTTGCTCTTGAGCACCAACTCTTGCACTTTCTTGATTTTCTGTTCTTGTTTTTGCTATTTTGATCTCTATTTGGTGCGTTTCCATTTTAAATAAATGTTTTTTATTGTTCTTTCAAGTTCGTCCTTCATCTCTTTCTTAAGTATATTTTTTACATTTTATTTTTACAATAAACTCACCATGGCCAAATGGCCTACATTATTTATTTAAGTTGCTGTTTTGGGTTCATTTTACCATATTGTTCATGTTATTTTCTTTGATTTTGATGTTTTAAATGTTATTTTACTTCATATTCTTGAGTTATATTTTAATTTGGTTGCTTTGTTTGTTGCCATTTATGTTTTAGATATCATGTTTTTGCATTTTTAATTTTCTGTTTTCATGTTGTTTAAATTTGAGCATGTTTTAGATTTAGTATATCAAGTGTTTGTGAAAATGCTTGTGTGGTCTTTGCATGATTTTTGTTTTATATCTTAGTTGAGCATGTTTTAGATTTAGTATATTAAGTGTTTGTGAAAATGCTTGTGTGATTTTTGCATGATTTAAGTGTTATATTTTAGTTGAGCATGTTAGTATACCAAGTGTTTGTGAAAATGCCATGCTTGTTGGAGCTTGAGGCCATTTGGCTACTCCATGTGTTTTGCATTGTGTGATTGCATTTTTGTCATGTTAGTTGGTAGGTTTTTGCATTTGCATGTCATTTGATTTAGTTTTGCATGCTAGTATGCCAAGTGTTTGTGAAAATGCCATGTTTGCTTGTTACATTATGCTATTCGGCCCTCTTGGAATTTTTGCATAAATGCCATGCAAGTTCATTTAGGTTTAGGTCACTTTATGAATGCCATGCATTTTTTCATGACATTTAGGTTTAAATCCATGCACTTCATGCATTATGTTTGCTGTATTGTTTCATGCATTTCATGTTCATACCACTTGAATAATGACTTGAGCCAATTAATGGTTCAAAGTCATGCTCTCTTGAGCACACTTGTGGAAAATTAAGTTTGTCAAATTGATTATTCTACCTTTGTTATTTCTTTTACTTAGCCAATTTTTATCTAACTTTCAAAAAGTCCTAGCTACGGTTTGTAAGTCATTTTATGAGTTTCAAATATTTTTACTTTGATTTTTAAATGATTTTATCAAAGGCAAAAATGTGTTTTGGCAAAGCAGTTTCTTTTTTCACCCAAACCTCCTACATCTCCGATTTTTCTGGGAATTCATATTTGATCAGAAAATTAAGCTGATTTTTTCCCGTGTAGTTTTACATGTGCTGAGTCTCCAGCAGTTTTTTCATAATTTTTTGAATTTTTAAAAATAAGGTAAAAAATCGTGGCTTAAAACTGGACAGTGGAGTCAGAATTGAATTTAAAGAAAAATCATTTTTCTGTTTTGGTTAAGTTACTTAGAGTGGGCTGATTAGGAGGGTTAGCTACTGACTTAGGGTATTTTCTAAGCCTTTTTAAACTCTAAAAATGGTTTTTCAAGTCCCGGGTTAAGGGTAGTCAAGTCCGGATTTTTAAACTTAGGAAATTAGAGCCATTTTAAAAAAGATTTAGCCCAGTTTTTTTTTATTTTTAATTCAAGCTTTTCAAAATTGTTTTCAAACAATCACAAAGTATTTTGGTTTTACAATATTTAATTTGACATATTTTCCTAAGGTAGTCGGATATCTTTTTAGATATACAGATTTCCTTAATAAAAGGAAAAAATACATTTCATGCATTGCATTTTTCATATTCATGCATTTTATATAATATGTGATTCTTGTTATAATAATTTCTATGATATTGTTATTATTTTGATTTATATTTTTTGATGTTATATGGTTTATTATATGGTTTTGAATATTCCATGATATCCTATGCTTTTATTTAGTTATTTTTTTGGTCATATTATTTAGCATAAACTATGTTCATGCATTATTATTTTCATTTTTATTTTCATGCATATTATATGATAGCATTATTTCATATTCCATCTCATTTAATTTATATGCCATATCATTCTAGTTTGCCATGTCATTTAAATTATTTCATTTCATATAGAATATGTTATGTTACTTAGGTTATTTTATTTCATTTAAAAAATAGCATGTTACTTAGGTTATTTCATTTCATATAGAATATGTTATGTTACTTAGGTTATTTTATTTCATTTAGAATATATCATATGACTTAGGATATTGCATCTCATATAGAATATACTATGTTACCTAGGTCATTTCATTTTATTTATAATATGTCATATAACTTAGGATATTTTACTTCATTTAAAATATGCTAAGGCATTTATTTCATTTCATTTAGAATATGCTAAGGCATTTACATTATATCATATCATTTAGGAAGCATTATATTATTTAGATTTTGCTATGTCATTTTATTTATGTCATGCATATACAAGACTATTTTAAAATGTTTTCAAAAGGATAATGATTTTTCAATAAAAAATAAAGATATTCCCGAGTTAAAATAATTCATGAGTTCTCTACCGGGTTTGCTGGAGGGAATATCATCAATTATCATTTAATAAAGGAATATCTTTCTTTCAAAAAAGAGAATGATTCGAAAAGTTTTCCAAAACTAATAAAATTTTCTATATTTTGCAACGTTTGTTGGGGACTATAGAAAAATTTTGAATTTATAAATTCCGGATCATTTTCAATTAAAAATGGAATTATTATTTTTTAAATTGGGAATTAACTTGAAATACTAAATTTAAAACCAACTTTTTACCGAGATTTGAGATAACACATGATTAATAAGGTACCGTTTTATACGGGCGTTGTAGGGGTGCTAATCCTTCCCCGCACGTAACCGAGTCCCGAACCCGTTTCTTTGATTTCTCTGGTTTAAACGCAGACTTGAAATTGGTTTTAAAAATGTTTTAATTAATTTTTAAAATATTTTATAAAACCGATTTTAATAGGTGGCCGATCACACCTAGCTAAAAAAGATTGGTGGCGACTCCATGTCTTTTTCAAGGTCATTTTCAAAACCTTCACTTTTCTAGAAGAATTAAGTCGACTTTTCCTCGATTTTTTTAAATGTCACGCTTAACGAATAATAAAGTCTTGTGATGAGACTCGTTATTTTTTTAGGTTGCGACAGCTTGTCGACTCCGCTAGGGACTATTAGAGAGTCAGGCCTAGAATTAGTCATGTGTTATCAAAGTCTCGGTTTTGTTGTTTTAATTGGTATTTAATTTTAACTCCCGCATTTTTTTTAATAAGGAGAATTTTGAAAATAATAAAATATTTTAAATATGTTCATACTCACGTGCATGCATTTTATTATTGTTCTCTAGTTATTTAAGGTTGTATATTATAATTGCTTGTTGGTTAATGCATTACACTATTCTTGAATGTTTTAATTGCTAGGGCATTTAGAATAAGGTTTGTAGAATAGGTGGTGAAAGGTTTGTTATTCCTCCGCACACATTGTATTTGCATTTGCATAACATGAATCCTCTACCCGGGTTCCATCCTTTTAAGTGGGAGTAAAGTAACTACGCCTTCGTGATGATCCTCCGTATGGGCTAGTGAAACACTTCCAGAGTATAAAGTACCTAATGCCTTCGTGATAATCCTTCATACGGGCATAGGAAAATATACTCTAATGAATTGAACCCGCTTTTATCGGGGTGCCTTACTAGCCTTCACCGGCGATAGTGAGGAACAATTCGGGGCCTTAGAACCGATTCACCCTCATATAGTGTGAACCTAGGCGAAGCCATGCCGGATTTCCGTTAGATATACCAAAAATAGGAACACATGGAGGGACATTTCTAAACCTTTTGTTACCTATTTTACACTTTGAATAAGTGTGGTAGATCGGGCAACGATGTACGTACATCGCCCGTAATAAATGTGATACTCCGCCTCGAAGGCATCGTGATGCCTAAATAAGCAGATATTGTTGGGGCAAATATTCATTAATCATTTGAAAAAAATAAAATCTTTTTCCAAGCATTTTTGCATTTTTCATACATGTGTGAATAGAGCATGTACATTTTTTGTTGTATTATTGATCTCATTCTTTGCAATAAACAGTTGGTCATTTTACTTGATGTTTCTATAAACCGGTAGTGTTGCATGAACATTTTGATATTGTACCATAGTAGGATCCACTACCCCGAATTTCTTTTGAAAATAATATGATTGGTTTTTCATAGAAAAAAACATGTTTCAAAAAGTCATAAATTTGGAGACAAATCTTGCATAATGAGATTTGTGAATAATCAGGATTTAGGTCCCATCAATTTCGTGTAATCATTGATTTCTTTGTATATACCTTGGTGTTAATTCATTTATTCTTTATTTGTATCATTTTGACATTGTGTTACAGTCCTAACATGCATGGTTATTCATTGTAGAATACATTTGTGATTACATGGTCATTCTTTGTACCTACCTTTGTATTAATTCATTTATTCTTAGCATGTATCATTTTGACATCATAGCATGCATGGTCATTCATTGTAGAATACATACATGGTCATTATTCGTCTATACCCATGCATCAATTTATTCAATTTTTAAATCCATCATGTTGGCATTAGATTGCATCCATAGCATACATAGTCACCATAATTTCTCTGTATATGTTCATGCATTAATCATCAGTATATTTATGCACATAGGAATAGAGTATGTACATTCATAATTGTATTCTTAATCTCATGACATTTTCATTTGCATGAAAGGGGTTCGAGATATGAGGAATGAATCGGAGGAACGATTGGGTGCTTTGGAACGCAACCAAGATGAATGTAGGCATGAAATCCGAGAGGTGAAGGAACAGCTGGCCAAATTGTTGAAAATGGTTGAGGATATGGGTAAAAGTAAAAAGGAACTTTCTCAGGGCTCTGCATCGCTTTCGGATCAACCAAAACCCTTAGGTCCATAACATACAATCCTTGCTGGATCCTGCGCTTGTCAATGCCACAAAGGTAGCAATCCTGATGAAATTGTGGACAAAATCATGAAATTTATTAAACCTGAGAGCCCGATACCAAAGATAGAAACCTCGGATCCAGTACCATACCTGCAAACTGTTCGAGGTCCAAGCCAGTATCCCCACCCTACCATGGGCCAATCGTCCATTGGGATGACCACTATGGGATTCCTGAATCCCACTCCATCTTCACCAACTCCCGTTCATACTATTTTCCTCATCAATCACCTTATCCAGCACCTGGGATAGGAACCTCGAGCTATGTACAACCTCCAAAGGCCCCGTGTCCAAATCGATACCCTTACCATGCTGTTCCGCCACATCTCCATGTAAACACACTGGTTCGAACCTTAGTGCCATCACCAAGTGCCCCATATCCTAGGCCAAGTGTGACTAAGAAACGGCCCCAGGATAAAACCCAAAGGCCTTTTGATCCCCTTCCAATCAGCTACCGAGAGCTTCTCCGTATCCTGATCCAAAATCACATGGTTTCCTGTATCCCATTGAAACCCCTGTTACCACCATATCCAAATGGGTATAATCCAAATGCAAGATGTGATTATCACTATGGAATTGTTGGCCATAGCATTGAAGACTGTATGGCCTTCAAAAAGAAAGTGCAAACTCTCATAGATGCCAAGTGGTTGGATCCAACGACACTGATTGATAAAGGACTGGGAAAACGCCATTAGGATTGGGAGATTTACAGCATTTATGTGGAAAGACTTCGGTCTTATATGATGTAATAGGATTTCACTTTTTCAGTAGCCGGCTCTTATAGCCTTAGGATGCTAGGAAGAATAAAGTTCTTGTAAAAGACAGTTTTAACTACTGCTCAAATTTTGTAAAACATGGTTTATACCATTGTGAACATTGATATAGGAATGAATTGGCTATGCTTCAAATTTATGAGATGTTGATGATTAAGTTCCTCCGATTCTTATTTCCTCCGTGATATCTTCCCCTTTGCATTTTGCATCCGATCAATTATTTGTCAGGTTGCATTCATACATTCATAATCAGCATGATTTTTCTGTATATATCCACGCATTAATTTGCTTATTTTTTTACATGCATCATGTTAACTTTGGGTTGCATTCATAACAAACATAGTCAACATGATTTCTTTGTATATGTTCATGCATTAATTTGCTTATTACATACATCATGTTAGCATTAGGTCGCATTCATGACACACATGGTTAGCATGATTTTCTTTGTATATACTCTGTATCAATCATTCATTGTTTGCATGTATCATAATTGACACCATGTTGCATTCATAGGATATATGATCATTCATTGGGAAATATGCTAAAATTCACATGATCAGTCATTGCATATATCCATGTGTTGATTTGCTTATTCTTTGCTTGCAACATGTTGGCATTATGATTGCCTTTATTACATATATGGTCAGCATGTTTCCATTGTACATGTCCATACATCATATTGTTTAGGCTTCACATGCATCAAATTGCATTCATGGCTCATTCATCATGACATATATTTGGGGGAAATAAAACAGAAGTTGGCTTGGCTTTAAGAGTCTTTGAAATAATTTCCATTTCAAATCAGAAGAAGTACTGAGTACCCTTTTAATACAGGTTAGTGCTATGGAGGATGAACAACTTGCCCGAATGGAAAAAATGGAAAGGGAACAGAAAGAATTGCGAGAACAGCTAGCAAAGTCTCAAGCAGAATCTAAGGATTAGATGACTAAATTAATGGAGCTGATGTCTGCCGTAATCAAGGGAAAAGGATACACCGAAAACTTTGTCGCCAGAGAAGGGTTAGAGGCACAAAAGGGCCAGGATGAGGTCGTAATGATTGATGCCCAGGACACAGTCAATGTCCTAAGTTCAGATGATCCAGCTGAACAGGCAAAGTTGAAAAGGGTTGCAGTAAATGAGGTTGAGTTGGTAGATTCCCAAGGGAAATATCAGTTGCTAGATGAAAGGCTCCGGGTAGTAGAAAATACAGATGTATTTGGGAGTTTAGATGCGAAAGAACGATGTTTGGTCTTCGATTTAGTCATTCCTCCTAAGTTCAAGATCCCTGACTTTGTGAAATATGACGGGACGACTGATCCATCAGCCCACATCACTATGTTCTGCCGGAAGATAACAAGTCATATAGATAATGATAAGCTTTTGATTCACTGCTTTCAGGATAGCCTCAGCGAATCCGCAATTAGGTGGTATAGTCAGTTGAGCAAGGATCAGATTCACTCTTGGAATGACCTGGCTAGGGTTTTTCTAAACCAGTACAAGCATATGACCGACATGGCGCCTAACCGTCTCACCTTGCAAAATATGAAGAAAAGAGCTACTGAGAGCTTCAAAGAATATGCGCAACGGTGGGTGAGCCTGGCCGTCCAAGTACAACCGCCTTTAACTCAGAAGGAAACCACTGTCCTTTCTGTGAATACACTACAGGCCCCATACTATGATAGACTTGTCGGCAACACCACGAAGAATTTTTCGGACATGGTAATTTCAGGGGAGATGATTGAGAATGCTATCAAGGATGGGAAAATTGAAGGAGAAAGAACATCCAATACCAAGGAAAAAAGGGCATCTGAAAAGAAAAATAAAGATACCCAAGTCGTGGAAGACTTTGCCCCACCTCCCCAATTCTCCTCGTATCAGCCATTTTACTCTACCCTGAATAACGTCTCCCAAGGTTTTTATCCCTACCAACCAATGACTGCAACTACACCAGAATTTACATCAGTCTATCAATCGAATACCCTCGGGAATAATCGAAGGGGGCGTAAAAAGCAAAAAAGAAATCAGGTTGACCCGATTCCTGTGACATACAGTGAGCTATTACCTCAACTCATCCAGAATCACCTTGTAACACCCATGCAATTAGAGCCTTTGAAGCCTCTTATCCAAGCTGGTATGATGCTAATGAGTGTTGTGATTATCATTCTGGCAATCAAGGTCACCCAACAGAGAACTGCCTCGCTTTGAAGTACAAGGTCAGAGATCTCATCAAGGCTGGTTCGATAAGTTTTGAAGAGGGGGAAGCCAAGTGTCATAAGAAACATTGTGCATGATCATATTAGGGTTTTGACGCATGTAGTTCTATACACTATGATGATGAAAGTATTTGTCTCATGTTAACATCTACATGAATTAAATGAATTTTGAATTTTAAATGCTTTGTGTTTGTTGTGTTTTAACAATAACGTGAATTTGCAAAAACAAGCATTAAGGAAGTTTTAATAATGGATAGTCTCGAGAATATTGTTGATCATTGTTAGAAATGACCCAACACCCTCCCCCTCTTTTTTGGGCTTCTCTATACCTAAACCTTGAATCAAGAACACTTGAAAGACCTAATGCTTCAAGGAATATGAATGATTGAACTTCAACAAAGAAAAAAAAGAGAGAGAGAAGCATTGTCATTGCAGAATAAGCAAGGATGTAAATCCTAGGCTAGGCTATGAACAAAGGAACGAACTTTTTGAAATTTTTTGAATTCCTTGAAATTCAAACAAATGAGACATTCTTTCAAGAATCTAGATTTTGGTAATTTGATTTGTGTCAAGGTTGTGCCAAAACCGTTCATGTCATTTTCAACAAACCACAAAACATTAATTGCCCAAACATCACTTCATGATTGACACCCTGGGGCAGAATGACTAAACCAGATTACCCCATATCCCAGAGAAAACCCATTTTAGGTCATATTTTCCTTGTCTCTTCAAAGAACTCATATTTGAAGCTCAGCCTTTTCAAAATAGACCTAGACTTGCTATGTTCCTCGTTGATACAAATTCTCATTGGTTAATCAAATTGGGGCATCATATGTAAAAATGATGGATACATGGTTAATAAGGATGGACTAAACGCATGAATCATTGGGGCATGCAATGAGAAATGAAAAATGAAAAAATTTGTGATACCATGCATATGAGAATTCGGATGATTCCAAAGTGCAAAATGAAATTCTGAATATCTATTTTCCCCTGGGGATTACTTTTCAAATTGAATATTTGTTGCTTGACATGAGAAATGGCCATCTTTCATATCCCTTTCGCATAAAAAAGAAATTATCCATAGTCACCCCTTTTGAGCCAAAAGAATTGTTTCTTCTTTGAACACTGATCAAGGATCACCCTCTACACTGGGGGGCAAATGCGAGGAAAGATCTTTTCAAAGATCATTGAGAAATGAGTGACAGCTCAAGGACAGGCACAAAGCAAGTGGAGCCCCGAATAAATATGGGCTCACTCTGTCAAAGAAAAAGAAGAGGAAAAGATGGCGACATGAAAGCCAAGAAACAAAAAAACAAAAAAAAAAGTGTGTGTGAAAGACATGGCAAATTGAAAGCCAAAAGCAAAGAAGAAAAAGAGCAAAGTCAAAAGGAAAGAAATGTCCAAGAAGGGATAAATGCTTCAAAGAGAATCCTCCTCAAGAAAGGATCCTTGATCTGATTACCCTCAAACACATATTTTGGGCCTATTTATCCTTTCTTTCTGAACCCTGAGCCATTGCCTACATTACGTGCTTTAAAAGTCCATTTTGATCAAGCATGAATATTTAATTTGAAAGGTTTTTTTTTCCTCAGATTTTATCCCATCTCATCAAATTCTCATTTCACTAAGAAGAATTTAGAATTCCCAAGTGCATGGTAAAAAAAAAAAAGAAAAATTGGAAAGAAAAGGGACTCTAGGGCGAAAACCCAAAAATGGGCGGTCTAGAGTAAAATGGGAATTTTTTATGCCATCAATGATAGTGCCGATACCACAAAAGAAAAGATCTTATTAAAGGAGTGGTCATCGAGGAATATCTAGGATTTCTTGAACCCCCAAATTGTCAACTCTCATTCAAATGATTGTCTTCAAAAAACTGAAACTTTTTCTCCAAGATTAAACTTTTCGATTTAAACATCCCGGCCAATCTTGACGCTTGTCAAAATGCCAAGATATGGAAACTAAAAGAATGTTGAATTTGCTTAGTTCTCAATGAATTCATGATTTATAAAACCTGTTCCATTTGTGAGCCTAGAAGGGATATACATTTTTGTCATGAACTTTTCCTGGAAAAGACAGAATCTTGTTATACCAAGCCTTGCCAATCCCAGTTAAAAAACCCAGATGGGCACTTAGAGAAATTTCTAACAATGATCATCAGTCTTCAAAAGATTTGTACATCACACATTGTGGGGTTAATATTTTTTGTTCAGAAGTTTTCAAAATAAGAAAACAAATAAAGAGATTTTTTGAAATACCCATTTTGATGTTGACATGAGACAAGGATTTTTTCTCACCCAAAGGTATAGAACTGCCAGGGTAGGTCCTGACTTCCAGATATGAGAAGAAGAAATCGAACCCAGTGCAGATCTCTGTTGATGAAAGTTTGAAAACTGTTGGGGCAAAGAGAATAGCCAAAATGAATTGAAGATATACTCTGATTTGAAGAGGAAAAATGAATTTGAAAGGCTAAGCCAAAGTCTAGGAAAACAACCGGGGGCATTTGCATCACTCATGAGCACTCATCTCTTTATCGAGCTTTTGCATCTGCACAGTGTCGGCAAGCATTTGCATCATTCATGGGTATTTGCATTGGCATTATTCCATAAACATCTGCATTTTACCTTTACATTTACATTATTCATGGAATTCGCATTTGTGTCATCTCAAGCAATTGCATCATTTCTAGAATCATTGCATTTTCATTAATGTGTGGTAATTGTAGTTACACCATTCATAAACCAGTTACATGAACACAATTGGTAGGGGCATCTGCATCATGAAACATGGGCATCAATCCAGGTCATTTGCATTTGCACTAAGAAATATTTTACATTTGCACCAGGAAGCATGAGCACCTTGTTAAAAGACATGTGCATCTGCATCATCTCTCAAAGCTTCTGGTGGGGATATCCAGAATTTTACAGTTTTAAAAGTGAACAAGTCTTCGGTGGTGATAGCTGAAGCCTCTGGTAGAGATATCCAGGGTTTTATAATTTTGAAACATGAGAAATCTTCTTCTGAAGGAGTTACCTAGAATTTTACAATGAGCAAGTCTTTGGTGGTGATAGCCAAAGCTTCTGGTGGGGATATCCAGAATTTTACTGTTTTAAAAGTGAACAAGTCTTTGGTGGTGATAGCTGAAGCCTCTGGTGGAGATATCCAGGGTTTTATAATTTTGAAAAATGAGAAATCTTCTTTTGGAGGAGTTATCCAGAATTTTATTCAACATGTGCATCTACATCAAGAAGCATTTGCATCAATCTAAGTTAGTTGAATCTGCATAAAGAAAGTTTGCATCAAATCAAGTCATTTACATTTGCATCAAAGACATTTGCACCAATCTAAGTCATTTGCATCTACATCAAGAAGCGTTTGCATCAACTAAAGACATTTGCATTTGCATCATCTCTTAAAGCTGTCAGGTATAATCGAACTCGTTTTGCTTCTCAAATGAGTCGAGCCCCGAGATCATCGTCGAGGTTCTTTTTTTTTTATTATTATTAACAAGTCTTCGGTGGTGATAGCTGAAGCCTCTGGTGGAGATATCCAGAGTTTTAAAATCCTTTGAAAAGGTAGAAAGTCTTCGGTGGTGATAGCTGAAGCTTCTGGAGGTGATACCCAGAATTTTTTACAGTTTTAAAAATGAGCAAGACTTTGATGGTGATAGCCGAAGCTTCTGGAGGAGATACCCAGAATTTTAAACACAGCTGAGAACAAGACAGGTTAAGGCCCCGAGACCATCGTCGAGGTGATTTCCTTTCTTGCAAATCGAATTTGATTTCTTAAGATGAGTCGAGCCCCGAGATCATCGTCGAGGTACTTTTTAATTATTATTATGAACAAGTCTTAGGTGGTGATAGCTGAAGCCTCTGGTGGAGATATCCAGAGTTTTAAAATCCTTTGAAAAGGTAAAAAGTCTTCGGTGGTGATAGCTAAAGCTTCTTGAGGTGATACCTAGAATTTTTACATTTTAAAAAATGGGCAAGACTTTGGTGGTGATAGCCGAAGCTTTTGGAAGAGATATCCAGAATTTTAAACACAGCTCAGAACAAGACAGGTTAAGGCCCCGAGACCATCGTCGAGGTCATTTCCTTTCTTGCAAATCGAATTCTTTTCCTTAAGACGGGTCGAGCCTTGTTTAGTCAAGGAATTCAATTGAAGGACAAAATCTTCAATTTACTGTATGGGAAAAAAATTGAAAAAAAGAAAAAAGGAAAAATGAAAAAATAGAAAATGAAAAAATTGAAATGAAAAAAAAAATTGAAATTGAAAACTGATAGAAGAATGAAAAAGAAACCCCTTTCCCTTTCCTTCACATGTGATGTCACTGACCGTACAAAATTAGTGTCGGTTTATCTTTGCCTGATTCCTGATTCTCAGTAATAGCCAAAGAGGGGCAGCCGTAGACACCTAATTTTGTCCGGACCACTAAACAGGTATGTCTTCTTCCTATATTGATGTTTCCGAGTGTAAAAAGACTTTTTTCCTGCAGGTGGTACTCCGAGACTTAGTTTAAGAGGGCGAGCATAAAAAGTCAAACTTGAAAAAAGTCAACCCAGGAAAAAGTCGACCCCGAAAAAGTCAACCCAGAAAGTCAACAACTGAAAAAGTCAACCCACTTTCAAAATCAAGATTTTAAGTTCAATTGAAAAATGGCAAAAGAATTTTGATAATCCGAGGTCTACATTGAAAGATATGGAGTTCAGAAGTTGGGATTTGGAGATTCAGTAGAAAAGATACCCTAATCCGAGAAATTTGGGGATAATTGCTTCAACGATCAAATTGGTCGAAATTGAAGGTTCCAAATGAAAGCTAAGCACTGACTACGGGTAATGGAGAAGTCACTTGCAAGAAAAACCGAAAGAAATGTCAATCCGGGAGAAAACCGAGAACTAGGGTTTTTAGTGGATTTTGGTGAAATCGAGAAGAATCACAGAAATGGCCCGACTTGGTAAGAACAAAGCCCCCAATGGATGAAGAATGATTAAAAAGGATAGCCCAAGGCTCATATTGAAGAAAATCTGAAAATCGTACTTGTTTTGAGCAAAACCGGGTTTCGGAGGCAAAAGGGCAAAATTGGAAAATTTGGGAAAAATAGCAAATGGACTCCGAAAATTCTGAAAATTTGTCAATCTCATTCTTAAATCATTTGAAAGAGATTGGCGAAAGAAAATCTTGATTCGGAGTTCGTTTGCAAAATGGCCAAATCCCGAGCTTCTAATGTAGTAATTCAAAAAGGAAAATCCCGGAAAAATAGCAAATGAGCTCCAAAGCTTTTGAAATTTTGTAAATATTATTTTTAAATTATTTGGAAGATATTGGCGAAAGAAAATCTTGATTCGGAGTTCGTTTTGCAAAATGGCCAAATCCCGGGCCTCCTATGCAATAATTAAAAAAGAAAATCCCGGAAAAATAGCAAATGGACTCCAAAAATTCTGAAATTTTGCAAATCTCATTTTTAAATTATTTGGAAGAGATTGACAAAAGAAAATCTTGATTCAGATTTCGTTTGCTAAATGGCCAAATCCCGAGCCTCCTATGTAGTAATTCAAGCCGATAAATCCCGAAAAAATACCAAATGAGCTCCAAAAATTATGAAAACTTCCAGATCACACTTTTAATTATTTTTAAGAGATTGGTGAAGAAAAATCTTGATTTGGAGCTCGTTTAAAAAATGGTAAAACGTAGGGGCATAAAAGGGCATTTTTGGAAGAAAAAATCCAGATAAATAGCAAACGGACTCGGATAATTTTGAAAACTTCCAGAACTCAATGTTTTATTATTTTGGAAGTATTAAAAAAATAAAAATTGAATTTGGAGTCCGTTTGATATTTATTTGCATCCGGGGGGCAAAAGGGTCATTTCACCCAAGCAACCGAAAAGGGCTTCTTTGGGCCATTCAAAAAAAACAAAGTTGGGCTGGAAAAGAGAAGTGCTGGCCTACCCAAGCCCAAAGGAAGGAGGAAGCTTCTGATTTTTCAATCAAATGGCTAAAAATCAAGAGTTAGTTAGAGATTCTCTTTGATCAAGCCATGGTGATTAAGCCACTAGGCCAAGAGAGATGTCAACATTATTCTTTAACAGCTGTAATTTGAGAGAGCTGAGATGCTAATCTAAAGGTGGTAATTTCATGATTTTTCACCTTGAATTATTAGCCATTTGATGGGAAATTGGTTACAAAAAAATGACAACACCTTGGGCAATAATAGGTGGTTTCGGCCAGCCTTGTTGAGGAGGTCAGAATTTCATTTTTTCATATTCATTTTGCTGAGTTGTTAGAGTTTTTACTTTATTTTTCTCTTCTTGGTTGAGAGCAAAAAAGAAAAGTTTAGAAAAAAAAGGAAAGTTTGAAGAGATAAAGCTTGAAAGATAGCTTCTTGAGGTTGCTCTTGAGCACCAACTCTTGCACTTTCTTGATTTTCTATTCTTTTTTTTGCTATTTTGATCTCTATTTTGTGAGTTTCCATTTTAAATAAATGTTTTTTATTGTTCTTTTAAATTCTTCCTTCATCTCTTTCTTAAGTATATTTTCTACATTTTATTTTTACAATAAACTCACCATGGCCTACATTATTTATTTAAGTTGCTGTTTTGGGTTCATTTTACCATAGTGTTTATGTTATTTTCTTTGATTTTGATGTTTTAAATGTTATGTTACTTCATATTCTTGAGTTATATTTTAATCTAGTTGCTTTGTTTGTTGCCATTTATGTTTTAGATATCAAGTTTTTTGCATTTTTAATTTTCAGTTTTCATGTTGTTTAAATTTGAGCATGTTTTAGATTTAGTATATCAAGTGTTTGTGAAAATGCTTGTGTGGTCTTTGCATGATTTTTGTTTTGTATCTTAGTTGAGCATGTTTTAGATTTAGTATATTAAGTGTTTATGAAAATGCTTGTGTGATTTTTGCATTATTTAAGTGTTATATTTTAGTTGAGCATGTTAGTATACCAAGTGTTTGTGAAAATGCCATGCTTGTTGGAGCTTGAGGCCTTTTGGCTACTCCATGTGTTTTTCATTGTGTGATTGCATTTTTGTCATGTTAGTTGGTAGGTTTGTACATTTGCATGTCATTTGATTTAGTTTTGCATGCTAGTATGCCACGTGTTTGTGAAAATGCCATGTTTGCATGTTACATTATGCTATTCGGCCCTCTTGGAATTTTTTGCATTTTTTGTGCATTCTTGCCATGTTAGTTGATAGGTTAGCATTTGCATGATATTTGATTGAGTGTTTGGATTAAGCATGCTTTGTATTTGTGAAAATGCCATGCATATTTTAGTTATTAAGCTAGGTTTATTTGCCATGCATGTTCATGCATTTTAGGTCTAGGTTGCATTAAATGCCATGCAAGTTCATTTAGGTTTAGGTCACTTTATGAATGCCATGCATTTTTTCATGACATTTAGGTTTAAATCCATGCATTTAATGCATTATGTTTGCTGTATTGTTTCATGCATTTCATGTTCATACCACTTGAATAATGACTTGAGCCAATTAATGGTTCAAAGTCATGCTCTCTTGAGCACACTTGTGGAAAATTAAGTTTGTCAAATTGATACTCTACCTTTGTGATTTCTTTTACTTAGCCAATTTTTATCTAACTTTCAAAAAGTCCTAGCTACTGTTTGTAAGTCATTTTATGAGTTTCAAATATTTTTACTTCGATTTTTAAATGATTTTATCAAAGGCAAAAATGTGTTTTGGCAAAGCAGTTTTTTTTTACCCAAAACTCGTACATCTCCGATTTTTCTGGGAATTCATCTTTGATCAGAAAATTAAACTGATTTTTTCCCGTGTATTTTTACATGTCCTGAGTCTCCAGTATTTTTTTCAGAAGTTTTTGAATTTTTAAAAATAGGATAAAAAATCATGGATTAAAACTGGACAGTGGAGTCAGAATTGAATTTAAAGAAAAAATCATTTTTCTGTTTTGGTTAAGTTACTTAGAGTGGGCTGATTAGGAGGGTTAGCTACTGAATTAGGGTATTTCCTAAGCCTTTTTAAACTCTAAAAATGGTTTTTCAAGTCCCGAGTTTAGGGTAGTCAAGTCTGGATTTTTAAACTTAGGAAATTAGAGCCATTTTAAAAAAAGATTTAGCCCAGTTTTTTTATTTT
This sequence comes from Fremontodendron californicum, assembly GCA_030761205.1. Classification (NCBI taxonomy): domain Eukaryota; kingdom Viridiplantae; phylum Streptophyta; class Magnoliopsida; order Malvales; family Malvaceae; genus Fremontodendron; species Fremontodendron californicum. The sequence continues at coordinate 7,554,194 of JAULJL010000022.1, read as the reverse complement.
TAATTCAAGCTTTTCAAATTTGTTTTCAAACAATCACAAAGTATTTTAGTTTTAGAATATTTAATTTGACATATTTTCCTAAGGTAGCCGGATATCTTTTTAGATATACGGATTTCCTTTATAAAAGGAAAAAAATACATTTCATGCATTGTATTTTTCATTTTCATGCATTTTATATAATATGTGATTCTTGTTATAATAATTTCTATGATATTGTTATTATTTTGATTTATATTTTTTGATGTTATATGGTTTATTATATGGTTTTGAATATTCCATGATATCCTATGCTTTTATTTTGTTATTTTTTTGGTCATATTATTTAGCATATACTATGTTCATGCATTATTATTTTCATTATTATTTTCATGCATATTATATGATAGCATTATTTCATATTCCATCTCATTTAATTTATATGCCATATCATTCATGTTTGCCATGTCATTTAAATTATTTCATTTCATATAGAATATGTTATGTTACTTAGGTTATTTTATTTCATTTAAAAAATATCATGTTACTTAGGTTATTCCATTTCATATATAATATGTTATGTTACTTAGGTTATTTTATTTCATTTAGAATATATCATATGACTTAGGATATTGCATCTCATATAGAATATACTATGTTACCTAGGTCATTTCATTTTATTTATAATATGTCATATAACATAGGATATTTTATTTCATTTAGAATATGCTAAGGCATTTATTTCATTTCATTTAGAATATGCTAAGGCATTTACATTATATCATATCATTTAGGAAGCATTATATTATTTAGATTTTTCTATGTCATTTTATTTATGTCATGCATATACATATTCATATCTTTTAAAATGTTTTCAAAAGGATAATGATTTTTCAATAAAAAATAAAGATATTCTCGAGTTGAAATAATTCATGAGTTCTCTACCGGGTTTGCTGGAGGGAATATCATCAATTATCATTAATAAAGGAATATCTTTCTTTCAAAAAAAGAGAATGATTCGGAAAGTTTTCCAAAACTAATAAAAATTTCTATATTTTGCCACGTTTGTTGGGGAATATAGAAAAATTTTGAATTTTTAAATTCCGGATCATTTTCAATTAAAAATGGAATTATTTTTCTTTAAATTGGGAATTAACTTGAAATACTAAATTTAAAACCAACTTTTTACCGAAATTTGAGATAACACACGATTAATAAGGTACCGTTTTATACGGGCGTTGTGGGGGTGCTAATCCTTCCCCGCACGTAACCGAGTCCCGAACCCGTTTCTTTGATTTCTCTGGTTTAAACGCAGACTTGAAATTGGTTTTAAAAATGTTTTAATTAATTTTTAAAATATTTTATAAAACAGGTTTTAATAGGTGGCCGATCACACCTAGCTAAAAAAGATTAGTGGCGACTCTATGTCTTTTTCAAGGTCATTTTCAAAACCTTCACTTTCCTAGAGGAATTAAGTCGACTTTTCCTCGATTTTTTTTAATGTCACGCTTAAGAGCAATAGTTCTGTGTCTCAACAGCTGGCTGGATATAAACATAGGAGGCTGCTCCAATTGGCACCTCTTGGCCCTTTTGCTGTATGTTTTTAGGTTGATCCTCTTCAATTACCACCATTTTCCCGGTGATCGAATTCTCTCCCGGCCCTTTTTGTTTCATCAAGGCACTCATCATTTCCATGAGTTTAGTCATCTATTCTCGAGACTCCTCCTGAGATTTAGCTAACTGTTCCTCCAGTTCCCTTTGAGTTCTTTCCATTCTTTCAATTCTAGCAAGCTGATCGTTCTCCATAGCTCTAGCTTGAGATTGAGTATTGTAAGGGTGTCGAAAATCCGATTCTTTCTGAGTGCGACCAATTGTACCTTTAGTTTTGAAAACCATGAATTAGAATTTATTGACACATCCTTTTTTATGTTTTATAAAAAGTGAATGAATGAATGAATGACTAAATGTAAATGAATGAATCAAATAAAATGAATAAGTACATGACTACGTATATGAATATGAAAGAATAAATGAATGAACAAGCGAATTGAACAAATAAGTGGTTAAGTGTATGAATATGAATGAATGAACAAGTAAAAGGAATAAATAAGTGGTGAAGTGTATGAACATAAACGAATTTAAAAAATAAATGATTATAAATATTAGTAAATGTACAAATGAACAAACAAAATATATAAAATATGAATGCATTTGAATGTATTGGCCTCGGGATAATTTCAACCGAACGGTCTTTCATTGATTTCCTGGAACTAAATATATCACAGATAGAATAAAAAGATCACTGCCTAAGATAAGTCCTAATTCGCCTTCCAAAGTGCTATTACAAAATTAGTCCTATAGTGACTTCCTCGGATCTTCGACTTTCTTTCACAATCTCCTTTTGATTGCCTTGCTCTTCAATCTGACCCCTACTTGTTCACGGCCTCTTGAAGCGTCAGCAGAAGCATCACAGTGTAAGGTTTCCTTAGCTTGCTTCTCCAGTTGATTGGCTCGGGCTTCCTCATGCTTCGCTCTCTCTTTCCAGTAGTTATTCTCGTTCTTGAGGTTTTTGACCTCATGCTGCCATTCCCAAGAAGCCTTGAGGGTCCCCTCAAATCTAAGCTCGAAGCAATACCTCTTGTTCTCTAAGTGTAATTCCTGAAGATCGCCCTTAGTAGTGTCTCTTTCTCTCTTGATCTTTTCCTTTTCTCTTTCTCGAGCTGATTCCCTATTTTTCATGTCCTCAAGTTCTTCTTGTAGTTGGGCAATCTCCTTGCTCATCCGGGCCTTTTCTTTTTCAAACTCCGCTCTTGCAATTTCTAGCTCTGATGGCATTTTCCTCGGTGGCAGATTCATGAACTGGACCTCTTCCACATCTGATGTCAACAACCTATCATTAACCCTTAATTCCCTCCATACCAGGTAATCAGGTGTGACGATGTCGTCATATTTGGGCACTTTTATCCGGTGAGTTTTCTTCCATGCTTCAATCACTGCCCATACCTTTCCAGAATATTCGTCTTCTCCATAAGTGAACTCTGATGATCCTAGATTATGAGTCACGGGTGTGAATTGTCGAGACTCAACCTGTCTTTGCACCAACAAAGGCGCATAACTCACAGACCTGCAAATTCCAAGTAGTGGAACTCCCGAGTTGTCCCACATTTGTACATAATCGATATAGGAACCATCCATGGAGCTCTCCAAGTCACCATCTCCCCTTTTAGATTTCGGAACATGTTGACCCATTTCTCTTCATCCCTGTCTTCAGGCCAATCATTTTGAAGGAATTCCCTAATCGAAACTAAAGACTTCATGTACGGTTTGAAGGAAACCTTTTCTATCTTCCAAAAGTGACTTTGAATCCAAATATAAAGGATTTGTACACACCCCTTGATTCTCCCTTGTCCTTCCCTTTTGCAAAAATTCAAAGATCGGATAGTTTCAGCTAGGATGGCCGGAGATGGGTTGATCTTCTGTTCCAACTTTTCAAAGAAATCAAACACGGCTATATCCACATGACCCAATATCTTCGGGAATATGATTAATCCGTAGATGGCTAGAGCGAAGATGTCCCTGGCTTTTTCTTTGTCAGAATAACCCAATATCAATTGTCGAAGAGTTTCCCACGGAATGCATCCATTTTTCTGCTTTATATCCACATGACTCTCAACCCATGTTGTATCCATTCCTGTGATCCTAGCCACTTTCCTCTTAAAACCTGAAGGTTTCACTTCCTTCAAAATATACCCGATCTACGTAACAGTGTTGAGTATTCTTCAATCACTGGGGTCATATCCTTATTATTAAAAGTAAAACATCTATAAGCAAGATTCTGAAACTATACCATAGCCTGAATCAACCTACTATTGACCCGAATCAGAATTAAGAGTGCTATATCTCCATATTTCTGAGTGAAGGCTTCTTTCTCTGATACATTCCACTGATTCCAAATGTCGGCTAACCCTTGGAGATTATTCTGTCTGTAATCCACTTTGACCCTTTCCGGCAATAATGACACATAATCTTTCTTCAGGCAATCACCATTCTCCCTATGATCTTTTTCTTGACCGTGCCATGACTACTGCATGATCTTCTATCACTGAAATAACCTGACACTCCATGAAAGTCCTTTGGGTTGATGACTATCCCGAGGCCAATAAACTCCAAGTGTATGATGATGTCTATGATGCATGTCAAAGAAAAGAAAACAGAAAGAAATAAATTAGTAAAGAAATGAATTAAAAAATATAACATAAAAAACAACATGCTTTTTTTCTTTTTAAAAAAAAAATGTCCCGAAAATTTTAATAAGGCTTCGACATTACGGCGCCATTGGGACAAAATAATAAATTTATTACGAGCAATATGATGTTCGTTCATCATCACCCAATTTGTAAAATCTAACATATAGAAAGATGGTAAAAGGTTTAAAATGTTCCTCCATATGTTCTTAAACTTCGGGTATCTGATAAAAATCCGGCATGGCTTCGCCTAGGTTCACTATATGAAGGTGAATCGGTTCTAAGGCCCTGAATGTTCCTCACTGTCGCCTGTGAAGGCTAGTAAGGCACCCCGATAAAAGCGGGTTCAATTCGTTAGAGTATATTTTAATATGCCCGTACGAAGGATTATCACGAAGGCATTAGGTACTTTATACTCCGAAAGTGTTTCACTAGCCCATATGGAGGATCATCACGAAGGCGTAGTTACTTTACTCCCACTTAAAAGGATGGAACTAAGGTAGAGAGTTCATGTTATGCAAATGCAAATATAGTGTATGCGGAAGAACAAAACAAACCTGTCACCACTTGTTATACACCCCTTATTCTAAATACCCCACTAAAATCAAACAATGTAAAGCATCAGTCAAGCAAACATATAAATATACGCAACAAAATAACTAGAGAACAAATAATAGTATGAATGCATATGAAGATGGGCATATTTAAAACATTTTATCATTTTCAAAATTCTCTTTATTATTTTAAAAATATAAGAATTAAAATTAAATACCAATTAAACCGAGACTTAGATAACACACGACTAATTCTAGGCCTGACGCTCTAAAAAGTCCCTAGCGGAGTTGCCAAGCTGTCGATACGTGATCCCGAATCGTGTGGGAGCCGTTCGAGTGAGGGGGAAACAGAAGTAGAGGAAAAGATGACTTAATTCCTTTATATTGAAATAAACGGTCGAGGGTATGAAAATGGCCTCGTAAAAAGACATGGAGTCGCCACCAATCTTTTTTAGCTAGGTGTGATTGGCCACCTATTAAAACCGGTTTTACAAAACATTTTAAAATTAATTAAAACATTTTTAAAACCAATTTCAAGTCTGCGTTATAAACTAGAGAAAATCGAAGAATCGGGTTTGGGACTTGGTTACGTGCGGGGAAGGATTAGCACCCCCACAACGCCCGTATAAAACGGTACCTTATTAATCATGTGTTATCTCAAGTCTCAATAAAAAGTTGGTTTTTTATTTAGTATTTCAAGTTAATACCCAATTTTAAGAAAAAATAATTCCATTTATAATTGAAAATGATCCGAAATTTTATTAACTCAAAATTTTCCTATAGTCCCCGACAAAATAGGCAAAATATAGAAATTTTTATTCATTTGGAAAACTTTCCGAATCATTCTCATTTTGTGAAAGAAAGGTATTCCTTTATTAATGATAATTGATGATATTCCCTTCAGCAAACCCGGTAGAGAACTCATGAATTATTTTTACTCGGGAATATCTTTATTTTTATTGAAAATCATTATCTTTTTCAAAACATTTAAAAATATGAACATGAACATGTATGACATAAATAAAATGACATGGCAAAGTCCAGATAATATAATGCAAACTAAATGATAGGACATAATTTAAATGACATATTATATTCTAGGTAAAATAAAAAAAAATCCTAAGTGTCATGGTATATTCTAAATGAGATAAAATGATTTAAATGACATGGCAATTTTAAATGATATGGCATATTTTAACTGACATGGCATATTCTAAATAATTAAACCTAAATGACATGGAATATGATGAAATGTCATGAAACATAAAATAATGCTATCATAAAATATGCATGAAAATAAAATAAAAATGCATGAACATAGTATATGCTAAATAATGTGACAAAAATAAACGACTAAATAAAAAAATATGGGATATCATGAAACATTCAAAATCATATGGCAAACAATATAAGATCATAAAATGTGAATCAAAATTATAATAATACCATGAAAAATATCATAGCAAAAATCACATATTAAATAAAATGCATGAACATGGAAAATGCAATGCATGAAAATGTATTTTTTCCTCTAAATAAAGAAATCCGTATATCTAAAAAGATATCCGGCTACCTTAAGAAAATATGTCAAATTAGATTTTCCAAAAACCAAAACTTTGTGATTGTTTGAAAACAATTTTGAGGAAAAACTTGAATAAATATTAAAAACCCTTACCAAACCCTTTTGAAATGGCTCTAATTTCCTAAGTTTAAAATCCCAGACTTGATCGCCCTTAACCCGAGATTTATAAAATCACTTTTAAAGTTTAAAAAGGCTTAGAAACTACCCTAAGACAGTTGTAGACACCTAATTTTGTCTGGACCACTAAACAGGTATGTTTTCTTCCCATATTGATGTTTTCGAGTATAAAAAGACTGTTTTCATCCTGCAGTTGGTACTCCGAGACTTAGTTTAAGAGGGCGAGCACAAAAAGTCAAACTTGAAAAAAAAAACAAAAAGTCAACCCCGAAAAAAGTCAACCCCGAAAAAGTCAACCCCAAAAAGTCAAGTACTGAAAAAGTCAACCCACTTTCAAAATCAAGATTTTAAGTTCAATTGAAAAATGGAGAAAGAATTTTGATAATCCGAGGTCCACATTGAAAGATATGGAGTTCGGAAGTTGGGATTTTGAGATTCAGTAGAAAAGAAACCCTAATCCGAGAAATTTGGGGAAAAGTGCTTAAACGATCAAACTGGTCGAAATTGAAGGTTCCAAATGAAAGATAAGCACTGACTACGGGTAATGGAGAAGTCACTTGCAAGAAAAACCGAAAGAAAAGTCAATCCGGGAGAAAACCGAGAATTAGGGTTTTTAGTGGATTTCGGTGAAATCGGGAAGAATCACAGAAATGACCCGACTTGGTAAGACCAAAACCCCCAATGGATGAAGAATGGTTAAAAAATATGGCCCAAGGCTCATATTGAAGAAAATCTTAAAATCGGATTTGTTTTGAGCAAAACCGGGTTTCGGAGGTAAAAGGGCAAAATTGGAAAATTTTGGGAAAAATAGCAAATGGACTCCGAAAATTATGGAAAATTTGTCAATCTCATTCTTAAATCATTTGAAGGAGATTGGCGAAAGAAAATCTTGATTCCGAGTTCGTTTGCAAAATGGCCAAATCTTGGGCTTCTAATGAAGTAATTCAAAAAGATAAATCCCGGAAAAATAGCAAATGGACTCCAAATCTTTTGAAATTTTGCAGATCTCATTTTTAAATTATTTGGAAGAGATTGGCAAAAGAAAATCTTGATTCCGAGTTCATTTGCAAAATGGCTAAATCCCGAGCCTCCTATGTAGTAATTCAAGCCGATAAATCCCGAAAAAATACCAAATGTGCTCCAAAAATTATGAAAACTTCCAGATCACACTTTTTAATTATTTTGAAGAGATTGGTGAAGAAAAATCTTGATTTGGAGCTCGTTTAAAAAATGGTAAAAAGTAGGGGCATAAAAGGACATTTTGGGAAGAAAAAATCCAAATAAATAGCAAACGGACTCGGATAATTTTGAAAACTTCCAGAACTCAATATTTTATTATTTTGGAAGTATTAAAAAAAGTAAAATTTGAATTTGGAGCCCGTTTGATATTTATTTTGCATCTGGGGGGTAAAATGGTCGTTTCACCCAAGCAACCGAAAAGGGCTTCTTTGGGCCTTTCAAAAATCAGAGCTGGGCTGGAAAAGAGAAGTGCTGGCCTGCCCAAGCCCAAAGGAAGGAGGAAGCTTAGGATTTTTTCAATCAAGTGATTAAAAATCAAGATTTAAGTTAGAGATTTTCATTTTTGAGCCTAAGTCCCAATCCCACATCCCTTTGTAATGACAAGCCAAGGAGGTGCTCACCTTATAAATAAGGAGTCTTGGCCTTTGGTTGAGATCACCCACTACCCCTTGTGAGATAGTCTATACACTTGTATTAGGATTATCCGGGTGGTGAGTCATAGTGTTTTTGTTGAGAGGGTTTATAGCTTAATCCGTTCAAAAGCTACTTGTGAGAGGGTTTGTAGCTTAATCCGTTCAAAAGCTACTCTGAGGGTTTGTAGCTTAATCCGTTCAAAAGCTACTCTGAGGGTTTATAGCTTAATCCGTTCAAAAGCTACTTGGCGAGTTTTCATTTTAAAATAATGTTTCTTGTTCTTCCTTCATTTCCTTTCTTAAGTATATTTTCTTACATTTTGTTTTTACAATAAACTCACCATGGCCAAAAGGCCTACATTATTTATTTTAAGTTGTTATTTTTGATTCATTTTACCATATTGTTTATGCTATTTTCTTTATTTTTGATGTTTTAAATATTATGTTATTTCATGTTCTTAAGTTATATTTAATTTGGTTGCTTTGTTTGTTGCCATTTATGTCTTAGATATCATGTTTTTACATTTTTAATTTTCTGTTTTCATGTTGTTTAAATTTGAGCATGTTTTAGAGTTAGCATATTAAGTGTTTGTGAAAATGCTTGTGTGATTCTTTGCATGGTTCTTGTTTTATATCTTAGTAAGCATGTTTTAGATTTGGTATATTAGGTGTTTGTGAAAATGCTTGTGTGATTTTTGTGTTATGACTTAGTTTTTCATGCTAGCATACCAAGTGTTTGTGAAAATGCCATGCTTGTTGAAGCTTGGAGCCATTTGGCTACTCCATGTGTTTTGCATTGTGTGTTGTATTTTTGTCATGCTAGTTGTTAGGTTTTTGCATTTGCATGATATTTGGTTGGATTTTTGAATTAAGCATGCCTTGTGTTTGTGAAAATGCCATGCATGTCTTAGGTCTAGGTTACATTAAATGTCATGCAAGTTCATGTTAGGTCTAGGCCATATTATTTGTGTCATGCATTTTCCTTACATTTAGGTTTAGATCCATGCATTTCATGCATTATGTTTGCTGCATTGTTTCATGCATTTCATGTTCATGCCACTTGAATAATGACCTGAGCCAATTAATGGTTCAAAGTCATGCTCTCTTGAGCACACTTGTGGAAAATTAAGTTTGTCAAATTGATTATTCTACCTTTGTGATTTTTTTTTACTTAGCCAATTTTTATCTAACTTTCAAAAAGTCCTAGCTACTGTTTTCAAGTCATTTTATGAGTTTCAAATATTTTTATTTTTATTTTTAAATGATTTTATCAAAGACAAAAAAAATGTGTTGGCAAAGCAGTTTTTTTTCCACCCAAAACTCGTACATCTCCGATTTTTCTGGGAATTCATCTTTGATCAGAAAATTAAGCCGATTTTTTCTCGTGTAGTTTTACATGTCCTGAGTCTCCAATAAGTTTTTCAGAATTTTTGGAATTCTTAAAAATAGGGTAAAAAATCATGGATTAAAACTGGACAGTGGTGTCAGGATTGAATTTAAAGAAAAACAAAGCAGTTTTTTTTTTCTCCTCCAAAAACTCGTACATCTCTGGTTTTTCTGGGAATTCATCTTTGATCAAAAAATTAAGCCGATTTTTTCTCGTGTAGTTTTACATGTCCTTAGTCTCCAGTATTTTTTTTAGAATTTTTGGGATTTTTAAAAATAGGGTAAAAAATCGTGGATTAAAACTGGACAGTGGAGTCAAAATTGAACTTAAAGAAAAACCAATTTTCTGTTTTGGTTAATTTACATAGAGTGGGCTGATTAGGAGGGTTAGCTACTGACTCAGGGTAATTTCTAAGCCTTTTTAAACTCTAAAAATGGTTTTTCAAGTCTCGGGTTAAGGAGAGTCAAGTCCGGATTTTTTTTAACTTAAGAAATTAGAGCCATTTAAAAATTTTTAGCCCAGTTTTTATTGTTAATTCAAGCTTTTCAAAATTGTTTTCAAACAATCACAAAGTATTTTGATTTTAAAATATTTAATTTGACATATTTTCCTAAGGTAGCCGGATATCTTTTTAGATATACGGATTTCCTTAATTAAAGGAAAAAATACATTTCGTGCATTGCATTTTTATTTTCATGCATATTATATGATAGCATTATTTTATTCCATGTCATTTAAATTATATGCCATACCATTCATATTTGTCATGTCATTTAGGTTGCATTATATTATTTAGACTCTACTATGTCATTTTATTTATGTCGTGCATATACATATACATTTATTTTAAATGTTTTCAAAAAGATAATGGTTTTCAATAAAAATAAAGATATTCCCGAGTTAAAATAATTCATGTGTTCTCTACCGGGTTTGCTGGAGGGAATTTCATCAATTATCATTAATAAAGGAATATCTTTCTTTCAAAAAAGAGAATGATTCAGAAAGTTTTCCAAAACTAATAAAAATTTCTATATTTTGCCACGTTTGTTGGGGAATATAGGAAAATTTTGAATTTATAAATTCCGAATCATTTTCAAATAAAAATTGAATTATTTTTCTTTAAATTGGGAATTAATTTGAAATACTAAATTTAAAACCAACTTTTACCGAGACTTGAGATAACACACGATTAATAAGGTCCCGATTTATACGGGCGTTGTGGGGGTGCTAATCCTTCCCTGCACGTAACCGACTCCCGAACCCGCTTCTTTGATTTCTCTGGTTTAAAACGCAGACTTGAAATTGGTTTTTAAAATGTTTTAATTAATTTTTAAAATATTTTATAAAACCGGTTTTAATAGGTGGCCGATCACACCTAGCTAAAAAAGATTGGTGGCGACTCCATGTCTTTTTTAAGGTCATTTTCAAAACCTTCATTTTTTAGAGGAATTAAGTCAACTTTTCCTCGGTTTTTTTTAATGTCACGCTTAATGAATAATAAAGTCTTGCGATGAGACTCGTTATTTTTTTTGGTTGCGACAACAGTAGCTAAAGCTTCTACCCAGTCCCCTCTAAATGCCTTAGCCAAATTCAACCATTATTCTCTTTTGAATTCAAATCTGCCTCTACTGTCCGATTTTACCACATGATTTTTTTTGCCTATTTTTAAAAAACTAAAAAAAATATAAAAACAATACTAGAGACTTAGAACATGTAAAGCTACACGAGAAAAAATTGGCTTACTTTTCTGATTAAAGATGACTGCCCAGAAAAATAGGAGATGTTCGAGTACTGGGTGAAAAAAAAAAACTATTTTGTCAAACCACATGTTTTGCCTTTGATAAAGTCATTCAAAAATCAAAGTAAAAATTGTTGGAGATTATCCTAAAGACCTAAGGACATTAGCTAAACATTTAAAAACCTTGGACAAAAATTGGCTAAGTAAAAAAAAAATCACAAAGGTAGAAGAATCAATTTGACAACCCTTTAATTTTCCACAAGTATGCTTGAGAGAGCATGAGTTTGGGCCATTGATTGGCCTAAGTCATGAATCATGTGGAAATGGCATGGAATGCATGAACATACAGCAAATGAAAGGTATGAAATGCATGGTCTAAAGCGAAAATGGTAAAGGAAATGCATGACAATTCAAAATAACCTAAATGTCTAGCATGACTTTGCATGGCAATAAATGCTATTCTAACTTAATATGCATGCAATGCTTGATAATGCAAATATGACTTGTACCTAATATGTTATGAATATGCATGAAAATGCTAATGTAACCTAAGACCTAAGTAACATAGTAATGCATGACAATACCAATATGATTTAAGACTCAATATGCATGGCAATACCAATATGGCCTAGACCTATAATGTAATGAACATGCATAGCAATACTATGAACATACAATGACCAATGAGACTAATATGAATGCTAGAACAAACAGAAACTAATACACAATTTCAAGATATGATAATGCAAAGCATGTTACCTAAACAAAATGCAAATGAATGATAAGGCAAGGGATGCATGAAGAGGCCGAATGTAGTTACATGATACTCTAATGCAATCCTATCTAGTAAATGGCACAAGTACATGAAAACTCATATCAAGATGCATAATGTCATGACATTTTCACAAGCATATGACATACTAAAATCAAAATGCACAAGCTCATGGCATAGAGATGCAAACAAGTCAAGAAGCAAGATAATAATAAAAAAACACATGTAAGGCATACTAAATGGAATAGCCGAATGGTCATATACCCCAAATGATGGCATTCTGTCATAGCATTTTCACAAGCATATGGCATACTAAAATCAAAATGTACAAGCTCATGGCATGAAGATGCAAACAAGTCAAGAAGCATGAAAATACACATGCAAGGCATATTAAATATCAAGATACACTAACTCATGGCACGGAGATGCAAACAAGCCAAGAAGCAAGATGAAAATGCACATGAAAAGCGTACTAACATGGAGTAGCCGAATGACCATATGACTATATATGAAAAATGCAAACATGTTTATAAAATAAGACATGATACATAAAAAAATGCACAATATGAGCATATGACACAATGGCTGAATCTTCAAGGACACAATATCATGCATGGAAATGAAATATAGAAACAAATATAACATAGAACATAATGTAAAGAACTTATAAAAAATTAAACATAGCCATGCAAAGCAAATAACAAGCAAAACTAGTAAATAAAACAAGGAAAGTTAAGCTCCATGGTTGGAATCAGATGGGCATAGCCTCTCACCTAACCATAATCACTTGGTCTTGCCAAGATCATAAAGCCTTTCCATCTCAAAAAGTAAAAAATAAACCATGTTAAACAAAAAAATTAAGGTGAGCTTCATGGTAGGTAAAAATGGGCATAGCCTCTCCCCTAACCATGGTCACTTGGTCTAGCCAAGATCATGTAGCCATTTCAACCTTTTTGCTTCATCTTTTGTAAAAAATCAGAACCTTAGAATACTCTAAAAAAACTTATAAAAATCATTTTCCATAACAACATGCAAGGAAGAAAGAAAAAGAAAACCAAGGCAAGCAAACATGCCATATTTGGCCAAGCATAAAACCATGTAAAAAAAATGTTTTCCACCATTTTAATGAAGAAGAAGAGATGAAAGCATAAGTAAACATTAAAAAAAATTTATTTCTATGAAAAATGTAGTAGGAAAACAAGATAGAAAATCAAGAAAACACCATGGAAAACAAGAAGAAAGCTACGCTAGAGCTTGGTAGAGATGACTACATTCAAGCTCTCTATTGAAAACCTTTTTTTTCTTTCTTTCAAAACCTTTTTATTTGCTAAAATTAGCTATTGAATTCAACCAAAAAACATATGAAAAAATGAAACCAACCCCCCTCTTTAGCCTTGGCCGAATGGCTTCTTACCCTTGGATGGAAATTGCACTTTTTTCTCCTCCAATCTTGTCCTTTAGATTAAGATATTTTGATGACAACATAAAAATGTCATCTTTACAATTGATAGAAGACCTTAAGATATGTACTCAGCCCTTGTAGTAACCTCAGCCCTTAGATGCAAAAGAGGACCAATCCCATGCACTCCCTTGCTTGCCCCCTTGAGTGCCTACCCTTGGATGAGTTGTGCTCTTCCATTCTTGATCATTGGATGAGGACAACATAAAAATGACATCTTGTTGTTTAAATCCAGCCCTCAACATGTGTACTTAGCCCTTGTTGATGGCCTAAGCCATTGGATGAAAAGAGACAATCCCGTGTACTCCCTTGCTTGGCCGAATGAATGTTCACCTTTGGATGAATTGTGCTCATCTTTTTTCTTCCATTCTTGGCCATTAGATGAGGGTTATTTCATGAAAAATAAAACTGTCATCTTGGCATTTAAACTTGGCCATTGGATGGTGCATTCAACTTTCCTACAAGGCACCTAAGCCATTGGATGAAGGGGGACCATTTGCAAGGTGTTAGTGGTAGCATGTGGCTTGATAGTGACTAAGGAATTAAATTGTTCAAGCTTCCTTCTTCTCCTCTATGCTGGCTGACCAAGGGAATAAAAAATCCCAGCAATTCCTTCTTCTTTAATATTTTCCTTAATTACAAATTTGCCCTTATTGGTTTCTTCGATGAAATGACCTTTTTGCCCCCCAAACCAAAATTAATAGCAAATGGACTCCAAATTCAAATTTTCTTTTTTCAATACTTTCAAAATAATGAAAAATTGAATTCTGGAAGTTTTCAAAATTTTTTGAGTCCATTTGCTATTTATTTCGGATTTATTTTCGAAATTGCCCCTTTTATGCACCCGAACTTTACCATTTTTTAAACGAGTGATGAATCTAGATTTTTCTTCACCAATCTCTTCCAAATAATTTAAAAATGTGATCTCTAAGTTTTCATAATTTTTGGAGCTCATTTACTATTTTTTTGGGATTTATCTACTTGAATCACTACATAGGGGACTCGAGATTTGGCCATTTTGCAAACGAACTCCGAATCAAGATTTTATTTTGCCAATCTCTTCCAAATAATTTAAAAAAGAGATCTGAAAATTTTTAGAATTTTTGGAGTTCATTTGCTATTTTTCCCAAAATTTCCAATTTTGCCTTTTTGTCTCTGAAACCCGATTTTGCTCAAAACAAGTCCAATTTTTAGATTTTCTTCAAACTGAGCCTTGGGCTATCCTTGTTTAAGCATTTCTCATCAATTAAGGGCTTTATATCTATCGAATTGGGCCATTTCTGTAATTCTTCCAAATTTTACCAAAATCCACCAAAAAACCCTAATTCTTGGTTTTCTTCCGAATTGACTTTTCTATCAGTTTTTCTTCCAAGTGGCTTTTCCATTACCCGTAGTCAGTACTTATCTTTCATTTGGAACCTTAAATTCTGACCAATTTGATCGTTTAAGCACTTTTCCCCAAATTTCCTGAGCTAAGGTTTCTTTTCTACTGAATCTCTTTAACCCAACTTCCAAACTCCATATCTTTCAATGTAGACCTCGGATTATCAAAATTCTTTCACCGTTTTTCAATTGAACCTCAAATATTGATTTTGGAAGTGGGTTGACTATTTCAGTAGTTTACTTTTTTGAGGTTGATTTTTTCGGGGTTGACTTTTTTAGTAGTTGACTTTTTTCGAGTTTGACTTTTATTATCTGCTTTCTTAGACTAAGTCTCGGAGTACCACCTGCAGGATGAGAAAAGCCTTTTAGCATTCTGAAACACCAATTTAGGAAGAAAATGTACCTGATTTAGGGGTCCGGAGAAAATTAGGTGTCTACAATGTTAACTGAAAAACAAGAATGCATATTACTAGGATACCTAATATTTCTTCAAAAATATTGAAGCGTATAATCTCGCCATCAAACTCTATGGTTACGATTCCATTATAGACATCTATTTTGGTTCGGGAAGTTTTCATGAATGGTCTCCCTAAGAGTAATGATGTTGGCATTGATGACAGATTACCCTCCATCTCATGAACATAGAAATCAGCGGGGAAAACTAACTCATTTACTTGCACTAAAACGTCCTCCAACACACCCTTTGGATAAGCGTTAGAGCAATCGGCGAGTTGAATAACAACACTGATTTTCTTAAGTGGACCAAAATTTAAAGAAGCATTAATAGAATAAGGCATAACATTAATGGATGCTCCTTAATCTAACATGGCTTTTTCAAACCTGGTGTTTCCTATTGTGCATGGTATGGTGAAACTTCCCAGATCTTTACACTTTAGTGGAAGCTTCCTTTTGCAAAACAGCAAATGCATTCTTTCCCACACTTTCTATCTCATCACCCTTTATTTTAAGTTTAGTTGTGCATAGCTCTTTGAGAAATTTTGCATATCGAGATATTTGCTTGATGGCATCCAAAAGAGGTATGTTCACTTGTATCTTGCAAAACGTTTCCAAAATTTGTTTTTTCGTGTTCCTCTTTCTTAGACTCTGCAAACCTACTAAGAAAAGTTGGAGAAGGAACATAAGTAGAAATAGGAACCTTAGAAGATACCTTAGGTGCCGAAATACTCTCAATAGGAATTGTGGCTTTATTATCCTCAAGATTTGAATCCCTATTTGGGTTAGTCTTATCCTCAACTTGTTTCCCACTCCTCAAGGTTACTGCACTATCATTCTCTTTTGGGTTAATCACATTTTAGGGAGGGAGTTTTCCAGATTCTTGTGCTTCCATTTTAGCCTTGTAGCTAACCAATTGGCTCATTTGTGTTTCCAAGTTCGTAATGGATGTTCTTGTTTCCTGTTGAAATTGCAAACAAGTATCAGCCAAAGATTTAACTATGTCCTCAAGAGATTTAACCTGGCTTTGAGTCACTGGTTGTGGCTAAAATTGATATGGTTGTTGTGCCCTTGGTTGATTTACTCCATGTGGATGATTGTAATTGGCATAAGGGGCAGCTTGTTGATAATTTCTTTGTTGGCGTGAGAATCCACCCATAGCATTAACTTGTTCATTTTAACAATCTTGAAGCATTGGACACATATCAATTGTGTGCCCTATTGTAGAACAGATGCCACAAGCTTTAACTTGCTGTAAATTACCTACAACCAATTGTTGCACAAGAGTAGTAAGATGAGAGAGTTTTTGTTTAAAGAAAGGTGTGCTTACCTCATTTACTGTCTTGGGTGGTAGTGGTGGTTCATGTATCATGCTGAATTGTTGGGAATTAGCTGCCATGTTGGAGATGAGAATCCTTGCAGCTTCAGGAGTCTTATCAACTAGAGCTCCTCCACTTGCAGCATCTATCATACTCCTATCCATTGGCATAAGTGCTTCATAAAAATAATGGATTAGGAGTTGCTCACTGATTTGGTGATGAGGGCAGGATGCACATAGCTTCTTAAATCGCTCCCAATACTCATACAAACTCTCTCATTTTTGCTATTGAATGGCATATATTGCTTTCCTAATTGTTGTTATTTTAGATGAAGGGAAATACTTCTCAAGGAAGAGTTTCTGCATGTTATTCCATGTGGTAATGGTGCCGGATGGTAGATAATAGAGCCACTTCTTTGCATTATCTTTTAAGGAGAATGGAAAGGCTCTTAGCTTGACTTGCTCTTCAGAGATACCGATTGGTTTCATGCTTGAACACACTACATGAAATTCCTTGAGGTGCTTGTTTGGATCTGCACCTGCAAAACCATGGAAAGTGGGTAAGAGATGTATCATTCTCGATTTAAGCACACAAGCAACATCAATTTGAGGATATTCAATGCAAAGAGGTTGTTGATCCAAAATTGGTGCCGCTAACTCCTTAAGTGCTAGATTGTTCCGTGCCATCTTTCCTTGCTTGGATTGAAAAGAAAACCTGAAAAACTAAAAAAAAATAATAATTAGAAGAATAACTAAAAATAGAAAACAAAATCAAGTAACAAATAAATTAAAGATAACAATCCCCGGAAACGACACCAAAAATTGATACACAAAATAATGTATCTATTAAAACCTTGCACTAAATTACGATTGCAATTGTGTATATTAGTAAGAAAGGGTCGAATCCACAGAGATTGTTCTTAATTTATATGTGATAACTCGTATAATTATATAGTTTTTAGTTATGTTTTATTATTGTTTTGTGTCAAATACGAGTTATTATTGTTTAGTCTAATTGTGTTTATGATCTTTTATATTTTTATGTAATTTGGTGTTTTTCACAAGTTTCTTTGAGTGATTTAAGATTACTAGAATTAAGGGCAAATCCAGTTCAGTTCCAGTTCCGACACATTTTGCCATATCAGCTATATCTGGAGTTTCACTGAAGCAATAAGGCTGAAAATTGTAGCCGTGCAAAGCTAAGAGGCATATCTATCTTTTTCATGTTTTATACTTCTTGAAATGGAGTCGTTTTCCCTAGCGAAATTGACCATCAAGTTGGATGATGTGCAATGACGTCTGTGCTGACCTGTTTTCGTAATTTGCCCATATCTGCTTATCCACATCAGCAAATGAGCTGATTCCAATGGCTATGGATCCGTAACTGATACGGGAACCTTTGTCTAGAAGACCATATGATCAGATAAGGCCTCTAATATTGACGAAATCGACCATCAAGTTGGCTGATGTGCAATGACGTCTGTGCTGACATGTTTTCGTATTTTGCCCATATCTGCTTATCCACATCAGCAAATGAGCTGATTCCAACGGCTATGGATCCGTAACTGATAGGGGAATCTTTTTCTAGAAGACCATATGATCAGATCAGGCCTCCAACATTGAAGAAATCGACCATCAAGTTGGCTGATCAAAATTGTCATACAATATGACGAAAATTGTTAGAAAAATTCACCCACCTATTATACCTACCTTTGAAATTTGTAAAGCTTGTCTCTTGTCATTTAGCCTTCCAAAATGTGTATAAATAGAGGGCCTTGGATGATTGTAGAGGATCATATTGTACATAGGTAGGATATTAGCCATTTTAATAAAATTCTCTAAGTTTTCTTCTTCTTTCTTTTCTCTAGTTTTCTTTCTTTTCTCTAGTTTTCTTTTTCTTTAGAGAGAGCAAGAGGTTGGATAATTAATATTCTTCCTCTTCTTCTTTCTTTCTTTTATTTTCTTCTTAGATTTTCTTTAATTTTATGTTTATGTTTACAATGCCTATGCTAGGCTAAACTTCTATTTGGTTAAGGGTGATTTCAAAGCCCTAGACTTGTTTTGTGATTGATTTTCAGATTCTATCTATCATTAATTTTCTATCAAAGTTGCTTATGTTCTTCTACAAGAATTGTTCATGATGTTGTCTTGATTTATTTAGGTGTACAACTAGATAGATCTTGATAATTATCTATTGCTAGTCTAGGAGTCTTGATCCGTGTAATTGTCTTGATTTCCTATTCATAAGTGGCAATTTGTGATTAATGATTATGGTCAAGTTTTCAATAATTGCAAAGTGGAACATAACCTAAGTTGAACAATCCGAGCTTATGTGTTTGTTGCTTAGATCAACCTATCTTTCTCATCATAAAGCTGCCATTAAATTGAATTTAGAGAGCTTATTCTAGGTTGTTTAATGGTTAGAGATTAAATAGAGAGCTTGTTCTATTTAACGACAAACTAAGGAAAGATTGGGATAACAGAGCTTGTTGTTATCTACGGTTGTTAACTTTGATAGTTGGTTGATATTGATAGATCTGAAATTGATTCTTAATGATGTCTAGTGGTGGAGAATGAAACCTTAACCATATGTTTCATATTTGATTCTTCTTAGTATATTTATTTTTATTGGCTGGTTATACCGCCTAATTTGTATATTAACTTTGTTTTATTTTTATTGGCTGGTTATACCGCCTAATTTAGTATATATATTTTTATTGGCTGGTTATACCGCCTTGCATCTTATTCTTATTATTTACTTTAGTTTAAATCTGGCTTCAAAAACCCCTTTTCTTTTATTGTACTTGAATTTAAGTTTTAAACTATTAACTTATAAACTAAAACCCAATCCCTGAGGACTCGACCCTTGCTAACTACTATACTTACAATTGATCTTTTTAGTGCAAGGTTAAATAAGATACACTCTTTTGGGTGCATCAAAATTTTTGGCGCCGTTGCCGGGGATTGCTTTCTTTAGTTTATTTGTTACTTGGTTTATTCTTATTTTCAATTCTAATTAGTTTTACTTTCTTGTACATACAAGTTTTTTCTTTTCAAATTAAAAAAAAAAAAAAAAAAAAACGATGGAATTGAGCAATCTAACACTTGAAGAGTTGGTGGCATACATGAACATGGAAAATCAACAAGCCAATCTCACCTACCCAGTTCAACAATTGGCCATGGGAGGATGTCAAGGCCATCAAGTGTTCCAAGACCAACAGTATGATCATTACTCAAACACTTACCATGAGGGATGGTGGGATCATACTAATTATGGCTACTCAGAAAATTACCAAGAAGTAGATCCTTATGCCAATTACACTCATCCATCTAGATTTAATCAATCATGGTCTCAAGAACCAGATCTTTTTCATCCACTACATATGACTCAAAACTCAGGTACTTCTTTAGAAGATCTTGTCGATTCTCTTGTTACTAATACTTTGCAATTTCAACAGGAAACAAGGGCAAGTATCCAGAGTTTGGAAAGGCAAATGAGCCTATTGGCTAGTAGTATGGTGGGATGGGTAGCACAAAGATCTGAAGAACTCCCTGCCCAAACGATGATTAACCCAAAGGAGAATGCTACTATTGTGACCTTGAGGAATGAGGAACAAGATGAGGATGAGACAAAATTAGAGATGAATTCTATTCTTGAGGATAATGAAGCCAATGATCCAAATAAGAGTATTTCGGCACCTGAGGTAACGTTTGAGATTCCAATTTTTACTAATGTTTCTTCTCCACCTTTTCCTAGTAGATTTGCAAAGTTCAAGGAGGATGAACATGAACAAGACACGCTGGAAACCTTAAACAGTTTGTTTGTGGATGTCATTCAACAAGTACCAAAAGATGCACCATTCCTCGATGAGATATGCACCACCAAGGATGATGGAATAATACTTGTAATGGAGAATGCATCCACTGTTGTGCAAAGAAAGCTACCTCTCAAACGCATAAACTTGGGAAATTTCATGTATGAGCCTGACAAGCCTAAAAAGCCAAGAAGGGGTGTTGGTTAGATTCAAAACACTAACTCAAGTGTTAATTGGGAAGGCAGCCCAATTAAATATGAAATTGCCAACCTTCCATATTCAGATTTGCTTTCTCTTTCTTTTTCTTTTTCTTTTATTATTTTTATTGTTTTTATTTTTATTTCTTATGTTTCTTTGTTAATTGTGTTTACTGTTTTTAAGTTCATTTAGGCTGCATAAGTTTCTTTTGTTTAATAGTTCTTTTCTCTTACATATAATTCTTGCATTGGGGGATAATAGCATTACATTAATGACAATGTAAGAATTATGTGTGGGGGGAAGAATTTAGGATTTTATTTAGAGTGTTTTGTTTTTGAGTTTTTTTTTATGTTGTTTTTCTTTCTGATCCTTGTTTTGAAAATAACTAGATGTAAATATTATATTTATTTTTTTTACCCCGGTTAAATGGTGGATAACGGTACTCCGTGATTATTTAAATCGGTTCCATCAGCTACCCAAAAAACTGATATTGTATATAAATTTCTCTTCCAATTTCTCTTTCAATTTTTTTCATTTTTTTTTCAGGATGGATGATATTCTCACAAGATTGCAGAAACGATTTCCTCCTTTTCCTCGAAATATTTTACTGAAGCTTTACCAAGTTCGACTTGAAAGATTAAGAATGCTTATGCACAAAGGGATTCCTGCAGACATACGTTGGATAATTGAAGCCAAGGTACGTGAAGATGAATATCTTCCTATTTTGCATTTACCAGGTACAGGTAGAAGCACTTTTGCAAAGAAGCGACGAGCAAAGCGCATGAGTTCAAATTGCCACAAATGTGCACGATGGACGTGTAACGGTAAATGTCATTCTATTGGGATTCCGTCCTCTAATCGAGATGATAAAATTGAATTCATTAAGGATGGACTGAGTAAGGAGAATTTGGGTAATATCCAACTTTCTCTTGAGACGCATCCTAGTGGAGACGTACAAAGAGAAATTCTTGATTTATGGCCGCAATTCCAAAGGGAATGGCAACATCTTGGGAATCTGATGTTAAAAGACCCTGTTTGCCAGCTTGTAAGAAAACTGGATGGGAAGCATATCCTCGACTCATAGAAGGCGTTTAAGCCGTTTCTGGACGTAAAACCAGAGGAAGATGTGAGCCACAATCACAACTACAATAAATGACTTCTCAGCTTTTGGTTTGATTTGCAATAACTTTATTTCGGTTTAATTTACGTGTTGTTCGATTTGTGTAATTATTCTCTTTTTTTTTATTTGTCTTTTACGGTTGATTTTTCTTCTCTTTTTGATTTTCTTCCTGAAATCACGCAAAAATCTTTTGTTAGGTTAACATTTTCTTCTGACAGGTCAAATACACTTTCGGCGACATTATTACTCTTGACTTTTACGGTTGATTTTTCTTCTCTTTTTGATTTTCTTCCTGAAATCACGCAAAAATCTTTTGTTAGGTTAACATTTTCTTCTGACAGGTCAGATACACTTTCGGCGACATTATTACTCTTGTCTGATTCACTACTCAGTCCTCTATATATTACACCATGTACTCATTCTCTTTCAGGCATCGAAAAAAAGAAAAAAAAATGGAAAGTACTTCATCCCAGCGCATTAAAAAAATTTGTGTCTTTGGAGGTGCTTATCCAGGGAAAAATAACATATTCGCTGATGAAGCCATAAGAGTTGGAGTAATACTTGCCCAACAAAAGATCCAGTTGATTTATGGAGGCGGTAGTACGGGTTTAATGGGAGCAGTCGCTACAGCAGCACACGCCGGAGGAAGTCCAGTTCTAGGAATCGTGCCAAAACTATTCACAGGTTTTTGTGGACCTACCGTGGGTA
The DNA here is from genome assembly GCA_030761205.1 of Fremontodendron californicum. Classification (NCBI taxonomy): domain Eukaryota; kingdom Viridiplantae; phylum Streptophyta; class Magnoliopsida; order Malvales; family Malvaceae; genus Fremontodendron; species Fremontodendron californicum. The sequence continues at coordinate 7,531,718 of JAULJL010000022.1, read as the reverse complement.
AGGAAATACAAGTCTGGAGTATCCCTGAACGGATGACAATCATGTACCATTCTGCCGATGCATTCATTGCTCTACCAGGAGGTCTGGGTACATTGGAAGAAATAGCTTGCGTGGCTTCTTGGTCATCTTTGGTCACAAATAAGAAACCCATTGGTTTGCTTAATATTAATGGTTATTTTAGTAATTTGCTTTCATATTTAGATAATGCTGTGGATAATGGATTCATGTTTTCAGAGGCAAGGAGAACCATAATTTCTGCTACAACCATTGAAGATTTACTCAAAAAGCTCCAAGCTTATGAGTATTTATCTGCTACGGTTGTTTCGCAAACGCTCGGAAAAAGAAAAAGAGATATGGACGAGCAAGGAGTGGATTGCACTTTGTCTTTGTGACATTATCTAACATTTTGTTTGTTGTGTCTCAGTTATAATAAGTGGTTAGCAACCTCTACAGGTAATATCTCCTAAATTTTACCTTCTTAAAAAAAAAAAAAAAAAAAAGTTTGTTGTGTTTTAAGCAATTTAGAAGTATTCATTCTGAACAAGGTCTGAGTAAGGGAGACTTGAGACATACCTTGTCAGTTTGATTTCTTCTTTTCAAAAAAAAAAAAAAAAAAAAAGAGTTTGTTGTGTTTTAAGCAATTTAGAAGTATTCATTCTGAACAAGGTCTGAGTAAGGGAGACTTGAGACATACCTTGTCAGTTTGATTTTAATCTTTTTACGTTTACTTGTTAATTTTTGTTTAGTATTTTAGGATTATTTAGGTTGCATGAGTTTGTTTTGTTTTGAGTCTAGTTATTCCTATTCTTATGTTATTAGTTCTTTTCTCTTACACATGATTCTTTCATTTGGGTTAATAGACTTACATTGAGGACAATGTAAGAATTAAGTGTGGGGGGAATGATTTAGGATTTCTTTTATTTTTGTCTACTATTTTTTTTTATGAGTCTTTATTATTATTATTATTTTTTAGTGTGTTTTAGTTCCTTTTTAATACAATGATGAGATATGAATTGCATAAGTCTAAAACATATTTATTAGTGAGAAGATTTTCATGAGAATTGAGCTTGATGTCAACCTTTTTATGAGCCAATGTTAATATGATATGTTGATTGAGAAAGAAGCATGTTTAGACTTAATCTGACTTGTATAATCATTCTTGTGAGTTTTTGAGCCTAAAATGATTGATGCATTATACAAATCAATCTAATTTCTTTCTTGAGTGCTCTTATGATTACATGATTCTCTAGAACTTGCTTTAAACCGTTTGAGACTATATTGATGCATGTGACAACATGAATATGATAGAGGCATTAGGATTTTTAGCCAGGGCCAAACAACCATCCCTTATTGATGTTCCAAGAGAACACACCCTTAGTGAACCAATTTGAGCCTACATTGAATAAGCTATCTCTTTGGTAACCATAACTTGTCCCTAACCTAAATATACTTATATCTTTACCTTTGTTCCAAAGATGAATTAGCATGATTTGAGACAAGTTGCAAAGACAAGGGATATTTTTTGGTTAGAAACAAGAAATAAGTGTGGGGGGAAAAGAAAAGAAAAGTCAAGAGAAAAAGAAATGGAATACTGGCAAATACATTCCTATATAAAAAAAAATGAATCATCTCTTGAATTTGTGGAAAAAGAAAAAGATGTTACAAAGTTGTTTAGAATGAAGAAAAGGCCCAACATGAATATCCGGCCTAGGTGACTATGTACTTGTAAAGAGTTTTGAGAAGTTTCTTTGTATAATCTTTTTATGTCTCTAAACTTTATGAACTCTTTGGAACCTTTGTGATATCTTTATCCTTTTGTTCTTCAACCACATTACAAACCCCTTGGCCCCATTACAACCTTGATTAAAGACCTCTTGATTTATGAAGTTGCATGATCTTTTAGTGGAGAATAGGTGGACAAGCAAGCATATGGTAGAAGTGTTTTCATGAGATTGATTGAGTGTAAACACTTTACCACTACTTTAAAGAGTGAAAATCAAGAGAGTATCCCATGTGAGAAGTTGAGATTAAATTTGAACATGCACTATTTTGATTGAGATATGTTATGCTAATATTGGCTTAACTCAAACAATTTACATTCAAGCATGATTTTTTGTGAAATTTTTTTTAAGCTATTGATTAGTTTATAAGACTTGTTCAAATATTGTCTCTAATTTGTATTGAAAGGATTAGGAGTAAATATTTTTAGTATATGTAGTTTATTTATATGAAGTTTATTTATATTTTAATTTTTCAATGTTTGTGGGTATCGTTCTAGTAAACCCTCACGAGACTAAACTCGTCCACTAGGGACACCTAGGGGTTTAAAGGCTTGTGTCACATGCTAAGTGCCACCGTGATTTCCTACGAAAGTGGATTAGATTAGATTTTCTTATTTTATTTTTATTGAGTCGTTGCTAGGGACTAGCAACAATCTAAGTGTGGGGGTGTGATAACTCGTATAATTATATAGTTTTTAGTTATGTTTTATTATTGTTTTGTGTCAAATACGAGTTATTATTGTTTAGTCTAATTGTGTTTATGATCTTTTATATTTTTATGTAATTTGGTGTTTTTCACAAGTTTCTTTGAGTGATTTAAGATTACTAGAATTAAGGGCAAATCCAGTTCAGTTCCAGTTCCGACACATTTTGCCATATCAGCTATATCTGGAGTTTCACTGAAGCAATAAGGCTGAAAATTGTAGCCGTGCAAAGCTAAGAGGCATATCTATCTTTTTCATGTTTTATACTTCTTGAAACGGAGTCGTTTTCCCTAGCGAAATTGACCATCAAGTTGGATGATGTGCAATGACGTCTGTGCTGACCTGTTTTCGTAATTTGCCCATATCTGCTTATCCACATCAGCAAATGAGCTGATTCCAATGGCTATGGATCCGTAACTGATACGGGAACCTTTGTCTAGAAGACCATATGATCAGATAAGGCCTCTAATATTGACGAAATCGACCATCAAGTTGGCTGATGTGCAATGACGTCTGTGCTGACATGTTTTCGTATTTTGCCCATATCTGCTTATCCACATCAGCAAATGAGCTGATTCCAACGGCTATGGATCCGTAACTGATAGGGGAATCTTTTTCTAGAAGACCATATGATCAGATCAGGCCTCCAACATTGAAGAAATCGACCATCAAGTTGGCTGATCAAAATTGTCATACAATATGACGAAAATTGTTAGAAAAATTCACCCACCTATTATACCTACCTTTGAAATTTGTAAAGCTTGTCTCTTGTCATTTAGCCTTCCAAAATGTGTATAAATAGAGGGCCTTGGATGATTGTAGAGGATCATATTGTACATAGGTAGGATATTAGCCATTTTAATAAAATTCTCTAAGTTTTCTTCTTCTTTCTTTTCTCTAGTTTTCTTTCTTTTCTCTAGTTTTCTTTTTCTTTAGAGAGAGCAAGAGGTTGGATAATTAATATTCTTCCTCTTCTTCTTTCTTTCTTTTATTTTCTTCTTAGATTTTCTTTAATTTTATGTTTATGTTTACAATGCCTATGCTAGGCTAAACTTCTATTTGGTTAAGGGTGATTTCAAAGCCCTAGACTTGTTTTGTGATTGATTTTCAGATTCTATCTATCATTAATTTTCTATCAAAGTTGCTTATGTTCTTCTACAAGAATTGTTCATGATGTTGTCTTGATTTATTTAGGTGTACAACTAGATAGATCTTGATAATTATCTATTGCTAGTCTAGGAGTCTTGATCCGTGTAATTGTCTTGATTTCCTATTCATAAGTGGCAATTTGTGATTAATGATTATGGTCAAGTTTTCAATAATTGCAAAGTGGAACATAACCTAAGTTGAACAATCCGAGCTTATGTGTTTGTTGCTTAGATCAACCTATCTTTCTCATCATAAAGCTGCCATTAAATTGAATTTAGAGAGCTTATTCTAGGTTGTTTAATGGTTAGAGATTAAATAGAGAGCTTGTTCTATTTAACGACAAACTAAGGAAAGATTGGGATAACAGAGCTTGTTGTTATCTACGGTTGTTAACTTTGATAGTTGGTTGATATTGATAGATCTGAAATTGATTCTTAATGATGTCTAGTGGTGGAGAATGAAACCTTAACCATATGTTTCATATTTGATTCTTCTTAGTATATTTATTTTTATTGGCTGGTTATACCGCCTAATTTGTATATTAACTTTGTTTTATTTTTATTGGCTGGTTATACCGCCTAATTTAGTATATATATTTTTATTGGCTGGTTATACCGCCTTGCATCTTATTCTTATTATTTACTTTAGTTTAAATCTGGCTTCAAAAACCCCTTTTCTTTTATTGTACTTGAATTTAAGTTTTAAACTATTAACTTATAAACTAAAACCCAATCCCTGAGGACTCGACCCTTGCTAACTACTATACTTACAATTGATCTTTTTAGTGCAAGGTTAAATAAGATACACTCTTTTGGGTGCATCAATATGTTAATTGATTCTAATACCTAAACTAAATTTGGGGGGTTTTGTTTTGAAGATGAAAAGAAAATAAGAGAATTAAAATTTAAATTTAAGATTTAAAGAAAAAGGAATTCAAATATATCAAATAACAGTAATAATGAAAAGTATGGTTAAGGAATCATTCTCCATCACTAAACATAAATATAATCAATAATCAGAATTATTTTTCACTCTCTTTTCTAAATTTAATAACCCTAAGACAACACACAAGCGGTCATTGCCTCAAATCTTTCCTTACTCTGTCGTTGGGAAAAAGAACAAGCGATTTTACCCAATCTCTTTTCAATGAACAACCTAGGATAAGCTCGCTAAATTTAATTCAATGAAAGCATTCAATTTAGAAAGATAGATTAAATCAAGCAACAAACACACACAAGCGGGGTTCATTTAACTTGAGCTATACTCTACATTGTATCAACGGAAATATCCTATAATCATTGATAATAATTTGCTACTTATGTTTCAGAATCTTGACAATTACGGATCAAAACACTAAACTAGCAATCAAATTACTATAATATTCATCTAGTTGTGCACCTAAATAAACAAGATAGCAATTTATGACATGCATACAGTAGCATATAACAAATTCACAAGAGAGTTGAAAAACAATATGAAATTTATTAACTAACAATCATGTCTAGGGCTTTGAAATCACCCTTAACCAAAAGAGGGTTCAGCCTAGCATAGGCATAGATAAAATAAACTAAAAAGAGAATAAAAGAATGGAGAAGAAGAAGATTAATAAAAACAAAAAATATATCTAGTTTGAGGCTTAAAAGATGGTATTTATAGAGCTTTAAAACCCTGGAAACCTTTTCTTGCCGCACAAGTATCAAAAAGGTATCAAATTTGCATTTTTTGCAACTTTGGATATCCGGCCAGTGCTACAGTGCCAGCTCTCCAACGCTGGCTCTTGACATATTTTGGGGCTGCGGCGCCAGACTCTGGTGCCTCGGCGCTGGTCGCTGATTTTTCTGACGCACTTTCTCACACTTCCTTGGCTGATTTGAATGACCATTTCTTGTCCGATTTGGGCGTGTAAACTACCGTTGGAAAGGTATGCAAGTCAGCTTCAAAAGTAAAGTGGAAGTTTCATCAAATAAAGAATTTAACATCATGTTTTTCTTACAACAAGCTCCGGAGGTCAAATCTGCCTTCTTGCTTTGCAACTAGAAATTGATCTTTTTGACTCCCAAGTCTTCTTCTATCTTGTGATTATGATTTTATAAGCTCTTTAACATCATAATTGACATATTTTCTCTTCATTCTTCTAAATATACCTAAAATTCAAAAATATAATATAAGTAATCAAAATAAAGATCGAAAACATAGCTAAAACTAAGAATAGAATGTGTATTTTATGAGCTTATCACTAGCCTTCATCGACGACAGTAAGGAACAGTTCGGAGCCTTTAGAACCTCATTCACCCACATATAATGAGCCATATAAAGCCAACATAGGCAAATCCCTGCTGAATTCTTGATAGATGCACCCGAAGCTAGGAACACATGGAGGAACACTTCTGACCTTTTGCTATTTATTTTACATTCCAAATGACCATCGTGGATCGTGCAAGGACTAATATACATTGCCCGTAATAAGTTTGATATTTCACCCCAAAGGCATTGTGATGCCCAAATAACTTGATATAGTTGGGGCAATTATTTATTAACTTTTCGAACCGTATTGATGATTCTACTATTTAATTGCTTTACTATTTTTCCATGTATCATTTGTAATAATACTGGAAATTAGTATGTTTGGATTATTTCAGAAATTTCTTTTATATTGGATCCTTGTAGGGAATGTTTAGGAAAAGATGATAGAGAAATATTTCCTCTTTGAAAAAAGAAAAAAAATGGAAAAAAATGAGAAGAAAATGATGAAAAAAATTCTTTTGTAGTGGAGTAATGATGTGAAAATAATAAAAATTTCCTTTTAGTTTTAGACTTTTGAGAAAATGAGAAAATAAAAAATGTCAAAAAATAGTTATCAAGAAAATTCAAGAAAAATAGAAAGAAGAAAAAATCAAAAATAAAGAGTGATATTAGAATTTTCTTTTCCTTCATCCTTTCATTTGCATTTTGCATAACATGCATATAATTTAAGCAATTGTAAATATGAAAATTCATCTCCTCAAACATCTTCGCATATTGTACATTTCATGTCATTACATTCATGCATATGTGAATAGAGCATGTACACTCATTTTTTATCTCATTTTGATAAGAATCTCATTTGATTAATTGCATGAGAAGGGATTTAAGATATGAGGAATGAATTGGAGGAACAAGTGTATGCTTTGGAGCGTAATCAAGAGGAATTTGGACATGAAATCAGGGAGGCGAAAGAACACCTCGTCACACTGATGAAAATGGTTGAGGATCTTGTTAAGGTTAAAAGGGGATTTTCTCAAGGCTCTTCATTGCTTTCGGAACAACCAAGTTCATCGAGTCCAGGTCGAATGATCTCTGCTGGATCTCACACTAGTCAATTGTATAAGGATTTAAACTCTGATGAAATTAGGGACAGTGTCATGAAAATGGTTAAATTGGAGAGCCTGATGCCAAAGACGAAAACTTCGGATCCCATGCAACTCTTACAAACTGTTCCCATTCCAAAATAGTACCCTCACCTTACTACTGTCCAATCATCAACTGAGGTCACCAACACGAGGTCTTTGGGTCTCACTCCATCACCACAGATTGACTATAACTCGTACCTTTTATCTCATCAACCATCTAATCAAGCATCCGGGATAAGAACCTCGAACAGTGTGCAACCTCTAAAGGTCCAATGTCCAAATCCATACCTTTGCCTTGCTATTCTGCCACCTCTCCATGTAAACACTTCGGTTCGAGCCTTAGTGCCACCATCAAATGCCCCAACTCCTAGGCCATGCGTGACCAAGAAACAACCAGAGACCAAGACCCAGAGGCATTTTGATCCCATTCCAATCAGCTACCAAGAGCTTCTCCCTATATTGATCCGAAATCACCTGGTTGCCTATGTGCCGTTGAAACCCCTGCCATTATCATATCCCAAGTGGTATAACCCAAATACAAGGTGTGAATTTCACTGTGGAGTTGTTGGGCATAGCACTAAAGACTACACTGCCCTCAAGAACAAAGTACAGTCTCTTATAGATGCCAAGTGGTTGGATCCGACGATATGGATCCGACGACAATGATTGATAGAGGACTTGGGAAGGCTAATTAGTGTTGGGAGATTGATGTCAATGATATATTAGGACTTTGATCTTTAATGATGTAGTAGGATTTTGTCTTTTCCGTAGCCAGCTGTTATAGCCTTAGGATGTAGGAAAAATAAAATTCTTGTAAAGATAGTTTTAACCACTGCTCAGATTTCGTAAACATGGTTTATACCTTGTGAACATTGACATGGGAATGAATTGGTTATGCGTTAAATTTATGAGATATTGATGATTAAGTTTCTCCGATTCTTATTTCCTCCATGGTATCTTCTCCTGTATTGGCATTCGATCAATTATTTGCCATACCATACATTTCATCCATCCATGCATTGGCATTGAGTTTATTTACGCATAGAAATGGCTCTATCAATGCCAATGTAGAGAAGTCAATATTATCATCGATAATTTCTAATCTCTAGAGGCAAATAAAAGGGGTTTTCCTCAAAACCCTAAAGTAAAGAGCTATGACAGAGTTCATGCCTAAAAGATAGCCTTGGTTTTCTTTTTGCAGAAAAGTAAAATGGGAGAGGATCATACTACCCAATTGGAGAAAATAGAACAAGTGTAGAATAAGACATCTGAACAGGTCGCACAGGGTATTCAGATGACTCAGGAAAATAGTGGACAATGGATAGAAATTAGGTGAGAACGCTTTGCACAGAAAAATAATCAACTTCAAGAGCATGGCAATCTGGGTACGAATATTGTAATAAGATGGCAGGGCACGCGCATGATGAGAAAATGCTTATCCATGTTTTTCAAGACAGTCTGACAGAGGGAGCATCTAAATGCTATGATCAGCTGAAAAAAAGGCCAAGTGCGTACATGGAGACTTAGCTTGGGCATTCCTGAAACAATACAAGCACATGTTAGAAATGGCTCCAGATCGATCGATACTCCAGAAAATAAAAAAGAGGCCCAATGATAACTACAAAGAATATGCTCATAGATGGAAAGATGTAGCCTCGCAAGTCCAACCACCTCTTACCGATAAAGAAATGAATGCTTTGTTTGTGGATACCCTCCCGCATCCATACTATGACAAGTTGATCGGCAATGTTTTTTCAAAATTTGCGGATATATTGTTTATGTTGGCTAGGATTGAGGATGGGATAAAAAAAAGGAAAATTGTGGATACTAATGCCGGAATATTTTTCGAGAAGAAATATGATGTTGCCAAGGGGCACGCTCAAGTCGTAATTGTTGAAGGCAAAAACAAAAGAGGGTTCAGTGCAATGCAAGGTGATCCTTTTGGTGGTTATTTACATCCTCGACCCTATATCGACCATTGGCTTCAGCACGGTCATTATCATGCTCCAAGGCCTTTCACATCACCTCAAGGTTTCGTCATGCCAATTTATTGGGAGGTTGACTCAGTCTGTTCTCAGAATAGTAAGAGAAAGAGGGCAAAAGTGTACTATTCAACCTACACAGAACTTCTTCCATTGCTTTTCTAAAGCCAAATGATCTCCATAGTACTTGCAAAGCCTAGGAAGTCTCCTTACCCGAAATGGTATGATCCTAATGCCACATGCGAGTATCATGGCAGAGTTAAAGGGCATTCCAAGAAAAATTGCACTTCATTCAAGGACAAAGTTCAAGCCGTATTTGATGCAAATCCGGCAAAGTTCAAAGAGCTCATGGATGCTTATCAAGGATGACGAGGCTAAATGTCATTTGTTCTTAGGGTAGCACGCCAATCAGTGGCAATCCTTAACTTTGTTTTAAGTTTTGTACATATTCTCAATTTGTTTGAAATGAATGAACTTTAAATTGCAAGCATCATACATCATATCTCATTTGAGGTTTGAAACTTTCTTGAGCTTTGTTTTTATGATTCTTGAAAGACAAAAAAACAAAAAGAGTTGAAAATAAAAGTCCATACGGATAATTTTTCATTTTGAAAATAAAAAGATACTCCTTTGAAAAGTGAAATGAGTTTCGAAAGAATTGGTGATCATCATGGGGGATGGATTCCTAGGAAACACCTTATCTCTACATGTACCTAGATCATAGACTAGTTGAATAAAGACCACTCAAAAGTCACAAAGAATAACCTTTATCGAGGCCATGAGTAATGAAAATTTGAAAAATTCTTTCGTGGATTTCTTGAAAGTCAAGCAAACATGACAATCTTCTAAAAGATCTAAATTTGGTAGTTTGATACATGTTAAAGTTATGCCATACTGCCAATCATAGCAAAAACTCAAAGATTCAAAACCTCCTGAATCCCTTTGAGAAATTCCAAATGCGAAATCTCTAGGCCTTTTCCAAGACCTTGATTTATGAGCACCCGAACCAAAGAATGAACCAGAACTCCTTTCTTTTTCTTTCCCCATATTTGGAAACACTTTGAAGAAATTGAAACCCAAACAAGCTCACTTAGTAAGAAGCTCAAGGATAAAACCTGAGATGTTCCTTCACAGCAGGATTCCCACAAACCAAAAGACCTTAATGGCAAATCAAAATGAGGCATCATTTGTGGCTGAAGATGAATCACGCATGAATTTTTGGGGCATGCAGCAAAAATATTGTGACATCATGAAGGAGAGAATCCGAATGACTCCAATTGCAAAATGAAATTCTGATTATGTATTCCCCTGAGGATTGCTTTTCAATGAGAATATTCATACTTGATATGAGAAATGGCAATCTTTCATATCCCTTTCACAAAGAGAAATTATCCATAGTCATCCCTTTTGAGCCTAAGAAATTCATTTTCTTTGAACCCTGATCAAGGATTATTCTCCACACTGGAGGACAAATGCGAGAAAGGATTTTCTCAAAAATCACGAGGAAATGAGTCCAGACTCGGAGACAGAAATAAAGCAAATTGAGCTCCCAAACAAGTACGGGCTACACTCTGTGAAAATGGATATACAAGAGAAAAAAAGAAAGAAAAAGAAAAGATGGCGAATTGATAGCCAACAACAAAACACATAAAAAAAATGTGTGAAAGAGATGGAAAATTGAAAACAGGAACAAAGAAGAAAAGAAGCAGAAGTCAAAAGAAGGAAAGAGAAGTCTAGAAGGAAAAAATGCTTCAAAGGGGAATCCTCCTCAAGAAATGATCCTTGATCTGATTACCCTCAAACACATATTTTGGGTCTATTTATCCTTTTCTTTCGGAACCCCGAACCTTGGCCTATATTACATGCTTTAGAAGTCCATTTTGATCAAGCATGGATTTTCACTTGAAGAGTTTTTCTCAGATTTTATCCTATCCTATCTCATCGAATTATCATTTCATTATGGAAGAATTTAGAATTCTCAGGTGCTGGTGGAACAATTAAAAAAAATAGAAAAAGAAAAAAAAAAGCTCTAGGGTGAAAACCCAAAAATCGGTAGTCTAAAGCAGAACAAGAAGAAATTTTGATGCCATACATGGTATTGCCGAAGCCATCAGTTTGAGGAATGCAAGAAGCATCAAGGAACTCTTAGACATACCAAAAGGATAGCCTTTTATTTGGAATTGATTTTGAAAGCTAAATCATTTTCCCTTCCAAATTGACTTTACAACATTCAACCTATCATGGTTGAGGTTAACACTTGTCAAAATGCCATATTTAGTTTGGTATTGTCGAAGCCATCAGTTTGAGGAATACAAAGAGCCTCAAAGATCTCCTAGGCATACCAAAAGGACATCATTTTCTTTGGAATTGATTTTGAAAGCTAAACCTTTTTCCTTCCAAATTGACCTTCCAACATTGAACCTATCATGGCTAAGGTTAACACCTATTAAAATTCCATATTTAGAGATTGCAGGATTGATGAGATTTAATTAAAACTTTTTCCAAACAAACATTTGGTTTTAAGGAATTCATGTTTTGAGAAAACTTACTCATGAGCCGAGACAAAAGGACATTCACCTTCTCCTCTTTATCAAGTGAAAAGCTTTCCTAGACAAATTCGGACCTTATTGCATCAGCCTATTGACCTTGTTGCATTAAACCGTTCAAATCACTCGAAAAAGTGAGGTTGATTTCCCATCTCGCTTAGAAATGTTTCTAATGGTGATCACCAATTTCTGAAAGATTTCAATTTCATATGTTTTGGAAGAAATGAAATTAACATGACTTAGGAAGAACAAACTGAAATAAAGATGTGGATATGCTCTAACAAAAAGTTCATATTGTTCAGGGGCATGAAATTTTGAGTTTATATTTGAATGAAGTCTGACTCTGTGTTTTGGTTTTAACCAGATAACCGAAAAGAAAGAATCTGCTGGGGCAAGGACAAATTGGAAATATGAAACCATGTGATTTCTTTCAACAAGATGATTTGGAAAATGCAGATGTGGGGCGGAGATTATTCCTCCAACAAGACAAGATAGCAAGGAATGAGCAAACCTCACCGGATACGTAAAAAGGGAGATGATCGTCTCTCTTAACATTTTCCCAATGAGAAATATTGTCATGCATCTCCATAAGAATTGATGCACCATATAATAAACATTTTGCATCTGCATCTTCATAAGTTGCATTGGCTTTTGTATTGATACAATTGATCATTGCATTAGCCAAGCATTGAAAAAACAAAAAGGAAAAGAATATAGGTTTCATAGAGAGGGAAGTGTTTTCTTTAGATTTAGAAAAAATCTTTTAAAAAGAAAAGCAAAAGCTTGTCTGAAAAGAAAAGATATGGATCTTGAGAATTTCTTGGAGACAATTGAAATCGAGAAAGTGAAAATTTTTGAATAATGAAATTTATTTTTGGATGAGAAAATTTTCAAAGTTGTAGAGCCTCTATTGAGATGAGCAATTTAATTTTCAAAGTTGTGGAGCCTCTGTTGAGAGGAGCAATTTATTTTTCAAAGTTGTGGAGCCTCTGTTGAGAGGAGCATTTAATTTTTAAAGTTGTGGAACCTTGAAGGAGTTTTTATTGTTAAAGCCCAATGTAAGCTGGCGTTTGTCAAATAAGCCCAGTCGAAATTGGCATCTTAGATGGTTAAGCCCAATGTAAGATGGCGGTTTTAAAATAAGCCCAATGAAGTTGGCATGTTAGATTTGGTTAAGTCTAATGTAGCTGGCACAAAAGTGATTAAGCCAGTGAAGTTGGCATTCAAGATTTGGTTAAGCCCAATATAGCTGGCACAAAAGTGATTAAGCCCAGTGAAGTTGGCATTTTAAATTTGTTTAAGCCCAATGTAAGCTGGTAGTTATGGTTTAAGCCTAGTTGAAGTTGGCACTTTAGATTTGTTTAAGCCCAATGTAAGCTGGCATAAAATGAAGTAAGCCGAGTGAAATTGGCACGTTAGATGAGATTAAGCCTAATGAAAGTTGGCATAAAAGTGATTTAAGCCCAGTGAAATTGGCATATTAGGTGATATAAGCCTAGTGAAGTTGGTAGAAAATAAGATGAAGTCCCGAGACTTACGTCGAAGTATCTTTCATTTTAAATCCAATCCATTTTTTCTAAATGGGTCATCAAGGTATCTTTCATTTTAAGCCAAATCCATTTTTTCTAAATGGATAAAGCCCCGAGACTTACGTCGAAGTATCTTTCGTTTTAAATCGAATCCATTTTTTCAAAATGGGTCGTCGAGGTATCTTTCGTTTTAAGCCGAATCTATTTTTTTCTAAATGGATAAAGCCCCGAGACTTATGTGAAAGTATCTTTCATTTTAAATCGCATCTGTTTTTTCTAAATGGGTCGTCTAAGTATCTTTTGTTTTAAGCCAAATCCATTTTTTCTAAATAGATAAAGCCATGAGACTTACGTCGAAGTATCTTTCATTTTAAATCGAATCTATTTTTTCTAAATGGGTCGTCGAGGTATCTTTCGTTTTAAGCCAATTTCGTTTTTTCTAAATGGTTAAAGCCCCGAGACTTATGCCGAAGTATTTTTTTTTAAATCGAATTCTTTTTTTCTAAATGGGTCGTCGAGATATCTTTCATTTTAAATCGAATCCGTTTTTTCTAAATGGATAAAGCCACGAGACATTTTCGTTTTAAATCGAATCCATTTTTCCTAAATGGGTCGTCGAGGTATCTTTCGTTTTAAGCCGAATCTGTTTTTTTTTTTTCAAAATGGATAAAGCCCCTAGACTTATGTCAAAGTATCTTTCATTTTAAATCGAATCCGTTTTTTCCGTAAGAGTCGTCGAGGTATCTTTTGTTTTAAGCCAAATCCGTTTTTTCTAAATGGATAAAGCCCGAGACTTACGTCGAAGTATCTTTCATTTTAAATCGAATTCATTTTTTCTAAATGGGTCGAAGACCCGAGACTTACGTCGAGGTATTTTTGTTTCAAATCGAATCCGTCTTTCTAATTGTGTCGAAGCAGGTACCTTTCGTTTTAAATCAGATCCGGTTTTTCTAAATGGGTCGAAGCTCCGAAACTTACGTTGAGGTATTTTCACTTTTAAATCTCTGCTTTTCAAAAGAATCAAAAATCAATAAAATAAAAATTAAATATTTTCTTTACGTAGATGACCTCCATACCGGACAAAATGATAGTTTATTAGTCTTTGTCTGATTCTTGATTCTCAGCAATAGTCAAAGAGGGGCAGCTGTAGACACCTAATTTTGTCTAGGCCCCCTAAACCAGGTAAGTTCCTCTTGTACTTCTTAGAATGCAAAGAAACTCCCCTCATCCCACAGATGGTTCTCCAAAACTTATGATTTGGAGTTCTACACGAAAAGTCAACCCAAAAAAAGTCAACTCCAAACAAGTCAACCCCAAAAAGTTAACCACTGAAAAAGTTAACTCTCAGTCAAAATCAAGATTCAAGGTTTAATTGAACAATGGTGAAAGAATTTTGATAATCCGAGGTCTACAACGAAAGATATAGAGTTCAGAAGATGGGTTACGAAAACTCAGTGTAGGGGAATACCTAATTCGGTAAATTTGGGGAAAACTACAGAGATGGCCTGATTCGGTGAAATTGAACCCCCCCAATTGGTAAAGGACAGATAAACAAAAATATCTCAAGTTCCAGTTTGAAGTTGATCCAAAGAAAGTGCCGGTTGGATGAAAAACGAAAAAAAAAACGAGAAAATTTCCAATATTAAGAAAAAAGGGAAAACCAAATCGGAGAGGAATTCAATTGTAAAAATTGTGCGTTTTCGAACCAACTCCAATTCAATATATAACAATGGCAGTGGAAAAAGAAAATCCAAAAATTGGACCCGTTTTGAGTAAAATCGAGGTTTCGAGGGTTAAAGGGCAATTGGAAAATCTGAGAAAAATAGAATCTGAGCTTGGAAAATTACGAAAAACTCCAGATCTGAATTTTATATCAGATGGAAGAGATTGGATAAAGAAAATCCGGAATTGGAGCTCAAATGAAAAATGATAAAGTTTGAGAGCACTAATCCAAAATTCCAAGAGAAAATTCAAGGAAAAATAGGAAACGAGCTCGAAAAATTATGAAAACTTCCAGATCTGAGTTTTATATTATTTTGAAGGTATTGGTGAAGAAAAATCCAGAATCGGAGCTCAAATGAAATAGGTGAAGTTTGGGAGGCACTAAACCGAAACTTTTAAAGAATAATTCGGGAAAAATAGGAAATGCGCCCAAAAAATTATGAAAACTTCCAGAACTGAATTTTATATTGATTTGGAGGTATCTGAAAATAAAAATATCAAATTGGAGCTGATTTAAAAAAGGCAAAGTTCGGGGAGACCTAATCCGCAATTTTAATGAAAAATCCGAGAAAAATAGAAAACGAGCTCCAAAAATTATGAAAATCTCCAGAACTGAATTTTACATTTTTTGGAGGGATCGGAGAAAGAAAATCCGAAATAGGGGTATAGACACCTAATTTTGTCCGGACCCCTAAATCAGGTATATTTTCTTCCTAAATTGATGTTTCAGAATGCTAAAAGGCTTTTCTCATCCTCCAGGTGGTACTCCAAGGCTTAGTCTAAGAAAGCAGACAAAAAAAGTCAAAATCAAAAAAGTCAACCCCGAAAAAGTCAACAACGAAAAAGTCAACTACTGAAAAAGTCAACCCACTTTCAAGATCAAGATTTGAGGTTCAATTGAAAAATGATGAATGAATTTTGATAATCCGAGGTCTACATTGAAAGATATGGAGTTCAGAAGTTGGGTTACGGAGATTTCAGTAGAAAGGAAACCTTTATTTTGGAAATTTGGGGAAAAGTGCTTAAACGATCAACTTGGTCGGAATTGAAGGTTCCAAATGAAAGATAAGTATTGACTACGGGTAATAGAGAAGCCACTTGAAAGAAAAACCGATAGAAAAGTCAATTCGAAAGAAAACAGAGAATTAGGGTTTTTTGGTGGATTTCAGTGAAATTTGAAAGAATTACAGAAATGACCCGATTTGGTAGATCTAAAGCCATTAATTGATGAGAAATGATTAAACAAGGATAGCCCAAGGCTCAGTTTGAAGAAAATCTGAAAATCCGACTTGTTTTGAGCAAAACAGGATTACGGAGGCAAAAGGGCAAAATTGGAAAATTTGGGAAAAATAGAAAATGAACTCCAAAAATTCTGAAAATTTGAAAATCTCATTATTAAACCATTTCGAAGAGATTGGAGAAAGAAAATCTTGATCAGAGTTCGTTTGCAAAATGGCCAAATATCGGGCCCACTATAAAGAAATTCAACAGGATAAATCCCAAAAAATAGCAAATGAGTTCCAAAAATTCTGAAAATTTGTAAATCTCATTTTTAAATTATGGAGAAATAAAATCTTGATTCAGAGTTCGTTGGCAAAATGGCCAAATCTCGGGTACCCTATGTAGTAATTCAAGCAGATAAATCCCGAAAAAATAGCAACTGAGCTCCAAATATTATGAAAACTTTTAGATCACAGTTTTAAATTATTTGGAAGATATTGGTGAAGAAAAATATGGATTCGGAGCTCGTTTAAAAAATGGTAAAGTTCGGGTGCATAAAAAGGGCAATTTCGGAAATAAATCCGAAATAAATAGCAAAATGACTCAAAAAATTTTGAAAACTTCCAGAATTCAATTTTTTATTATTTCAGAAGTATTAAGAAAAGAAAATTCAAATTTGGAGTCCGTTTACTATTTATTTAGGTTAGAGGGCAAAAAAGGTCATTTCACCGAAGAAACAAAAAAGGGCAAACTTGTAATTGAGAAAAGTATGAAAAAAAAAGGAATTGCTGGGATTTTTCTTCCCTTGGTCAGCCAGCTTAGAGGAGAAGAAGGAAGCTTGAACAATTTAGTTCCCTAGTCACTATCAAGCCACATGCTACAACTAACACCTTGCAAATGGTCCCCCTTCATCCAATGGCTTAGTGCCTTGTAGGAAAGTTGAATTTACCATCCAATGGCCAAGTTTAAATGCCAAGATGAAATTTTTATTTTCCATGAAGGAACCCTCATCTAATGGCCAAGAATGGAAGAAAAAAGATGAGCACAATTTATCCAAGGGTGAGCATCCATTCGTTTAAGCAAGGGAGTGCATGGGATTGTCTCTTTTCATCCAATGGCTTAGGCCATCTACAAGGGTTGAGTGCACATGTTCAGGGCTGGATTTAATCTACAATATGTCATTTTTATGTTGTCCTCATACATTGACCAAGAATGGAAGATCACAACTCATCCAAGGGTAGGCACTCAAGGGGGCAAGCAAGGGAGTGCATGGGATTGGTCCGCTTTTGTATCTAAGAGCTGAGGTTACTACAAAGGTTGAGTACAAATCTTAAGGGCTGCTATCAATTGGCAAGATGACATTTTTATGTTGTCATCAAAATATCTTAATCTAAAGGCCAAGATTGGAGACGAAAAAAGTGCAATTTCCATCCAAGGGTGAGAGGTTATTCGGCCAAGGCTAAAGAAGGGGGTTGGTTTCATTTTTTTCATATTTTTTTTGGCTGGAGTAAGTAGCTAATTTGGCAAAGAAAAAGTTTTTGAAAGTAAGAAAAAAAGGTTTTCAATAGAGAGCTTGAAGGTAGTCATCTCTACCAAGCTCTAGCATAGCTTTCTTCTTGTTTTCCATGGTGTTTTCTTGATTTTCTATCTTGTTTTACTACTACATTTTTCATAGAAATAAAGTTTTTTTAAGTTTACTTATGTTTTCATCTCTTCTTCTTCATTAAATGGTGGAAAACAATTTTTTTTTTACATGGTTTCATGCTTGGCCGAATATGGCATGTTTGCTTGCCTTGGTTTTCTTTTTCTTTCTTCCTTGCATGTTGTTGTGAAAAATGATTTTTAGAAGGTTTTTTAGAGTATTCTAAGGTTCTGATTTTTTACAAAAGATGAACCAAAAAGGTTTAAATGGCTACATGATCTTGGCTAGACCAAATGACCATGGTTAAGAGAGGCTATGCCCATTTTTACCTACCATGAAGCTCACCTTAATTTTGCTATTTAGCATGGTTTATTTTCTGATTTTTGAAATGGAAAGGCTTCATGATCTTGGCAAAACCAAGTGATTATGGTTAGGTGAGAGGCTATGCCCATTTTATACCAACCATGGAGCTTAACTTTCCTTGTTTTATTTACTAGTTTTGCTTGTTATTTGCTTTGCATGTCTATATTTAATTTTATATATGTTCTTTACATTATTTTCTATGTTATATTTGTTTCTGTATTTCATTTCCATGCATGATATTGTGTCCTTGAAGATTTGGCCATTGTGTCATATGCTCATTTTTTTTAATGTCACGCTTAACGAATAATAAAGTCTCGCGATGAGACTTGTTATGTTATTTATTTATGTTGCGATAAGGGGTCCATTTACAATTAAATTAAGTTTAGGTGCCAAAATGCAATTTTACCGAAGAAATCGAAAAGAGCCATTTTGCAAATTAAAAATGAGAAAGTTGCTGGAACATTCCAGGCCATTCGGCCAGCTCATGAGGGAATGAAGGCTGAGATTTGATTAATTTTATTCAATGGCCAAGATTGAGTTGCAATAAGACATTTTTAATCTTTGGTTAGTTCATTTGTGATTATGCCAAGTGGCCAAGATATTTTGTAAAAGGATGAGCACATTCTTAGCTAGCATTTTCAGCCAGCTTATGAAGGGAAGGCTGATCATTTCATCCAGTGGCCAAGATGAAGTTGCAAGATTTCATTTTTATTTTCTTTGGCTAGTATACCTTGTGATAATGCCACATGGCTTGGAGGAAAAACGAAATGAGCACATCTCTCATCCTTAAGGGGGCTGGCCATACCAAGAGAAAGGGGAGTCTTTTATTTTCATGATGTTAGTCATTTTAGAAAGGAAGAACAGTAGCTAAACTTGGAGAAAAGGAAAACAAAGAATTTGAAAAGAAAGCTAACTTGATAAAGCTTTGAAGGTAGCCATTGGCACCACTCTCTTGCATTTTTCTTTCCTTTCCATGCTTTTTTTTTTACTTTTCATGTGATTTCCAATCTTTTTCTTATGTAAATAAAGGTTTTGAAAGTTTTCTTTTAAGGTTTTCATCTTTTCTTTTCATAAAAAAAAATCAAAAACATTTTTTACCATTTCTTTTACCTTGGCCGAATACTAGCCATTTCTGTGCTCACCTTGTGTTCGATTTTATTCTTACATAGGTTGTGGTAGGATAGCTTTCCTTGAGAGTTTAGTTTTCAAAAATAAACAAAAATAAAGAGGTGGAAAGGCTTCAAGACCTTGATGAAAATCAAGAGATAATGGTTAAGGGGGACTATGTCCAAGGTACCAACCATGGAGCTCACCTCTATTTTCTTTATTTGCTTACCTTAACTTGCTATTTTTATTATTTATTTTTATGTGTATTCTTGCCATACTATTTTGTTCATACCAAGTTATCCATGCCTTTGCATCTTGTGGCTATATCATTTAACATCCTTGTTATACTATGTCTTGCATCATAGAGTCTAGGTCATTTTTTTTATGCCATGCATCTATGTTGTTTCCAAAACATTCGGCTGCCATGTCCCCATGCTCCCTAAGTCATTCAGCCAGCATGCATTCATAATGCCTCCATGTCATTTTCCATGTCATTTAGGCATTAGACCATTTATTATGCCATGTCATTTTCCATGACATTTAGACTTTAGGTTATTTTCATTATGCCATGACATTTTCCATGTCATTTAGATATTAGGTCATTTTCATAATACATGTCATTTTCATTGACATTTAGACTTTAGGTTATTTTCATTATGCCATGACATTTTCCATGTCATTTAGATATTAGGTCATTTTTCATATGACATGTCATTTTCCAGGACATTTAAATATTAGGTTATTTTCATATGCCATGACATTTTCTACGTCATTTAGATATTAGGTCATTTTTCATATGCCATGACATTTTCTATGTCATTTAGATATTAGGTCATTTTTCAAATGACATGTCATTTTCCATGACATTTAGACTTTAGGTTATTTTCATTATGCCATGACATTTTCCATGTCATTTAGATATTAGGTCATTTTTCATATGACATGTCATTTTCCATGACATTTACACTTTAGGTTATTTTCATTATGCCATGACATTTTTCATATCATTTAGATATTAGGTCATTTTTCATATTCCATGTCATTTTCCATGACATTTAAATATTAGGTTATTTTCATATGCCATGACATTTTCAATGTCATTTAGATATTACGCCATTTTTCATATGCAATGACATTTTCTATGTCATTTGGATATTAGGTCATTTTTCATATGACATGTCATTTTTCATGACATCTAAATATTAGGTTATTTTCATATGCCATGACATTTTCCATGTCATTTAGATATTAGGTCATTTTTCATATGACATGTCATTTTCCATGACATTTAGACTTTAGGTTATTTTCATTATGCCATGACATTTTCCATGTCACTTAGATATTAGGTCATTTTTCATACGACATGTCATTTTTCAAAACATTTCGACTTTAGGTTATTTTCATTATGCCATGACATTTTCTATGTCATTTAAATATTAGGACATTTTTCATATGACATGTCATTTTCCACGACATTTAGACTTTATGTTATTTTCATATGCCATGACATTTTCTATGTCATTTAAATATTAGGTCATTTTTTATCTGACATCTCATTTTCCATGACATTTAGATATTAGGTTATTTTCATATGCCATGACATTTTTTATGTCATTTAAATATTAAGTCATTTTTCATATGACATGTCATTTGCCGATAGTAGATTTTTTTCATATGCCATGACATTTTCTATGTTATTTAAATATTAGGTCATTTTTCATATGACATGTCATTTTCATATGACATTTAGATATTAGGTTATTTTCATATGCCATGACATTTTCTATATCATTTAAATATTAGGTCATTTTTCATATGATATGTTATTTTCCATGACATTTAGATATTGGGTTATTTTCATATGCCATGACATTTTCTATGTCATTTAAATATTAGGTCATTTTTCATATGACATGTCATTTTCCATGACATTTAGATATTAGTTTATTTTCATATGCCACGACATTTTCTATGTCATTTAAATATTAGGTCATTTTTCATATGACATGTCATTTTCCATGACATTTAGATATTAGGTTATTTTCATATACCATGACATTTTCTATGTCATTTAAGTATTAGGTCATTTTTCTTATGACATGTCATTTTCCATGACATTTAGATATTAGGTAATTTTCATATGCCATGGCATTTTCTATGTCATTTAAATATTAGGTCATTTTTCATATGACATGTCATTTTCCATGACATTTAGATATTAGGTTATTTTCATATACCATGACATTTTCTATGTCATTTAAATATTAGGTCATTTTTCTTATGACATGTCATTTTTCATGACATTTAGATATTAGGTTATTTTCATATGCCATGACATTTTCTATGTCATTTAAATATTAGGTCATTTTTCATATGACATGTCATTTTTCATGACATTTAGATTTAGGGTTATTTTCATTATGCCATGACATTTTTTATGTTATTTAAATATTAGGTCATTTTTCTTATGACATGTCATTTTTTCTGACATTTAGACATTAGGTTATTTTCATGTGTCATGTCATTTTTTCATGAATTAATTCTTTTGGCCTTGTTATTCACTCTTTTGCCATGTCATTAGTAATGATTTGCATATTCATAACCATCTTTTTAAAAAGGATTTCTAATGAATAAAGATAATGAATGATTTTCAAAAAAAAAAATAAATAAATAATTCAGGGGTTCTCTGTCGAGTTTTCGGAGAGGATATCATGAATTATCATTAACAACGGAATATCTTTCTTTTGAAAACGAGGGTGATTCGGAGATTTTCTAAGTAAATAAAATTTTCTATGTTTTGCTGGGTCTGCCAAGGAATATAGGAAAATTTTGAGTTAATAAATTTTGGATCATTTTCAACTAGAAATAAGATTATTTTTCTTTAAAATGGGAATTATTTTAAAATGCCAATTTCAAGATCGACTTGTACCGAGATTCGAGATAACACACGATTAATGAGGTACCGTTTTATACGAGTGTTGTGGGGGTGCTAATCCTTCCCCGCACGTAACGGAGTCTCGAACCCCTTCTTTGATTTCTCTGGTTTAAAAGCGCAGACTTCGATATTGGTTTTTAAAAAAATGTTTTAATTAATTTTAAAATGTTTTACAAAACCGGTTTTAATAGGTGGCCGAACACATCTAGCCAAAAAAGATTGATGGTGACTCCATGTCTTTTTCGAGGTTGTTTTCAAATCCTCATTTTATTTCAAGTGGAATTAAGTCATCTTTTCCTCTATTTCCCCAATGTCACACTTAACGAGTAATGTCTCGCGATGGAACTTGTTTTTTTTTAGGTTGCGACAGCCACCTCCCTACAGTAATATTGCTTGCTGCAATTCCTCTTCTTCCTTGGTGTTTTCTTGCCACTTCTTCATGTTGTTGAGTGAGATTTGGTTTAAGGTGATAAACACAAGAGAACAGATCTTTTGATTGTGATCTTAGGATCAACTTGCTAGCACAAGTGAATCACCATACCTTAGAGAAGGATCCATCAGCTATTCGTGTGGACTAGCTCTAGAGGAGGGAGAATTGTGCTTCTTGTGATCTTGTTCGAATTGGATCTTGGATTGAAAGCAATTTGCGACTTGGATCTGCAACTTAAGGTTACGATATCTTAAGTAGGTAACTTCTAAATCATATGGGTGATTTATTTTGTTTTGAATGCTATAAACCTATGCTAAACACAAGCCTAAGATCCTGTTGTACTTCGGGTGCTTCTTTGTTTACTTCCGCTGCACTTTGATTATTGTGTTTAAGCATGAGCTCAAGAGTAGAATAACCCAACATTCTCTTCATCAGCTTCTGCTTCCATTCTTCAAAGGGAGACATGGGATGAAGAACAGAAATTGTGGGATTGTCCGAAATTTGAGGAAAGTCAGGAAACTGACCAATATAAGAAAGAAGAAAATGAGATAATAGCTGTTGAAAACTGATGGAGGAAGGTGAAACAGAAACTTTCGTGGGAAGTACTCTTTTCTCTCATGTACCCAACGATCCCTCTCCTAAGAACATCCATGAGGCCCATCAAGAGGAAATTCAAGTTGTTGAGCCATTTTCCAATAGGTCCACTACTGCAGCCTTGGAAAAGTGGCGTTACAGCACCAAGAACTCAAAAGCACAGAATAAACCAGCAAGTCTAGAGCCGTAGCACTAGGAAACCAGCACTACAGCGCCACATCAACTCTCTCATGTATCCATCCCTGAGGTAAATTCTGCCATGCCACCTTCTAGTTATACCTCAGATACTCCTACTGGTTATCATTTATCTTTCAAGCACAATAGGGATAAGCTCCTAGCTCGATATTCTCTTGATGTTGAAGGAAAAAGATCGAAGTACCCGATTACTAACCATGTCACCATCCAGGGACTACCCCGAACCTCTCAAAGCATTCACACATACACTGTCTTCTTGTCATGTTCCTTGTGGAGCACACGAAGCCTTGGCAGATCCGAAATGGTCTCACACAATTTAGGACAAAATAGAGGCGCAACAAAAGAACAAAACTTGGCATCTTGTCCCTCTGCCAAAAGGAAAGAAAATAGTAGGATGCAAATAGGTGTTTTCCATTAAGCATAAAGCAGATGGGTCTGTCATAATGATCTGGCGCCTGCCAAATGACGTTAGGGGGGAAGAGAAAAAGAAATAATTGGTTCCTTGTAAATAATATGAGGATTCTAAAATAGCCTCGAAAAAAATGGAGTCGCCACTGATCTTTTCTGGTTAGGTGTGATCGGTCACCTATTTAAACTGATTTTTGTAAAACATTTTAAAATTAATTAAAATATTTTGAAAAACCAATTTTAAGGCTTGCATTTTAAACCAGAGAAAAACAAAAGCGGGTTCGATAGTCGGTTACGTCAAGGGGAAGGTTATAGCACCCCCACAACGCCCGTATAAAATAGTACCTTATTAATCATGTGATATCTCGAGTCTCGATGAAAGTTGGTTTTAGATATCGATATATTAAAAATAATTTCCTCCTGAAAAATAGTCATATTATTTATGAATTATGATGCACCCAAAAGAGTGTATCTTAATTAAACCTTGCAATTAATATGATCAATTATAGTAAAGTAGCATGCAAGGGTCGAATCCACAGAGATTGGTTTTTAGTTTATAAATTACTAGTTTAAAACTTAAATTCAAGAACAATAAAAGAAAAGGGGTTTTTAAATAATTTTAACAGTAAAGAAAACAAGAAAAGTAAAAAGAAAATAAATAAGATGAAATCAAATATAAGATAAATATGGTTAAGGTTTCATTCTCCACCACTAGACATCAGTGAGAATCAATAACTAGATCTATCAACATCAATTAATTATCAAAATTATCAACCGTAAACAACAACAAGCTCTGTTACCCCAATCTTGCCTTAGTTCGTCGTTAAATAGAACAAGCTCTCTATTTAATCTCTAACCACTAAACAACCTAGAATAAGCTCTCTAGATTTAATGTAATAGCAGCTTTATGATGAGAAAGATAGGTTGATCTAGGCAACAAACACATAAGCTCGGATTGTTTAACCTATGTTATGTTCCACTTTGCAAGTAGCAAAAACTTGACCATAATCATTAATCACAAATTGCCACTTATGAATAGAAAATCGAGACAATTACACGGATCAAGATTCCTAAACTAGCAATAGATAATTATCAAGATCTATCTAGTTTGCAACCTAAACAAATCAAGACAACATCATGAACAATTCTTATGGAAGAACATAATCAACTTTGATAGAAAAATAATGATAGATAAAATCTAAAAATCAATTACAAAACATGTCTAGGGCTTTGAAATCACCCTTAACCAAAAAGAAATTTAGCCGAACATAAGCATAAATAATATATATATAAAAAACTAAAAAGAAAATAAAAGAATGGAGAAAAAGAAGAAAATTAATGATGATGATCCTTAAGTCTCCTCCAAAAATTATTATAGTTTGTGGCTCAAAAGATGGTATTTATAGAGCTTTAAAGTCTTGCAAACCCTTTCTTGCATTTCAAGGAAGCTAGGAGTCAAAATAAGGCAAGCCTGGACTTTTCCCGGATTTTTCTCGTATTTGCATTTTTTCTCGGATTTGGGCGGATTTCGAGGTCAAAAACTTGGCACCACGGCCCCAACTTGCTGTCTTGTTTGTTTTTGCTTTCTGACTTCGCTTTCACGACTGATGCACTGTCTTGCACTTTGTCGGCTGATTTGGATGACCATCCGTTGTCCGATTTAGGCGTGTAAACTATCGTTGGAAAGGTATTCAAGTCAGCTTCAAAAGTCAAGAGGAAGTTTCTTCAAATAATGTCTTTAACGTAATGATTTCTTAGCAACAAGCTCTGGAAGTCAGATCTGCTTGATCATCTAGCACTAAGAAATTGATCTTTTTGACTCCCAAATCTTCTTCCATCTTGTGATTATGATTTTGTAAGCTCTTTACTATCATTATTGACATCTTTTGACTTCATTCTCCTTATTGTACCTAAAATTCCAAAACATAATATAAGTAAACAAGATAAAGATCGAAAACATAACAAAAACTAAAGGTAGAAAGGCATAAAATGTATATTTTATGAGCTTATCAAATACTCTCACAGTTAGCTTTTTGCTAGTCCTCGAGCAAAACAAAATAAAAGCAAAATAAGAAAATCTAATCTAATCCACTTTCGTAAGAAATCACTGTGGCACTTAGCATGTGACACAAGCCTTTGAACCCCTAGGTGTCCCTAGTGGACGATTTTAGTCTCGTGAGGGTTTACTAGGACGATACCCACAAGCATTGAAAACATAAAAATAAAAATAATAATTACAATTACAATTAATCTTTTCAATATAAATTAAAGAAAGTCAATGGATAGGTCATATAAACTAATCAATAATTCAAATAATTTCATAAAAAAAAAAATCATGCTTGAATATAAATAGTTTGAGTTAAGCCAATATTAACATAACATATTTCAATCAAAATAGTGCATATTCAAACTTAATCTCAACTTCTCACATGGGATACTCTCATGATTTTCACTCTTTAAAGCAGTGGTAAAGTGTTTACACTCAATCAATCTCATGAAAATAGTTCTACCATATGCTTGATTGTCCACCTATTCTCCACTATTTAGATCATGCAACTTCATAAATCAAGAGATCTTTATTCAAGATTTTAATGGGGCCAAGGGGTACTAATATGGTTAAAGAATAAAAAGGGAAAGATATCACAACGGTTCCAAAGACTTCATAGAATTTAGAGATAAAATAAGATTTTTCAAATAAAACTTTCTCAATATTCCTTGGAAGTACATAATCACATAGGCTTAATATTTTATGTTGAGCCTTTGCTTCATTCTAACCAACCTTGTAACATTCTTTTTCTTTTCTTTAACTAGAAGTTCAAGAGATGGTTCAAATTTATTTATTTTTTTCATAGGAATTTATTTTTACAATGTTCCCTTTTTTCTTGTCTCTTGACTTTTACCTTTCTCCTCCCCCACACTTATCTTTTGTTCTAACCCAAATTTTCAAAAAGTATCCCTTGTTTTTGCAATATTTCTCAAAATATTCAATCCATCTTTAGAACAAGGGTAAAGATATAAGTGTATTTAGACTAGGGAAAAAATATGGTTACCAAAGAAATAGCTTATTCAATGTAGGTTCAAATTGGCTCACTAAGGGGATGTTCTCTTGGAACATCAACAGGGATGGCTATTTGGCCCTGGTTATAATCCTAATGCCTCTATCATATTCATGTAGTTACATGCATCAATATAGTCTTAAATGGTTTAAAGCAAGTTCTAAAGAAACATGTAATCATAAGAGCACTCAAGAAAAAAATTAGATTGATATGTATAATGCATCAATCATATAGGTTCAAAACTCACAAGGATGATTATACAAGTCAATATTAAGTCTAAACATGCTTCTTTCTCAATCAACATATCATATCAACATTGGTTCTTTAAATATAGTATCAAGCTTAATTCTCATGAAAATCTTCTTACTAGTAACCAGTTTTAGACCTATGCAATTCATATCTCATCATCGTATTAAAAAAAAAAAAAACTAAAACAGACTAATAATAATAATAATAATAATAAATACTCATAAAAAAAATAATAGCCAAATATTTAAGAAATCCTAAATCCTTCCCCCCACACTTAATTCTTACATTGTCCTCAATGTAATGCTATTAACCTAAATGAAAGAAGCATGTTAAGAGAAAAGAACTAATAACATAATAACAGAAATAACTAAGACTCAAAACAAAACAAACTCATGCCACCTAAATAATCCTAAAATACTAAACAAACAATTAACAAATAAAAATAAAAACAATAAAAATAAAAATAAAAATAAAAGAAAAATAATAAAAATAATAAAAGAAAAAGGAAAAGGAAAAGGAAAAGAAAGAAATTCTAAGTATGGCTGGTTGGTAATTTCATCATTAATTGGGATGCCTTCCCAATTAGCACTTGAGTTAGTGTTTTGAACCTAACCAACACCCCTTCTTGGCTTTTTAGTATTTTCAGGCTCATACAAGAAACTTCTCGGATTTATGCGTTTTGTAGGGCAATTTCTTTGCACAATAATTGATTCCTTCTCCATTACAAGTATTATTCCATCATCCGTTGTGGTGCATAGCTCATCAAGGAATGATGCACTTTTCGGTACTTGTTGAATGGTATCCACAAACAAACTGTTTAAGGTTTCAGCATGTCTTGTTCATGTTCCTCCTCCTTGAACTTTGCGCATCTACTAGGAAAAGGTGGAGAAGAAACATTAGTAAAAATTGGAACCTTAAATGTTATCTCAGGTGCCGAAGTACTATTATTTGGATTTGTGGCTTCATTATCCTCAAGAATAGAATCCATCTCTAATTTTGTCTCATCCTTATCTTGTTCCTCATTCCTCAAGTTCACAATAGTAGCATTCTCCTTTGGGTTAATCATCGTTTGGGCAGGGAGTTCTTCAGATCTTTTTGCTATCCATCCCACCATACTACTAGCCAATTGGCTCATTTGCTTTTCCAAAGTCTGGATGCTTGCCCTTGTTTCCTGTTGAATTGCAAAGTATCAGTAACAAGAGAACAGAAAAGATCTTCTAAAGAACTACATGAGTTTTGACACATATGTGGTGGCTGAAAAAGATCTGGTTCTTTAGACCATGATTGATTGAAGCTAGAGGGATGAGTGTAATTGGCATAAGGATCTACTTTTTGGTAATTTTTTGAGTAGCCATAATTAGTATGATCCCACCATCCCTCATGGTAAGTGTTTGAGTAATGATCATACTGTTGATCTTGGAACCCTTGATGGCCTTGACATCCTCCAATGGCCAATTGTTGAACTGGGGAGGTGAGATTGGCTTGTTGGTTCTCCATGTTCATGTATGCCACCAACTCTTCAAGTGTTAGATTGCTCAATTCCAACATGTTTTGCTCAAAAAATGAAAAGAAAAGCCTGTATTTACAAGAAAAATAAAATTAATTACAATTGAAAATAAGAATAAACCAAGTAACTAATAAACTAAAGAAATCAATCCTCGGCAACGACACCAAAAACTTGATGCACCCAAAAGAGTGTATCATAATTAAACCTTGCAATTAATATGATCAATTATAGTAAAGTAGCATGCAAGGGTCGAATCCACAGAGATTGGTTTTTATTTTGTAAATTACTAGTTTAAAACTTAAATTCAAGAACAATAATAGAAAAAGAGGTTTTTAAATAATTTTAACAGTAAATAAAACAAGAAAAGTAAAAGGCAAATAAATAAGATAAAATAAAATATAAGATAAATATGGTTAAAGTTTCATTCTACACCACTAGACATCATTGAGAATCAATAATTAGATCTATCAACATCAATTAATTATCAAAATTATCAACCATAGATAACAACAAGCTCTGTTACCCCGATCTTGCCTTAGTTCGTCGTTAAATAGAACAAGCTCTCTATTTAATCTCTAACCACTTGACAACCTAAAATAAACTCACTAGATTTGATGTAATGGCAACTTCATGTTGAGAAAGATAGGTTGGTCTAGGCATCAAACGCATAAGCTCTTATTGTTTAACCTATGTTATGTTCCACTTTGCAATTAACTAAAACTTGACCATAATCATTAATCACAAATTGCCACTTATGAATAGGAAATCAAGACAATTACATGGATCAAGATTCCTAAACTAGCAATAGATAATTATCAAGATCTATCTAGTTTGCAACCTAAACAAATCAAGACAACATCATGAACAATTCTTATGGAAGAACATAATCAACTTTGATAGAAAACTAATGATACATAAAATCTAAAAATCAATTACAAAACATGTCTAGGGCTTTGAAACCACCCTTAACCAAAAATAAATTTAGCCAAACATAAGCATAAATAATATATATAAGAAACTAAAAAGAATATAAAAGAATGGAGAAGAAGAATAAAATTAATGATGATGATCCTTAAGTCTCCTCCAAAAATTATTATAGTTTGTGGCTCAAAAGATGGTAATTATAGAGCTTTAAAGTCTTGGAAACTCTTTCTTGCTCTTCAAGGAAGCTAGGATTCAAAATAAGGCAAGTTTGGACTTTTTGATGCACCCAAAAGAGTGTATCTTATTTAACCTTGCACTAAAAAGATAAATTGTAAGTATAGTAGTTAGCAAGGGTCGAGTCCTCAGGGATTGGGTTTTAGTTTATAAGTTAATAGTTTAAAACTTAAATTCAAGAACAATAAAAGAAAAGGGGTTTTTGAAGCCAGATTTAAACTAAAGTAAATAATAAGAATAAGATGCAAGGCGGTATAACCAGCCAATAAAAATATATATACTAAATTAGGCGGTATAACCAGCCAATAAAAATAAAACAAAGTTAATATACAAATTAGGCGGTATAACCAGCCAATAAAAATAAATATACTTTTAAAAATAAGCAAACTAGAAAAGTAAGAAAACAAGTAAGTAAGAAGAATCAAATATGAAAAATATGGTTAAGGTTTCATTCTCCACCACTAGACATCATTAAGAATCAATTTCAGATCTATCAATATCAACCAACTATCAAAGTTAACAACCGTAGATAACAACAAGCTCTGTTATCCCAATCTTTCCTTAGTTTGTCGTTAAATAGAACAAGCTCTCTATTTAATCTCTAACCATTAAACAACCTAGAATAAGCTCTCTAAATTCAATTTAATGGCAGCTTTATGATGAGAAAGATAGGTTGATCTAAGCAACAAACACATAAGCTCGGATTGTTCAACTTAGGTTATGTTCCACTTTGCAATTATTGAAAACTTGACCATAATCATTAATCACAAATTGCCACTTATGAATAGGAAATCAAGACAATTACACGGATCAAGATTCCTAAACTAGCAATAGATAATTATCAAGATCTATCTAGTTGTACACCTAAATAAATCAAGACAACATCATGAACAATTCTTGTAGAAGAACATAAGCAACTTTGATAGAAAATTAATGATAGATAGAATCTAAAAATCAATCACAAAACATGTCTAGGGCTTTGAAATCACCCTTAACCAAATAGAAGTTTAGCCTAGCATAGACATTGTAAACATAAAATTAAATAGAATCTAAGAAGAAAATAAAAGAAAGAAAGAAGAAGAAGAAGGATATTAATTATCCAGCTTCTTGCTCTCTCTAAAGAGAAAGAAAACTAGAGAAAAGAAAGAAGAAGAAAACTTAGAGAATTTTATTACAATGGCTAATATCCTACCAATGTACAATATCCTCCCTTACAATCATCCAAGGCCCTCTATTTATACACATTTTGGAGGGCTAAATGACAAGAGACAAGCTTTACAAATTTCAAAGGTAGGTATAATAGGTGGGTGCATTTTCTAACAATTTTCGTCATATATGACGATTTTGATCAGCCAACTTGATGGTCGATTTTGTCAATTTTGGAGGCCTTATCTGATCACATGGTCTTCTAGAAAAATGTTACCCTATCAGTTACTGATCCATAGCCGTTGGAATCAGCTCATTTGCTGATGTGGATAAGAAGATATGGGCATAATACGAAAACAGGTCAGCACAGACGTCATTGCACATCAGCCAACTTGATGGTCGATTTCGCTAGGGAAAAAGACTCCGTTTCAAGAAGTGTAAAACATGAAAAAGATAGATATGCCTCTTATATTTGCATGGCTACAAATTTCAGCCTTATTGCTTCAGTGAAACTCGAGATATAGCTGATATGGCAAAAGGTGTCGGAACTAGAACTGAACTGGATTTGCCCTTAATTCTAGTAATCTGAAATCACTCAAAGAAACTTGTGAAAAACACCAAAATACATAAAAATATAAAAGATCATAAACACAATTAGACTAAACAATAATAACTCATATTTGACACAAAACAATAATAAAACATAACTAAAAACTATATAATTATACGAGTTATCACACCCCCACACTTAGATTGTTGCTAGTCCCTAGCAACGACTCAATAAAAATAAAATAAGAAAATCTAATCTAATCCATTTTCGTAGGAAATCACGGTGGCACTTAGCATGTGACACAAGCCTTTAAACCCCTAGGTGTCCCTAGTGGACGAGTTTAGTCTCGTGAGGGTTTACTAGAACGATACCCACAAACATTGAAAAACTAAAATATAAATAAACTGCATATACTAAAAATATTTACTCCTAATCCTTTCAATACAAATTAGAGACAATATTTGAACAAGTCTTATAAACTAATCAATAGCTTAAAGAATTTCACAAAAAATCATGCTTGAATGTAAATTGTTTGAGTTAAGCCAATATTAACATAACATATCTCAATCAAAATAGTGCATGTTCAAATTTAATCTCAACTTCTCACATGGGATACCCTCATGATTTTCACTCTTTAAAGTAGTGGTGAAGTGTTTACACTCAATCAATCTCATGAAAACAGTTCTACCATATTCTTGCTTGTCCACCTATTCTCCACTATTTAGATCATACAACTTCATGAATCAAGAGGTCTTTAATCAAGGTTGTAATGGGGCCAAGGGGTTTGTAATGTGGTTGAAGAACAAAAGGATAACGATATCACAAAGGTTCCAAAGAGTTCATAAAGTTTAGAGACATAATAAGATCATACAACTTCATGAATCAAAACTCTTTACAAGTACATAGTCACCTAGGCTAAATATTCATGTTGAGCCTTTGCATCATTCTAACCAACTTTGTAACATCTTTTTCTTTACTTTAACTAGAAGTTCAAGAGAAGATTTTTTTTTTAATATGGGAATGTATTTGACAATGATCCCTTTCTTTTTCTCTTGACTTTTTTTCTTTCTTTTCCCCCACACTTATTTCTTGTTTCTAACCCAAATTTTCAATAAATCTTCCTTGTCTTTGCAACTTGTCTCAAAACATGCTAATTCATCTTTGGAACAAAGGTAAAGATATAAGTATATTTAGGTTAGGGACAAGTTATGGTTACCAAAGAGATAGCTTATTCAATGTAGGCTCAAATTGGTTCACTAAGGGTGTGTTCTCTTGGAACATCAATAAGGGATGGCTGTTTGGCCCTGGCTAAAAATCCTAATGCCTCTATCATATTCATGTTGTCACATGTATCAATATAGTCTCAAACGGTTTAAAGCAAGTTCTAGAGAATCATGTAATCATAAGAGCACTCAAGAAAGAAATTAGATTGATTTGTATAATGCATCAATCATTATAGGCTCAAAAACTCACAAGGATGATTATACAAGTCAAATTAAGTCTAAACATGCTTCTTTCTCAATCAACATATCATATTAACATTGGCTCATAAAAATTAGTATCAAGCTTAATTCTTATGAAAATCTTCTCACTAATAACCAGTTTAGACCTATGCAATTCATATCTCATCATTGTATTAAAAAGGAACTAAAACACACTAAAATAATAATAATAATAAAGACTCATAAAAAAAAATAGTAGACAAAAATAAAAGAAATCCTAAATCATTCCCCCCACACTTAATTCTTACATTGTCCTCAATGTAAGTCTATTAACCCAAATGAAAGAATCATGTGTAAGAGAAAAGAACTAATAACATAAGAATAGGAACAACTAAGACTCAAAACA
The DNA here is from genome assembly GCA_030761205.1 of Fremontodendron californicum. Classification (NCBI taxonomy): domain Eukaryota; kingdom Viridiplantae; phylum Streptophyta; class Magnoliopsida; order Malvales; family Malvaceae; genus Fremontodendron; species Fremontodendron californicum. Next base: position 7,498,507 of record JAULJL010000022.1, on the reverse strand, counting down.
AAACAAACTCATGCAACCTAAATAATCCTAAAATACTAAACAAAAATTAACAAGTAAACATAAAAAGATTAAAATCAAACTGACAAGATATGTCTCAAGTCTCCCTTACTCAGACCTTGTTCAGAATGAATACTTCTAAATTGCTTAAAACACAACAAACTTTTTTTTTTTTTTTTTGAAAAGAAGAAATCAAACTGACAAGGTATGTCTCAAGTCTCCCTTACTCAGACCTTGTTCAGAATGAATACTTCTAAACTGCTTAAAACACAACAAACTTTTTTTTTTTTAAGAAGGTAAAATTTAGGAGATATTACCTGTAGAGGTTGTTAACCACTTATTATAACTGAGACACAACAAACAAAATGTTAGATAATGTCACAAAGACAAAGTGCAATCCACTCCTTGCTCGTCCATATCTCTTTTTCTTTTTCCGAGCGTTTGCGAAACAACCGTAGCAGATAAATACTCATAAGCTTGGAGCTTTTTGAGTAAATCTTCAATGGTTGTAGCAGAAATTATTGTTCTCCTTGCCTCTGAAAACATGAATCCATTATCCACAGCATTATCTAAATATGAAAGCAAATTACTAAAATAACCATTAATATTAAGCAAACCAATGGGTTTCTTATTTGTGACCAAAGATGACCAAGAAGTCACGCAAGCTATTTCTTCCAATGTACCCAGACCTCCTGGTAAAGCAATGAATGCATCGGCAGAATGGTACATGATTGTCATCCGTTCAGGGATACTCCAGACTTGTATTTCCTTACCCACGGTAGGTCCACAAAAACTTGTGAATAGTTTTGGCACGATTCCTAGAACTGGACTTCCTCCGGCGTGTGCTGCTGTAGCGACTGCTCCCATTAAACCCGTACTACCGCCTCCATAAATCAAGTGGATCTTTTGTTGGGCAAGTATTACTCCAACTCTTATGGCTTCATCAGCGAATATGTTATTTTTCCCTGGATAAGCACCTCCAAAGACACAAATTTTTTTAATGCGCTGGGATGAAGTACTTTCCATTTTTTTTTCTTCGAGTGCCTGAAAGAGAATGAGTACATGGTGTAATATATAGAGGACTGAGTAGTGAATCAGACAAGAGTAATAATGTCGCCGAAAGTGTATCTGACCTGTCAGAAGAAAATGTTAACCTAACAAAAGATTTTTGCGTGATTTCAGGAAGAAAATCAAAAAGAGAAGAAAAATCAACCGTAAAAGTCAAGAGTAATAATGTCGCCGAAAGTGTATCTGACCTGTTAGAAGAAAATGTTAACCTAACAAAAGATTTTTGCGTGATTTCAGGAAGAAAATCAAAAAGAGAAGAAAAATCAATCGTAAAAGACCAATAAAAAAAAACGAGAATAATTACACAAATCAAACAACACGTAAATTAAACCAAAATAAAGTTATTGCAAATCAAACCAAAAGCTGAGAAGTCATTTATTGTAGTTGTGATTGTGGCTCACATCTTCCTCTGGTTTTACGTCCAGAAACGGCTTAAATGCCTTCTATGAGTCGAGGATATGCTTCCCATCCAGTTTTCTTACAAGCTGGCAAACAGGGTCTTTTAACATCAGATTCCCAAGATGTTGCCATTCCCTTTGGAATTGCGGCCATAAATCAAGAATTTCTCTTTGTACGTCTCCACTAGGATGCGTCTCAAGAGAAAGTTGGATATTACCCAAATTCTCCTTACTCAGTCCATCCTTAATGAATTCAATTTTATCATCTCGATTAGAGGACGAAATCCCAATAGAACGACATTTACCGTTACACGTCCATCGTGCACATTTGTGGCAATTTGAACTCATGCGCTTTGCTCGTCGCTTCTTTGCAAAAGTGCTTCTACCTGTACCTGGTAAATGCAAAACAGGAAGATATTCATCTTCACGTACCTTGGCTTCAATTATCCAACGTATGTCGTCAGGAATCCCTTTGTGCATAAGCATTCTTAATCTTTCAAGTCGAACTTGGTAAAGCTTCAGTAAAATATTTCGAGGAAAAGGAGGAAATCGTTTCTGCAATCTTGTGAGAATATCATCCATCCTGAAAAAAAAAATGAAAAAAATTGAAAGAGAAATTGGAAGAGAAATTTATATACAATATCAGTTTTGTGGGTAGCTGATGGAACCGATTTAAATAATCACGGAGTACCGTTATCCGCCATTTAACCGGGGTTAAAAAAAATTATATTTACATCTAGTTATTTTCAAAACAAGGATCAGAAAGAAAAACAACATAAAAAGACTCAAAAACAAAACACTCTAAATAAAATCCTAAATTCTTCCCCCCAAACATAATTCTTACATTGTCATTAATGTAATGGTATTATCCCCCAATGCAAGAATTATATGTAAGAGAAAAGAACTATTAAACAAAAGAAACTTATGCAGCCTAAATGAACTTAAAAACAGTAAACACAATTAACAAAGAAACATAAGAAATAAAAATAAAAACAATAAAAATAATAAAAGAAAAAGGAAAAGAAAGAGAAAGCAAATTTGAATATGGAAGGTTGGCAATTTCATCTTTAACTGGGCTGCCTTCCCAATTAACACTTGAGTTAGTGTTTTGAATCTAACCAACACCCCTTCTTGGCTTTTTAGGCTTGTCAGGCTCATACATGAAATTTCCCAAATTTATGCGTTTGAGAGGAAGTTTTCTTTGCACAACAGTGGATGCATTCTCCATTACAAGTATTATTCCATCATCATTGGTGGTGCATATGTCATCGAGGAATGGAGCATATTTTGATACTTGTTGAATGACCTCCACAAACAAGTTGTTTAAGGTTTCCGGCATGTGTTGTTCATGTTCTTCCTCCTTGAACTTTGCAAATCTACTAGGAAAAGGTGGAGAAGAAACATTAGTAAAAAGTGAAACCTTAAACGTTACCTCAGGTGCCGAAATACTCTTATTTGGATCTTTGGCTTCATTATCCTCAATAATAGAATCCATCTCTAATTTTGTTTCATCCTCATCTTGTTCCTCATTCTTCAAGGTCACAATAGTAGCATTCTCCTTTGGGTTAATCATCGTTTGGGCTGGGAGTTCTTCAGATCTTTGTGCTACCCATCCCACCATACTACTAGCCAATTGGCTCATTTGTTTTTCCAAACTCTGGATGCTTGCCCTTGTTTCCTGTTGAAATTGCAAAGAATCAGTAACAAGAGAATAGACAAGATCTTCTAAAGAAGTACCTGAGTTTTGAGTCATATGTGGTGGTTGAAAAAGATCTGGTTCTTGAGACCATGATTGATTGAAGCTAGATGGATGAGTGTAATTGGCATAAGGATCTACTTCTTGGTAATTTTTCGAGTAGCCATAATTAGTATGATCCCACCATCCCTCATGGTAAGTGTTTGAGTAATGATCATACTGTTGGTCTTGGAACCCTTGATGGCCTTGACATCCTCCCATGGCCAATTGTTGAACTGGGGAGGTGAGATTGGCTTGTTGATTCTCCATGTTCATGTATGCCACCAACTCTTCAAGTGTTAGATTGCTCAATTCCATCGTTTTTCTTTTTTTTTTTTTTTTTTTTTTCAAAATTTGATAAGAAAAACTTGTATGTACAAGAAAAATAAAATTAATTACAACTGAAAATAAGAATAAACCAATGAACTAATAAACTAAAGAAAAAAATCCCCGGCAACGGCGCCAAAAATTTGATGCACCCAAAAGAGTGTATCTTATTTAACCTTGCACTAAAAAGATAAATTGTAAGTATAGTAGTTAGCAAGGGTCGAGTCCTCAGGGATTGGGTTTTAGTTTATAAGTTAATAGTTTAAAACTTAAATTCAAGAACAATAAAAGAAAAGGGGTTTTTGAAGCCAGATTTAAACTAAAGTAAATAATAAGAATAAGATGCAAGGCGGTATAACCAGCCAATAAAAATATATATACTAAATTAGCGGTATAACCAGCCAATAAAAATAAAACAAAGTTAATATACAAATTAGGCGGTATAACCAGCCAATAAAAATAAATATACTTTTAAAAATAAGCAAACTAGAAAAGTAAGAAAACAAGTAAGAAGAATCAAATATGAAAAATATGGTTAAGGTTTCATTCTCCACCACTAGACATCATTAAGAATCAATTTCAGATCTATCAATATCAACCAACTATCAAAGTTAACAACCGTAGATAACAACAAGCTCTGTTATCCCAATCTTTCCTTAGTTTGTCGTTAAATAGAACAAGCTCTCTATTTAATCTCTAACCATTAAACAACCTAGAATAAGCTCTCTAAATTCAATTTAATGGCAGCTTTATGATGAGAAAGATAGGTTGATCTAAGCAACAAACACATAAGCTCGGATTGTTCAACTTAGGTTATGTTCCACTTTGCAATTATTGAAAACTTGACCATAATCATTAATCACAAATTGCCACTTATGAATAGGAAATCAAGACAATTACACGGATCAAGATTCCTAAACTAGCAATAGATAATTATCAAGATCTATCTAGTTGTACACCTAAATAAATCAAGACAACATCATGAACAATTCTTGTAGAAGAACATAAGCAACTTTGATAGAAAATTAATGATAGATAGAATCTAAAAATCAATCACAAAACATGTCTAGGGCTTTGAAATCACCCTTAACCAAATAGAAGTTTAGCCTAGCATAGGCATTGTAAACATAAAATTAAATAGAATCTAAGAAGAAAATAAAAGAAAGAAAGAAGAAGAAGAAGGATATTAATTATCCAGCTTCTTGCTCTCTCTAAAGTGAAAGAAAACTAGAGAAAAGAAAGAAGAAGAAAACTTAGAGAATTTTATTACAATGGCTAATATCCTACCAATGTACAATATCCTCCCTTACAATCATCCAAGGCCCTCTATTTATACACATTTTGGAGGGCTAAATGACAAGAGACAAGCTTTACAAATTTCAAAGGTAGGTATAATAGGTGGGTGCATTTTCTAACAATTTTCGTCATATATGACGATTTTGATCAGCCAACTTGATGGTCGATTTTGTCAATTTTGGAGGCCTTATCTGATCACATGGTCTTCTAGAAAAATGTTACCCTATCAGTTACTGATCCATAGCCGTTGGAATCAGCTCATTTTCTGATGTTGATAAGAAGATATGGGCATAATACGAAAACAGGTCAGCACAGACGTCATTGCACATCAGCCAACTTGATGGTCGATTTCGCTAGGGAAAACGACTCCGTTTCAAGAAGTGTAAAACATGAAAAAGATAGATATGCCTCTTATCTTTGCATGGCTACAAATTTCAGCCTTATTGCTTCAGTGAAACTCGAGATATAGCTGATATGGAAAAAGGTGTCGGAACTGGAACTGAACTGGATTTGCCCTTAATTCTAGTAATCTGAAATCACTCAAAGAAACTTGTGAAAAACACCAAAATACATAAAAATATAAAAGATCATAAACACAATTAGACTAAACAATAATAACTCGTATTTGACACAAAACAATAATAAAACATAACTAAAAACTATATAATTATACGAGTTATCACTTTTCCCGGATTTTTCCTGTATTTGCAGTTTTTCTCGGATTTGGAGGTCAGAAACTCGGCACCGCGGCCCAGGGTTGCGGCCCCAACTTGCTGTCTTGTCCGTTTTTGCTTTCTGACTTCGCTTTCGCGACTGATGCACTGTCTCGCACTTTGTCGGCTGATTTGGATGACCATCCGTTGTCCAATTTAGGCGTGTAAACTATCGTTGGAAAGGTATTCAAGTCAGCTTCAAAAGTCAAGAGGAAGTTTCTTCAAATAATGTCTTTAACATAATGATTTCTTAGCAACAAGCTCCGGAAGTCAGATCTGCCTGATCATCTAGCACTAAGAAATTGATCTTTTTTGACTCCCAAATCTTCTTCCATCTTGTGATTATGATTTTGTAAGCTTTTTACCATTATTATTGACATCTTTTGACTTCATTTTCCTTATTGTACCTAAAATTCCAAAACATAATATATGTAAACAAGATAAAGATCGAAAACATAACAAAAACTAAAGGTAGAAAGGCATAAAATGTATATTTTATGAGCTTATCAAATTACCCAGAATTTATTAATACAAATTTTTTCAATATTCCCTGACATACTCGGCAAATCATAGAAGTTTTCTTAATGTTGAAATTCTCCGGATCATTTTCTTTTTAAAAGAAGGGTATCCTATTGTTAATGATAATTGATAATATCCTCCCGGGCAGACCCAACAGAGAACTCATGAATTATTGTAGCTCGGGGACATTGCCTCGTTTATTATTAAAAGGTGACTTTTGTTTGCATTAAAATTCATTTAAATAAATATGAATATGCAAAACAAATATTAACATGCAATGTAAACAAAGTAATATGATCACTAATTATCACATAGCATAGACAACAAATTAATCTAAATAATACTTATCACATGGCATAAACAATAAATTAACTTAAGCAACTATTATCTCATGGCATAACCAAAATATCAACTTAAGCAATAATTGTCACATGGCATAATCAAAATATTAACTTAAGCAACAATTGTCACATGGAATAATCAAGATAATGTTATAAACAAAAATCTTGTGAACATTAATTAACAAATGTCATGAACAAAAATATTAATCACCAAATAATATAATCAAGATCATGGCATAGGCACAAACTATTAAAGAGTCATAAACAAAAATATGCATGCAACCATATTTTAAAAATCTTTTTTTTTCATGTATTTATTTATTTGAAATTACATAAATGTCAAACGTTAGAAGATTTAATCGAACTCCCCCGCATACCCGGCAAAGCTTGGAAAAATACTCTTTCGCCTAACACGTACATAATTCTGGGTAAAATGAAAACCATATTTTACAATTTTCATAAACACGTGCGTTGAAGGATTTCACAACCTCCCCGATAAACCCGGAAAAAATTAAGAAATAATTCTCGCCAAATGTTTATGAAACCCGAGAAAGCACGTTTTAATGAAGAATTTTGAAAAACATATTTTTTAAGTATGAAAATGCATGAAAACGGGACCTTTATCAGAATGTGTTTCTCTCTTGAGGAGAGGGAATCTGAATACCTAAGGAGTTATCCTAATACTTTTGAAATAAACTTAAATTGGACTTAAGGAAAAACGGATTTTTGGGCACGGATTTTGCTCGGATTAGAGAGGATATTTGAATGCCCTTATTTGGCATCCGAATATCTCTAATTGAGCTTTAATGCAATGTTTTAAAACCAAAGAAAACAAAAAGATGCAATTTTTTAATATAAAACCACTTGGCCGAATGGTGCCTAAGGCAAAATGCCCAAAATTTGACTCAATTTTGAAGCTCGTTTTAACTACCATGGCCCGGTTTATCAAAACCATATTTTTAGCCTTAAATGACCAAGAAAACAACCTCTAAATAACCCCATAGGTCTCGACCAGCCCCTCAAACTGCAGGAAATAATTCAAACTTTCGCTAGTTTTAAAACTTGTTTTAGCTACCTAAAACCGATTTTATCAAAAGTATTTTTTTAACCCTTAAGGAAAACTAAAAAAAAAATCTAAAATTTTAACCATAGGTTTAGCCAAGGATTTATTATATGGTGTTAAAACAATTTTTTATTTGGACAAAGAATGCATTGGATTCATGTTGTCTGAAACCACCATATCCAACCTTTAAAACATTGTTTTTTCCAACACTTTGGAAAACAAAATTTTAGCTATGGACCATTGATTAATCCTAACCAAAATCATGCTGGAAATCATTTTAAAAACATGTTTTAATGCGAACAAAGTGATTGGCTCAAGGTTAGCCTCTTGGATGTTTAATCCGGCCTAACCATCACTTAGGAAATCATCTAAGACCATCAAACTCATAAACACTTTTCCAACAAGAAAAATAAATATGCAACATAAAAAATGCTCCACAATAGACCATATTCAGCAAGTATGTAAATGAAAATGACAAGATATAAGTAAAAAGCATAGATAAGCAACAAAAACAAAGGTTGGCTCAAAGTTGGCCTCTTGGATGTTAATCCAGCCTAATCATCACTTGGATGAAACCAAGATCATCAAGCTCAAAATCTCTTCATTTCAAGAAGGAAAAAAGAAGAAGAAAATAACATCAAATAACCCATAGACCATCACACATCAAATATCAAGGTAGAAACATGAAGCTAGAAAAAAAAAAAAACAAGGCCTAAGTTTCGGCCATCTTGAAAAACAAGAAAAAAATGTTGTAAAAACTTTATTCTTTCGAAGAAATAGAAGAGGAAAAGAAAAGCTATTTGAAAACCATTTTTGAAATCTTTTATTTTGAAGAAAATAAAATGGAAATCACATAAAAAAGAAGAAGAGAAAGAAGGTTGAAATGTGTACAAAGTAATGAAGAAGAAAAGAAAGGAAGCTACCTTAGGTAAGTTTCTCAAAAAACCTCTCAACCTCCTCCTCTTTCTCCTTTTTCTCTCTTCCTTTCTTTTTTTACTTAGTGATTTTTTAGCTACTGCCTATGCTGAAAATGAAGAGTGCATGAATGAAAAAAATATCTCCCCCCTTGCCTATACATGCCTTGACCGAATGGTACCCCCTAGAGCTTCTAGTGTCATCTTTTTTTTAGCCAAATGGCAACATCACATGGCTTGGCCAATGGGATTCACTTCTTCCTCATTAAGTTTACCACCCACTGTCTAGCCATTGATCTTCCAACTTAGCCTTCAAGAATGGCTCTTATTGGCAAAAAAATGCCAACTCATGTACTAACTAGGTGACTCATGTCCTTGCTCTTATCACCTATCCATTTATTTACTATCATGCAATTTAGCCCCTCCAAGGACATCCTCTACTCTTCTTTTTTTATTACAACTTTACCTTATTTATTTACATAATACTCCTACAACTTTTATTTAATTCTAAACCCACCCATCTTCCTTTCATCCATTTTCCTACATGGACCTTAAGTTTGGGCCTTCAACGAAGAAAAAAAAATCCTACATGGACTCTTAAAGTTGGGCTCTCCATATTTTTTCACACAAGTTGGGATCTTCATTTCCTACCCATCATCCTTCCATTTGGTCTTGAAAAATGGGTCATCCTCTTCCACCAAAAAATCCTACCACTTGGTCATTAAAGAATGGGCTTCCATGGTTCCACCAAAATTTCCATCACTTTAGCAAAAATGGGCTTCTATATTTTCACCAAAAATTTGCCATCCACTTAGAAAAATAGGCTTCCATATTTTCACCAAAAATTACCATCCACTTGGATAAAAGTGATGGGCTTCCCCTTTTTTTCTTACCTTAGCCGAATTCAACATGGTTTTCTCTATCATTTTCATCCACTTCATTTTGATGTAATCTCATCACTTCAAAATTTAAAGTTGACCTTAAAATCATCAAGATTACTACTTTAACACCCAAATTTCTTTCTTAATCTTGATTTTTCAAAATTGACTTTTTGACCTGTGACTTTGACTTTTTGATAAATCTAAAGTGTCAAAAATGGCATGTCCACTTTAACAAACCCGAATGTTAAGTCACAAGGCCATGAAGAAAAGGTAAGCTTAGAAAAATTTAAATTGAAGGTAAATTTGCCTTGTTTAATGGCCCGGAGAAAATTAGGTGTCTATAGGGTCCATTGAAAGGTACAAGGCAAAATTGATGGCTAAGGGATATACACAAACATATGGTATAAATTATCAAGAGACATTCTCACTGGTGACAAAATTAAACACTATTAGAGTTTTGTTATATCTAGCAGCAAACTTAGATTGGCCACTACTTCAATTCGATGTGAAGAATGCCTTTCTACATGGAGATCTTGAGGAAAAAGTATATATGGATATCCCACTAGGCTACACTACATCATCAGGAACTGGAGTTGTTTGTAAGCTACAATGGGCACTATACGGACTAAAACAGTCACCTCGAGCATGGTTTGGATGATTTAGCTTGGCAATGAAGAAGTATGATTTTCAACAAAGCAACTCAGATCATACCCTTTTTTTGAAACATAAATAGGGAAAGGTAATTTCTTTAATAATCTTTATGGATGACATCATTATCACAGGAGATGATAGAGAAGAAATCTCCAAGCTTCAAGAGCAGTTGAACACTGAATTCGAGATAAAGAACCTTGGAGGACTTAAACATTTTTTGGGAATTGAAGTAGCTAGGTCAAGTCAAGGATATTTCTATAGCAGAGAAAAATGTGTTAGACTTATTATCCGAAGTGGGAATGATTGACTGCAAGCCAGTCAACACACTGATTGTTCAAAATCACAGACTTGGAGAATATCCAAATCAGGTGCCTACGAATAAAGAGAGATATCAAAGATTAGTAGGTAAGCTTATCTATTTATCACACACTCGTCCAGACATTGATTACGCTGTTAGCGTAGTAAGCTAATTCATGCATAATCCTAGTGATGATCATATGATGACAAAAATTCGGATACTACGCTACTTGAAATCTATCCCAGGAAGAGGACTCGTGTTCTCTAAGAACAATCATCTCGATATTGATGGTTATACTGATGCTGATTAGGCAGGAGCCATGCCTGATAGAAAGTCCATAGCCAGATATATACTTCACCTTTGTTGGTGGTAATTTGGTCACATATGGAGGAGTAAAAAATAGAAGGTACTGACATTGTCTAGTGCTGAAGTAGAGTTTAGAGGAATGGACAAAGGATTTTGTGAACTTCTTTGGCTTAGAAGGCTATTAACCGAGATTGGTTTTACTCCTAGCTCTAAAATTAATTTGTTCTGTGATAATAAAGCAGCAATAGAGATTTCCCATAATCCAGTTCAACATGATCGTACCAAACACGTTGAGGTGGATGGACATTTCATCAAACAAAATCTCGAAGAAAAAATCATTGAGTATCCTTTTGTTAGGTCAGAAGATCAACTAACAGATATGCTTATAAAAGTCGTTTCCAATAAAAGCTTTCATAGCTCACTAGACAAGTTGGGCATCAAAGACATTTATGTACCAACTTGAGGGAGAGTGTTGGCGTGAGCTATATCTCCATTAATTTAAATTGATTCTAGGAATATTTAGTTACTTTATATTATTGAAAATCCCATGTAATCTGACATGTAATATGGAGAGCTAATTACTAGCCTTAGATAAAGTTTTGTTCCTTTATTTGATTAGGTCCTTCATGAACAACCTACTACTATATATAAGTGTGTAACTCTTGTAAATAAAGATATAGCATAAAATTAAAGAAACCTTTTCTCTTTGTTTCATCACACATTTTTCTTTGTTTTATTAGTTTTCTGATGTATCCAATATAAAAATAATTGATAATAGGTGAAGAGCTTCTTTGCATTAAAAAATCGATGACACTCTAATCCTTATCTGTTTATTTCCTTATTAACTTGAAATCTGTTTAAATAAATTGTTGTGCTGTATGAAATCAGTGAAAATAATAATAGCTATTAAACAAAAATTACCGTATTTTAAAATTAAAAAAATGAAATGAACCTAAACTTCTTGCAAAAATAACATAGAAAATCACTTATAAGTTATTTGCCCAAGTAAAACTTAGGTAATACTTTTAATCAACTATATGATAAATATATCATAATAGTATGACTTCTAGGACTTATAGTTTTATAACAATATTGTTAAATGATAGATTTTTTAAAATGATTTATACTAGATAATTAAGTGTTCATCAAATAGAAAATTAAATCATTCTAATTGAAAAGAGATTAAAATGTTAAAAATATATTTCATTGTCAGCTTTGAAGTCTAAAAAAAAGAGATTTAAAACAAAGTTTACATTCAAGATGTAAAAATTTCTTTTTGATAGTTGTCTAAGGTGTCAAGAAAACAATATTAATAATGGACTAAAGTTATTGGGAAAAGTATTCCAATATTTAAAAAATTACATAAAAACAACTATCTACTGTATATAATTTTTTAATCCTAAGAACTCAAGAAGGTTTTTTGAAATATGTCAAGGACAATTTTGTCCTTCTATATAACATAAAAAAAGAACCTTCGTTTTAAGTTTTGTCCTACTATATGCCAGGGACCGCTTTTTTTTTTTTTTTTAGATTTTGTTTTAAGGTTTTTTTTTTTATTATTATTATTTTATTTTTAAATGATGTATTTAAAGTGATTGGTCTGCACAATAAGTCGTGGTTCAATTTAAGATTCATGCCCGATCCGTTCGAAATAATTAAAAAATAAATTTATTTATTAATTATTTATAGTTTTTTTTACTTTTAAGTTTTTTATTTTATTTTTAAATTATGTAATTAAAGGGGTTGGTCTGTACGTTGACTCGCGAGTCGATTTAGGATTTGTACTCCTCTGGTTCAAGAAAAAATGTTAAAATAAGAAATTTATTTTATTAATTACTTTTATTTTATTTTTAAATGATGTATTCAAAGGGCTGGCCCACACGTTCACTAGCGTGTTGGTTTAGGATCCATATTCGACCCGTTCGGGAAAAATTAAAAAAGAAATTGATTTTATTAATGTTTTTAGTTTTTATTTTCTTTTATGTTTAAATGATGTATTTAAAGGGGTTGGTCCGCACGTTGACTTGCGAGTCGATTTAAGATCCGTACATGATCCGTACGAAAAAAAAGTTTTAAAAAAATATATTTTTTATTAATTATTTTTTTATTTTTTTTTTAAATAATGTATTTAAAAAGGTTAGTCCGCATGTTGACTCGCGGGTCGATTTAAGATTCATACCCGACCGGCTCGAGAAAAAAGTTAAAAAAAAATTTATTTCATTAATTATTTTTATTAACTATTTTTAGTTTTTTTTTTCAATGATGTATTTAGGGGTTGGTCCGCAAGTTGACTCGCTGGTCGATTTATGATTCGTACCCGACCCGCACGAAAAAAGTTAAAAAAGTAAATTTATTTTATTTTTAAATAATGTATTTAAAAGGGTTAGTCCGCATGTTGATTCGTAGGTCGATTTAGGATCCGTACCCGACCGGCTCAAGAAAAAAAGTTAAAAAAAAAAGAACTTTATTTTATTAATTATTTTAATTTTAAATGATGTATTTAAAGGGGTTGGTCCACATGTTGACTCGCGGACCGATTTAGAATTCGTACCTGATCAGCTCTAGGAAAAAGTTAAAAAAATTATTTTATTAATTATTTTAATTTTAAATGATGTACATAAAAGAGTTGGTCTGCATGTTAACTCGAGGGTCAGTTTAGGATCCGTACCCGACCCGCTCGGGAAAAAAGTTAAAAAATAAAAAATAAACTTTCTGTTAACCTATGTGACTAAATCGAATTTACGAGAAAAAACTGCAAACCACAATTTTATTTTTTATTTATTATTTTTTACCTCCTATAAATAAAAATATACAGTAAGGTCTAAATATTTTTAAAAAAATACATATAAATAACATTTGAAAATATATTTGTATTACGTAATTTATAATTAAATAATTATCATAAATTCAATTTTTTTAATTAACAAAATATTATTATATTAATATTATTATAATTTAAAACTAAAAAATTAAATAAAATAATTATTATTTAATAAAATATTGTTTAAAATTAAAATTTATTATTATTTAATTAAAAAATTAAAAAAAAAAATTAAAAGTACCCATTAAAAGTGGGGTGTCTTTTCTAGTTTAATTTAAGATGAAGTATGGTTAAAGTGTGGTGTGCATCACTGCATACTCTATTGTAATATATTTTTGTAAGTTATGAGTAGAATTTGTGTATTTATTGGCTTTTTAAGAGATAAAAATTTGATATTAAAAATAATTTTAGTAAATCTCTTATAAATACATAAATAAATTCATTGATTATTACATTGAGATAACAACTTATAATATTCTAATTTGTTGGTATAATTTTATAAGTAAAATAGTATTTTTATCATTTAAAATTAATTGGGCTTGAATATGTAATATTAAATTGAAGTGAATTTTGTTGTTTGTTATTTCTTAGTTGTTTCATAACCTTTTTAAGAATGTATTTATAAATTAATATTTTCTAATTAATGTTGCACGTGTAATGAAAACTAATTATATTAAATGTATGAAAATTTAATTTATTAAAAATAAATTAATTAATATAGTAATTTTAAAGAATATTTTTAGGTTATTCGTTTTAAAATTTGAATAAAAAATTGTTAAAGAGGCAGGTAATTGAAAAAGTAATAGAACGAATTTTGTAATTAATGCACTTTTGTTATTTTGACGAAAAATGTATTAAACAAAAAAGGGAATAAAGTAAATTTGTCACTATACTATGTTTCAATGTTGAACTATGGCATTCTACTTTAATTTGATTGAAATTTATAATTAAATTTTGATTTTGATTGAAATTTACTTCTAAACTATGATTTTTGATTATTTTATGATAAAATTTAATAAAGAATATTCCTTTTTAATAATTAACAATATTAAATTAGTTAATAAAAAGCTAATATAAAATTTTTATTTTATAAAAAACTTAATTTTAATTTTTTTTCTAATCTTTCTTTTATTTTTTAAACTATTTGTGATCGATCATAGCATCAATCAATAGTGATGTCTAAAACAAAATTTAATCTTTAGACACAAAATTCGATATATACCTTCTACAATGTCATTTTCTAAACTCCCATGTTTACTTGAAGAAAATAATAATAATAATAACTTCGATTTTTTATAATTAAAAAATTTATATTATTTTTAATAATTCTTAATTTATTATTATTAAATATTAAAAATGAATTCTTCGAAGGTTTTTTTTTCGTTAAGCTTTTCCCTAAAATTATTCAAATTCAAATTTTAATTACAAAATTAAATCAAATTAAAATAGAGTCTCAAAATTCAATAGTGAGATAAAGTATAATTTACCCTTAATTCTTAAATTAATTTCCTAAAATAAAATTTTAATTAAATGATTATAGTTACTCATGCAGACCCTTCAAAATATAACCAGAAAAGAAAAAAAAATTATTAACTAGTGTCTCAAGAGTATTGTTTAAAGTTAATTAAGTTATTATTTATAATAATTTGATAATTAATTTGATAAATTATAATACATTAAAAAATATTAATAATATTAAATGGGCTAAAAAAATATGATAATATTAAAAAATAAGGATTTCTTTAGCAACCCCCAGCCGAACCCCCACCCCAAAAAAAACCAGGTTAATTAAAACTGCGCACTGTTAGAGGCGACGCCAAGTCGCCAACGGATACTGTTCTTTGTTTTTGGTTTTTAAAGTTTTTAGTAGGAGTAAAAATATCAGAGCATTCGATGAACAAATTGTCAATAATTTGATTTCTGTTCATTTATCAAATTAAATAAATGATCATAAATATGATTTTAAAGTTCATTTATTAAACGAACCAAACTTGAATAAGGTATGTTCAGTTTATTTATGTTCACGAACAAACTCGTTTATGAATCGTTTAAATTTCGTTTAATAGAATTGTTTAAAACCCGTTTATTATTCGATTATAATATAATTAATAATTGTAGCTGTCGCAACCTTAAAAAATAACAAGTCTCAATCGCAAGACTTTATTGACATTAAAAAAAATCAAGAAAAAGTCGACTTAATTCCTCTTGAAAAATGAAAGTTTTGAAAATGACCTTGAAAAAGATATGGAGTCGCCACCAATCTTTTTTAGCTAGGCGTGATCGGCCACCTATTAAAATCAGTTTTGTAAAACATTTTAAAATTAATTAAAACATTTTTAAAACCAATCTTAAGTCTGTGTTTTAAACTAGAGAAATCAAAGAAACGGGTTGGGGACTCGATTACATGTGGGAAAGGATTAGCACCCCAACAACGCCCGTATAAAATGATACCTTATTAATCGTGTGTTATCTCAAGTCTCGGTAAAAAGTCGGTTTTTAATTAAGTATTTCAAGTTAATTCCCAATTTAAAGAAAAATAATTCCATTTTTAATTGACAATGATCTGGAATTTATTAATTCAAAATTTTCCTATAGTCCCCGACAAAACCGGCAAAATATAAAAAAATTTATTTATTTGGGAAATTTTTCGAATCATTCTCGTTTTTTTTAAAGAAAGACATTCATTTATTAATGATAATTGATGATATTCTCTCCAGCAAACCCGATAGAGAACCCATGAATTATTTTAACTCGGGAATATTTTTATTTTATTGAAAATCATTATCTTTCTCAAAACATTTAAAAAAATGAATATGAACATGTGTGACATAAATAAAATGACATAGCAAAGTCTAGATAATATAATGCATCCTAAATGACATGATATAATTTAAATGACATAACATATTCTAAATGAAATAAAATATCCTAAATGAAATGAAATGTCCTAAGTGACATAATATATATGAAATGATATGATTTAAATGACATGGCAAAATTAAATGATATAGCATATTTTAAATGACATGGCATATTCTAAAAAATATAATCTAAATGACATGGAATATAATCTAAATGACATGAAATGACATGAAACATAAAATACTGCTATCATATAATATGCATGAAAATAAAAATAATAATGCATGAACATAGTATATGCTAAATAATGTGACAAAAATAAATAACTAAATAAAAAGCATAGGATATCATGAAATATTCAAAACTATATAATAAACAACATAACATCAAAAAAATATAAATAAAAAATAATAACAACACCATGGAAATTATAATAGCAAAAATCACATATTATATAGTATGCATGAATGTGGAAAATGCAATGCATGAGAATGTATTTTTTCCTTTAATTAAGGAAATCCGTATATCTAAAAAGATATCCGGCTACCTTAGGAAAATATATCAAATTAAATTTTCTAAAATCAAAATTCTTTGTAATTGTTTGAAAACAATTTTGGAAAAACTTAGATTAAAAATAAAAACCTAGCTAAACCCTTTTTAAATGGCTCTAATTTCCTAAGTTTAAAACCTGGACTTGACCACCCTTAATCCGAGGTTTATAAAATTATTTTTAGAGTTTGAAAAAGACTTAGAAACTACCCTAAGACAGTAGCTAACCTTCCTAATCAGCCCCCTCTAAGTAACTTAGCCAAAACAGAAAAATGATTTTTTTTTTAAATTCAAATCTGACTCCACTGTCCAGTTTAAAAACACTATGTTTTAACCTATTTTTAAAAATTCAAAAAAATCTAAAAAAAAACTTGAGACTCAGAACATGTAAAACTACACAGAAAAAAATTGGCTTAATTTTCTGGTTAAAGATGACTGCCCAAAAAAATCGAGAAAGTACGAGTACTGGGTGAAAAAAAAAAACTGTTTTGCCAAAACATATTTTTTTGCCTTTGATAAAATCATTTGAAAAACAAAGTAAAAATGTTAGAGACTCTCCTAAAGACTCACAAATAGTATCTAACACTTTTGAAAAGTTAGGCAAAAATTGGCTAAGTAAAAAAAATCACAAAGGTAGAATAATCAATTTGACAACTCTTTAATTTTCCACAAATATGCTCAAAATGAGCATGACTTTAAACCATTGATTGGTCTAAGTCATAAATCATGTGGCATGACATGAAATGCATGATCATACAGTAAATTGAATGCATGATTTAAGACCTAATATGCATGGCAATATTAAGATGGCCTAGACCTAAAATGTCATGAGAATGCATGAAAATGTCATGAACATATGGTGACCAATAAACCTAATACTAATTCATGAAACAAACAGCAACTAATACACAATCTCATGGCATAATAATGCAAAGTATGGTACCTAAACAAAATGCAAATGCACACACAAGGCAAGGAGTACATGAAGAGGTCGAATGGCCACTAAACAACCTATATGGAGAAATGTAGCAAGGCATTAACAGAAACACATGGCAAACTAAATTAAAACGCATAATATTATGGCATGAAATGCAAACCTATCACCTAAATAATATGAAAATACACACGCAAAGCATAGGAAATGGAGGAGGCCGTATGGTCATATGGTATTCTAACATGGCATTTTCACAAACACATGGCATGGTTTAGAACTAAGCTACCACAATCAAGCTAACCTAGCACAATCACGCTAATCTAACACATGTAAGCTAATCTAACACAAGAAAGCTAACCTACCACAACAAATCAAATGAGTAAAATAAAAAACAAAATCATTTAACAAAACCCAACCATTCGGCCAACATGAAAAGAAATAGAGAAAAAACTTGCTTTCTTGATTTCTTTAAAAAAACAAAGTAGAAGCTCCTTAGAACTTATTTTAAAAACAAATTTATTTCATAAAAGAGAATAAAATAACAATCAAAATAGCAAAATCATATCAACAAAGTATGGAAAAAACATGAAAGAACATAGCTACCTTGCTCTAGCTTTTCAAATCAAGAAGAAGCAAGCCAAAACCTTTCCTTTCCTTCTCCTTTTTTCTCCTCTCTTTTTCCTTTATTTTTTCTCTCTTTTTCTCCTTAGCTACTGACTCTTCTCCAGCCTCCAAGCTTATGAAAAAAATCTGTTCTCAGCCCCCAAATAGCCTTGGCCAAATCCAACACCTTCTAGAAGGAAGTTGGTTATTTTTTCTCCATCCAATGGCTATCATTCAAGATTCCTTCTTATTCACTCTTGGCCTTTAAATGAAATGGCTCAGAAAAATCAATCTCCATCATGGGATTGGCTGATTGCCCTCTTAAAATCCAGCCCAATTCCATTGCAAGAAAGGCCATTTTCGGTTACTTCAATAAAATGACCCTTTTAACCCCCAAACCTAAATAAATAGCAAACAGACTCCAAATTCAAATTTTATTTTTTTAATACTTCTGAAATAATAAAAAATTGAATTCTTGAAGTTTTCAAAATTTTCCGAGCCCATTTGCTATTTTTTTTGGATTTTTCTTCCAAAATTGCCCTATTGTGCTCCCAAACTTTACCATTTTTTAAACGAGCTTCAAATTTAGATTTTTCTTCACCAATTTCTTCCAAATAATTTAAAAGTCTGATCTGGAAGTTTTCATAATTTTTGGAGCTCATTTGCTATTTTTTTTTGGATTTATCTGCTTGAATTACTACATAGTAGGCCGAGATTTGGCCATTTTGCAAACGAACTCCGAATCGGATTTTATTTCACCAATCTCTTCCAAATAATATAAGAATGAGATCTGAAAATGTTCAAAATTTTTGGAGCTCATTTGCTATTTTTTCGGGATTTATCCTTCTAAATTTCTACATAGTGGACCCATGATTTGGCCATTTTGTAAACAAACTCCAAATCCAGATTTTCTTTTGCCAATCTCTTTGAAATGATTTAAAAATGAGATCTGCAAATTTTTAGAATTTTTGGAGTTCATTTGCTATTTTTCCCAATTTTTTCAATTTTGCCCTTTTGCCTCCGAAGCCCGGTTCTGCTCAAAACAAGTCCGATTTTCAGATTTTCTTTTCCTGGGCCTTTTCCATATATTGAATTGGAGTTGGTCCGAAAACGCCCAATTTTTAAAATCATATTCCCTTCCGATTTGATTTTTACTTTTTTCACTATTGGGAGTTTCCTCGTTTTTTCATTTTTTCTCCAATCGGCTCTTTTCTCGAATTTTCTTCAAACTGAGCCTTGGGCTATCCTTGTTTACTCACTCCTCATTAATTAGGGGCTTTAGTCTTACCAAAAGCGGGTCATTTCTGCAATTTTCCTCAATTTCACCGAAATCCACAAAAAACCTTAATTCTCGATTTTCTTCCAAATTGACTTTTCCTTCAGTTTTTATTTCAAGTAGATTCTCCATTACCCGTAATCAGTGCTTATCTTTCATTTGGAACCTTCAATTTCGACCAATTTGATCGTTTAAACACTTTTCCTCAAATTTCCTGAACTAAGGTTTCCTTTCTACTGAATCTCCGTAACCCAACTTCTGAACTCCATATATTTCAATGTAGACCTCGGACTATCAAAATTCTTTCGCCATTTTTCAATTGAACTTCAAATATTGATTTTGAAAGTGGGTTGACTTTTTTAATTTGATCGTTTAAACTTGAAAAAGTCAACCCTAAAAAGTCAACTACTAAAAAAGTCAACCCAAAAAAAGTCGACTTAATTCCTCTTGAAGAATGAAGGTTTTGAAAATGACCTTGAAAAAGACATGGAGTCGCCACCAATCCTTTTAAGCTAGGTGTGATCGGCCTTTTATTAAAATCGGTTTTATAAAACATTTTAAAATTAATTAAAATATTTTTAAAACAAATTTCAAGTCTGCGTTTTAAACTAGAGAAATCAAAGAAGCGGGTTTGGGACTCGGTTACGTGTGGGAAAGGATTAGCACCCCCACAATGCCCGTATAAAACGGTACCTTATTAATCGTGTGTTATCTCAAGTTTCGGTAAAAAGTTGATTTTTAATTTAGTATTTCAAGTTAATTACCCAATTTAAAGAAAAATAATTCCATTTTTAATTGAAAATGATCCGGAATTTATAAATTCAAAATTTTCCTATATTCCCCAACAAACGTGGCAAAATATAGAAAATTTTATTACTTTGGGAAACTTTCCAAATCATTCTTATTTTAAATAAGATATTCCGCTATTAATGATAATTGATGATATCCTCCCCAGCAAACCCGGCAGAGAACTCATGAATTATTTTAACTCGGGAATATCTTTATTTTATTGAAAATAATTACCTTTTTTTTAAAACATTTTAAAAAATATGAATATGACTATGTATGCCATAAATAAAATGACATAGTAAAGTCTAAATAATATAATGCAACCTAAATGGTATGATATGATTTAAATGTCTTAGCATATTCTAAATGAAATGAAATATCCTAAGTTATATGATATATTCTAAATCAATGAAATGACCTAGATAACATGATATATTCTACATAAAATGAAATGACCTAGGTAACATAATATATTCTATATGAAATGAAATGAAATAATTTAAATGACATGGCAAATATAAATGATATGGCATATAATCTAAATGACATGAAACATAAAATAATGCTATCATATACTATGCATGAAAATAAACATAATAATGCGTGAACATAGTATATGCTAAATAATATGACAAAAGTAACTAAATAAAAAGCATAGGATATCATGAAATATTCAAAACCATATAACAATTAATATAATGTCAAAATTTTAAATCAAAGACAAAAACACCATCATGAAAATTAACATAGCAAAAATCACATATTATATAGTATGCATGAATATGGAAAATGCAATGCATGATGAGAATGTATTTTTTCCTTTAGTTAAGAAAATCCGTATATCTAAAAAGATATCCGGCTACCTTAGGAAAATATATCAAATTAAATATTCTAAAACCAAAATACTTTGTGATTGTTTGAAAACAATTTTGAAAAGCTTAGATTAAACATAAAAACATAGCTAAACCCTTTTTAAATGGCTCTAATTTCCTAAGTTTAGAATCCCAAACTTGACCACCCTTAACCCGAGATTTAAAAAATCATTTTTAGAGTTTAAAAAGGCTTACAAACTACCCTAAGTCAGTAGCTAAACTTCCTAATCAGCCCCCTCTAAGTAACTTAACCAAAACAGAAAAATGATTTTCCTTCAAATTCAATTCTGCCTCTACTGTCCAGTTTTAAAGCACGATTTTCTACCCTATTTTTAAAAATTCAAAAAAATCTAAAACAAATACTGGAGACTCGGGACATGTTAAAATACTTGGAAACAAATTGGCTTAATTTTCTGATTGAAGATGACTGCCCAGGAAAATCGAAAAAGTATGAGTACTGGGGGAAAAATTGTTTTGTCAAAATACATTTTTTTGCCTTTGATAAAATTATTTAAAAATCAAAGTAAAAATGTTAGAGATTCTCCTAAAGACTCACAAACATTAGCTAACACATTTAAAAAGTTACACAAAAATTAGCTGAGTAAAAAAATCACAAAGGTAGAATAATCAATTTGACAACTCTTTAATTTTCCACAAGTATGCTCAAAATGAGCATGACTTTGAACCATTGATTGGTATAAGTCATAAATCAAGTGGTAATGACATGACATGCATGAAAATACAGCAAATATGATGCATGAAATGCATGATTTAAAACCTAAATGACATGAAAAATGCATGGTATCAATAAAATGACCTAGACCTAAATGAACTTGCATGGCATTTAATGCAGCCTAGGTAAAAAATGCATGAATATGCATGGCAAAGCAAACCAATCCTAAACCTAAAGAATGCATGGCAATAACACAAACATATAGCATGCTTAAATAAAATACACAACCAAATATCATGAAATTGCAAACCTGTCAACTAACATAACAAAAATGCACACACAAAGCTTAAAAGATAGGGGTGGCCGAATGGTCTATATAAAAATGAGCATGGATTTTTCACAAACACTTAATATACTAACATGCATAGCTAAAGAATAACAGTCAAATCATGCAAATATAAAGTAAAGGCATGAAAACTAATAGGCATTTTCACAAACACATGGATTACAAAATGTAAAACATAAAGTAACTTAAACATTTTGAAAATAGAAAATCAAACATGCAAGACAAGTAAAATAAACATGATAACAAGATAATAGACTCAAAAATGGAAACAAGCAAGCAACCAAATTAAAACAAGCTTCATGTTTATGTATTAGAAGAAGATTTAAAGCATCAAAACTTGTTAAATATCGAGAATAACATGAAATAAAAATGCAAACAGCAACTACACTAAAAAAAAAGCCATTCGGCCACCCAAAAACAAAAGAAACAAAAATTCTCAAAGCTTTTTCCAAGAAAGTTTAAAGAAGAACTTGAAGAAGAATATTAAAAACACTTATTTTAAAAAGAAAAATCAAAAGAAACTCACCAAATATCAAATGAAAATAGCAAATCAAGAATGGAAAATCAAAGAAAGTGTAAGAGTATGGTGCTTAAAGCAACCTCTAGAAGCTATATTGCAAGCTTTTTCTCTTCCAACTTTCTTTTCTTTTCTAAACTTTTCTTTTTGCCTTTCAACAATGGAGAAAATCAGCCAAAACAAGAGTAAAATAGAGAGTGAATAGCTGAAAATGAAAAGAGAGAGACCCCCTCTAGTAGTGGCCGAATGGCTTGTTAGAGTTAGGATGTTGTCATTTTGTTTTCAACCAATTTTAATCCAAAGGCTATTGATCCAAGATATTTAAAATATGAAATTATCACCCTTAGATTTGGCAATCAGCTATCCACAATTATAGTTGTTCAAGAATCATAAGCCATTATGTTGACATTCTCTTTCTTCATGCATTGTTCCATGTGGCTTAATTACAGAGGCTTGATCAAAAAAATAACTATCTTCCTCTTCATTGTTGGCCTTTTGATTAAAAATAAAAAAATATTTTCCCACCCTTGGGCCTTGGCCTGCTGACCCCTCTTCTTCCAGCCCATGCTTCATTCTTTTAAAAGGCAAGAAAAGCCCTTTTCGGTTTCTTGGGTAAAATGACCTTTTTGCCCCCCGAACATAAATAAATAGCAGACGGACTCCAAATTCAAATTTTATTTTTTCAATACTTTCAAAATAATAAAAAATTAAATTCCAAAGGTTTTCAAAATCTTTCGAGCCTATTTGCTATTTATTTGGATTTTTTCTTCCAAAATTGCCCTTTTGTGCTCCCAAACTTTACCATTTTTTAAACGAGCTCCAAATCCAGATTTTTATTCACCAATCTCTTCCAAATAATTTAAAAGTATGATCTGGAAGTTTTCATAATTTTTAGAACTCATTTGGTATTTTTTCAGGATTTATCTGCCTTGAATTACTGCATAGTGGGCCCGAGATTTGGCCATTTTGCAAACGAACTCCGAATCCGGATTTATTTTTCCAATATCTTCCAAATAATTTAAAAATGAGATCTACAAATTTTTAGAATTTTTGGAGTCATTTGTTGTTTTTTCGGGATTTATCTTCTTGAATTTCTACATACCGGACCCGGGATTTGGCCATTTTGCAAACGAACTCCAAATCAAGATTTTTCTTTTCCAATCTCTTCGAAATGATTTAAGAATGAGATCTGCTATTTTTCAGAATTTTTGGAATTCATTTGCTATTTTTCCCAAAATTTCCAATTTTGCCTCCGAAACCCGGTTTTCTCAAAACAAGTCCGATTTTCAGATTTTCTTCAAACTAAGCCTTGGGCTATCCTTGTTTAATCACTCCTCATCCATTAGGGGTTTTAGTCTTACCGAATCGGGCCATTTCTGTAATTCTTCCAAATTTTACCAAAATCCATCAAAAACCTTAATTCTCGATTTTCTTCCGGATTGACTTTTCTTTCAGTTTTTCTTCCAAGTAGCTTCTCCATTACCCATATTCAGTGCTTATCTTTCATTTGGAACCTTCAATTTCGACCAATTTGATTGTTTAAGAACTTTTCCCCAAATTTCTCGGACTAAGGTTTTCTTTCTATTGAATCTCCGTAACCCAACTTCCCAACTCCATATCTTTCAATGTAGACCTCAGATTATCAAAATTCTTTCGCCATTTTTCAATTGAACTTCAAATCTTGATTTTGAAAGTGGGTTGACTTTTTTAGTAGTTGACTTTTCGAGGTTGACTTTTCGGGGTTGACTTTTCAAGTTCGACTTTTTATGATCACCTTCTTAGACTAAGTCTCGGAGTACCACTTGCAGGATGAAAAAAGTCTTTTTACATTCTAAAACACCAATTTAGGAAGAAAACATACATGTTTTAGTGGTCCGGACAAAATTAGGTGTCTACAAATATTCTAAGATTTTAGCTCCATAAACATGTTAAGGTCTGAAATAACATTTATTAAGTATGAGTTTTACTCTCCTTTGGTAAGAATTAAAAGGATTTGAATGCATGAACAAGAAAATGGGAAGAAAAAGCAAAACAGGGGAATTGAGCATGCCTTATGTTCTGATTTTCTAGGTTTGGCACAGATAGGTTTGTATTTTTTTTGATATTTTTCCTAGAAACTAGACTTTAATTTGAGAATTTTGGTTTTTGATTCACTCAAAACCGATAAGTCGTTAAAAATATAAAATTCGGTGAAGTTGGCTGTCCTGTTTTGACCCCTGATTGGCATAGTTTCGGGATTTATCAAACTCGATCAATATTTTGTTCTAATTGTCTAAGTTAGCTATTTTCTTCATAAAGTAGACTTATTGGCTCGGATAAACCAATTGGAATCACTTCAAAATTCCTTACCAAACTCAAGTTATGATTTTTCTAATGTAGTTTGATAGTAAGGAATTCATTGCTTAAGAGAAATATAGTACTAAATGATGATTATGGATTATGGAAATCTCTAAGGCATCGAGTACTAGAAAGAAAATTGATAAGGACATGAATATGGAGTTGAATTATGGAGAAAATGATTATGGACATGATATTAAAAATTAAGGATATGTTGTTTTGAGTATGAGAAATTAGTATTGACTTTGGGGTAGATTAATGGGACTTAAGTTGCATTCATAATTGCATAATGCTTTGAGTATGTATAAATACCAATTATCGTTAATCTCTAGGCCACGTAGATCCAACGTCACTCGAGGATCCCAAGGTTACAGGCCGAGACGTATAGGGAGATCATCTCAAAGACTTTGAGTAGACTATAACTATAGTTATCTGGAGTTTCTTTTGATTATAATTATAAATTATTTAGCATGATATTTATTTTACGTATTAAAGACATATGCAATAAATAAACATATGAATTGATTTTGTAATTAATGTGCATGTATTTCAAGAAATATTATATCGAGCAAGTTGGATGGATGATTTATAAAATATGATTATACATAGATTTTGACATACATGGTTTTGGCTCCACCTGACTTAATGTATGAGATTATACCCTTAATCGGAATACGGGAGTTGCGTGCTACGCCTTTGTGGTGGGAGCCACCTCCAGAGTCTCTATCCTGTTATATTAGCCTTTTAGGGGCACATCATAGCAACACATATGCCTTTAGGGCGTCCTATAGTGATATTGGCCTTTGGGTCCGGCTACAAGTATGCCTACATGGATATTACCTGATTATTACATGGATGTATGGATAAATCTTATGCATGACAGTACGTTGGAGCCCAACTATATGAAACTTGATTTACTCTACAGATTTTGTACACTGATTTGTTATTATAATACTGTTTTATATTTGAAAACTTCGCTATATATTCGAATTATTCATTATAGTTTTACTATTATTTATTTTGGAAACGTCTATTATGTTTTATCGGTTATCATCATAGTTTTCAAATGTTTTAAAAGTTGTCTACTAACTGAGATATTCATATATCTCACCTTTTCATGTTTCTCATTTTCAGGTTACAGTTAGGTGTGGGGATTGCTGCCTTCCTCTACTCTCCGCTTCTAATAGTATATTGACGTGGTGGGCATCGTACTTAAATTTCTAGAAGTCTTGTTCTTTTGATGTCTTTTATCTAGTAAACCTTTCAGAGATAGATTTACTTTTAGATAAATTGTATATATTTGAAGTTATGAGACAATAAATCAATATGTATTGACTTTAATATAGATTGATCATGGATAATATTCGAATATGCATGTATAAGTGTGATAAAAGGTATTGAGAAATATTGCTTGCTGAGGATATAAACTGAATTTCATTTGCAGGATGGTTATAGTTAAGATAGAAAGGAAACTCTGCCGGATTTTAGGTAGATTATCCGGACAGGGTGGTACATCGGAGATTAAAGGGTAATTTTGGAAAATCTGAGAAAAATAGCAAATGAGCTCAGAAAATTACCAAAACTTTCAGATCTCAATCTTATGTCATTTGGAAGAGATTGGCGAAGAAAAATCTAGAATCAGAGCTCGTTTGCAAAATGGCAAATTTTGAGCCCACTAAGTTGAAATTCCAAAAGATAAATCCGAGAAAAATAGAAAATGAGCTCGAAAAATTACCAAAACTTCCAGATCTCAATCTTATAATAATTGGAAGAGTTTGGTGAAGAAAAATCCACAATAGGAGCACGTTTGAGAAATGGCAAATTTCGGGCCCACTAAGCTGAAATTCCAGAAGATAAATTCGGGAAAAATAGCAAATGTGCCCAAACAATTATGAAAACTTCCAGATCTCAATTTTATATTATTTGGAAGAGATTGGAGAAGAAAATTCCAAAACGGAGCTCGTTTGAAAAATGGCAAAACTAAGGGTAATTTTGGAAGATAAATCTGAGAAAAATAGCAAATGGGCTCGAAATTTGTGAAAACTTCCAGAACTCAATTTTATATTATTTAGAAAGTATTGAAAAAGAAAATCCGGATTCGGAGTCCGTTTGCTATTTTAATCAAGTTTGGGGGCTAAAGTGCAACTTTATCGAAGAAATCGAAGAGGGTTTTTTTTGCAAATTAAAAAATAGGGAGAGGCTGGAATTTGAAGGGCCATTCGGCCAGCCGATGAAGATAGGAAACTTGCTGAGTTCTTCCATCCAAAGGCCAAAATTGGATAGTAAGGTGGTTATTTTTTTGATCAAGCCTTCGTGATTTTGCCACATGGTCAAATGAATGAAGAGGAAGAATGTCAACATTATGGTTACATATTTTGGAATAGTTGTATTTGTTAGGGACTGATCACTTAATCTCAGGGTGGTAAATTCACATTTTTAGCATCTTTGATTAGTGGCCTTTAGATCAAATTAGCTAGGGAAAAAATAACAACATTCTTACACCAATTTAAACCATTTGGCTGTTTAGAGTGGGGAGGTCAGATTTTGTGCAAGGGCAGTAGATATTCTTGAGAAAAAAGAAAGGGGAAAAAGAAGAGGAAAAGAAAAAAAAAGATTTTCTTACTACTCTTTGATTTCGAAAGCTAAAGCAAGGTAGTTATTTTCCTTCATGCTCTCCTCCATGCTTTGTTGATATGATTTTGTTATTTTATTTTCTTTCATGAAATAAAATTATTTTTCAAAACAAGTTCCAAAAGGTTCCTACCTTTTGCTTTCATAAAAAAAATATCAAAATGATTTTTTTACTACATTTTTTAAGCCTTGGCCAAATGATGTTCTTGAGCATGATGCCATGTGTTTGATTTTATTCCAATGTTTGGTTGTGGTAGGATAGCTTGGTTGTGGTAGAATAGCTTGCTTGTGGTAGGATAGTTTGGTTGTGGTAGGATAGCTTGGTTGTGATAGGATAGCTTTACATGATGTGCCATGCCATGTGTTTGTGTTATTGCCTTTCTAGGATCCTATATGTTTTTGAAATGACCTTTCAGTTTCTACATGGTGCCTTTGTGTATTTGCATTTTCATTTTGTTTAGTTGCCCTTGTAACAACCGAGGTAACGTACGATCGTGCAAAGTCAAACCTCAAAAATTTTAAGGGCAAACTTGGAAATTGGTAGGAAGTTATAAGTGAAGGAAATAAAAGAAGAAAGGATCAAATTGAACAAATTAAAAAGTTTAAGGGCTTAATGGTTATTTATAAAACGTTGAGGGACCAATGTGCAATTATACCAAAAATTGAAAAATATCTTTTAAATTATCCCTATCTCTTGAAATTTTCTAGAAATTTTTCTTCTTCATCCAAGCGATAGCCAGCCAACCCCCCTCTCATTCTCTCTAAATTTTCTTCAAACAATTCCACCAAAATCTCATCAACAATCACATTCAATGTTAGTTTCTTGATTAATTCTTCCTTTTCTCTAGATATTCTACATGAATATGTTAAGATCTTAGCTCCATAAACATGTTAAGCTCTGAAATTCAATCTATTAAGTATGAGTTTTACTCTCCTTTGGTAAGAATTAAAAGGATTTGAAAGCATGAACAAGAAAATGGGAAGAAAAAGCAAAACAGGTGAATTGAGCATGCTTTCTGTTCTGATTTTTTGGGTTCGGCACATTTGGGTTTGTATTTTTTTTGTTTATATTTTTCCTAGAAAATAGACTTCAATACGAGAATTTTGGTTTTTGGATCACTCAAATCCGATAAGCAGTTAAAAATATAAAATTCAGTGAAGTTGGTTGTCCTGTTTTAACCCCTGTTTTGGCATAGTTTTGGGATTTATCAAATTTGATCAAGATTTTGTTCTAATTGTTTAAGTTAGTTATTTTCTTCATAAAGTAGACTTATTGGCTGAGATAAAACAATTGGAATCACTTCAAAATTCCTTACCAAACTCAAGTTATGATTTTTCTAATCTAGCTTGATAGTAAGGAATTTATTGCTTAAGAGGAATATAGTACTAAATGATGATTATGGATTATGGAAATCTCTAAGGCATGGAATAATAGAAAGGAATTTGATAAGGACATGAATATGGAGTTGAATTATGGAGAAAATGATTATGGAAATGATATTAAAAAATTGAGGATATGTTGTCTCAAGTATGAGAAATTAGTATTGACATTGGGGTAGATTAATGGGACTTAAGTTGCATCCATAATTGTATAATGCCTTGAGTATGTATAGATACTAATTATCGTTAATCTCTAGGCCACGTAGATCCAACATCACCTGAAGATCCCGAAGTTTCAGACCGAGGTGTATAGAGAGATCATCTCAAAGACTGTGAGTAGACTATAACTATAGTTATCTGGAAATTTATTTTTATTTTTAATTATAATTTATTTAGCATGATATTTATTTTACATATTAAAGACATATGCGATATATAAGCATATGAATTGATTTTGTTATTAATGTGCATGTATTTAAGAAATGTTATATCGAGCAAGTTGGATGATTTACAAAATATGATTATACATAGATTTTGACATACATGGTTTTGGCTCCACCTGACTTAATGTATGATATTATACCCTTGATCGGAATATGGGAGCTGCGTGTTCCGCCTTTGTGGTGGGAGCCACCTCTCGAGTCCCAATTATGTAATATTAGCTTGGGGAATGGGAGCTGCGTGCTACGCCTTTGTGGTGGGAGCCA
This sequence comes from Fremontodendron californicum, assembly GCA_030761205.1. NCBI lineage: Eukaryota > Viridiplantae > Streptophyta > Magnoliopsida > Malvales > Malvaceae > Fremontodendron > Fremontodendron californicum. The sequence goes on along the minus strand of JAULJL010000022.1, from coordinate 7,468,703 downwards.
CCTCCAGAGTCTCTATCCCGTTATATTAGCCTTTTGGGGGCACATCATAGTGACACATATGCCTTTGGGGCATCCTATGGTGATATTGGCCTTTGGGGCCGGCTAATAGTATGCCTACATGGATATTACCTGGTTATTTCATGGATGTATTCTTATGCATGACAGTAAGTTTTAGCCCAATTATATATAAACCTGATTTACTTTACAGATTTTATACATTGATTTGGTATTGTAATATTGTTATACATTTGAAAGCTTCGCTATATCTTCGAATTATTCATTATAGTTTTACTATTATTTATTTTGGAAACTTCTATTATGTTTCAAAGGTTATCGTTAAAATTTTCAAATGTTGTAAAAGTTGTCTACTCACTGAGATATTCATATATCTCACCTTTTCATATTCTCCTTTTCAAGTTATAGTTAGGTGTCAGGATTGCTGCCTTCCTCTATTCTCCGCTTCAAATAGTATATTGACGTGGTGGGCATCATACTTAAATTTCTAGAAATCTTGATCTTTTAATGTCTCTTATTTAGTAAACCTTTCTGAGATAGGTTTACTTTTAGATGATTTGTATATATTTGAAGTTATGAGACAATAAATCAATATGTATTGGTTTGAATATAGATTGATCAAGGATAATGTTTGAATATGTATGTATAAATGTGACAAATGGTATTGATAAATATTGCTTGCTGAGGATATGAACTGAGTGTTATTTGCAGGATGGTTATAGTTAAGATAGAAAAGAAACTCTGCCGGAGTTTAGGTAGATTATCCGGATAGGGTGTTACAGCCATGCTTTTATTTATTCTTTGGATCTTTATGCCATGTTATTGTGTATTTGATTTGCCATGCCATATGTTTGTCTTATTGCCTTACTATATTTCTTTATTCATGCATGTGTCTATTAGACTACTACATTTTTTTTGCCTTAGTGCATTTGCATTTTTATCTTGATTATATGACTACCATGCTTTCATTCATGCTTTGTCTCTTTATGCCATGTGATTGTGTAATTGTTGTGCCATGTTCATGCATTGTTTTTATGTTCATTTAGTCATTATTGTTCATGTTACTTCCATGCATTTTCAAATGTCAAATTAGGTCTTAGGTCATTTTGTATGTCCATGCATTTTCACGACATTTTAAGCATTAGGTCATCTTTGTATTGCCATGCATTTTCTTTGCTTAGTGGCCTTTAGATCAAATTAGCTAGGGAAAAAATGATAACTTCCTTACACCAATTTAGACCATTCGGTTGCCTTAGAGGGGGGAGGTCAGATTTTGTGCAAGGGCAGTACCTATTCTTGAGAAAAAAGAGATGGGAAAAAGAAGAGGAAAAGAAAAAAAGAAGAGTGTTTCTTACTACTCTTTGATTTGGAAAGCTAAAGCAAGGTAGCTATTTTCCTTCATGCTCTCCTCCATGCTTTGTTGATATGATTTTGTTATTTTATTTTCTTTCATGAAATAAAATTGTTTTTCAAAACAAGTTCCAAAAGGTTCCTACCTTTTGTTTTCATCAAAAAAAAAATCAAAATGATTTTTTTACTACATTTTTTAAGCCATGGCCGAATGGTATTCTTGAGCATGATGCCATGTGTTTGATTTTATTCCAATGTTTGGTTGTGGTAGGATAGCTTGGTTGTGGTAGAATAGCTTGCTTGTGGTAGGATAGTTTGGTTGTGGTAGGATACCTTGGTTGTGATAGGATAGCTTTACATGATGTGCCATGCCATGTGTTTGTGATATTGCCTTGCTAGGATCCTACATGTTTTTGAAATGACCATTCGGTTTCTACATGGTGCCTTTGTGTATTTGCATTTTCATTTTGTTTAGTTGCCATGCTTTCATTTATTCTTTGCATCTTTATGCCATGTTATTGTGTATTTGATTTGCCATGCCATATGTTTGTGTTATTGCCTTGCTACATTTCTTTATTCATGCATGTGTCTATTCGGCTACTACATTTTTTTTGCCTTAGTGCATTTGCATTTTTATCTTGATTATATGACTACCATGCTTTCATTCATGCTTTGCCTCTTTATGCCATGTGATTGTGTAATTGTTGTGCCATGTTCAGGCATTGTTTTTATGTTCATTTAGTCATTACTGTTCATGTTACTTCCATGCATTTTCATATGTCAAATTAGGTCTTAGGTCATTTTGTATGTCCATGCATTTTCATGACATTTTAGGCATTAGGTCATCTTTGTATTGCCATGCATTTTCTTTGCTTATTAGGTCTTAGGTCATTTAGTATTTTCATGCATGTCTCATGTTCATTAGGTCTAGGTCACCTTTGTATTGCCATGCATTTTCATGCATAATAGGTCTAGGGTTATTTATTGCCATGCATTTTCTACCTAGGCATTAGGTCATCTTTTATGCCATGCATTTCCTATGTCATTTAGGCATTAGGACATGCATTTCATGCATTTAACTTGCTGTTTGTTCATGTATTTCATCTCATCCCACTTGATTTTTGACTTAAGCCAATCAATGGCTCAAAGCCAAGCTCATATGAACATGCTTGTGGAAAATTAAGATTGTCAAGTTGGATTTTCTACCTTTGTAATTTTTTTTTTCATTAGGCAATCCTTGTCCAAATTTTTACTACTATTTGTAGGTCCTTAGAAGAGTCTCCAACATTTTTATTCTGATTTTTGAGTGATTTTATCAAAGGTTTGAAAATATTTTTTGGCTAAACAGTTTTTCACCCAGTGTTCTGACTTTAGTGAATTTTCTGGTAGGTCATCCTTAGTCTAAAAATCAAGCCAATTGTTTCCATAGAGTTCGACATGTTCTGAGTCTCCCATAATTTTTTCAGATTTTTTTGAAATTTTAAAAAAAGGTAAAAAAATCACGTTTTAAAACTGGTCAGAAAAGTCAGATTTGATTTCAAGAAGAAAATAATTTTCTGTTTTGGCTAAGGCATTAAGAAAGAGCTGATTTAGAACCATAGCTACTGACCTAGGTTGATTTCTAAATCATTTTAATCCTAAAAAATGATTTTGTAAAGGTCGGGTCAATGGTGGTCAAGTCCGGGTTTTCAAAGTTACGAAAATAGAGCCTTTTTAATGGGAATTTCGGCCATAGTGCCATTTTCATCCAAAAAATTTCAAATTGTTTTCAAACCAATCACAAAGTATTTTCTATTTAGAAATTTTGATTTAATGTCTTTTGCTAAGGTAACCAGATATTTTTTTAGATATACGGATTTCCTTATTCAAAGGAAAAAATACACTTTCATGCATTGCATTTTCCATGGTCATGCATATTATATGGTATATTGATTTTTGATATGAATATTTCTATGGTAATGTTATTGTTTTGATTTATATTGCATAATGTTATATTGATTGTTATATGGTTGTGAATATTTTATGTTATTCTATGCTTCTTATTTAGTCATTATTTATTATGTCACTTAGATTGTATTATGTCATTTAGAATATACTATGTCACCTAGATTATATCATGTCATTTAGGTTATACTATGTCATTTAGATTTTGCTATGTCATTTTTACTATGTCATACATGTTCATATTCATTTTTTGGAAAATGTTATAAAAAAGGTAATGATTTTCAATAAAAATAAAGATATTCTCGAGTTAAAATAATTCATGAGTTCTCTGCCGGGTTTGCTGGGGAAGATATCATCAATTATCATTAATAAAGGAATATATTTCTTTCAAAAAAAAATGAAAATGATTCGAAGATTTTTCAAATAAATAAAAATTTCTATATTTTGCTAATTTTGTCGGGGAATATAGGTTAATTTTGAATTAATAAATTCCGGATTATTTTCAATTAAAATGGAATTATTTTTCTTTAAATTGGGAATTATATTAAAATACCAAATTTCAAACCTATTTTTATCGAGATTTGAGATAACACACGATTAATAAGGTATCGTTTTATACGAGCATTGTGGTGGTGCTAATCCTTCCCCGCACGTAACCGACTCCCAAACCCACTTCTTTGATTTCTCTGGTTTAAAAACACAAACTTGAAATTGGTTTAAAAAATGTTTTAATTAATTTAAAAATGTTTTACAAAACCGGTTTTAATGGGTGGCCGATCACACCTAGCCAAAAAAAATTGGTGGCGACTCCATGTCTTTTTTCGAGGTTGTTTTCAAAACCTCATTTTATTTCAAGAGAAATTAAGTTGTCTTTTCCTTTGTTTCCCCCAATGTCACACTTAACGAATAAAGTCTCGCGATAAGACTTGTTATTTTTTAGGCTGTGACAGTTTGGCGACTCCGCTGGGGACATTTAGAGAGTCAAGCCTAGAATTAGTCGTGTGTTATCAAAGTCTCGGTTTTGTTGGTTTTTATTTGGTATTTAATTTTAATTCCCACATTTTTAATAATAAGGAGAATTTTGAAAATAATAAAATGTTTTTAAATAAATCCATACTCATGTGCATGCATTTTATTATTGTTCTCTAGTTATTTAATGATGTATATTATAATTTCTTGTTGGTTAATGCGTTACACTATTCTTGATCTTTGTTTTAATAAATTGATGGGGCATTTAGAATAAGGTTTGTAGAATAGGTGATGAAAGGTTTGTTGTTCCTCCTCACACACTACACTTGCATTTGCAATTATGAGCCCTATACCCGGGTTCCGTCCTTTTAAGTGGAAGTAAAGTAACTAAGCCTTCGTGATTGACCCTCCGTATGGGCTAGTGAAACACTTCCGGAGTATAAAGTACCTAAAGCCTTCGTGATTGACCCTCCGTATGGGCTAGTGAAACACTTCCGGAGTATAAAGTACCTAAAGCCTTCGTGATTGACCCTCCGCATGGGCTTAGGAAAATATACTCTAACAAATTGAACCTGCTTTTATCGGGGTGCCTTACTAGCCTTCACCAGCCATAGTGAGGAACAATTTGGGGCCTTTAGAACCGATTCACCCTCATATAGTGAACCTAGGCGAAGCCATGCCGAATTTTTGTTAGATGCACTGAAGCTAGGAACACATGGAGGAACACTTCTGACCTTTTGCTATTTATTTTATGGTCCACATAAACCTCGTACATCGGGTAATGATGAACGTACATTGGCCGTAGTAAATTTAAATTTCCGTCGTAAAGGCATTGTGATGCCCAAATAAGTAGATACTGTTGGGGAAGTGTTCACTAACTTTTTGAAATTGAAAATAAAAATTATTTTTCAAGCATTTTGCATTTTGCACATTTCATGCATATGTGAGTAGAGCATGTACATTTATGGTTGTATTTTTTATCTCATTCTTTTCAATAAATGGGTGGTGATAATAATTTCATTTGATGTTTTCATAAACATTCATTGGTAGAATAAGAATTGTAGACCGGTAGTGTTGAATGAACATTTAAACATTATACCATAGTAGGATCCACTACCCCGAAATTCTTTTGAAAATTAATATGTTGGTTTTTCATGGAGAAAACATGTTTCAAAAATCGTGGATTAAATTTGGGGGTAAATCTTGCATAATGAGATTTTTGAATAATTAAAATTGGGTCCCACCAATTTCGTGAAATCATTTATCTTTGTATATACCTTTGTGTTAATTCATTTATTCTTTACATGTATCATTTTGACATCATGTTACAGTCCTAACATGCATGGTCATTCATTGTAGAATACATTTGTGATATACATGGTTATTCTTTGTATATATCCTTGTGTTAATTTATGAATTCTTTACATCATGTTACAGTCATAGCATGCATGCTTATTCATTGTAGAGTACATTTATGACATACATGGTCATTATCTGTATATACCCATGTATCAATTTATTCATTCTTTACATACATCATGTTAGCATCAGGTCGTATTCATAACATACATAGTCAACATGATTTCTCTGTATATCCATGCATTAATTTGTTTTTTCTTTACAAGTATCATGTTGGCATCAGGTTGCATTCATGGCATACATAGTCATCATAATTTCTCTATGTATACCCATGTATTTTTATTTTTTCACGTACATCAAATTGCATTCATGACATTCATGGCTCCTTCATCATGACACACTTGGGGGGATAAAACAGAAATTGGCTTGGTTTTAAGAGTCTTTGAAAGAATTTCCATTTCAAATCAGAGGTATAAGAAGTACTGAGTACCTTTTTAATATAGGCTAGAGCTATAGAGAATGAACAAGCTGCCCATATAGAAAGAATGGAAAGGGCACAAGAAGAATTGCGAGAATAGTTGGCAAAATCTCAAGAAGAATCGAGAGATCAGATGACTAAGTTGATGGAGTTGATATCCGCCGCAGTCAAGGGAAAGGGATACACTGAAAACTTGATAGCCAAATAAGGGTCGGAGACACGAAGAGATAAGAATGAGGTCGTAATGTTAGGTGTCCAAAACACAGTTAATCCTGTCAATGTCCTAAACTTAGATGATCCAGCTAGACAAGCAAAACTGAAAATGGTTGAGTCGAATGGGGTTGAGTCGGTAGATTCCCAAAGGAAGTATCAGTTGTTAGAAGGAAAGGCTCCGGGCAGTAGAAAGTACAGATGAATTTGGGAGTGTAGATGCGAAAGAACGTTGCTTGGTCCCCGATTTAGTTATTCCTCATAAATTCAAGGTTCCCAATTTTGACAAATATGATGGGACAATCGATCCGTCAGCCCACATCACTATGTTTTACCGAAAGATAACGGGCCACATAGATAATAATAAGCTTTTGATCCACTACTTTCAGGATAGGTTCAGCAGGTCCGCGGTGAGGTGGTATAATCAGTTGAGCAAGGATCGGATTCACTTTTGGATTGATTTGGCTAAAGCATTTCTGAGTCAATACAAACATGTGACTGATATGGTACCTGACCGTCTCACTTTGCAATATGGAGAAAAAGGTTACTGAGAGCTTCAAAGAGTATGCTTAGAGGTTGAGGAACATGGCCACCCAAGTACGACTGCCCCTGACTCAGAAGGAAACTATTGTCCTTTTTATAAACACATTGTAGGCCCCGTACTATGATAGACTCGTCGACAATGCCACGAAGATTTTTTCGAACATGGTGATCTCCGCGAAAATGATTGAGAATGCTATTAAGGTTGGGAAAATTTAAGGAGATAAAACATCTAATGCAGAGAGAAACAGGACACCCAAAAAGAAAGAGGAAGATGTCCAAGCTATGAGAGGTTTTGCCCCGTATCTTCAGTCTCCTTCATACTAACTATCCTGTCCTTCTATGAACTACATATCCCAGGGTTCATACTTATACACGATGTCCTCTCAGAATCCAGCAAATCTTCAACTTCTTGTCAGCCAGAAGAAGCCAAAGAATATCCGAAAAAGAGGTCAGTTTGAGCCACTTCCTTTGTCTTGCTCTGAACTATTGCCCCAGTTGGTCGAAGAGCAACTCCTCACTAAAGTTCTAGTAGAGCCTATCCAACCCCGATACCCGAGCTAGTATGACGTGAAAGCATATTGTGATTATCATTTTGGGATTCAGGGACATTCCATAGAAAATTGCCTATGTCTGAAACGGAAGGTTCAAGCACTCATCAATAAAAGGCAGTTAGATGTGGGGAAGAAACAAAGGCCAAACAGCGTGGAGAATCCACTGAATAGGAATGATGAGACCATTGTGGATGTCATAATAAGGGAAGAAGATGAAAAGGTCGAAAAGAGTACCGAGGAATAGCCAATTTGAATTAGGGAAAACATGTCAAACGGGAGTTTTTGATGCATGTAGTTTCATACCTCATGATGAAAAACACTTGTCTCTTGTTAACAGTTGTATAAAATAAATGAATTTTGAATGTTTTATGTTTATTTTGTTTTAATAATAATTTGAATAGGCAAAAATAGGCATTAAGGAAGTTCTAATAATGGATAGTCTCGAGAATATTGATGATCATTGTTAGAAATGACCCAATACCCTATCCCCTCTCTTACGGGCTTTCCTATGCCTAAATCCCTTGAACCAAGACCACTTGAAGACCTAATACTTCAAGGAATATGAATGATTGAACTTCATAAACCATTGTCACTAAGCAAAGATGTAGATCCTAGTTTAGGCTATGAGCAAAGGAAAGAAAATTTTTGAAAATTTTTCAAGCTCCTCGGAAAATCAAACAAATGAGACATTCTTTCAAGAATCTGGATTGTGGTAATTTGGTAAGTATCAAGGTTGTGTCAAAACCATTCACATCCTTTCCCAATAACTACAAAACACCAATTGCCCAAACATCACTTCATGATTGACACCCCGAGGCACAAGGACCAAACCAGATTATCCCATGTCCTAGAGAAAATCTGTTTTTGGGTAATGTTTTCCTTGGTATTTCAAATAAACCCAAGATTGAAACTCCGTATTTTCAATGAAAACCTAGACTTGTGATGTTCCTCTCAATGATACAAATTCCCAAAGTTGATCAAATTAAGGCATCATATGTAGACATGATGGATACATGGTGAATAAGGATGGAACTAATGCATGAATCATTGGGGCATGCAACAAAAAACTAAACAAAGAAGAAAAAGAAAAATAAGAAAAATTGTGATATCATACATATGAGAATTCTGATGATTCCAGATAACTTTAGGAAATATAGTTATTTTGTCACCTTTTATGCTTTTGAATCGTCTAAGTTCTTGAAAATTTTATTAGGATTTGATTAGTTTTAGATGTTTTTATATTTATATTCATTATCCATTTTATGTTTAAAATAAGTTATTTAGTTGTTATTTATCTGTTTTTATAGGTTCAAGGTGATCTGGAGCTTCGAGGTGCAAAACGACAAAAATATGTGCATTCCAATGAGTAGGCAGATTCGACCTCCGGAGCTTCTTTCAAGAAAAACTCAGTCTTAAAACTTCAAATGAGAAAAATCTCTTCTTGACTTTTGAAGATGACTTCCATACCTTTCCAACGGTGTAAGACGCATCAAAAGAGGATAAGATTTGCCCAGTCAAAACAGCTGCCAAAGTTCGAGAAAGCGACAGAACCTGCAGGCAGCAGACAGAAAGTTGGGGCCGCGGCACCGACTCGTGAACAGTACCCGCAAATCGTGAGAAAATGCAAAAAAGTCTAATTTTTACCTGGTTGCTTAGGAACGAAGTTTGGGACTCTAGGAGGCCTTGGACACTTTAAATAGGACTTTTTTAGGTCAAAATAAAGAGGATTGGATACCTGGAAACCTAATTCTCTCTCAAAAAGATAGCCACCATCAAATTCTCTCAAGAAGATTGGAAGATTGAAGATTGAATCAAGAACTGACAACTCTTAGTTTCTCCTTTTCTCTTCTTTACTTTTCTTGTGTTGTTAATGAAGGTGAAACTATTGGATTATTTGTTTTCATTAATTATCATGAACTAAATCTCTTTTACTAGAATTTCAATGGAACTCAACACATAGTTTGAATTTACTTTCTCTCTCTAGCTTGATTTAATGGTTTGTTGAGTTGTTTGTTCAATCTTGTTCTTAATGCTTCTAATTGCTTAGCTACCAATTAGATTGATTTGTTAACCTAAATACAACTAGACATAAAAAGTTTAGTGTTAGACATGGATTGAATAACATATGTTTCATATTCATTTATTATGATGAATTGATTTGCAGGTAGGGTAGAAATACACTTACTTGTCATGTGTAACCATTGTTAGAGCCTAAGCTTAATGAGTTCTTCTTTAATTCAATTATCATAGACATATAGTTAATTGGATTGGAGGAATATTTTTATAAGACCATCGACAGATGCTTATAAATAGATTAGAACTCTAGGTTAACAACTCAAGATCATTAATCAAGTGAAGAGGTAGAGAGAGATTCAAGCGAAGTGTTGAGGGAAGTTATAATCCTAGGCTTTTATATAATTAATTGAATTCAATCTTTTTAATTTACTTGTTTTTATTTTTAGTTTCTTTTAAGTTTGATTACCTTCTTTAATTATTTGTTTAGATAAGATTAGGTTGTGTTAATTTTAGTACTTAACGATTTTAATAACAATTCCTCGTGGGTTCGACACTCTACTTCTCATTATATTACTTGTTTGCGATACATGCACTTGCGTAGTGAAATCTGACAACAAGTTTTTGGCGCCGTTGCCGAGGAATTGTTTATTATTTTTGTTACTATTAATACCAAACAACCTTAATCTTAATTTAAACTTTATTTTTCTTTATTTTCAGGTTTTGTTGATTTAGATGCAATATGTGGAATTATAAACAGGAGGCAATAAATGCTTTATCTGCACAAGTGGCTGCACTTAACAAGAAGCTTGACAATTTGGGTGTACATGTCGTCCAAAGTTCGTTTCTGATTTATGAATTTTGTGGTGAAGGACATCATAGTGATTGTTGCCAATATGTTGGAAACTACAATATGCATCAAAATAATTTTTATTCCAACGACTACAATCCAGGTTGGGGAGATCACCAAAATTTATCCTGGAGCAACAATCAATGATCCTTCTATTCTGAAAATCAAGCATATCATCCTGGGTTTTCATCACAAGCTCAAGCTCATGTTTCAGAAAAGAAGCTATCATTGGAAGAGATGATGTTACAATTTATGCGGAAAATGATGCATCAATTAGAAATCTTCAGACACAAATAAGCTAGCTTGTTACCGCCATTAACAACCAACCTCAATAAACTCTTCCATTGCAAGGTCAAGCTTCAGTCCCAGAAAAGAAGCCATCATTGGAAGAGATGATGTTGCAATACATGGCGGAAAATGATGCATCAATTAGAAATCTTGAGACACATATAAGCCAGCTTGTTATCGCCATTAACTACCAATCTAAAGAAACTCTTCCAAGTGATACTGAAATTAATCCCAGAAGAGAAGAACAAGAGCATTGTAACGTCAACACACTTAGGATTGAAAAAGATACCGATGAGGATAGAAAGAACCCAGAATTGTCAACTGAGCCTATTGAAGAAGAATTTGTGAAAGCTCAAGAAGACGGGATTCAGTGCAACCCACCACCACCACCAACCAAATCTCTTGAAGAAGAAATTATGGGTGCAAAAGAAGTTGAAAAAGTTCAAATAGAGGAGACCCAGTGTGACCCACCACAGCCTGTTCCCCAATGCATCCAACAGCCAAAGCTAATCGATGGGATAGATAGTGGTAACAACGAGGAATTCATAGAGATTTATCCCATTGATCCACTTAAGGCATTAATAAATTCTACCACTGAAAGAGATGAATTTTGCTTTCAAGCCTGTAAGAAAGCGAAGTTGTTCAAAGAAAGAACAGCCAATTGGCATGAATCGAAAATCATCAAGTGGTTGGATACCGGCTAATGAACAATGAGATAGTCAAGTCGATGACTATAAATCAAGCGCTTCTTGGGAGGCAACCCAAGTTCAAAACTTTTTATTTTTTCTTTTAATTTTTAGAGTATTTTTATTTTTATTTTTATTAATTTTGTTTTGTTTTGTTTTCTTTTGTAGTGACTTCTCACGCAACTTGGACAAGTATGATGATGTCTAAGAGGAAAACTAAAGATTCTCCTGCGTTGCTTTCATCGATAGGGGAGTTTTCTTGTTCTTACTTTTTTAGTTCTAAACATTGAGGACAATGTTTGTTTTAAGTTTGGAGTGTGTGTCTTTAAATTTATTTTAGTTTGTGTGATTGTCTAACTTTTAGGAGACTAATTTTTTTTTTTTTTTTACTTGAGATATATTGCACTTAGTATGATGGAGTCTTTATCCAATGATGAATTTTAGTTATTGATTTATCTTGATTTTTGGGAAAACATAAGCATGAGAAGAATTTGTGTTAAATTCTTTTGTTAGTTTCATGTTAGGAAGTGATTTTTCACAAATTGAACACTTGATCTCTTGCTTAGAATTGTACAGCTTATTTAAAGACTGATTGTGTTAATGTGAATTGCAATTATGACCAGAACCTAGAATTTGTTTGATTCTCTCTCAAGGCGAAATCCTAGACAACACTAAGTTGAGAAAGTGATTTAGGCCATCTTTGGATCGTTTGAGCCTTTTAAGCTTACCTTTATATGTTAATATCCTTAGTCTACCTCTTTGTGCCTATTGATATATCTATTTTCTTTGATTGCCACATCTTTTACCCTAGCCAAATAAGAAAAACCATGATTAACCCTCACTGCATAGACATGTGATGATATTACAGGAAACAATTATGAGCCATGTCGAATTTGGGTGAAATAGTGGTGATATTAAAAAAAAATAAGAGTTATGGTTCTTCAAAAATGAAGAACAGAAAACAGGAAAAAAAAAGTAAATAAATTGGTGAAGCAAAAAGAGTGTTCAAAGAAAGAATGGAGAATGTAATTTGAGGAAAAGACTATGGCTCTCAAAAATCCTGAAAAAAAATATAAAGTGTCTATGGGTGACTTAAACCGAAATTTATCCTTTATCATACCTTGACCCTAGCCTTACATTACAAGCTTAATAAAGACCTACTTGATCCTTGATGAAGTGTTAGTCTACATTAGTGGAGAGAGAGATGAAAAGCAAACATATGAGAATCTAGTACTAATTCGTATTTTGCATTGATATAAATTTATTTAGATTGCATGTGATGATTTGCAAAGAGATTATACACACACACACTGAAAATCCATTCGAGTATGAAGTTTACGATTAAATTGAATCATAGATTTGGATTATGTTTATGTTCTACTATGAATCAGGATTTTGTGGTAACTTTTTAGGAAAATTACGAAATCATTGTTTGAGTGCATTTATCTTGAGTGATGTTTTGAGTCAATTTATTTAGTTAGTGTGTTTTGTTTTGTTTTGTATTGCTCGAAGACTAGCAAAATATTAAGTTTGGGGGTGTGATAACTTTAGAAAATATAGTTATTTTGTCACCTTTTGTGCTTTTGAATCGGTTAAGTTCTTGAGGATTTTATTAGGATTTGATTAGTTTTAGATGTTTTTATATTTATTTTAATTATCCATTTTATGTTTAAAATAACTTATTTAGTTGTTATTTATGTGTTTTTGTAGGTCCAAGGTGATTTGGAGCTTCGAGGTGCAAAACGACAAAAATCGGTGCATTCCAACGAGCAGGCAGATTCGACCTCCAGAGCTTCTTTCAAGAAAAACTCGGTCTTAAAGACTTCAAATGAGAAAAATCTTCACTTAAGTTTTGAAGTTGACTTCCATACCTTTCCAACGGTGTAAGGCGTGTCAAAATCGGATATTATTTGCCTAGTCAAAACAGCTGTCGAAGTTTGAGAAGGCGAGCGGACAGAAAGTTGGGGCCGCAGCCTAGGGTCGTGGCGCCGACTCGTGAACAGTACTCACAAATCGTGAAAAAAGGCAAAAAAGTCTGATTTTTACCTGTTTTCTTGGGAACGAAGTTTGGGACTCTAAGAGGCCTTGGACACTTTAAGTATGACTTTTTTCGGTCAAAATAAAGAGGATTGGATACCTAGAAACCTAATTCTCTCTCAAGAAGATGGCCACCATCAACTTCTCTCAAGAAGATTGGAAGATTGAAGATTGAAGACTCAAGAACTGACAACTCTTAGTTTCTTCTTTTCTCTTCTTTATTTTTCTTGTGTTGTTAATGATGGTGAAACTATTGGATTATTTGTTTTCATTAATTATCATGAACTAAATCTCTTTTACTAGGATTTCAATGGAACTCAACACATAGTTTGAATTTACTTTCTCTCGCTAGCTTGATTTAATGGTTTGTTGAGTTGTTTGTTCAATCTTGTTCTTAATGCTTCTAATTGCTTAGCTACCAATTAGATTGATTTGTTAACCTAAATAGAACTAGACATAGGGAATTTAGTGTTAGACATGGATTGAATAACATATGTTTCATATTCATTTATTACGATGAATTGATCTGCAGGTAGGGTAGAAATAAACTTACTTGTCATGTGTAACCATTGTTAGAGCCTAAGCTTAATGAGTTCTTCTTTAATTCAATTATCATAGACATACAGTTAATTGGTTAGGAGGAATATTTTTATAAGACCATCGATAGATGCTTATAAATAGATTAGAACTCTATGTTAACAACTCAGGATCATTAATCAAGTGAAGAGGTAGAGAGAGATTCAAGCGAAGTGTTGAGGCAAGTTGTAATCCTAGGCTTTTATATAATTAATTGAATTCAATCTTTTTAATTTACTTGTTTTTATTTTTAGTTTCTTTTAGGTTTGATTACCTTCTTTAATTATTTTTTTAGATAAGATTAGATTGTTTTAATTTTAGTACTTAACGATTTTAATAACAATTCCTCGTGGGTTCGACACTCTACTTCTCATTATATTACTTGTTTGCGATACGTGCACTTGCGTAGTGAAATCTAACAACAATTCCAAAGTACAAATTGAAATTCTGATTATCTATTCCCCATGGGGATTGCTTTTCAATGAGAATTTTTGTGTTTGATATGAGAAATAGCCATCTTTCATATCCCTTTCACAAAAAGAAATTATCCATAGTCACCCCGTTTGAGCCGAAAGAATTCTTTCTTCTTTGAACCCTGATCAAGGATCACTTTTTACATTGGGGGGCTAATGCGAGGAAAGATCTTCTCAAAGATCACAGAGAAATGAGTCCTAACTCAAGGACAGATACAAAGCAAATTGGGCTCCCAAATAAATACAGGCTCACTTTGTAGAAGTGAAGAAAAAGGAAAATAAAAATAAAAATGGCGAAATGATAGCCAAGAACAAAAGAAAAAAAAAGTGTGAAAAAGTATGGCAAATGAATACCAAAAGCAAAGAAAAAAGGGGAGCAAAGTAAAAAGGAAATAAAAGTCCGAAAGGGACAAATGTTTCAAAGGGAATCCTCCTCAAGAAATGATCCTTGATCTGATCACCTTCAAACACATATTTTGGGCCTATTTATCCTTTCTTTCTGAACCCCAAACCATGGCCAACATTACGTGCTTTAAAAGTCCATTTTGATCAAGCATAAATATTTAACTTGAAGGGTTTTTCCTCAGATTTTATCCCATCTCATCGAATTATCATTTCACTCTGGAAGAATTTAGAATTCTCAAGTACATAGTAGAACAACAAAAAAAGAGAGAAAGAAAAATGGAAAGAAAGGGACTCTAGGGCAAAAACCCAAAATGGGCGGTCTAGAGTAAAATGGAAATTTTTGATGCCATCTATGTCAGTACCGATGTCATAACAAAAGAAGTGGTCATCAAGAAACATCTAGGAATTCCTGAACCTCCCAAATTTTCAGCTCTTATTCGGAGGATTGACTTCAAAAACTGAGACTTTTTCCCTCCAAAATCAACTTTCCAGTTATAAACATCCCGGCCAATCTTGACGCTTGTCAAAATGCCTTGATATGGAAACTAAAAGAATGTTGAATTTGTTTGGTTCTCAATGAATTCATGATTTATAAAACCTGTTCCATTTGTGAGCCTAGAAGGAACATACATTTTTGTTATGAAGTTTTCTTCGATCAACCAAAATCTTATTATACCAAGCCTTGCTAATTCAAATTGAAAAGTTCAGATTGACACTTAGGGAAATTTCTAACAGTGATCATCAGTCTTCAAAAGGTTCGTACATCACACACTGTGGGGTTAATATTTTTGGCTCAGAAGTTTTCATTAAATGAGCAAAATTGTTTTTCAAAAAGGGAAAATAAAAATATTTTTGAAACACCCATTTTTTATGTTGACATAAGACAAGGGTTTTTCTAACCCAAAGGTGTGGAACTACTAGGGTTAACCCTAACTTCCAAATATGAGAAGAAGAAATAGAAATCGGCAAGCATACTTTTGTCAGTAAGATTTGAAAACTATTGGGGCAAAGAGAATAGCCAAAGATTGAAAAATAAATTGAAGATATACTCTGAAGAGGAAAATGAATTGGAAAGGCTAAGCCAAAGTCTGGAAAAATGATTAGGGGCATTTGCATCACTCATGAGCACTCATCTCTTTATCGAGCTTTGCATCTGCACAGTGTCAGCAAGCATTTGCATCATTCATGGGTATTTGCATTGGCATTATTCCATAAGCATCTGCATTTTACCTTTACATTTACATCCTTCATGAATATTTGCATTTGCGTCGTCTCAAGCAATTGCATCATTTCTAGAACTATTGTATTTTCATTATTGTATGGTAACTGCAGTTACACCATTCATAGACCACTTACATGAACATGATTAGTAGGGGCATCTGCATCATTCCATTAAGTAGTTGCGTCAATGCCAATTTTTGCATTTGCATCATTTAGAAGCATTTGCACATTGTTAATCTTTGCATCTGCATTATTCCATGAAGTAGTTGAGTTATTTGATGATTTTTGTATTTGCACCATGAAGCATTTGCATCTTATTCTGCATCTGCATCAAGAAGCATTTGCATCAACAAAAGCCATTTGCATTTGTACCATGAAACATTTGCATCAATATCCGCATCATTTTTTCTCTTGTTTTGGCTGAGTTTTCTCTCCATTGTTACAAAGCAAAAAGAAAAGTTTAGAAAAGAAAATAACGTTTGAAGAGAAAAAGCTTGAAAGAAAATAACATTTTTTCTCTAGAGGTTGCTTTTAGCACCAACTCTTGCACTTTCTTGATTTTCCATTCTTGTTTTTGCTATTTTCATTATTATTTTGGTGAGTTTTCTTTTTAAATAAGTTTTTTAATGTTCTTTTTAAGTTCTTTCTTCATCTTTTTCTTAAACAAGCTTTTACAATTTTTTTTTCTTTCTTTTTTACCATGGTCGAATGGCTTATATTTTTGTTGTTGTTGTTGTTTTGCTTTAATTTGTCATGTTATTCTTGTTATTTTTTTAGCTTTGATGCTTTAAATCTTCTTCTACTACATATACTTGAAGCTTGTTTTAATTTGGTTGCTAGTTTATGGCTATTTATGAGTTTATTATTATGTTCTTGCGTTTTTAATTTGCTGTTTTCATAATGTTTAAATTTGTTGATGTTTAATATTTAGTATATCAAGTGTTTGTGAAAATTCTTGTTAGATTTAATACCTTTACTTTATATTTGCATGATTTGAGTCTTATATTTTAGTTGAGTATGTTAGTATATCAAGTGTTTGTGAAAATGCCATGCTTGTTGGAGCTTGAAGCCATTCGGCCACTTCATGTGTTTTACATTGTGTGTGCATTTTTGCTATGTTGGTTGATAGGTTTGCATTTGCATGACATTTGATTGAGTATTTAGTTTAAGTATATCAAGTGTTTGTGAAAATGCCATGCTTGTTGGAGCTTGAGGCTATTCAGCCACTTCATGTGTTTTACATTGTGTGTGCATTTTTGCTATGTTAGTTGATAGGTTTGTATTTGCATGACATTTGATTGAGTATTTAGTTTAAGTATATCAAGTGTTTGTTAAAATGCCATGCTTGTTGGAGCTTGAGGCCATTCGGCCACTTCATGTGTTTTACATTGTGTGTGCATTTTTGCTATGTTAGTTGATAGGTTTGCATTTGCATGACATTTGATTGAGTATTTAGTTTAAGTATATCAAGTGTATGTGAAAATGCCATGCTTGTTGGAGCTTGAGGTCATTCGGCCACTTCATGTGTTTTACATTGTGTGTGCATTTTTGCTATGTTAGTTGATAGGTTTGCATGTGCATGACATTTGATTGAGTATTTAGTTTAAGTATATCAAGTGTTTGTGAAAATGCCATGCTTGTTGGAGCTTGAGGCCATTCGGCCACTTCATGTGTTTTACATTGTGTGTGCATTTTTGTTAGGTTAGATGATAGGTTTGCATTTTTATGACATTGGGTTGAGTTTTTTGTTTAAGCATGCCTTGTGTTTGTGTTATTGCCATGCATATTTTAGATGTTAGGTTTGGTCTATTTTTTCATGCATGTCCATGCATTTTAGACTTAGGTTGCATTAAATGCCATGCAAGTTCATTTAGGTCTAGGTCACTTTATTGATGCCATGCATTTTTTCATGACATTTAGGTTTAAAACCATGCATTTCATGCATCATATTGGGTGTATTTTTTCATGCATTTCATGTCCATGCCACTTGACTAATGACTTAGGCCAATTAATGGTTCAAAGTCATACTCTCTTGAGTATAATTGTGGAAAATTAAAGAGTTGTCAAATTGATTATTCTACCTTTGTGATTTCTTATACTTAGACAATTTTTGTCTAACTTTTCAAAAGTCCTAGCTATTGTTTGTGAGTCATTTTGTGAGTTTTAGATATTTTTACTTTGATTTTTAAATGATTTTATCAAAGGCAAAAATGTGTTTTGGCAAAACAGTTTTTTCACCCAGTACTCGTACTTTCCCGATTTTTTTGGGCATTCATATTTAATCAGAAAATTAAGCCGATTTTTTCCCATGTATTTTTACTGAGTCTCCAGTATTTGTTGTAGATTTTTTAGAATTTTTAAAAATAGGGTAAAAAATCGTGGCTCAAAACTGGATAGTGGAGTCAGAATTGAATTTGAAGAAAAATCATTTTTCTATTTTGGTTAAGTTACTTATAGGGGGCTGATTAGGAAGTTTAGCTACTGACTTAGGGTAGTTTCTAAGCCTTTTTAAATCTAAAAATGATTTTTTTAAGTCTCGGGTAAAGGGTGGTCAAGTCCGGAATTTAAAACATAGGAAATTAGAGCCATTTAAAAAAGGGTTTAGCCAAGTTTCTACTTTTAATTTTTAAGCTTTTCAAACTTGTTTTCAAACAATCGCAAAGTATTTTGGTTTTAGAATATTTAATTTGACATATTTTTCTAAGGTAGCCGGATATCTTTTTAGATATATGGATTTCCTTAATTAAAGGAAAAATACATTTTCATGCATTGCATTTTCCATATTCATGCATTTTATATAATATGTGATTTTTTGCTATGATAATTTCTATGGTATTGTTATTATTTTGATTTATATTTTTTGATGTTATATTATTTTATTATATGGTTTTGAATATTTCATGATATCCTATGTTTTTATTTAGTTATTTTTTGTCATATTATTTAGCATATACTATGTTCATGCATTATTATTTTCATTTTTATTTCCATGCATATTATATGATAGCATTATTTTATATTCCATGTCATTTAAATTATATGCCATATCATTCATATTTGCCATGTCATTTAAATTATTTCATTTCATATAGAATATATTATGTTACTTAGGTCATTTCATTTCATGTAGAATATATTATGTTACCTAGGTCAATTCATTTCATTTAGGATATATTATGTCATTTAGGATATTTTATTTCATTTAGAATATATCATATGACTTAGGATATTACATTTCATATAGAATATATTATGTTACCTAGGTCATTTCATTTCATTTAGAATATATCATATAACTTAGGATATTTTATTTCATTTAGAATATGCTAAGGTATTTAAATTATATCATATCATTTAGGTTGCATTATATTATTTAGATTTTGCTATGTCATTTTATTTATGTCATGCATATACATATTCATTTCTTTTAAATGTTTTCAAAAAAGGTAATGATTTTCAATAAAATAAAGATATTCCTGAGTTAAAATAATTCATAAGTTCTATGCCGGGTTTGCTGGGGAAGATATCATCAATTATCATTAATAACAGAATATCTTCTTTAAAATGAGAATGATTCGGAAAGTTTTCCAAATTAATAAAAATTTCTATATTCTGCCACGTTTGTTGGGGAATATAGGAAAATTTTGAATTTACAAATTCCGAATCATTTTCAATTAAAAATGGAATTATTTTTCTTTAAATTGGGAATTAACTTGAAATACTAAATTTAAAATCGACTTTTTTACCGAGACTTGAGACAACACATGATTAATAAGGTACTGTTTTATACAGGCATTGTGGGGGTTCTAATCCTTCCCCGCACGTAACCGAGTCCCGAACCCGTTTCTTTGATTTCTCTGGTTTAAAACGCAGACTTGAAATTGGTTTTAAAAATGCTTTAATTAATTTTTAAAATATTTTATAAAATCGGTTTTAATGGGTGGCCGATCACACCTAGCTAAAAAAGATTGGTGGCGACTCCATGTCTTTTTCAAGGTCATTTTCAAAACCTTCATTTTTCTGGAAGAATTAAGTAGACTTTTCCTCGGTTTTTTTTTTAATGTCACGCTTAACGAATAATAAAATCTTGCGATAAGACTTGTTATTTTTTTAGGTTGCGACAGCTTGGCGACTCCGCTAGGAACTGTTAGAGAGTCAGGCCTAGAATTAGTCGTGTGTTATCAAAGTCTCGATTTTGTTGGTTTAATGGTATTTAATTTTAATTCCCACATTTAAAAAAAATAAGGATAATTTCAAAATAATAAAATGTTTTAAATATGTCTATATTCATGTGCATACATATTATAATTGTTCTCTGGTTATTTTGGTGTATATATTCATTTATTGTTTAATCTTGTTGAGGCATTTAGAATAAGGGATATAGAATAGGTGGTAAAAGGTTTGTTATTTCTCCTCACACACTACACGTGCATTTGCATATCATGAATCCTATACCCGGGTTCCATCCTTTTAGGTGGGAGCAAACTAACTAAGCCTTCGTGATTAACAATTTGCATGGGCTAGTGAAACACTTTCGGAGTAATAAATTACATAAGCCTTCGTGATTAACAATCCACATGGGCTAGGAAAATAGACTCTAACGAATTGAACCCGCTTTTATCGGGGTACCTTACTAGCCTTCATCGGCGACAGTGAGGAACAATTCGGGGCTTTTAGAACTAATTCACCTTCATATAGTAAACCTAGGCGAAGCCATGCCGGATTTCCAATTAGATATCCCGAAGTTAAGAACACATGGAGAAATATTTCCAATCCTTTTACCTTTTATTCTACTTTCCGAATAAATTTATTTTTGAAAATCGGACAATGATGAACGTACATCACAATGCCCGTAATAAGTGTTGATATTTCATCCCAGAGATGTTATAATTTTGTTGGCATCCTCAGGGATAATTATTGTTTTGAATTATATGTTTTTTGTATTATTCGTATTTATTCCCGTTACTAATTCATTTTCTTTTTGTTGTTGTTATTTGTTTTTTTTTGCATTCTTGTCATCATTTTTGCACATTTGAAGGTTATTGGTCTCGGGATATTATTCAACCAAAAGGGCTTTCATGGAGGGTCAAAGTGTCTCAGTGGTCGAGAAGCATTTAGAGGTTAGGAAATAGTTTGAGAAAAGTCAGCAGGATAATGGGGATTGTTTGAAGATGAGATATGGTCAGCATTGCCAGCCGAGGTTGATCTTACTATCAAACAAAATGATCTCCGAGAATTGATGGATATATGGAATCAATGGAACATATCAGAAAAAGAAGCCTTCACTCAGACTTATGGGGACATAACACTGTTAGTTCAGGTTAAGGTCAGTGGTGAGGTAATCCGGGCTATAGTGCAATTCTGGAATCCAGCTTATCGGTGTTTTACCTTCAACTGAGAGGATATGACTCCAACCATAGAGGAATATTCGACCTTGCTGCATATTGAGAACGTTATTCCTGACCGTATTTATTTGAAGGATACAAAGACGCTGGGTTTCAAGAAAAAGGTGTCTAAAATTCTGGGAGTGGAAAGAAATTGGGTAGAAAGCCATGTTGTCCGAAAAGAGGTAAGCTACTGTATATCATGGGACATTTTACGGACCTTAATCCATAGCTATTCAAGTAAGGAGATAGTTAGGAATATTTTTGCTTTGGCTATCTATGGTTTAGTTATCTTTCCGAAGACATTAGGGTATGTGGATGTGGCGATATGTGATGTTTTCGAGAGGCTTGAGCAAAGGATAAACCCAGCCCCGGCAATTATAGCAGAAACAATCGGATCCCTGAATTTCTGTGGACGAGAAGGAAAATGGCGTTTTCTAGGTTGTATACAGCTCCTTTACATATGAGTTCAAAGTCGTTTTTGTAAATAGGAGAATTTCCCTCTTCGCTCATATTGGAAATCTTTTACACCAATTGGTGAATTTCTTAAGAGGGATTGGCTTGAAAATAGGACTTAGGAACAACGGATCAATATATTCTAGAATATCAAGGTTGAAATGATAGTTTGGAGAGCTCCATGGATAGCTCCTATGCCGACATTGTACAAATGCGGAGATCAAGCTTCTGTTCCATTATTAGGAGTATGGGGAGGAGTGAGCTATGCACCACTACTAGTACTGAGAAATCAGAATCCCGTTAGTTTACTCCTATGACCCATGACCTTTGTAATTCGGAATTTGCTTATGGAGAATATGGATATTCAGGAAAGGTCCGTGAGATTGTGGTAGCATGGAAGGAAACTCATCGAGTGGAGGTAGCTAGATATGCCGACATCGTCACACCTGATTACCTGACATGGAGGGAATTGAGGGTTATTGAAGGTTGTTGATATCAGATGGGGATAAAGTTCGGCATTTGAGTTCGCTACCCAAGGAAGTGCCATCGGAGTTAGAAATCGCAAGGGCAGAATTTGAAAAGGAAAAGACCCAAATGAGCAAGGAAATTGCCTGATTGCAAGAAGAGCTTGAGGATATCAAAAATAGGGAATCAGCCCGTGAAAGAGAAAAGGAAAAGATTAAGAGAGAACGGGACACTGCTAAAATCGATCTTCAGGAATTACACTTGGAGAACAATAGGCACCGTTTCGAGCTCAAATTTGAGGGGACTCTCAAGACTTCCGGGGAATGGGAACAAGAAGTCAAAAAGCTCAAGAAGGAGAAGAACTATTGGGTAGAAAAAGCGAAACATGAGGAAGCCCGAGCAAATCAGCTGGAGAAACAAGCTAGGGAAAGCTTACACGGTGATGTTTCTACTGACACGTCAAAGGGTCGTGAACAAGTAGGGATCAGATGGAAGAACAAGGCAGTTAAAAGAGGATAGTGAAGAAGGTCCTAGATCCGAGGGAGTTATTATAGGACCAGTATCTTGTAATAGTTTTTTTTAGGAGAGACAGATTATCATATTGTCTTAAGCAAGGATCTTTTCTTTGATGTATTTAGTTCCAAGAAATCAATGAAAGACAATTTGGTTGGAATTATCCCGGGGCCAATACTTTTAACTGCATTCATCATTCATTTGTTCTTTCTTTTATATATTTTATTTGTTCATTCATTTATATTCATAATCATTCATTCATTTATTCTTTATAAAATGTTCATACACTTAGTAATTTATTTATTTGTCCATTCATTTATTCTTTATAATTAGTCATTTAAGTTCATACACTTAGTAATTTACTTAGTTGTTCATTCATTAACATTTGTTCATTCATTCATTTTTTATAAAATAAAATAAGAACTGTGTCAATAATTTCTAATCCATGGTTTTTAAAACTAAAGGTACAATTGGTCGCACTCAGAAAGAATCAGACTTTCGACACCCTTACAATACTCGATCTCAGGCAAGAGCTATGGAGAACGATCAGCTTGCCATAATTGAAAGGATGGAAAGAATTCAGAAAGAACTGTAGGAACAGTTAACTAAGTCTCAAGAGGAGACAAGGGAACAAATGACTAAACTCATGGAAATGATGAGTACCATGATGAGGCAGAAGTGGCCAGGAGAAAATTCAGTTACCGGAATGGGGGCAGTGAACTAGGAAGACCGACCAGAAGTGGTACAGAAAAATGGTCATACATCCCAACCTGTGGGAAATGAACTTCCAACTGGGGCAGCATCCTATATTTACATCCAACCGGCAGCCGAAGCACAAAATTTCGGTCCTAAAAGGGGTAATATTGGAATTGATCCAATTGATGTCGAAGTTCCAGACTTTGAAGAAATGGCTGAAAAAGAAAGGGCAAAAATGACTGAATTGAAGAGGGTTGAAACTGCTGAATCCCATAAAAAGTATCAGCTGCTGGAGGAAAGGTTAAGGGCAGTTGAAGGGGCAGAATTATTTGGCAGTCTGGATGCCAAAGAGATGAGCTTAGTACACTATCTAGTATTCCCCCCAAAGTTCAAAGTACCAGACTTTGAAAAGTATAATGGGACCACCAACCCATCAGCTCATCTGACCATGTATTGCAGAAGGATGACGGGGCATGATGATAATGAGAAACTGCTTATTCATTGCTTCCAAGATAGCTTAACAGGGTCAGCAACCCGATGGTACAATCAACTGAGTCGTACCAAGATTCGTTCATGGACTGATTTGGCCAGGGCTTTCATGGAATATTATAAGCATGTGTCAAACATGGTACCTGATAGGTTGTCGCTACAGAATATGGAAAAGAGGTCTAATGAGACCTTCAAACAATACTCGCAGAGGTGGAGGGATCTGGCCACACAACTGCAACCCCCTTTAACTAGCAAAGAAACCACAGTGCTTTTCATCAACACCTTGAAAGCGCCTTATTATGACAAATTGGGGGGAAGCGCCACCAAGGACTTTGCAGATATGGTGATTTCTCGGGAAATGATAGAGTCCACTATTAAAAACGGGAAGATGGAAGAGGGTGAGTCTGCTACCCCAAAGAGAGTTTTTCCTGCAAAGAAAAAGGAGGAAACACATGCAGTAAGCTTCAATCAATACCCCTATACTCCTACACCATACACACCACGAAGGCCTTATACTCCTACAATATCTTATGCACCTCCGACACCTTACACACCTTTCCCGGAGTATAATCCTTACTACCCCAATGTAAACCACCTTACCCAAAACCCATTCCCCTATACTAATATAGCGCAACAGCCATTTCCAACTGGTATATCCCCACAAGTAACCCTTTCTCGAAATACTGTCCCAAACACCCAAGGTTCCGCGCGCAATGACCAACGTTCACCAAGGAACGATCAAAAACCCCAATTTGATCCGATTCCTACTACTTATGGTGAGCTATATCCTAAACTATTGCATGGTCAACTTGTTGCACCCGTATACCTCAAACCTCTGACACCTCTATATCTAAGGTGGTACAATGCAAACACTAACTGCGCATACCATGCAGGAATTCAAGGACATTCGACTGAAGATTGCTTGGCCTTTAAAAAGAAAGTCCAAAGCTTGATTAACGTCGGAGTTGTGAAGTTTGGGTCAAAAAATGGGCCAAATGTAGCAGGAAACCCGTTGCCCGATCATGCTGGGAATCGGGTAAATGCAATATTGATCGGGGAAGTCAGAAGATTAAAAAAAGGACGTCAGGGAAGTCAAGACTCAGATGTTGACAGTATGGGTTGAGATGGTCAAGACAGGACTGGTGGAAGATGCAGACAGTCTGAAAATGGTGGCAAAGAGGGTGCAGAATTGGTGCCCGTTCCATAAGTGTGAAGGTCATGTCATACAGGACTGTGGAGATTTTCTGGTTAACGTCCAAAAGATGATGGATAATGGGGAAGCCCAATTCTATGAAGAGACAGAGGAGGAAATAGGAGTTATTGATAATGCAGCTGGCTACGGGATAGGGAGACCCTTGATCATCTATTATGATGAACCGGAGGAGAAAGTTATGCCAGTCGTTGAGGAAAGTGCACCAAAGTTGATCATTGGTTTGCCTGTTTCCTTTTCATACAAGGAAAACAAAGCTGCACCATGGAAATACGACTGCAGCATGGTTATGCCTGGGTCTTCGAGTCAGCAAGATATCACAGGCATGGGGCATTTAACCCGAAGCGGAAGGTGTTATGCACCTGAGGCTGCTGAACAGGGGTTAACAGGGAAAGACAGAGGAGCAGACAAAGGGAAAAAAGTATTCAAGCCAATCCATATTGAGATGGATTTGCCAAAAGAAACAGAGAAGGGATCAACCCCGATTAACAGAATAAAAGAACCGGTATGTGAGAAGGAAGCCTGTGAGTTCTTAAAATTCATAAAGCATAGTGAGTATAGCGCGGTTGAACAACTGCAACGTCAACCAGCTAGAATTTCAATCTTATCCTTGCTTTTGAATTCAGAACCACATAGAAATGCCCTGTTAAGAGTATTGAATCAGGCATACGTGGCTAATAATATATCAGTAGAAAAGTTGGACCAGCTAGTGGGAAACATCGCAGCGGACGACTATATATTTTTCAGCTATAAGGAGATACCATCCAATGGTATTGGGTCAACAAATGCTCTCCATATAACTACCACTTGTAAGGGGAACATATTACCAAGGGTCCTTTTGGACAATGGTTCTTCATTAAATGTGATGCCGTTAGCAACCCTATCCAAGTTGCTAGTGGATATATCTTATATGATATCGAGTTGCACAGTGGTCAGGGCTTTCGATGGAACAAGGAGAGAGGTTATGGGAACTATTGAAGTTCCTCTGGAGATAGGCCCATGCACTTATACGGTGAACTTTCACGTCATGGATATTAATCCATCTTATAATTGCCTGTTGGGAAGGCCATGGATTCATTCAACTGGGGCTGTACCCTCGTCTCTCCACCAAAAGCTGAAATTTATGGTGGAAGGTCGTTTGATCACTGTATCAGGAGAAGAAGACATAATAGCCTCGTCATCTAATGCATCTCCTTATGTCAAGCCCAATGAAGATGCCATAGAATGTTATTTTCGGTCTTTGGAATTCGTAAATGCAGTTTTCGTCGCTGAAGGACGGAAAATTCTGAAACCAAGGTTGTCCAAGAACACAAGGCTGGGAGTAAGAACCACAGTGGGAAAAGGCTGCAAGGCCAGAAAAGGTTTGGGGAAATATCTTCAAGGGATGGCTCGAGCAGTGGAAGTCGTGGGAAAGAAAGATGGGTTTGGCTTAGGGTATCTTCCGAAGGCCCATGAGAAGAGGAAACAGGTTGAAAGGAATAGGCAAAGAAGAATGGCCCGTCTCACGGGTATGGATATTGAATGGGAGCCCATGACTTTCCCACCAATCCATCATAGCTTTCGCTTTGCTGGTTTTTTATTCGGGGAAAAGAATTCAGAGGATGTGCTTGTAATGATCGAGCAAGCTTTTGAAAAATTCCATGTGAATAATGGGGGGCAGATTTAGGATATGGTGACTTGCATGATCGAGAAAGAAGGGATGAAAAGTGGCTGTGAGAACTGGATGGTGTGACCTTGTCCACCAGGATATAGACTAACCAATTGGAGTGCGACTGAGTGGCCCATAGTTTTTAAGTCTATTCCAATGTAATACTTTTAAAAAAGCAATCTTAATTATCTTTACCCAGAGATATTAAGAGTTTTTTTTCTGTAATGGGCTTTTTGTTTAAAAAATTTCATTCAATAAATAACAAGCACAATGCATTTTATCCATATTAATGTGTTTCATTTTTGTTATTTATTTTGTTTTCATTATATATTTTCCTATATTGTTTCTTCTCCACCTATTTATAGGTGTGCGGATGCGGAATATGAGGATCTTCCTATCAGCAATTCTGAAATTGATTTTGAAAGACCTATTTCCACGGGTGATGTAGAGGCTAACGAAGATATTGAGGATTATGGTCTACCTCCGAATCTATTAAGGAAAATAGAACAAGAGGAGAAACAAGTACTTCCTCATTAGGAATTATTGGAAATGATAAATCTGGGAGATGGTGAAGAGATAAAGAAAGTCAAAATCGAAACTTCATTTCATCATCAATAAAGGATGAATTGATAGCCTTGCTCCAGGAATATGTGGATGTATTTGCATGGTCTTACCAAGACATGCCAGGGTTGGATCTGGATATTGTGGTTAATAAGCTCCCTTTAAGGCCAGAATGCAAGCCAATTCAGCAAAAGTTGAGAAGAATGAGGCTAGACATGCTGCTAAAGATAAAAGAGGAGGTGGAGAAGCAATTTGATGCTGGATTCTTAGAGGTGGCAAAATATCCAGAATGGGTGGCAAATATTGTTCCAGTACCAAAGAAGGATGGCAAAGTGCGAATGTGCGTTGATTACCGAGATTTGAAGAAGGCCAGCCCTAAAGATAATTTCCCTTTGCCTCATATTGATACTCTAGTGGATAATACGGTGAAAAGTTCTTTATTTTCTTTCATGGACAGATTCTCAGGATACAATCAGATCCAGATGGCACCGGAAGATATGGAGAAAACCACATTTGTTACAATGTGGGGAACCTTCTGCTACAAGGTAATGCCATTTGGGTTGAAGAATGCTGGGGCAACATACCAAAGAGCCATGGTGACCTTGTTTCATGATATGATGCATAAGGGAATTGAGGTCTACGTTGATGATATGATCGCAAAGTCACAAGGAGAAGAGGAGCATATTGCGAATCTTAAGAAGCTCTTTGAACGACTAAAGAAGTTTAGACTCAAGCTAAATCCGGCAAAATACACCTTTGGAGTCACCTCAGGAAAATTGTTGGGTTTTGTTGTCAGCAAAAGAGAAATTGAGATTCACCCGGATAAAGTAAAGGCCATTCAGAATTTTCCACCACCTTGTACTCAAAAGGAAGTAAGAGGCTTTATGGGAAGATTGAATTATATTGCTCGGTTTATTTCACAGTTAACCGAAAAATGTGATCCAATATTCAAGTTACTTCAAAAACGTGATCCAGGAGAATGGGATGAAGGTTGTCAGATTGCATTTGAAAAGGTTAAACATTATCTATCCTACCCACCAGTATTAATGCCACTTGTTCCCGATAAACCAATGATATTGTATTTATCAGTATTTGAGAGATCCGTGGGATGTGTTTTAGGGCAGCTTGATGAAATTGGAAAGAAATAACAAGCAGTTTACTATCTCAATAAGAAGTTCATAGATTATGAGTTGAAATATTCGTCGGTAGAAAAGTTGTGTTGTGCCTTAGCTTGGACCGTTCAAAGACTCAGACAGTACATGTTGTACCACACAACATGGTTGGTTGCCAAGCTTGATCCAGTCATGAACATGTTGAAAGCACCTTCTTTGTCAGGGAGGACAGCAAGATGGTAGGTTTTATTGTCAGAGTACGACATTGTATATGTAAGTCAAAAAACTATCAAGGGCAGTGTAGTGGCTGAATTCTTAGCAAGTCAGGCAGTGGAAGATTATGAGCCGTTGAACTTTGACTTTTCGGATGAAGATTTGATGTATGTGTCACAAGCAGATGAGATTCCCTTGAAGAAAAAAGTGTGGAAAATGTATTTTGATGGCTCATCTAATGCCATGGGGCATGGAATCGGTGCAGTGCTTATATCCCCAGAAGAAAATTATTATCCTTTCACTGCAAGATTGGATTTTGATTTTACAAACAATACTGCCGAGTATGAAGCATGTACTATGGGCCTTCGTGCTATAGTGGACAGAAATATCAAAGTATTGGAAGTTTTCGGAGACTCAGCCTTAGTGATTTACCAGCTAAAGAAGAATAAGAAACCCGAGATACAAAGCTAATCTGATATTGAGAACTCATATTATTAGAGGAGTTTGAAGAAGTGAATTTCAACTACTTTCGTCGAGAAGAAAATTGGATGGCAGATGCTCTGGCTACTTTGTCATCAATGTTTAAAGTGAATGAAGGGGCTGAAGTTGTACCAATAAAAATCAGTATATATGAGTCTCCTGCCCATTGTCTGAGTATTGAAGAAGAAGTAGATGGCCTTCCTTGGTATAATGACATCTTGCAATACATCAAGAGTCAACAGTATCCAGAACAAGCAACAGAGAATGACAAGAGGACACTGAGAAGGCTAGCAATGGGTTTTGTTCTAGATAGTGAGATTCTCTACAAGAAAGGAAAAGACTAAGTCTTATTGAGATGTGTCGGATCTGCTGAAGCTCGGAGAATTATAGAAGAGGTCCATGAAGGGATATGTGGCACTCATGCTAATGGTCACCTGCTTGCTAAATAGATTATGAGGGCAGGTTGCTATTGGTTGACGATGGAAGGAGATTGCATCAGTTATTCTCGGAAGTGCCATAAATGCCAGATATATGCAGATAAGATTCATGTGTCGCCATCGCCATTACATGTCATGACTGCACCGTGTCCCTTTTCAATATGGGGAATGGATATGATCGAGCCTATTACCCCGAAAGCTTCAAATGGACATCGTTTCATTTTGGTGGCCATAGATTATTTCACAAAGTGGGTAGAAGCTGCTTCCTATGCTAATGTAACAAAGTCGATGGTATGCATATTCGTTAAGAAAGAAATCATATGCCGTTACGGGTTGCCAGCGAGAATTATTTCGGATAATGCTTTCAATTTGAACAATAAGATGATGAGAGAAGTGTGTACTCAATTCAGGATCACACATCATAATTCGGCACCTTACCGTCCGAAGATGAATAGAATAGTAGAAGCAGCTAACAAGAACATCAAGAAGATTGTTGAGAAGATGACCAATGTGTACAAAGATTGGCACGAGATCTTGCCTTTTTCTCTTCATGCATATCGTACTTCAGTCCGCACATCTAAGGGGCAACACCGTTTTCTTTGGGTATACGGGAATGAAGCAGTGTTACCTATTGAAGTTGAGATCCCTTCACTTCGGATTTTAATGGAAGTTGGCCTAGAGGAAGCAGAATAGGTTAGAGCTCGTTATGAACAGTTGATTATCATCGAGGAGAAAAGATTGAAAGCAATTTGTCATGGGCAGTTGTATCAGAAAATGATGATTCGAGACCACAACAAAAAGGTTCATCCTAGAGAGTTCCGAGAAGGGGAGTTGGTATTGAGGAAAATTCTCCCTATAGTGAAGGACCCGAGAGGAAAATGGGCTCCGAATTGGGAAGGACCCTATGTGGTAAAAAGAGCTTTTTCTGGAGGAGTATTGATTTTAACTAGAATGGACGAGGAAGATTTCAGAAATCCCGTGAATGCTGATGAATTGAAGAAGTATTATGCTTGAAAAAAAAATGTGTGTAATGCTGTGCACATGGAAATTCGAATGATTTCAAGTGTAAAAATAGAAATTCTATATATCTATTTCCCCTGAGAATTGCTTTTTAAAGAAAATATTCATGCTTGATATGATAAATGGCCAACTTTCATATTCCTTTCACTAAGAAGAAATTATCCTTAGTCACCCCTTTGAGCCTTAGGAATTATTTCTTTCTTTAAACCTTGATCAAAGATCACCCCCTACACTAGAGGGCAAATGCGAGGAAGAATAATAAAAAATCATGGCAAAAAGAAAGCCATCGAAAAATGTGGCAAATGAAAGCCAACAAAGCAAAAAAAAAAGAAAAGAAAGTCCAAAAAGGGAACAAATGTTTCAAGAATGAGTTCTCCTTAGGAAATGATCATTGATCCAATCACCCTTAAACACATTTTGGGCCTATTTTATCCTTTCTTTCTAAACCTAAAACCTTGGCCTACATTACGTTCTTTAAAAGCCCATTTTGATCAAGCATGGATATTTAATTTGAAAAGTCATTCTCAGAATTCATTCCCTCTTTTGGATTGATATTTTTACCTTGGAAGCATTTAGAATTCTCAGATGCATGGTAGATTAAAAAAAACGGAAATGAAAAAAGAATGTAAAAGGAGTGGTTTAAGCCGAAAACCCGCAAAGGGCGACTTAATACCAAATGGAGGACACTTAGTTGAAAACCTGCAAAGGGCGGCTGAAGTACTAACCAAAGTTCGAATCAATGCTCTGCGAAAGGGGGAGAAAGTATTTGACAATCAGAGAAAAGGGGAACAACTCAGTCTGAAGTAACTACGAAAGCTAAGAGGTTACCCAAGTAAATCCCTCGTTCAAAAGAAATTTTAGATGGTTTGAAAAGGAGGGGTCCAAAATATTCCACATCCGGGGCATCTACAACCTATAACCTTAAATTTCTTTCTTATATCCTTGATATTTATTTTTACTATTTTTAAAGCATTTTTACAATAAATTCTTGTTATCCTTTTCATGACAATTTTTGCTTGATTCATGTTTTCTTTCATACATTTTTTAGATACATTATGATTGTTATTAAATTGAATGATGATTAGTAATAAAAAAATCTTTAACTAAAAAGATTTCAAAGTATTACTAAGGAATAGATTTAAATCTTGGGAAAGGTTTGGAAAGTTCACCAAGAAAAGAAAACAGTGAATGTGGTGGGAACTCCATCACGAAGTCAAAAAAAAATCTGTGAATTTCAGCGAAAGTCAGAAACTGAGACTGATTGACAAGATATCTTGAGTAGGGCATCAATAAACAGATTAAAGACTCTGTCATGAAGTCGGATAATCTGTGAATCTCAAAGAAACCATGGATTAGAAATCATGACATAATCATTTGATTGCATTCATTCTTAGGAAACATACAAGCGTTTGCAAAGCATGTCATTCTCATCATTGCATTTAGCTAACAGTGCAGAAATCAGGAAAGCTTGGACTTCCCCAAATCGAACTCGTTTTGCTTCTCAAACGAGTCAGGCTCCTAGACTGCCGTCTAGGTATGTTCTTTTCATTTTCAAGTTAAATTTATTTTCACCAAATGAACCAAACCCAGAATCATTCTTAGTATTTCCATTTGTTTTAAATCGAATTCATTATGTTTTATCAAATGAGTCGAGCCTTGAGACCACCGTCGAGGTATTTTTTTGTTTTAAATAAATTCATTTTGTTTTATCAAATGAGTCGAGCCTTGAGACCGTCGTCAAGGTATCTTAATCATGGGTAAGACCTCCAAGCACCATTTTAAAGACCTCCGAGCACCATTTTAAAGACCTCCGGGCACCATTTTAAAGACCTTCGGGCACCAGTTTTTAAAAACCTCCGGGCACCATTTTAATGACCTTTGGACACCAGTTTTTAAGACCTCCGAGCACCATTTTAAAAACCTTCGGGCACAAGTTTTTAAAGACCTTCGGGTACCAGTTTTTAAGATCTCCGGGCACCAGTTTTAAAGACTTTCGGGCACCTTTTTTAAAGACCTTCGGGCATCAGTTTTAAAGACCTTCGGGCACCAGTTTTAAAGACCTTCGGGCACCAGTTTTAAAGACCTTCGTGCACCAGTTTTAAAGATCTTCGGGCACCAGTTTTAAAGACCTCCGAGCATAATTTTTTATCACGGGTAATGCCTTCGGGCACCAATTCTTAAGACCTTCGGGCACAATTTTTTCTTTTAAAATCGAACTCGTTTCCTTAAAACGGGTCGAGCCTTGATTAGTAAGGGAATTCAATTTAAGGACAAAATCTTCAATTTACAGCTTTTTAAAAAAAAATGATAAAAAATGAACAAATGATGGAAAAATGAAAAAAGAAAACCCTTTTCCCTTTCCTTCACATGTGATTTCACTGACCGTACAAAATTAGTGTTTGTTTATCTTTGCCTGATTCCTGATTCTCAGCAACAGCCAAAGAGGGGCAGCTGTAGACACCTAATTTTGTCCGGACCACTAAAACATGTATGTTTTCTTCCTAAATTGATGTTTCAGAATGTAAAGACTTTTTTCATCCTGCAGGTGGTACTCCGAGACTTAGTTTAAGAGGGCGAGCATAAAAAGTCAAACTTGAAAAAAGTCAACCCCCGAAAGTCAACCTCGAAAAGTCAACTACTGAAAAAGTCAACCCACTTTCAAAATGAAGATTTGAAGTTCAATTGAAAAATAGAGAAAGAATTTTGATAATCTGAGGCCTACATCGAAAGATATGGAGTTCGAAAGTTGGGATTTGGAGATTCAATAGAAAGGAAGCCCTAATCCGGAAATTTGGGGAAAAGTGCTTAAACGATCGAATTGGTCAAACTTGAAAGTTCCAAATGAAATATAAGCACTGAATATGGGTAATGGAGAAGCCACTTGAAAGAAAAACTGAAAGAAAAGTCAATCCGGGAGAAAATCGAGAATTAGGGTTGTTGGTGGATTTCGGAGAAATTGGAAATAATTACAGAAATGACCCGAATTGGTAAGAACAAAGCCCCTAATGGATGAGGAATGATTAAAAAGGGATAGCCCAATGCTCAATTTGAAGAAAATCTGAAAATCGAACTTGTTTTGGGCAAAATAGGGATTCGAAGGCAAAAGGGCAAAATTGGAAATTTTGGGGAAAATAGCAAATGAACTCCAAAAATTCTGAAAAATTGCAAATCTCATTCTTAAATCACTTGCAAGAGATTGGTGAAATAAAATCTTGATTCGGATTTCATTTTCAAAATGGCCAAATCCCGGGTCCCTCATGTAGAAATTCAAGAAGATAAATCCCGAAAAAATAGCAAATGAACTCCAAATCTTCTGAAAATTTGAAAATATCATTTTTAATTATTTAAAATATATTGGTGAAAGAAAATCTTGATTTGGAGTTCGTTTGCAAAATGGCCAAATCCCGGGTCTCCTATGCAGTAATTCAAGAAGATAAATCCCGAAAAAATAGCAAATGGACTCCAAAAATTTTGAAAATTTGAAAATCTCATTTTTAAATTATTTTAAAGATATTGGCGAAATAAAATCTTGATTCGGAGTTCGTTTGCAAAATGGCCAAATCCCGGGCCCCCTATGTAGTAATTCAAGAAGATAAATCCCGAAAAAATACCAAATGAGTTTCAAAAATTATGAAAATTTCTAGATCACACTTTTAAATTATTTGGAAGAGATTGGTGATGAAAAATCTTGATTTGGAGCTCGTTTAGAAAATGGTAAAATGTGGGGGCATAAAAGGGTATTTTTGGAAGAAAAAATCCAAATAAATAGCAAACGGACTCGAAAAATTTTGAAAACTTCCAGAATTCAATATTTTATTATTTTGAAAGTATTAAAAAAAGAAAATTTAAATTTGGAGTCTGTGTGCCATTTATTTGCATCCGGTGGGCAAAAGCAACCGAAAAGGGCTTTTCTTGCCTTTCAAAAAAATCAATCTTGGGCTGGAAGAAGGTGTGCTGGCCGGCCAAGGGCCAAAGGAGGGAAGGAGTTTCTGATTTTTCAATCAAAAGGCCAAAAACTAAGAGTTGGTTAGTGATTTTTTTGATCAAGCCATTGCAAATAAGCCACATGGGCCAATGCATGAAGAAGGAGAGTGTCAACATTATTCTTGAACAGCTGTAATTATGAACAGCTGATGGCCTAATCTAAGGGTGATAATTTCATGTTTTTTCACCTTGAATCACTAGCCCTTGGATGGAAATTGGTTGGAGGAAAAATGACAACATCCTAGGCATGAGATATGGGGGGTTCGGCCAACATAAGGGATTCAGATTTTTCATTTTTTCAGCACTTCATTCTCTCTTTTTTGGCTGAGTTTTCTCTCCATTGTTACAAAGAAAAAAGAAAAGAAAATAAAGTTTGAAGAGAAAAAGATTGAAAGATAGCTTCTAGAGGTTGCTTTTAGCACCAACTCTTACACTTTCTTGATTTTCCATTCTTGTTTTTGCTATTTTGATTATTATTTTGGTGAGTTTTCTTTTTAAATAAGTTTTTTTTATGTTCTTTTTAAGTTCTTTCTTCATCTTTTTCTTAAACAAGCTTTTACAATTTTTTTCTTTCTTTCTTACCATGGCCGAATGGCCTATATTTTTGTTGAAGTTGTTTTGCTTTGATTTGTCGTGTTATTCTTGTTATTTTTTTAGCTTTGATGCTTTAAATCTTCCTCTACTACATATACCTGAAGCTTGTTTTAATTTGGTTGCTGGCTTATGGCTAGTTATGAGTTTATTATCATGTTCTTGCATTCTTAATTTTCTGTTTTCATAATGTTTAAATTTGTTGATGTTTTATATTTAGTATATCAAGTGTTTGTGAAAATGCTTGTTAGATTTAATACCTTTACTTTATATTTGCATGATTTGAGTATTATATTTTAGTTGAGTATGTTAGTATATCAAGTGTTTGTGAAAATGCCATGCTTGTTGGAGCTTGAGGCCATTCGACCACTTCATGTGTTTTACATTGTGTGTGCATTTTTGCTATGTTAGTTGATAGGTTTGCATTTGCATGACATTTGATTGAGTATTTAATTTAAGTATATCAAGTGTTTGTGAAAATGCCATGCTTGTTGGAGCTTGAGGCCATTCGGCCACTTCATGTGTTTTACATTGTGATGGAGACTCAATTAAGAGTCGTAAACCCAAGTGCAGGTTATGTTCAAGTAATAAATTCTCGGGTGTCCGAGGTCGAACCACAAGGAAGCGTATTAGTAAGTATAAGTTTATAAATATATAAGAAAAAGAAAGTAAACAAGATATTAGGGAATCAACAACAAAATAAGATAAACAAGATATTAGAGAACAAAATAAACAAAATATAAAAGAAATTAAATAAGATATAAACAACGATAAGAAAAGATGTTGAGGTTAGAGAATCCACTCTTGGTGTTATGCTAAGATTAATCTTGTTTTATTACACAATTGAAATCCACACATAAGGGAGGTTCCAATCGGAAGGTTTAGCAATTCAGTCCAAATTGTCCAACGTCCATAGCATATGATATTATGTTCATTTGGTGTCCTCAAAACTCACAAAAAGAGTCCAAGCATTCCTTATGCCAAGGTATATGTCTACAACAAATCAAGGTTATGAAACCAAGCATTTACTGTGCCATTTTCATTGTCAATAATGAATCAAGATCTCTACTTTGCAAGTATGATTTTAAACCAAAAGAAAATATTATCTACACTAGTGTTTATAAATGATGATTCATTTTAGCTCATGTTTAAGAGACTAACCTTAGCATTTACCAAGAGCTTCACCTCATCACCTCAACAATATGATTAGCAACACATACTAGATATGAAGAAAATGAAAAGAAAAATAAAGAAAAAGAAAACTAGAGAAAGGAAAGAAGAAGAAAACTTAGAGAATTACATTGCAATGGCTAATATCCTACCAATGTATAATCTATCCCAATACTCATCCAAGGCCCTCTATTTATACACATTTTGGAGGGCTAAATGACAAGAGACAAGCTTTACAAATTTCAAAGGTAGGTATAATAGGTGGGTGCATTTTTCTAACAATTTTCGTCATATTGTATGACAATTCTGATCAGCCAGCTTGATGGTCGATTTTGTCAATGTTGGAGGCTCGATCTGATAAAATTGTCTTCTAGACAAATATACCCCTATCCGTTACGAATCCATAGCCGTTGGAATCAGATCATTTGCTCATGTGGATCGGAAGATATGGTCAAAATACCAAAACGGTGCAGAACAGACGTCATTGCACATCAGCCAACTTGATGGTTGATTTCGGTAGGGAAAACGACTCCGTTTCAAGAAGTGTAAAACATGAAAAAGATAGATATGCCTCTTAGCTTTGCACGGCTACAAATTTCAGCCTTATTTCTTCAGTGAAACTCGAGATATAGCTGATATGGCAAACGGTGTCGGAACTGGAACTGAACTGGATTTGCCCTTAATTCTAGTAATCTGAAATCACTCAAAGAAACTTGTGAAAAACACCAAATTGCATAAAAATATAAAAAATCATAAACACAATTAGACTAAGCAATAATAACTCGTATTTGACACAAAACAATAATAAAACATAACTAAAAACTATATAATTATACGAGTTATCACATTGTGTGTGCATTTTTGCTATGTTAGTTGATAGGTTTGCATTTGCATGACATTTGATTGAGTATTTAGTTTAAGTATATCAAGTGTTTGTGAAAATGCCATGCTTGTTGGAGCTTGAGGTCATTCGGCCACTTCATGTGTTTTACATTGTGTGTGCATTTTTGCTATGTTAGTTGATAGGTTTGCATTTGCATGACATTTGATTGAGTATATAGTTTAAGTATATGATAAGCTCATAAAATATACATTTTATGCCTTTATACCTTTAGTTTTTGTTATGTTTTCGATCTTTATCTTGTTTACTTATTATATGTTTTTGAATTTTAGGTACAATAAGGAGAATGAAGTCAAAAGATGTCAATAATAATGGTAAAGAGCTTACAAAATCATAATCACAAGATGGAAGAAGACTTGGGAGTCAAAAATATCAATTTCTGGTTGAAAAGCAATCAGGCAGATTTGACCTCCGGAGCTTGTTGTAAGGAAAACATGATGTTATAATCTTTATTTGAAGAAACTTCCTTCTAGAATTTTTAAGTTGACTTTATTATCTTTCCAACGATATATTATGGGCCCAAATTGGATAAGCAATGGGCATTCAAAATGACGCTAGAAGATCTTTCTAAAGAACCCTGTGGCCCGAAAAACCATAATCGCAAATTTGAAAAAATGGCAAAAACGTGATTTTTGCACCTCCAGTCTAACTTGTGCGGCAAGGACTTGTTCTCAGGGTTTTAAAGCTCTATAAATCATCTTTTGAGCCACAAACTAGACATCTTTTGAGGAGACTCAAGGATCATCATTATTATTCTTCTTCTCCATTCTTTTATTTTTCTTTTTAGTTTTATGTATATATTATCTATGCCTATGTTAGGCTAAACTTTTATTTGGTTAAGGGTGATTTCAAAGTCCTAGACATGTTATGTAATTAATTTTCATAATCTATCTATCATTGTTTTCTATCAAAGTTGCTTATGTTCTTCCATTAAAATTGTTCATGATGATGTTTTGATTTGTTTAGGTGGCCAACTAGATAAATCTTTATAATTGTCTAATGCTAGTTTAGGAGTCTTGATCCGTGTAATTGTCTTGATTTCCTATTCGTAAGTGGCAATTTGTGATTAATGATTATGGTCAAGTTTTCAATAATTGCAAAGTGAAACATAACCTAAGTTGAACAATCCGAGCTTATGTGTTTGTTGCTTAGATCAACCTATCTTTCTCATCATAAAGCTGCTATTAAATTGAACTTAGAGAGCTTATTCTAGGTTGTTTGATAGTTAGAGATTAAATAGAGAGCTTGTTTTATTTAACGACAAACTAAGGAAAGATTGGGGTAACAGAGCTTGTTGTTATCTATGGTTGTTAACTTTGATAGCTAATTAATGTTGATAAATATGAAATTGATTCTTAATGATGTCTAGTGGTGGAGAATGAAACCTTAACCATATTTTTCATATTTGATTCTTCTTAATTACTTGTTTTCTCATTCTTATTGTTAACTTTAGTTTAAATCTGATTTCAAAATCCCCTTTACTTTTGTTTACTTGTTTTTAAATGATAAACTATTAACTTATAAACTAAAACCCAATCCCTGAGGACTCGACCCTTGCTAATCACTATACTTTACAATTGATTCTTTTTAAGTGCAAGGTTAAATAAGATACACTCTTTTGGGTGCATCCAATTTTTGGCGCCATTGCCGGTGATTGCTTTCTTTAGTTTATTTGGTACTTGGTTTATTCTTATTTTCAGTTCTAATTAGTTTTATCTTCTTGTACATACAGGTTTTTCTTTTCAAAATTTGAAAAAAAAAAAACGATGGAATTGAGCAATCTAACACTTGAAGAGTTGGTGGCATACATGAACATAGAGAATCAACAAGCCAATCTCACCTCCCCAGTTCAACAATTGGCCATGGGAGGATGTCAAGACCATCAAGGGTTCCAAGACCAACCACATGATCATTACTCAAACACTTACCATGAGGGATGGTGGGATCATACTAATTATGGCTACTCAAAAAATTTCCAATAAGTAGATCCTTGTGCCAATTACACTCATCCATCTAGCTTCAGTCAATCATGGTTTGAAGAACCAGATCTTTTTCAGCCATCACATATGACTCAAAACTCAAGTACTTCTTTAGAAGATCTTGTCTATTCTCTTGTTACTGATACTTTGCAATTTCAACAGGAAACAAGGGCAAGCATCCAGAGTTTGGAAAAGCAAATGAGCCAATTGGCTAGTAGTATGGTGGGATGGGTACACAAAGATCTGAAGAACTCCCTGCCCAAACGATGATTAACCCAAAGGAGAATACTACTATTGTGACCTTGAGGAATGAGGAACAAGATAAAGATGAGACAAAATTAGAGATGGATTCTATTCTTGAGGATAATGAAGCCACATATCTAAATAAGAGTATTTCGGCACCTGAGGTAACTTTTAAGATTCCAATTTTTACTAATGTTT
The DNA here is from genome assembly GCA_030761205.1 of Fremontodendron californicum. Taxonomy (NCBI): domain Eukaryota; kingdom Viridiplantae; phylum Streptophyta; class Magnoliopsida; order Malvales; family Malvaceae; genus Fremontodendron; species Fremontodendron californicum. The sequence goes on along the minus strand of JAULJL010000022.1, from coordinate 7,428,985 downwards.
CTTCTCCACCTTTTCCTAGTAGATTCACAAAGTTCAAGGAGGAGGAACATGAACAACACATGCCGAAAACCTTAAACAACTTGTTTGTGGATGCCATTCAACAAGTATCAAAATATGCTCCATTCCTCGATGAGATATGAACCACAAAGGATGATAGAATAATACTTGTAATGGAGAATGAATCAACTTTTGTGAAAAGAAAGCTTCCTATCAAACGCTCAAATTTGGAAAGCTTCATGTATGAGCCTAACAAGCCTAAAAAGCCAGGAAGGGGTGTTGGTTAGGTTGGACAACTTAAATCAAGTACTAATTGGGAAGGCAGCCCAATTAATGAAGAAATTACCAACCTGCCATACTCAGATTTGCTTCATTTTCCTTTTTCTTTTATTATTTTTATTGTTTTTATTTATCTATTTTTATGTTTATTTGTTAATTATTTGTTTAGTATTTTAGGATTATTTAGGTTGCATGAATTTGTTTTGTTTTGAGTCTTAGTTATTTCTATTCTTATGTTATTAGTTCTTTTCTCTTACACATGATTCTTTCATTTAGGTTAATAGCATTACATTGAGGACAATGTAAGAATTAAGTGTGGGGGGAAGGATTTAGGATTTATTTTATTTTTAGCTATTATTTTTTTTATGAGTCTTTAATATTATTATTATTAAAATTTTTAGTGTGTTTTAGTTATTTTCTATACTATGATGAGATATGAATTTGATAGGTCTGAAACTGATCATTAGTGGTAAGATTTTCATGAGAATTAAGCTTGAATGATATCACTATTTTTCATGAGCCAATGTTAATATGATATATTGATTGAGAAAGAAGCATGTTTAGACTTAAAATTGACTTGTATAATTATCCTTGTGAGTTTCGAGCCTATATGATTGATGCATTATACATATCAATCTAATTTCTTTCTTGAGTGCTCTTATGATTACATGTTTCTCTAGAACTTGCTTTAAAACTTTTTGAGACTATATTGATACATTTGACAACATGAAAATGATAGAGGCATTAGAATTATAATCAGGGCCAAACAGCCATTCCTTATTGATGTTCCAAGAGAACATCCCCCTAGTGAGCCAATTTGAGCTTACATTGAATAAGCTATTTCTTTGGTAACCATATCCTACACCTAGCCTAAATACATTTATATCTTTACCCTTGTTCTAAAAATGGACTAAAATGCTTGAGACATATTGCAAAAACAATGGATACTTTTTGAAAATTTGGGTTAAAACAAAAGATAAGTGTGGGGGAAGAAAAGAAAAAAAAAGGTCAAGAGAAAAAGAAAGGGATCATTGTCAAATACATTCCCATATTGAAAAGAAAAAAAATCATCTCTTAAACTTTTGTTTAAAGAAAAAGATGTTACAAAGTTGGTTAGAATGAAGCAAAGACTCAATATGAATATTTAGCCTCTATTATTATGTGCTTTATAAGAGTTTTGAGAAGTTTTATTTGCAAAATCTTATTTTGTCTCTAAATTCTATGAAGTCTTTGGAACCTTTGTAATATCTTTTATCTTTCATTCTTTAACCACATTACAACCCTTGGCCCCATTACAACCTTGATTAAAGACCTCTTGATTTATGAAGTTGCATGATCTAAATAGTGGAGAATAGGTGGACAAGCTAGCATATGGTATAACTGTTTTCATGAGATTGATTGAGTGTAAACACTTTACCACTACTTTAAAGAGTGAAAATCATGAGAGTAACCTAGTGAGAAGTCGAGATTAAGTTTGAATATGCACTATTTTGATTGAAATATGTTATGTTAATATTGGCTTAACTCAAACTATTTACATTCAAGCAAGATTTTTTGTGAATTTCTTTAAGCTATTGATTAGTTTATAAGACTTGTCCAATGATTATCTCTAATTTATATTGGAAGGATTAGTTGTAATTATTATTATTTTTTTTTAGTTTGTCTTATGTCTTCAATGTTTGTGGGTATCGTCCTAGTAAACCCTCACGAGACTAAACTCGTCCACTAGAAACACCTAGGGGTTTAAAGGCTTGTGTCACAAGCTAAGTGCCACCGTGATTTCCTACGAAAGTGGATTAGATTAGATTTTTTAATTTTGTTTTTATTTTGTTTTGCTCGAGGACTAGCAAAAAGCTAAGTGTGGGGGTATTTGATAAGCTCATAAAATATACATTTTATGCCTTTCTACCTTTAGTTTTTGTTATGTTTTCGATCTTTATCTTGTTTACTTATAATATGTTTTTGAAATTTAGGTACAATAAGGAGAATGAAGTCAAAAGATGTCAATAATAATGGTAAAGAGCTTACAAAATCATAATTACAAGATGGAAGAAGACTTGGGAGTCAAAAATATCAATTTCTGGTTGAAAAGCAATCAGGCAGATTTGACCTTCGGAGCTTGTTGTAAGGAAAACATGATGTTATAATATTTATTTGAAGAAACTTCCTCTTGACTTTTGAAGTTGACTTGATTATCGTTCCAACGATATATTATGGGCCCAAATCGGATAAGAAATGGGCATTCAAAATGGCGCTAGAAGATCTCCCTAAAGAACCCTGCGGCCAGAAAAACCCTAATCGCAAATCTGAAAAAAAAAAAAAAAGAGGCAAAAACGTGATTTTTGCACCTCCAGTCTTACTTGTGCGGCAAGGACTTATTCTCAGGGTTTTAAAGCTCTATAAATACCATCTTTTGAGCCACAAACTAGACATCTTTTGAGGAGACTCAAAGATCATCATTTTTATTCTTCTTCTCCGTTCTTTTATTTTTCTTTTTAGTTTTATGTATATATTATCTATGCCTATGTTAGGCTAAACTTTTATTTGGTTAAGGGTGATTTCAAAGCCCTAGACATGTTATGTAATTAATTTTCAGAACCTATCTATCATTGTTTTCTATCAAAGTTGCTTATGTTCTTCCATTAAAATTGTTCATGATGATGTTTTGATTTGTTTAGGTGGCCAACTAGACAAATCTTTATAATTGTCTAATGCTAGTTTAGGAGTCTTAATCCGTGTAATTCTCTTGATTTCCTATTCATAAGTGGCAATTTTTTATTAATGATTATGGTCAAGTTTTCAATAATTGCAAAGTGGAACATAACCTAAGTTGAACAATCCGAGCTTATGTGTTTGTTGCTTAGATCAACCTATCTTTCTCATCATAAAGCTGCTATTAAATTGAACTTAGAGAGCTTATTCTAGGTTGTTTGATAGTTAGAGATTAAATAGAGAGCTTGTTTTATTTAACGACAAACTAAGGAAAGATTGGGGTAACAGAGCTTGTTGTTATCTACGGTTGTTAACTTTGATAGCTAATTAATGTTGATAGATATGAAATTGATTCTTAATGATGTCTAGTGGTGGAGAATGAAACCTTAACAATATTTTTCATATTTGATTCTTCTTAATTACTTGTTTTCTCATTCTTATTGTTAACTTTAGTTTAAATGTGATTTCAAAATCCCCTTTACTTTTGTTTACTTGTTTTTAAATGATAAACTATTAACTTATAAACTAAAACCCAATCCCTAAGGACTCGACCCTTGCTAATCACTATACTTTACAATTGATTCTTTTTAAGTGCAAGGTTAAATAAGATACACTCTTTTGGGTGGATCAGTATATCAAATGTTTGTGAAAATGCCATGCTTGTTGGAGCTTGAGGCCATTCGGCCACTTCATGTGTTTTACATTGGGTGTGCATTTTTGTTATGTTAGATAATAGGTTTGCATTTTTATGACATTGGGTTGAGTTTTTGGTTTAAGCATGCCTTGTATTTGTGTTATTGCCATGCATATTTTAGATGTTAGGTTTGGTTTATTTTGTCATGCATGTCCATGCATTTTAGACTTAGGTTGCAGTAAATGCCATGCAAATTCATTTAGGTCTAGGTCACTTTATTGATGCCATGCATTTTTTTATGACATTTAGGTTTAAAACCTCATATTGGGTGTATTTTTTCATGAATTTCATGTCCATGCCACTTGACTAATGACTTAGGCCAGTTAATGGTTCAAAGTCATACTCTCTTGAGTATACTTGTGGAAAATTAAAGAGTTGTCAAATTGATTATTCTACCTTTGTGATTTTTTTTACTTAGCAAATTTTTGTCTAACATTTCAAAAGTCCTAACTACTGTTTGTGAGTCATTTTGTGAGTTTTAAATATTTTTACTTTGATTTTTAAATGATTTTATCGAAGGCAAAAATGTGTTTTGGCAAAATAGTTTTTTCACCCAATACTCGTACTTTCCCGATTGTTCTGGGCATTCATATTTAATCAGAAAATTAAGCCGATTTTTTTCCGTGTACTTTTACATGTCCTGAGTCTCCAGTATTTTTTTTAGAGTTTTTAGAATTTTTAAAAATAGGGTAAAAAATGTGGCTTAAAACTGGACAGTGGAGTTAGAATTGAATTTGAAGGAAAATCATTTTTCTGTTTTGGTTAAGTTACTTAGAGGGGGCTGATTAGGAAGTTTAGTGATAACTCGTATAATTATATAGTTTTTAGTTATGTTTTATTATTGTTTTGTGTCAAATACGAGTTATTATTGTTTAGTCTAATTGTGTTTATGATCTTTATGTATTTTGGTGTTTTTCACAAGTTTCTTTGAGTGATTTCAGATTACTAGAATTAAGGGTAAATCCAGTTCAGTTCCAGTTCCGACACCTTTTGCCATATCAGCTATATCTCGAGTTTCACTGAAGCAATAAGGCTGCAATTTGTAGCCGTGCAAAGCTAAGAGGCATATTTATCTTTTTCATGTTTTACACTTCTTGAAACGGAGTCGTTTTCCCTAGCGAAATCGACCATGAAGTTGGCTGATGTGCAATGACGTCTGTGCTGACCTGTTTTCGTATTTTGCCCATATCTTCTTATCCACATCAGCAAATGAGCTGATTCCAACGGCTATGGATCAGTAACTGATAGGGTAACATTTTTCTAGAAGACCATGTGATCAGATAAGGCCTGACAAATTGACAAAATCGACCATCAAGTTGGCTGATCAAAATCGTCATGTATGACGAAAATTGTTAGAAAATGCACCCACCTATTATACCTACCTTTGAAATTTGTAAAGCTTGTCTCTTGTCATTTAGCCCTCCAAAATGTGTATAAATAGAGGGCCTTGGATGATTGTAAGGGATCATATTGTACATTGGTAGGATATTAGCCATAATAAATAAATTCTCTAAGTTTTCTTCTTCTTTCCTTTCTCTAGTTTTCTTTTTCTTTATTTTCTTCTTCTTCTTTCTTTCTTTTATTTCCTTCTTAGATTCTATTTAATTTTATGTTTATAATGCCTATGCTAGGCTAAACTTCTATTTGGTTAAGGGTGATTTCAAAGCCCTAAACATGTTTTGTGATTGATTTTCAGATTCTATCTATCATTAATTTTCTATCAAAGTTGCTTATGTTCTTCTACAAGAATTGTTCATGATGTTGTCTTGATTTATTTAGGTGTACAACTAGATAGATCTTGATAATTATCTATTGCTAGTCTAGGAGTCTTGATCCGTGTAATTGTCTTGATTTCCTATTCATAAGTGGCAATTTGTGATTAATGATTATGGTCAAGTTTTCAATAATTGCAAAGTGGAACATAACCTAAGTTGAACAATCCGAGCTTATGTGTTTGTTGCTTAGACCAACCTATCTTTCTCATCATAAAGCTGCCATTAAATTGAATTTAGAGAGCTTATTCTAGGTTGTTTAATGGTTAGAGATTAAATAGAGAGCTTGTTCTATTTAACGACAAACTAAGGAAAGATTGGGATAACAGAGCTTGTTGTTATCTACGGTTGTTAACTTTGATAGTTGGTTGATATTGATAGATCTGAAATTGATTCTTAATGATGTCTAGTGGTGGAGAATGAAACCTTAACCATATTTTTCATATTTGATTCTTCTTACTTACTTGTTTTCTTACTTTTCTAGTTTGCTTATTTTTAAAAATATATTTATTTTTATTGGCTGGTTATACCGCCTAATTTGTATATTAACTTTGTTTTATTTTTATTGGCTGGTTATACCGCCTAATTTAGTATATATATTTTTATTGGCTGGTTATACCGCCTTGCATCTTATTCTTATTATTTACTTTAGTTTAAATCTGGCTTCAAAAACCCCTTTTCTTTTATTGTTTTCTTTGAACGTAAGTTATAAACTAATAACTCATAGATTAAAACCCAATCCCTGAGGACTCGACCCTTGCTAATCATTATACTTACAATTGATCTTTTTAGTGCAAGGTTAAATAAGATACACTCTTTTGGGTGCATCAAATTTTTGGCGCCGTTGCCGGGGATTGCTTTCTTTAGTTTATTAGTTTATTGGTTTATTCTTATTTTCTGTTCTAATTATTTACTTTCTTATTTTTTTTTTATTAGTGAATGTTCCAAGCTCCCGAAGAAGACTTACGACTTAGGAAAATTCGGGAATTTATAACTTCTCACCAACAACCAATCGAGGAGTTGATCCAAAACATCCAAGAGAAGCAAGGAGAGATGGCAGCAGCTGACAACCGAACTCTCAAGGAGCTAGCCGCTCCGGAGTTGGGTCAACAACCATTATGCATTGAATATGCTAATCTTGAGGTAGCTTTTGAATTAAAATCTGGTTTGATTCATCTTCTCCCAACTTTTCATGGTTTTGCAGGAGAGGATCCAAATAAGCACCTCAAGGAATTCCATGTAGTTTGCTCAAGCATGAGACCAACAGGGGTCACGGAAGAGCAAGTTAAGTTGAGAGCCTTCCCATTCTCTCTAGCTGATTCAGCAAAGGAATGGCTCTACTATCTACCATCCGGGACCATCACTACATGGAATGATTTGAAGAAAGCATTCTTGGAAAGGTATTTCCCAGCATCTAAGGCTGCCAACATTAGGAAAGAGATATGTGGGATTCGGCAATACAACGGAGAGTCCTTATATGTATATTGGGAGAGGTTCAAGAAACTTTGTGCATCATGTCCACACCATCAAATAAGTGAACAACTTCTCATCCAATACTTCTATGAAGGTCTCATGCCCATGGAGAGAAGTATGATAGATGCCGCTAGTGGGGGAGCTCTAGTTGATAAGACTCCCAGGGCTGCTAGAACATTAATCTCCAACATGGCAGCCAATTCTCAACAGTTCTCAATGAGACAAGATCCACCACCACAACCCAAGAGAGTTAATGAGGTAAGTATATCATCCCTTGAACAAAAATTTGATAAACTGACTTCTCTTGTTCAACAATTGGCTGTAGGTAAAATACAACAAATAAAGGCTTGTGGCATATGTTCAAACATAGGGCACCAAACTGATATGTGTCCAACACTTCAAGAGGATACCAATGAACATGTGAATGCCATGGGTGGATTTCAGAACCAATCAAGGAAATATGATCCCTACTCAAACACTTACAATCGAGGATGGAGGGATCATCCAAACTTCAATTATGGAGGGAACCAATCACAAACTATTCCTCTACCATTTGACCACAGGCCACCGGGTTTTCAGCAAAGAGTGCAACAACCATACCAAACCCGACAACAACTACCACCCACCCAAAATTCAGGTACTTCTCTTGAAGATCTTGTTAAAGCTCTTTCTACTAATACAATTCAATTTCAACAGGAAACAAAGACAAGTATTCGAAATTTGGAGACTCAAATAGGGCAATTGGCAACAACCATGAGTCAAATGCAAGCAAGGGATTCTGGGAAATTACCTTCCCAAACCATAGTGAATCCAAGAGAGAATGCCAATGCTATAACTTTAAGAAGTGGGAAACAGCTAGAGACACCACAAAATGATAGTGCTCAATGGGAGAACAATACCATGGCATCCTCTTCACATCCCAACGAGCCACTAAAAAAGGTAATTCCTAAACCATCATTTCCTTCTTATATAACTCCTCCACCTTTTCCTGGCAGGTTAGCAAAGTCCTAGAAGGAGGAGCAAGAGAAGGAAATTTTGGAAACTTTCCGGAAAGTAGAGGTGAACATTCCTTTACTAGATGCTATCAAGCAAGTGCCAAGATATGCCAAGTTCCTAAAAGAGTTGTGCACATCTAAACGGAAGTTGAAATGGAATGAAAAGGTAAGTGTGGGGGAGAATGTGTCAGATGTTCTTCAAAAGAAACTCCCACCTAAATGCAAGGATCCAGGTATGTTTACCATTCCTTGTAAGATAGGCAACACCAGGTTTGAGCGTGCTATGCTAGATCTAGGGGCATCTATTAATGTCATGCCATATTCAATTTATGCTTCATTGAATCTAGGACCATTAGAGGAAACCGGTGTTATAATACAACTTGCTGACCGTTCTAACACTTATCCAAGAGGAGTTGTAGAAGACGTTCTTGTACAGGTTAATGAATTGGTTTTTCCCGCTGACTTTTATGTTATTGAGATGGAAGATGAGATGTCTTCTAATCCCACACCTATTCTATTAGGGAGACCATTCTTGAAAACAGCAAGAACTAAAATAGATGTACATGATGGCACTTTAACTATGGAATTTGATGGTGAAATAATTCGCTTTAACATTTTTGAGGCCATGAGATATCCTAGTGATGTGCATTCTGTTTTTAATATTGATATAATTGACTCACTAGTGCAGCAAGCTTATGAGCTAGATGGTGAAGATAGTGTGGAAATAGTCCTTAGCAACCATCTCGGAATGGGGAATGCTAAACTAGCCTTGAGTGACCATGTGGAAGGGGCACTAGAATCTTTACACTCGCTGCCACCTAAAGATGCAAGGTTTGATGTTTCATTTATTGATTTGCCTTTATCTAATGAGAAACTTCTACCTTCCATTTTGCAGGCACCAACTTTAGAGTTGAAACCACTACCGAACCACTTGAAATATGTGTTCCTAGGTAAAAAGGACACACTACCGATCATCATTGCCAAAGAGCTCACACTTTTGCAAGAAGAGCGACTTATCCGGGTGCTTAGAGAGCATAAAACAGCAATTGGTTGGACAATTGCCGATATCAAGGGAATAAGCCCATCCATGTGCATGCACCGGATTTTGTTAGAGGAAGGGTCCAAACCAACAAGAGAAGCACAAAGAAGATTGAACCCTCCTATGATGGAGGTTGTGAAAAAGGAGATACTGAAGCTCCTAGATGTTGGAGTGATCTATCCTATCTCGGATAGCAAATGGGTGAGCCCGGTCCAAGTGGTTCCAAAGAAATCAGGTGTAACGGTGGTAACAAATAATGAGAATGAACTTGTTCCTACTAGGATTCAAACAGGATGGCGAGTTTGTATTGATTATCGTAAACTTAATTCCACAACTCGCAAAGACCACTTTCCTTTACCTTTTATTGATCAAATGCTTGAAAGGTTAGCTGGCCATTCTCATTATTGTTTTCTTGATGGTTTTTCAGGTTATAATCAGATAGCCATTGCTCCGGAGGACCAAGAGAAAACAACATTCACATGTCCATTTGGTACTTTTGCATACCGGCGTATGCCATTTGGTCTTTGTAATGCACCAGCTACATTCCAAAGGTGTATGGTTAGCATATTTTCAGATTATGTAGAGAATATCATAGAAGTGTTTATGGATGATTTTAGTGTCTATGGTGATTCTTTTGATAGATGTCTAGAGAACCTTACACTTGTACTTGAAAGATGCATGGAAACTAACCTTGTTTTGAATTGGGAAAAATGTCACTTTATGGTAGAACAAAGAATAGTTTTGGGCCATGTTATTTCTTCTAGAGGGATAGAGGTTGATAAGTCTAAAATAGATATTTTGCATTCTTTACCACCTCCCACAAATGTGAGAGAGGTTCGTTCTTTTCTTGGACATGCAGGTTTCTATAGGAGATTTATCAAAGACTTCTCAAAGATCACATTACCTCTTTGCAAGCTACTACAAAAAGATGTGGTTTTCCACTTTGATGATAAATGCAAAGAGGCGTTTGAGACATTGAAGGGACTATTGACATCAGCTCCTATCATCCAACCACCAGATTGGAATGTACCTTTTGAAATCATGTGTGACGCTAGTGACTATGCTATTGGAGCTGTTTTGGGCCAACGGGTTGGCAAAGCCTCACATGCCATTTATTATGCCTCACGAACTCTTAATGATGCTCAATTGAACTATTCCACTACTGAAAAAGAACTTTTAGCTGTTGTATTTGCTTTAGAAAAATTTCGATCTTATTTAATTGGTACTAAAGTAATTGTATATTCTGACCATGCAGCCCTTAAGTACTTACTCACTAAAAAGGAGGCCAAACCAAGGTTGATTAGATGGATACTTCTCTTACAAGAGTTTGATTTGGAGATAAAAGATAAGAGAGGTAGTGACAACCTGGTTGCGGACCATCTTAGCCGTTTAGTTCATGAAGATGATGCACTACCCTTGAATGAGAACTTTTCGGATGAGCAACTTCTTTTTATAAGTACAACAACTCCTTGGTATGCTGATATTGTTAATTACTTAGTTACCAAGAAGTTGCCACAAGAGTTGACACAAGCTCAAAGAAATAAGATCAAGAGTGATGCCAAATACTACATAATGGATGATCCTTACCTTTGGAAGCATTTCTCCGATCAGATTATAAGAAGGTGTGTACTCGAAACTGAATTTCAATCTATTCTCACCTTTTGTCACTCTTATGCATGTGGAGGACACTTTGGATCCAAAAGAACAGCCATGAAAGTTCTTGATTCTGGATTTTATTGGCCTACCATATTCAAAGATGCATACCTCTTTTGCAAGTCATGTGATCGTTGCCAAAGAACAGGTAACTTAGGTGCTAGAAATCAAATGCCTCAAACTCCAATACTTATTGTTGAAATTTTTGATGTATGGGGCATGGATTTCATGGGACCTTTTCCTCCTTCTTTTGGTAATCTTTATATTTTACTTGCCGTTGATTATGTTTCAAAGTGGGTGGAAGCAAAATCCACTAGGACTAATGACTCTAAAGTTGTTTCAGATTTTGTCAAGACTAACATCTTTGCTAGGTTTGGAACGCCAAAGGCCATAATCAGCGATAGAGGTACTCACTTTTGCAATAGGACTATGGAAGCACTTTTGAGGAAGTATAACATCACACACAAGGTCTCCACCTCATATCATCCTCAAACTAGTGGGCAAGCTGAAGTGTCAAACCGAGAAGTTAAGTCCATCCTTGAAAAGACAGTTAATCCAAATAGGAAGGATTGGAGTTCACGACTTGATGATGCACTTTGGGCTTATAGGACAGCATATAAGACACCCATTGGTATGTCTCCTTATCGACTTGTTTATGGTAAGCCTTGTCATCTTCCGGTTGAATTGGAACATAAATCATGTTGGGCTATCAAACAATGCAACATGGAGATGGATGAGATAGGAAAGAAAAGAAAACTTGACCTACAAGAATTAGAGGAGATAAGGAATGATGCCTATCAGAATTCTAGGATTTACAAGGAAAAGACTAAGGCATTCCATGACAAGATGCTATCAAGAAAAGAATTTGTTGTTGGACAAAAAGTTCTTCTCTTCCATTCACGCCTTAAGTTATATCCAGGTAAATTACGTTCTCGTTGGGTTGGACCTTTTGTTATTACTAATGTATTTACTCATGGTGCAGTTGAAATCCAAAGCCCGAAAACAGATAAGGCATTCAAAGTGAATGGTCATAGATTGAAGCCTTACTATGAGAACTTTCCAATACAAGATGTGGAGGAGTTTCCACTTTTTGAGCCAAAGTATGTTGAATAATAATGGCATGGGTCTAAGTCAGGCTGAGGACAATAAACCAAGCGCTTCTTGGAGAGGCAACCCAAAAGGATGGAGAGCATCTATTATATCAGATTTGCATATTCCTTACTCTCCATCATTCTATCTTTTATTGTTTTTCTTTTCTTTTGTTTAATAGTTCTTTTCTCTTACATATAATTCTTGCATTGGGGGATAATAGCATTACATTGAGGACAATGTAAAAATTATGTGTGGGGGGAAGAATTTAGGATTTTATTTAGAGTGTTTTGTTTTTGAGTCTTTTTATGTTGTTTTTCTTTCTGATCCTTGTTTTGAAAATAACTAGATGTAAATATAATTTTTTTTAACCCCGGTTAAATGGCGGATAACGGTACTCCGTGATTATTTAAATCGGTTCCATCAGCTACCCACAAAACTGATATTGTATATAAATTTCTCTTCCAATTTCTCTTTCAATTTTTTTCATTTTTTTTTCAGGATGGATGATATTCTCACAAGATTGCAGAAACGATTTCCTCCTTTTCCTCGAAATATTTTACTGAAGCTTTACCAAGTTCGACTTGAAAGATTAAGAATGCTTATGCACAAAGGGATTCCTGACGACATACGTTGGATAATTGAAGCCAAGGTACGTGAAGATGAATATCTTCCTGTTTTGCATTTACCAGGTACAGGTAGAAGCACTTTTGCAAAGAAGCGACGAGCAAAGCGCATGAGTTCAAATTGCCACAAATGTGCATGATGGACGTGTAACGGTAAATGTCGTTCTATTGGGATTCCGTCCTCTAATCGAGATGATAAAATTGAATTCATTAAGGATGGACTGAGTAAGGAGAATTTGGGTAATATCCAACTTTCTCTTGAGACGCATCCTAGTGGAGACGAACAAAGAGAAATTCTTGATTTATGGCCGCAATTCCAAAAGGAATGGCAACATCTTGGGAATCTGATGTTAAAAGACCCTGTTTGCCAGCTTGTAAGAAAACTGGATGGGAAGCATATCCTCGACTCATAGAAGGCGTTTAAGCCGTTTCTGGACGTAAAACCAGAGGAAGATGTGAGCCACAATCACAACTACAATAAATGACTTCTCAGCTTTTGGTTTGATTTGCAATAACTTTATTTTGGTTTAATTTAAGTGTAGTTCGATTTGTGTAATTATTCTCGTTTTTTTTTTTTTTGTCTTTTACGGTTGATTTTTTCTTCTCTTTTTGATTTTCTTCCTGAAATCACGCAAAAATCTTTTGTTAGGTTAACATTTTCTTCTGACAGGTCAGATACACTTTCGGCGACATTATTACTCTTGTCTGATTCACTACTCAGTCCTCTATATATTACACCATGTACTCATTCTCTTTCAGGCACTCGAAGAAAAAAAAATGGAAAGTACTTCATCCCAGCACATTAAAAAAATTTGTGTCTTTGGAGGTGCTTATCCAGGGAAAAATAACATATTCGCTGATGAAGCCATAAGAGTTGGAGTAATACTTGCCCAACAAAAGATCCACTTGATTTATGGAGGCGGTAGTACGGGTTTAATGGGAGCAGTCGCTACAGCAGCACACGCCGGAGGAAGTCCAGTTCTAGGAATCGTGCCAAAACTATTCACAAGTTGTTGTGGACCTACCGTGGGTAAGGAAATACAAGTCTGGAGTGTCTCTGAACGGATAACAATCATGTACCATTCTGCCGATGCATTCATTGCTTTACCAGGAGGTCTGGGTACATTGGAAGAAATAGCTTGCGTGGCTTCTTGGTCATCTTTGGTCACAAATAAGAAACCCATTGGTTTGCTTAATATTAATGGTTATTTTAGTAATTTGCTTTCATATTTAGATAATGTTGTGCATAATGGATTCATGTTTTCAGAGGCAAGGAGAACCATAATTTCTGCTACAACCATTGAAGATTTACTCAAAAAGCTCCAAGCTTATGAGTGTTTATCTGCTACGGTTGTTTCGCAAACGCTCGGAAAAAGAAAAAGAGATATGGACGAGCAAGGAGTGGATTGCACTTTGTCTTTGTGACATTATCTAACATTTTGCTTGTTGTGTCTCAGTTATAATAAGTGGTTAGCAACCTCTGCAGGTAATATCTCCTAAATTCTACCTTTAAAATTTGACATTGGGGACAATGTCATATTTTAGTAGGGGGTAAGGGACATATTTTGCTAATTTAAAAAAAAAAAAAAAATTTGTTGTGTTTTAAGCCATTTAGAAGTATTCATTCTGAACAAGGTCTGAGTAAGGGAGACTTGAGACATATCTTGTCAGTTTGATTTCTTCTTTTCAAAAAAAAAATAGTTTGTTGTGTTTTAAGCAATTTAGAAGTATTCATTTTGAACAAGGTCTGAGTAAGGGAGACTTGAGACACACCTTGTCAGTTTGATTTTAATCTTTTTATGTTTACTTGTTAATTTTTGTTTAGTATTTTAAGATTATTCAGGTTGCATGAGTTTGTTTTGTTTTGAGTCTTAGCTTTTCCTATTCTTATGTTATTAGTTCTTTTCTCTTACACATGATTCTTTCATTTGAGTTAATAGACTTACATTGAGGACAATGTAAGAATTAAGTGTGGGGGGAATGATTTAGGATTTCTTTTATTTTGTCTACTATTTTTTTTTTTTATGAGTCTTTATTATTATTATTATTTTTTTTTTTTGAGTTTTAGTTCCTTTTTAATACAATGATGAGATATGAATTACATAAGTCTAAAACAGATTTATTAGTGAGAAGATTTTCATGAGAATTGAGCTTCATGTCAACCTTTTTATGAGCCAATGTTAATATGATATGTTGATTAAGAAAGAAGCATGTTTAGACTTAATCTGACTTGTATAATCATCCTTGTGAGTTTTTGAGCCTATAATGATTGATGCATTATACAAATCAATCTAATTTCTTTCTTGAGTGCTCTTATGATTACATGATTCTCTAGAACTTGCTTTAAACCGTTTGAGACTATATTGATACATGTGACAACATGAATATGATAGAGGCATTAGGATTATAACCAGAGCCAAACAGCCATCCATTATTAATGTTCCAAGAGAACACACCCTTAGTGAACCAATTTGAGCCTACATTGAATAAGCTATCTCTTTGGTAACCATAACTTGTCCCTAACCTAAATATACTTATATCTTTACCTTTGTTCCAAAGATGAATTAGCATGTTTTGAGACAAGTTGCAAAGACAAGGAAGATTTATTGAAAATTTGGGTTAGAAACAAGAAATAAGTGTGGGGGGGAAAAGAAAGAAAAAAGTCAAGAGAAAAAGAAAGGGATCATTGTCAAATACATTCCCATATTAAAAAAAAAAAAAAAAACTTCTCTTGAACTTCTAGTTAAAGTAAAAAAAAAAAAAAGATGTTACAAAGTTGGTTAGAATGATGCAAAGGCTCAACATGAATATTTAGCCTATGTTATTATGTGCTTTATAAGAGTTTTGAGAAGTTTTATTTGTATGATCTTTTTATGTCTCTAAACTTTATGAACTCTTTGGAACCTTTGTGATATCTTTATCCTTTTGTTCTTCAACCACATTACAAACCCCTTGGCCCCATTACAACCTTGATTAAAGACCTCTTGATTCATGAAGTTGTATGATCTAAATAGTGGAGAATAGGTGGACAAGCAAGAATATGGTAGAACTGTTTTCATGAGATTGATTGAGTGTAAACACTTCACCACTACTTTAAAGAGTGAAAATCATGAGGGTATCCCATGTGAGTAGTTGAGATTAAGTTTGAATATGCACTATTTTGATTGAAATATGTTATGTTAATATTGGCTTAACTCAAACAATTTACATTCAAGCATGATTTTTTGTGAAATTCTTTAAGCTATTGATTAGTTTATAAGACTTGTTCAAAGATTGTCTCTAATTTGTATTGAAAGGATTAGGAGTAAATATTTTTAGTATATGTAGTTTATTTATATTTTAGTTTTTCAATGTTTGTGGGTATCGTTCTAGTAAACCCTCACGAGACTAAACTCGTCCAGTAGGGACACCTAGGGGTTTAAAGGCTTGTGTCACATGCTAAGTGCCACCGTGATTTCTGATAACTCGTATAATTATATAGTTTTTAGTTATGTTTTATTATTGTTTTGTGTCAAATACGAGTTATTATTGTTTAGTCTAATTGTGTTTATGATCTTTTATATTTTTATGTAATTTGGTGTTTTTCACAAGTTTCTTTGAGTGATTTCAGATTACTAGAATTAAGGGCAAATCCAGTTCAGTTCCAGTTCCGACACATTTTTCCATATCAGCTATATCTGGAGTTTCACTGAAGAAATAAGGCTGAAATTTGTAGCCGTGCAAAGCTAAGAGGCGTATCTATCTTTTTCATGTTTTATACTTCTTGAAACGGAGTCGTTTTCCCTAGCGAAATCGACCATCAAGTTGGCTGATGTGAAATGACGTCTGTGCTGACCTGTTTTCGTATTTTGCCCATATCTGCTTATCCACATCAGCAAATGAGCTGATTCCAATGGCTATGGATCCGTAACTGATACGGAAACCTTTTTCTAGAAGACCATATGATCAGATCAGGCCTCTAATATTGACGAAATCGACCATCAAGTTGGCTGATGTGCAATGACGTCTGTGCTGACATGTTTTCGTATTTTGCCCATATCTGCTTATCCACATCAGCAAATGAGCTGATTCCAACGGCTATGGATCCGTAACTGATAGGGGAACCTTTGTCTAGAAGACCATGTGATCAGATCAGGCCTCCAACATTGACGAAATCGACCATCAAGTTGGCTGATCAAAATTGTCATACAATATGACGAAAATTGTTAGAAAAATTCACCCACCTATTATACCTACCTTTGAAATTTGTAAAGCTTGTCTCTTGTCATTTAGCCTTCCAAAATGTGTATAAATAGAGGGCCTTGGATGATTGTAGAGGATCATATTGTACATAGGTAGGATATTAGCCATTTTAATAAAATTCTCTAAGTTTTCTTCTTCTTTCTTTTCTCTAGTTTTCTTTCTTTTCTCTAGTTTTCTTTTTCTTTAGAGAGAGCAAGAGGTTGGATAATTAATATTCTTCCTCTTCTTCTTTCTTTCTTTTATTTTCTTCTTAGATTTTCTTTAATTTTATGTTTATGTTTATAATGCCTATGCTAGGCTAAACTTCTATTTGGTTAAGGGTGATTTCAAAGCCCTAGACATGTTTTGTGATTGATTTTCAGATTCTATCTATCATTAATTTTCTATCAAAGTTGCTTATGTTCTTCTACAAGAATTGTTCATGATGTTGTCTAGATTTATTTAGGTGTACAACTAGATAGATCTTGATAATTATCTATTGCTAGTTTAGGAGTCTTGATCCGTGTAATTGTCTTGATTTCCTATTCATAAGTGGCAATTTGTGATTAATGATTATGGTCAAGTTTTCAATAATTGCAAAGTGGAACATAACCTAAGTTGAACAATCCGAGCTTATGTGTTTGTTGCTTAGATCAACCTATCTTTCTCATCATAAAGCTGCCATTAAATTGAATTTAGAGAGCTTATTCTAGGTTGTTTAATGGTTAGAGATTAAATAGAGAGCTTGTTCTATTTAACGACAAACTAAGGAAAGATTGGGGTAACAGAGCTTGTTGTTATCTACGGTTGTTAACTTTGATAGTTGGTTGATATTGATAGATCTGAAATTGATTCTTAATGATGTCTAGTGGTGGAGAATGAAACCTTAACCATATTTTTCATATTTGATTCTTCTTACTTGTTTTCTTAATTTTCTAGTTTGCTTATTGTTAAAAGTATATTTATTTTTATTGGCTGGTTATACCGCCTAATTTGTATATTAACTTTGTTTTATTTTTATTGGCTGGTTATACCGCCTAATTTAGTATATATATTTTTATTGGCTGGTTATACCGCCTTGTTTGTATATTAACTTTGTTTTATTTTTATTGGCTGGTTATACCGCCTAATTTAGTATATATATTTTTATTGGCTGGTTATACCGCCTTGCATCTTATTCTTATTATTTACTTTAGTTTAAATCTGGCTTCAAAAACCCCTTTTCTTTTATTGTTCTTGAATTTAAGTTTTAAACTATTAACTTATAAACTAAAACCCAATCCCTGAGGACTCGACCCTTGCTAACTACTATACTTACAATTTATCTTTTTAGTGCAAGGTTAAATAAGATACACTCTTTTGGGTGCATCAAATTTTTGGCGCCGTTGCCGGGGATTGTTTTCTTTAGTTTATTTGTTACTTGGTTTATTCTTATTTTCAGTTCTAATGAGTTTTGTTTTCTTGTACATACGGGTTTTTCTTATCAAATTTTGAACAAAAAAATAAAAAAAAAAAAAAAAAAAAAAACGATGGAATTGAGCAATCTAACACTTGAAGAG
Organism: Fremontodendron californicum; assembly: GCA_030761205.1. NCBI lineage: Eukaryota > Viridiplantae > Streptophyta > Magnoliopsida > Malvales > Malvaceae > Fremontodendron > Fremontodendron californicum. The sequence goes on along the minus strand of JAULJL010000022.1, from coordinate 7,410,876 downwards.
TTGGTGGCATACATGAACATGGAGAATCAACAAGCCAATCTCACCTTCCCAGTTCAACAATTTGCCATGGGAGGATGTCAAGGCCATCAAGTGTTCCAAGACCAACTGCATGATCATTACTCAAACACTTACCATGAGGGATGGTGGGATCATACTAATTATGGCTACTCAAAAAATTTCCAAGAAGTAGATCCTTATGCCAGTTACACTCATCCATCTATCTTCAATCAATCATGGTCTCAAGAATCAGATCTTTTTCAGCCATCACATATGACTCAAAACTCAGGTACTTCTTTAGAAGATCTTGTCTATTCTCTTGTTACTAATACTTTGCAATTTCAACAGGAAACAAGGGTAAGCATCCAGAGTTTGGAAAAGCAAATGAGCCAATTGGCTAGTAGTATGGTGGGATGGGTAGCACAAAGATCTGAAGAACTCCCTGCCCAAACGATGATTAACCCAAAGGAGAATGCTACTATTGTGACCTTCAGGAATGAGGAACAAGATGAGGATGAGACAAAATTAGAGATGGATTCTATTCTTGAGGATAATAAAGCCACAGATCCAAATAAGAGTATTTCGACACCGGAGGTAACGTTTAAGATTCCAATTTTTGCTAATGTTTCTTCTCCACCTTTTCCTAGTAGATTCGCAAAGTTCAAGGAGGAGGAACATGAACAAGACATCCTGGAAACCTTAAACAGTTTATTTGTGGATGCCATTCAACAAGTATCAAAATATGCTCCATTCCTCGATGACATATGCACCACAAAGGATGATGGAATAATACTTGTAATGGAGAATGCATCCACTGTTGTGCAAAGAAAGCTTCCTCTCAAACGCATAAATTTGGGTAATTTCATGTATGAGCCTGACAAGCCTAAAATGCCAAGAAGGGGTGTTGGTTAGGTTCAAAACATTAAATCAAGTGCTAATTGGGGGAGGCAGCCTAATTAGTGAAAGCATTGCCAAACTGCCATCCTCAGATTTGCTCTCTTTTTCTTTATCTTTTTCTTATGTTTCTTTGCTAATTGTGTTTAGTGTTTCTAAGTTCATTTAGGCTGCATAAGTTTATTTTGTTTATTAGTTCTTTTCACTTACACATGATTCTTTCATTTGGGTTAATAGCATTACATGAATGACAATGTAAGAATTATGTGTGGGGGGAAGAATTTAGGATTTTATTTAGAGTGTTTTGTTTTTGAGTCTTTTTATGTTGTTTTTCTTTCTGATCCTTGTTTTGAAAATAACTAGATGTAAATATAATTTTTATTTTTTTTTAACCCCGGTTAAATGGCGGATAACGGTACTCCGTGATTATTTAAATCGGTTCCATCAACTACCCACAAAACTGATATTGTATATAAATTTCTCTTCCAATTTCTCTTTCAATTTTTTTCATTTTTTTTTCAGGATGGATGATATTCTCACAAGATTGCAGAAACGATTTCCTCCTTTTCCTCGAAATATTTTACTGAAGCTTTACCAAGTTCGATTTGAAAGATTAAGAATGCTTATGCACAAAGGGATTCCTGGAGACATACGTTGGATAATTGAAGCCAAGGTACGTGAAGATGAATATCTTCCTGTTTTGCATTTACCAGGTACAGGTAGAAGCACTTTTGCAAAGAAGCGACGAGCAAAGCGCATGAGTTCAAATTGCCACAAATGTGCACGATGGACGCGTAACGGTAAATGTCGTTCTATTGGGATTCCGTCCTCTAATCGAGATGATAAAATTGAATTCATTAAGGATGGACTGAGTAAGGAGAATTTGGGTAATATCCAACTTTCTCTTGAGACGCATCCTAGTGGAGACGTACAAAGAGAAATTCTTGATTTATGGCCGCAATTCCAAAGGGAATGGCAACATCTTGGGAATCTGATGTTAAAAGGCCCTGTTTGCCAGCTTGTAAGAAAACTGGATGGGAAGCATATCCTCGACTCATAGAAGGCGTTTAAGCCGTTTCTGGACGTAAAACCAGAGGAAGATGTGAGCCACAATCACAACTACAATAAATGACTTCTCAGCTTTTGGTTTGATTTGCAATAACTTTATTTCGGTTTAATTTACGTGTTATTCGATTTGTGTAATTATTCTCATTTTTTTTATTTGTCTTTTACGATTGATTTTTCTTCTCTTTTTTATTTTCTTCCTGAAATCACGCAAAAATCTTTTGTTAGGTTAACATTTTCTTCTGACAGGTCAAATACACTTTCGGCGACATTATTACTCTTGACTTTTACGGTTGATTTTTCTTCTCTTTTTGATTTTCTTCCTGAAATCACGCAAAAATCTTTTGTTAGGTTAACATTTTCTTCTGACAGGTCAGATACACTTTCGGCGACATTATTACTCTTGTCTGATTCACTACTCAGTCCTCTATATATTACACCATGTACTCATTCTCTTTCAGGCACTCGAAAAAAAAATGGAAAGTACTTCGTCCCAGCGCATTAAAAAAATTTGTGTCTTTGGAGGTGCTTATCCAGGGAAAAATAACATATTTGCTGATGAAGCCATAAGAGTTGGAGTAATACTTGCCCAACAAAAGATCCACTTGATATATGGAGGCGGTAGTACGGGTTTAATGGGAGCAGTCGCTACAGCAGCACACGCCGGAGGAAGTCCAGTTCTAGGAATCGTGCCAAAACTATTCACAGATTTTTGTGGACCTACCTTGGGTAAGGAAATACAAGTCTGGAGTATCCCTAAACGGATAACAATCATGTACCATTCTGCCGATGCATTCATTGCTTTACCAGGAGGTCTGGGTACATTGGAAGAAATAGCTTGCGTGGCTTCTTGGTCATCTTTGGTCACAAATAAGAAACCCATTGGTTTGCTTAATATTAATGGTTATTTTAGTAATTTGCTTTCATATTTAGATAATGCTGTGGATAATGGATTCATGTTTTCAGAGGCAAGGAGAACCATAATTTCTGCTACAACCATTGAAGATTTACTCAAAAAGCTCCAAGCTTATGAGTATTTATCTGCTACGGTTGTTTCGCAAACGCTCGGAAAAAGAAAAAGAGATATGGACGAGCAAGGAGTGGATTGCACTTTGTCTTTGTGACATTATCTAACATTTTGTTTGTTGTGTCTCAGTTATAATAAGTGGTTAGCAACCTCTACAGGTAATATCTCCTAAATTTTACCTTCTTAAAAAAAAAAAAAAAAGTTTGTTGTGTTTTAAGCAATTTAGAAGTATTCATTCTGAACAAGGTCTGAGTAAGGGAGACTTGAGACATACCTTGTCAGTTTGATTTCTTCTTTTCAAAAAAAAAAAAAAAAAGAGTTTGTTGTGTTTTAAGCAATTTAGAAGTATTCATTCTGAACAAGGTCTGAGTAAGGGAGACTTGAGACATACCTTGTCAGTTTGATTTTAATCTTTTTACGTTTACTTGTTAATTTTTGTTTAGTATTTTAGGATTATTTAGGTTGCATGAGTTTGTTTTGTTTTGAGTCTAGTTATTCCTATTCTTATGTTATTAGTTCTTTTCTCTTACACATGATTCTTTCATTTGGGTTAATAGACTTACATTGAGGACAATGTAAGAATTAAGTGTGGGGGGAATGATTTAGGATTTCTTTTATTTTTGTCTACTATTTTTTTTTATGAGTCTTTATTATTATTATTATTATTTTTTAGTGTGTTTTAGTTCCTTTTTAATACAATGATGAGATATGAATTGCATAAGTCTAAAACATATTTATTAGTGAGAAGATTTTCATGAGAATTGAGCTTGATGTCAACCTTTTTATGAGCCAATGTTAATATGATATGTTGATTGAGAAAGAAGCATGTTTAGACTTAATCTGACTTGTATAATCATTCTTGTGAGTTTTTGAGCCTAAAATGATTGATGCATTATACAAATCAATCTAATTTCTTTCTTGAGTGCTCTTATGATTACATGATTCTCTAGAACTTGCTTTAAACCGTTTGAGACTATATTGATGCATGTGACAACATGAATATGATAGAGGCATTAGGATTTTTAGCCAGGGCCAAACAACCATCCCTTATTGATGTTCCAAGAGAACACACCCTTAGTGAACCAATTTGAGCCTACATTGAATAAGCTATCTCTTTGGTAACCATAACTTGTCCCTAACCTAAATATACTTATATCTTTACCTTTGTTCCAAAGATGAATTAGCATGATTTGAGACAAGTTGCAAAGACAAGGGATATTTTTTGGTTAGAAACAAGAAATAAGTGTGGGGGGAAAAGAAAAGAAAAGTCAAGAGAAAAAGAAATGGAATACTGGCAAATACATTCCTATATAAAAAAAAAAAAGAATCATCTCTTGAATTTGTGGAAAAAGAAAAAGATGTTACAAAGTTGTTTAGAATGAAGAAAATGCCCAACATGAATATCCAGCCTAGGTGACTATGTACTTGTAAAGAGTTTTGAGATGTTTCTTTGTATAATCTTTTTATGTCTCTAAACTTTATGAACTCTTTGGAACCTTTGTGATATCTTTATCCTTTTGTTCTTCAACCACATTACAAACCCCTTGGCCCCATTACAACCTTGATTAAAGACCTCTTGATTTATGAAGTTGCATGATCTTTTAGTGGAGAATAGGTGGACAAGCAAGCATATGGTAGAAGTGTTTTCATGAGATTGATTGAGTATAAACACTTTACCACTACTTTAAAGAGTGAAAATCAAGAGAGTATCCCATGTGAGAAGTTGAGATTAAATTTGAACATGCACTATTTTGATTGAGATATGTTATGCTAATATTGGCTTAACTCAAACAATTTACATTCAAGCATGATTTTTTGTGAAATTTTTTAAGCTATTGATTAGTTTATAAGACTTGTTCAAATATTGTCTCTAATTTGTATTGAAAGGATTAGGAGTAAATATTTTTAGTATATGTAGTTTATTTATATGAAGTTTATTTATATTTTAATTTTTCAATGTTTGTGGGTATCGTTCTAGTAAACCCTCACGAGACTAAACTCGTCCACTAGGGACACCTAGGGGTTTAAAGGCTTGTGTCACATGCTAAGTGCCACCGTGATTTCCTACGAAAGTGGATTAGATTAGATTTTCTTATTTTATTTTTATTGAGTCGTTGCTAGGGACTAGCAACAATCTAAGTGTGGGGGTGTGATAACTCGTATAATTATATAGTTTTTAGTTATGTTTTATTATTGTTTTGTGTCAAATACGAGTTATTATTGTTTAGTCTAATTGTGTTTATGATCTTTTATATTTTTATGTAATTTGGTGTTTTTCACAAGTTTCTTTGAGTGATTTCAGATTACTAGAATTAAGGGCAAATCCAGTTCAGTTCCAGTTCCGACACATTTTGCCATATCAGCTATATCTGGAGTTTCACTGAAGCAATAAGGCTGAGATTTGTAGCCGTGCAAAGCTAAGAGGCGTATCTATCTTTTTCATGTTTTATACTTCTTGAAACGGAGTCGTTTTCCCTAGCGAAATCGACCATCAAGTTGGCTGATGTGCAATGACGTCTGTGCTGACCTGTTTTCGTATTTTGCCCATATCTGCTTATCCACATCAGCAAATGAGCTGATTCCAATGGCTATGGATCCGTAACTGATACGGGAACCTTTTTCTAGAAGACCATATGATCAGATCAGGCCTCTAATATTGACGAAATCGACCATCAAGTTGGCTGATGTGCAATGACGTCTGTGCTGACATGTTTTCGTATTTTGCCCATATCTGCTTATCCACATCAGTAAATGAGCTGATTCCAACGGCTATGGATCTGTAACTGATAGGGGAACCTTTTTCTAGAAGACCATGTGATCAGATCAGGCCTCCAACATTGACGAAATCGACCATCAAGTTGGCTGATCAAAATTGTCATACAATATGACGAAAATTGTTAGAAAAATTCACCCACCTATTATACCTACCTTTGAAATTTGTAAAGCTTGTCTCTTGTCATTTAGCCTTCCAAAATGTGTATAAATAGAGGGCCTTGGATGATTGTAGAGGATCATATTGTACATAGGTAGGATATTAGCCATTTTAATAAAATTCTCTAAGTTTTCTTCTTCTTTCTTTTCTCTAGTTTTCTTTCTTTTCTCTAGTTTTCTTTTTCTTTAGAGAGAGCAAGAGGTTGGATAATTAATATTCTTCCTCTTCTTCTTTCTTTCTTTTATTTTCTTCTTAGATTTTCTTTAATTTTATGTTTATGTTTATAATGCCTATGCTAGGCTAAACTTCTATTTGGTTAAGGGTGATTTCAAAGCCCTAGACATGTTTTGTGATTGATTTTCAGATTCTATCTATCATTAATTTTCTATCAAAGTTGCTTATGTTCTTCTACAAGAATTGTTCATGATGTTGTCTAGATTTATTTAGGTGTACAACTAGATAGATCTTGATAATTATCTATTGCTAGTTTAGGAGTCTTGATCCGTGTAATTGTCTTGATTTCCTATTCATAAGTGGCAATTTGTGATTAATGATTATGGTCAAGTTTTCAATAATTGCAAAGTGGAACATAACCTAAGTTGAACAATCCGAGCTTATGTGTTTGTTGCTTAGATCAACCTATCTTTCTCATCATAAAGCTGCCATTAAATTGAATTTAGAGAGCTTATTCTAGGTTGTTTAATGGTTAGAGATTAAATAGAGAGCTTGTTCTATTTAACGACAAACTAAGGAAAGATTGGGGTAACAGAGCTTGTTGTTATCTACGGTTGTTAACTTTGATAGTTGGTTGATATTGATAGATCTGAAATTGATTCTTAATGATGTCTAGTGGTGGAGAATGAAACCTTAACCATATTTTTCATATTTGATTCTTCTTACTTGTTTTCTTAATTTTCTAGTTTGCTTATTGTTAAAAGTATATTTATTTTTATTGGCTGGTTATACCGCCTAATTTGTATATTAACTTTGTTTTATTTTTATTGGCTGGTTATACCGCCTAATTTAGTATATATATTTTTATTGGCTGGTTATACCGTCTTGTTTGTATATTAACTTTGTTTTATTTTTATTGGCTGGTTATACCGCCTAATTTAGTATATATATTTTTATTGGCTGGTTATACCGCCTTGCATCTTATTCTTATTATTTACTTTAGTTTAAATCTGGCTTCAAAAACCCCTTTTCTTTTATTGTTCTTGAATTTAAGTTTTAAACTATTAACTTATAAACTAAAACCCAATCCCTGAGGACTCGACCCTTGCTAACTACTATACTTACAATTTATCTTTTTAGTGCAAGGTTAAATAAGATACACTCTTTTGGGTGCATCAATTTCCTACGAAAGTGGATTAGATTAGATTTTCTTATTTTATTTTTATAGAGTCGTTGCTAGGGACTAGCAACAATCTAAGTGTGGGGGTGTGATAACTCGTATAATTATATAGTTTTTAGTTATGTTTTATTATTGTTTTGTGTCAAATACGAGTTATTATTGTTTAGTCTAATTGTGTTTATGATCTTTATGTATTTTGGTGTTTTTCACAAGTTTCTTTGAGTGATTTCAGATTACTAGAATTAAGGGTAAATCCAGTTCAGTTCCAGTTCCGACACCTTTTGCCATATCAGCTATATCTCGAGTTTCACTAAAGCAATAAGGCTGCAATTTGTAGCCGTGCAAAGCTAAGAGGCATATTTATCTTTTTTATGTTTTACACTTCTTGAAACGGAGTCGTTTTCCCTAGCGAAATCGACCATGAAGTTGGCTGATGTGCAATGACGTCTGTGCTGACCTGTTTTCGTATTTTGCCCATATCTTCTTATCCACATCCGCAAATGAGCTGATTCCAACGGCTATGGATCAGTAACTGATAGGGTAACATTTTTCTAGAAGACCATGTGATCAGATAAGGCCTGCAAAATTGACAAAATCGACCATCAAGTTGGCTGATCAAAATCGTCATGTATGACGAAAATTGTTAGAAAATGCACCCACCTATTATACCTACCTTTGAAATTTGTAAAGCTTGTCTCTTGTCATTTAGCCCTCCAAAATGTGTATAAATAGAGGGCCTTGGATGATTGTAAGGGATCATATTGTACATTGGTAGGATATTAGCCATAATAAATAAATTCTCTAAGTTTTCTTCTTCTTTCCTTTCTCTAGTTTTCTTTTTCTTTATTTTCTTCTTCTTCTTTCTTTCTTTTATTTCCTTCTTAGATTCTATTTAATTTTATGTTTATAATGCCTATGCTAGGCTAAACTTCTATTTGGTTAAGGGTGATTTCAAAGCCCTAAACATGTTTTGTGATTGATTTTCAGATTCTATCTATCATTAATTTTCTATCAAAGTTGCTTATGTTCTTCTACAAGAATTGTTCATGATGTTGTCTTGATTTATTCAGGTGTACAACTAGATAGATCTTGATAATTATCTATTGCTAGTCTAGGAGTCTTGATCCGTGTAATTGTCTTGATTTCCTATTCATAAGTGGCAATTTGTGATTAATGATTATGGTCAAGTTTTCAATAATTGCAAAGTGGAACATAACCTAAGTTGAACAATCCGAGCTTATGTGTTTGTTGCTTAGACCAACCTATCTTTCTCATCATAAAGCTGCCATTAAATTGAATTTAGAGAGCTTATTCTAGGTTGTTTAATGGTTAGAGATTAAATAGAGAGCTTGTTCTATTTAACGACAAACTAAGGAAAGATTGGGATAACAGAGCTTGTTGTTATCTACGGTTGTTAACTTTGATAGTTGGTTGATATTGATAGATCTGAAATTGATTCTTAATGATGTCTAGTGGTGGAGAATGAAACCTTAACCATATTTTTCATATTTGATTCTTCTTACTTACTTGTTTTCTTACTTTTCTAGTTTGCTTATTTTTAAAAATATATTTATTTTTATTGGCTGGTTATACCGCCTAATTTGTATATTAACTTTGTTTTATTTTTATTGGCTGGTTATACCGCCTAATTTAGTATATATATTTTTATTGGCTGGTTATACCGCCTTGCATCTTATTCTTATTATTTACTTTAGTTTAAATCTGGCTTCAAAAACCCCTTTTCTTTTATTGTTTTCTTTGAACGTAAGTTATAAACTAATAACTCATAGATTAAAACCCAATCCCTGAGGACTCGACCCTTGCTAATCATTATACTTACAATTGATCTTTTTAGTGCAAGGTTAAATAAGATACACTCTTTTGGGTGCATCATTTAGCTACTGACTTAGGGTAGTTTCTAAGCCTTTTTAAACTCTAAAAATGATATTTTTAAGTCTCGGTTTAAGGGTGGTCAAGTCCGGGATTTAAGACTTAGGAAATTAGAGCCATTTAAAAAAGGGTTTAGCCAAGTTTCTACTTTTAATCTAAGCTTTTCAAAATTGTTTTCAAACAATCGCAAAGTATTTTGGTTTTAGAATATTTAATTTAACATATTTTTCTAAGGTAGCCGGATATCTTTTTAGATATACGGATTTCCTTAATTAAAGGAAAAAATACATTTTCATGCATTGCATTTTCCATATTCATGCATTTTATATAATATGTGATTTTTTGCTATGATAATTTCTATGGTATTGTTATTATTTTGATTTATATTTGTTGATGTTATATTATTTTATTATATGGTTTTGAATATTTCATGATATCCTATGTTTTTATTTAGTTATTTTTTGTCATATTATTTAGCATATACTATGTTCATGCATTATTATTTTCATTTTTATTTCCATGCATATTATATGATAGCATTATTTTATATTCCATGTCATTTAAATTATATGCCATATCATTCATATTTGCCATGTCATTTAAATTATTTCATTTCATATAGAATATATTATGTTACTTATGTCATTTCATTTCATGTAGAATATATTATGTTACCTAGGTCATTTCATTTCATTTAGGATATATTATGTTATTTAGGATATTTTATTTCATTTAGAATATATCATATGACTTAGGATATTACATTTCATATAGAATATATTATGTTACCTAGGTCATTTCATTTCATTTAGAATATATCATATAACTTAGGATATTTCATTTCATTTAGAATATGCTAAGGTATTTAAATTATATCATATCATTTAGGTCGCATTATATTATTTAGATTTTGCTATGTCATTTTATTTATGTCATGCATATACATATTCATTTCTTTTAAATGTTTTCAAAAAAGGTAATGATTTTCAATAACATAAAGATATTCCTGAATTAAAATAATTCATGAGTTCTCTGCCGGGTTTGCTAGGGAGGATATCATCAATTATCATTAATAACGGAATATCTTCTTTAAAATGAGAATGATTCGGAAAGTTTGCCAAATTAATAAAAATTTCTATATTTTGCCACGTTTGTTGGGGAATATAGAAAAAATTTGAATTTATAAATTACGGATCATTTTTAATTAAAAATGGAATTATTTTTCTTTAAATTGAGAATTAAATTGAAATACTAAATTTAAAACCGACCTTTTTACCGAGACTTGAGACAACACATGATTAATAAGGTACCATCTAATACGGGCGTTGTGGGGGTGCTAATCCTTCCCCGCACGTAACCGAGTACCGAACTTGTTTCTTTGATTTCTCTGGTTTAAAACGCAGACTTGAAATTGGTTTTAAAAATATTTTAATTATTTTTTAAAATATTTTATAAAATCAGTTTTAATGGGTGGCCGATCACACCTAGCTAAAAAAGATTGGTGGCGATTCCATGTCTTTTTCAAGGTCATTTTCAAAACCTTCTTCATTCTAGAAGAATTAAGTCGACTTTTCCTCGGTTTTTTTTTAATGTCACGCTTAATGAATAATAAAGTCTTGCGATGAGACTTGTTATTTTTTTAGGTTGCGACATTGCCGATTTTGTCGGGAAATATAGAAAAATTTTGAATTATTAAATTCCGGATTATTTTTAATTAAAAAGGAATTATTTTTCTTTAAATTGAGAATTATTTTAAAAAACCAAATTTAAAACCGACTTTTTACTGAGATTTGAGATAACACACGATTAATAAGATACCGTTTTATACGGGCATTGTGGAGGTACTAATCCTTCCCCGCACGTAATCGACTCTTGAACCCGCTTCTTTGATTTCTCTGGTTTAAAAACACAGACTTCAAATTGGTTTTAAAAATATTTTAATAAATTTTAAAATGTTTACAAAACCGGTTTTAATGAGTGACCGATCACACCTAGCCAAAAATGATTGGTGGCAACTCCATGTCTAATTTCGAGGTTGTTTTCAAACTCTCATTTTATTTCAAAATGAATTAAGTCGTCTTTTTTTTTGTTCCCCCCAACGTCACGCTTAACGAATAAAGTTTTGCGATTAGACTTGTTATTTTTTAGGTTGCGACAATAATATTATTATTATTATTTGTATTTTATTTTATTTATTTATAATATAAAAAATATTATTTGTGTTTTTTTTATTTTATATTTAATAATAATTTAAATTTAATGATTTAATAATATTTATATTTTATTGTTTATACTTAATAATAACTTAAATTTAATTATATTTGTATTTTATTATTTTATATTTAATAATAACTTAAAATTGACTTTTTTTTTATTTGTTTGTTTGTTAAATTTGTTTTGATTTATTTGTTTATTGTTTATGAACATATTTTAATTATTCACAAATATGTTTGATTATTTGTTCATGAATAAGTTCATTTAATTTAAATGCACGAATACGAACACACTCAATTTTAAACGAACAAAAGTTGAACACAATTTTTAACGAATACGAATCGAACACAAACAAATTTAAAAATAAATAAATGAACACAAACAAAAATATGTTCGATCGAGTACAATTCATTTACAAGTTTTTCGTCTGTTTCATAAATGTTCAGGCATTAAAAAGGACGTTGTAATTTCGTGGCACCGAGGCCGTACAGTTGGTAGACATGCAAACCGGCAGATCAGTTTCTCTCAGCCATCCTGGTTAGGCACATCAAAAAACTTGTGATTTATCTATCTCCATGCATGAAAAAAAAAAAAAAAAAAAAGGCTGAATTCTGAAATCCTTGCATGTTGACATCACATTGTTGCAAGCAATTCTTGTCATTACTTCCAGAACTTGATTGTTTTATATATGTCAAAACATGGTTCAAACTTATCATGCCACAAATCATTTTTTTTTTTTTTTTACAAAATGATCACAGTTTAAGATTAAAAAAAAAAAGTTATAAATGTTGAAAGTCAAATTCAAATTTATTAGATATTAATTTTTTTAAAGATAACTGCATAAATTAATTGAATCTTTTAAGGATGATTATACGAACAAATTGAATTAAACTCGGAATTCAATTACTCTCTTGAGGTCATCAAGAATTCCCAAATTTGTCCAGAAATAGAGAGATACAATGACATACCATGCATTGACGAAGAACATTAAGAAACTTTCTACAATAAACAGTACTACTGCAACAGGTACGAGTAACAACTACCCTGTTGTCTCCAAAGAAACCACTAGAGAAAAACTAGACAAGGAAATTAACATCTAACAACAACAGCACCAACAGGAACACCTACATGCCTAATTAAGGAACAGAAAGCAATTAGGAATACTTGACAAATTTAGAAATCAGAAAACATTCTACTTAACATTAAGGAGATGGCAAAATGCCACTGCCAGCACCAAGTCCATCTCCAGCAGCACCACCTGCACCATCACCTGCTCCACCACCTAAACCTCCGGCCCCACCTAAACCGCCTAGACCACCAATGCCATTGTAACCACCTATTCCAGCGGCACCACCAATACCACCATATTTCCCAATCCCACCAAGGCCACCAAGCAAAGGCAGACCGCCAACCACTCCAGCATAGCCGCCCATCCCAGCATAGCCACCAATTCCACCATAAATAAAATTCTTCTTGTCATCAATGCCATTACCCTTTGGCGAATCTGCCTTTGGTGCATTGGCTTGCAATGTTTTCTCCTTTGGGCTATCAGGCATCATTGTTTGCTGGCTATCACCAGGCATATTACGTGCATGACTTGCATGCACAGCTACCAAAACAAGAACAAAAAATACACACGACCTACCCATCTCTCTCCCCCTCTCTATCTTTCCTGATATTATCAAATGGCTGTTCCCTTGAGTTAGCTATAGCTTTGCATGGAATTGCCTTATAAATAGGAGATTGAAAAGTGGGGGACAGTTGAGGGTATAATAAAGGGGTTGTAGTAAATGAAAATGAGACTTTACTCTCACAATCTCGAGAAGGGAAATTGTTTGAATTTGGCATCAGAGAGTTAGGTGGATGAAAAGAAGAGAAATTTAAGAAAGTCATGTGTTGTGTCGTCCGAGAGAATTGCCAGATTCGTTTGTGTTGCGAGTGACCACTGTATTCCTTCAATAAACCGAGCTCTTCTTGTAGGAACTTTTGGTTCGGTGCGATACATCTGTACGGATAACAGAATCCTGAAGAATGATTGATATTCTATAAACTACATATATAGTAGTATATATATTCACCATGGGAGTTATCTTAAATAAATCATGCCAACACTTCATACAAATACGTAAGTATGTTATATATATTAGACATGCACTAGAAGATAGTGAAAATTGTGGTAAGCAGTCAATGTCCGATATCATTCAAAATAGGAACAACAGTTGTTGATTTTCTCATATCTTTAAAAGAAAACTGCTAGCTCCAGAAAAAATACTATTCCATTTACTTTGACTAAGGCAACTAGCTTTGTTTGAGAGGGATTAAACAGTACAATGTAAATAACAGTATTGTTACCTTACTATATATATTATAACTAGGGATTTAAATAGGGTTGTAACACGTTATGATTGTTATTTTGCAGTTTTGACTTTTTTTATTATCGATATTCACGATCGATATTTATCACAATTAACTAAATAAAATTAATTACATTCACAACCACAATAAACACGACGCGATCAAAAATATGTTGGTAACCCCAATTTAAATTTCTGATTATAACTACTGACGAGCTATAGCAATTAGCAGGCGCATCATCAGTCCAGCTGACAATTGTAGATACGAACTTGGGGCTTGACCTGTGCTGATTGAAGATCTGACTTTGCTGCAGAGGGGTTGTTTGGTTATCGATGCTGCTGTTTTAATTTTGCTTCAAAACGTTGACATTTTGGAGCAATCTCATAGGAGAAGGCTTAAATGCTTAAATATGCACACACAACAAAAAAAAAAATTTATGGCCAATCTTTCTTTTCTGTAGTAGTCTTCTGAAAGCTAACTTTTAACCAGCTTTGCTTGCAGGTTGCTTTTCTTTTCTGGAACCATCCAAGAATCCGATGATGCAAATAGTTGGAGGAGTTAACCATTTTTGTTGTTTGAAGAATTGGTTAATCAATGAATTTCGACAAACTGACCACTAATCTTTTTAATTTTTTTAATAATTTTGAGTTAGTAATATATAATTGTTAATGCATTTGGGAATTTGATTCAATTATTAGTGTATATTATTTTAAACAAAGTTTCGAATCTCACATTCTTAAATTAAAAAAAAAATAAAAAATCTTGTATTAAACATCCTAGTCCTATAGAGTCCTATAGTACTATAGTTAAGGTTCATCTTATAAAAGAAAACTATACATTTGCTTGGGTTTATTAGTGAGAAGTGACAATGTTTTGTTGTATTTTTATCGCAATTTAGTTTTTAGTTGGTTTTTTTGGAAGAACTTGAGGAAAAAAACCCATAATAATTAGGTAGTAACAGGTTAAGTGTAGATTTATATAAGAGTCAAGCTATCCGTCTATGTCCCGATGTTCGTCTAATATTTGAAAAGGTTTAGATAAAAATATTGAGTCTAAAAAATGATTTGGACAAAAAAAATGAAGTCCTTTTAAAAATCGGATCAAGTTTTGGGTATGACATTTTTTGTCCAAACTAGACCCGGACCGTTTTACTATTAGTAAATATAAATTTTTATGAGGGATTTATCCTTTTTAAAAGGGATAAGCTCCTTTTTTAGATGGATCAATCATTTTTTTTTAAAGATTGAACCTTTTTAAGAGGGATCGATCCTTTTTTAAAAAGGATCGATCTTTTTTTATGAAGAATCGAACCTTTTGTGTATAAATTTGGATAGACCTAGCTATGCGTGCATTAATAGTGTTTTTACATGGCCGAGTTTAGCCTGAGCATAATTTTCTACTTATATTTCGAGCCGAACTGAACCTAGACAGTCATAACTTATATGAATAAGAAGCTTGGACTAAACTTCAACCTGACCCGACCCGACCCATAAACCGGTCTAATTAACTGCCATATTTTCCTTTTTTTTTTTTTTTCTGGTTCTAAACAAGAGTTTTGAGTACATTAAAAAATCCAAAGTCTTACGTCTTCACAAACTTTTGAATGCTATAGCACTTAATTATGACACCATATATTTTGCCTTTTTTTATGCCTCTATTGGTGTCCCTCCAATAATTATTTGACTTGTTTTCATGATAGAGTTAATTTTAACTTTAAACAATTAGCTACATTTAAAACATGGTATGATTATAATGAAGGAGCACCAAGCGGGACAGAGAATAGGAGCAAAAGATATTTGTTCATCTGAGACACGATAACAAGGTTTATGTAATAATTTCTCACATTAATCACAAGAAGTTCCACTCCAATTTTGTCTTTCCATGCTCAACTTTTCAGACAGAATTAACTAAAACATATGTTGTAATTAATTGGAAAGGAGAAAAATGATATTAGAACTTACACAAGTATTAAATAAACTTGGGGGAATATGACAGCTTTAGACTGTGTTCTCTGCATTGGAGAGGAGGAAACACGTGATCACGTATTTTTCAACTGTAAATACTCAAAACAGGTGTGGAGGGAAGTACTTGCAGCATGTGCCATCACTAGACCAGTGAGAACTTGGCTGGAGGAGCTAAGTTGGGGTGTGAAGCTTAGAGGAAAATCATTGTTGACTATTATTCTAAGGTTGGCTTGTGCATACATCTATCACATTTGGCAAGAAAGGAATCGGAGGATTCATGAAGCACAATGCAGGACAGAACGGGAGCTTTACAATCAAATTGTGAACATTGTAGGGGTTAGGCTAGTGGGGACTAGAGTAAATATACGTAGCACTATAAATAATACAATCAAAGACACATGGGTATAGGTGAATCTTTATAGTGCATTGTTTGTATTGTTTTGTTTTTGCTTATGCAGTTTGTACAGAACAGTTGTAGGAATTTCTGCTTCTTTTGGATAAATAAAATACTTTGCTTATCCAAAAAAAAAACCAAGTATTAAATAAACATTGAATTACAACCTGCACTAGAACATAAACAAATATGGTTCTACATATTTAAAACAGAATATATCTCCATTTTTTGCTAGCTAGACTATATTAGCAAGAAGAAGAATCTATATACAATGGACACATCCGAAAGGATTAGAGCTATTCTGAAAAAACTGCAACAACTGGAACCAGAATTAAGGTATGTAGAAAGTGGATTAAGTTTCTACAAGTCGATATAGGCTGAGAAGTGTTAGGAATGGACTTGCGTCTAGGCCCAACATGACCCAAAATAAGGTGTTTGGCCCATCAGACAAGTTATTGGACCAAACTTAAAGGGCAATTGGATCACTTTGGGCCAGACTCATGACTTAAGTAGAGGATCCAATCACCATCTGATTGTTGAGAACAGTCAAATTATTTCACGTGCATCATCACAGTGGTCCGTTGCTGTATAAATACAAACATTATTCATCAGCTAGTTCAAGTCCAACCAACTCAGTTGCATCTTAACCAGATTCATTCTCTCTTTTCTAGCTCTTTACTGTAATGCTCACTTCATTTCCTTACATCTGTCACATATATGAGAGGAATACTGACTTAAGCGTTGGAATGCATCCCGAAAAAAAAAACCTTCAACGCACACCTCACTTTGGTCTCCTCTTGCAATAATCGGACACTATCATCAAAGGGAATCATTTCAGCATCCGACCTGCTCACATCTATCGATTACATTTGCCTGCCTCCACTTACATATTCTTACTAGGTGAAGGTCATAGACTTCTTTCTAAATCCAGAAGTTCAATTATGAATATAATACAAAAATTTTAAAATAAGAAAGCCTCATTTATAATTCATCGCTGGGGGCTCAGCAACGAGCTTGCCTTGCACTCTGATGGAGATGATCATTCCTTCAAATTTACAAAGTAATTAATTATATTAAACCCGGAATGGATGAGATTGTTTAGTAGCAAGAAATAAAGACTGCCTAATTGGCATTGTGATGGTAATATTTTCTATAAACTATAATATTAAATCATATATAAAACAATTAACCAAATTTGGTTACATATGATATAGTTCATGATGAAAGTTTTTGCCTTGGATTTTTATTCAATAAATTATCGTAAAAAAGCACTCGAGTTTTAATTCGATGGTTGGTGTATGATTATTGAGATTAGACTTCTATATGTACAAGAGAGTGTCACTTAAATTTGGCTGTTAGAACTTAAATATAAAAAATTGTGTTATTTTTTTTTTAGTTTAAACTTTTAAGATAATTGGTCACTCAACTTAACTTAAATATAATAGTTGTATCTTTTCCTATTAGCTTAAGTTTTTGGGATAATCAATCATCCAACTTACACATGGTATCAAAGTTCTCGAGTTCTACCAAATTAAGCTGGATGATCAATAATTATCCTAAAAACTTAAGCTAATAGAAAATGACTCAACTATTATATTTAAGTTTTAACACTGGCAATCCATTTATATGTGTCGTGTCTAGTGTTTTTTTTCGTATCAGACGTGTATATAAATACAACAAGAATTATTAAATGTATCAAAATCATAAACACGAGTAAGATATGTATATTAAACATATTATATTAATCGTATTTATTAAACTGTTTTCGTATTTATTAAATATATTATATTCGTATTATATTTTCGTATTGTATACGAAATTATTAGATATAGTATACTATTAATATTTGCAGGTCATTATTTTTGAGGGAGGTTAACTCAATGTTATTTGGCTGTGATGGAGAAGTTGTAGTCATGGTGAATTTTTCGACGGTAGAAAGGCGCTTGGATCTAAGCGAAAGGAATGTTCATTTAATTCTTAGAGTGCATTTTGATTCCACCGCATCTTCGATGTGGTAGAATCCAAATTTTTTTTGGAGGAAATTTCTCCCCAAACGATACGCACCTTCAATGGAGGTGCATTTGGATGCACCTTCAATGAAGGTGCATTTGGATGCACCTCCAGTGAAGGTGCAAATGGACTGGGGATCCAGTCCATGGCTGGACCTCTAAGGGTCCAGTTATGGATCCCCAGTGGAAGGCATAATTTTTCTTTTATCCTTTTCATTATTTTTTATTTTTTTTTTTAATTTTAATTTTTAAATTATTATTTAATATAAATATAATTTTTAATTATTATTATTTAATATAAATATAATTTTAGTATATATTTTATTATTTAATATAAATAAAATTTTAATAATTTTTAATTGTTTATTATATATATATATATATACACATTTTAATTTAATATCCTTAATGATAATTTACTTTTTAACATAAATATATATTTAAAATTTTTTAATTATTATTTAATTTTAATATATATTTTATTATTTAATATAAATAAATTTTTAATTATTTATTATATATATATACACATTTTAATTTAATGCCTTTAATGATCATTTTTCTTTCCCACTATAATTCATCTCCCCGCCACCGCTGCATTTGAATCCAAACACATATTCCACCGTTGATTTTAATCTCACCGTTGCTGATGTGAACCCTAGGGGTTAAACCCTTTGAACCCACTAACAAATTGAAATACCTAGCCCAGAAAAGCCAAGACTCAGGCAAAGAAAACTTAAACCCTTAAAAGCTTGTTTCAAAGAACCTAGATTAAGCATGTAAGCTAGACCCTAACTCTCATTTCAAGAACCTAAGTTTGATAGGTTGAACGCCACAAAGAAAGAATTCTTTGATAAGTTCCTAAGTTCTTTCAAGAACTAAAAAGAGTGAAACACTCACTTTGAATAAATTCAAACTCAATTGATCAAAAGATAATTGAAGTAGGCGGCTAAGACATATATTTATAGCCTCCCTAAAATAACCCTAATCTACTAAGCAATAATATGTAAAATATGGGCTGAACATGCTAAAGCCCAAACCTAAATAATTAAAAGATATCCATGTTACATAATATAGGCCCAAATGCCTAAGTAATTATAAGAATTAAAATAAGCCCTCTCTTAATGTGCCACTTTGTGTTCTTGAATCACATGGACCAAACTTGGATGCAAGCCCATCTTGCATGTTGAAGCCTTTCCTGAATAACTTGCAACATGGCCCAAGTGAAATCCACCCATTCTTGCCATTTTTCCTAGATCTTCTTGGATCTTGGCCCATATAGAAATTGCCATGGGATTGGGTCATCTTGGATCCTATCATTTGAATAACTTGCAACATGGCCCAAGTGATATCCACCCATTCTTGCCATGTTTCCTAGATCTTCTTGGATCTTGGCCCATATAGAAATTGCCATGGGATTGGGTCATCTTGGATCTTATCAATAAGTCTTTCCTGAATAACTTGCAACATGGCCCAAGTGAAATCCACCAATTCTTGCCATGTTTCCTAGATCTTCTTGGATCTTGGCCCATATAGAAATTGCCATGGGATTGGGTCATCTTGGATCCTATCAGTTGCAGTATCCAATCTCACCTCGATCGCTGTTTTTAATCTCACCGAAACCAATCTAATCGCTCATCCAGATAGAGTCCTAAAAAGATGAAATAAATGGCGATTTGTAGAAGAATAAAGGGAGAAAAGCTATGTTTTTTTTTTTTTTTTTTTTTTTTAATGGATTGGTGAGAGTGTTAAATTTGGAGGGAAAGCTTTGATCTTTATCAATTTTGATTTCTGGGTTTGTTTCAAAGTTGAGAGTTTTGTTACGATGGAACCGAAGAAACTAAAAAAATACAAAAAGAATTGATTAGAAAAGTGATGAACATATATCACTTTTTAGTTCATTATGTGGATAGAAAAGGAGCTGAATTCATTATCCTTGTGATCAAGGAAGAATTTCGATAAATTCACGATTTAATTGATTTATATAATTATTTTTATAAAATGATATTAAATAAATTTGAATTCAAATTTTAATACTTACAATTCTTTCATTTATCTTCAAATTATTGTGTCTTTTATATTTAAAAAAATAAAATTTTCTTTTCTTCAAATAAATAAATAAATTTTTACCAAGAAAAAGATCAATTGAAATTATGTTTTTCTTTAATTTGTTTCAAGAAAAAATTATCTTTCTTAATTCATTTTTTTGATTCGAGGCAAATTAAGCACTCCTACTTTATATAAAAAAAAAAGTTATTAACTTATTTGTTATAATAATTTTACCAATTTAAAAGATTTACTTTTTTCAAAATATATTCATGCTCAGAAATTAATTAATGATGCTTCATAATCATTATAACTTTAACCGATTAAAACATTAATTTATATCAGGTTTTTTTTGGCCAAAATTTATATCTGGTTAAAGAATATAAAAACCAATACTTTTTTTTTTTTTTTTTCAGAAGGTTAAACCAGTACTAAGATTCAGTCTTTTTCTTTCAAAAATAAGCTAGTCATTCCATATATGAAAGATTGTCGTATTTACTAATTCTCAAAATAAATAAACCCCAAAAAAGAAACGTTTACAAGTAATTAAGAAGTTGCTAAAGCTAAGATCGATGGCAATAAAATCCCCTAAAATGAATCTCAAAGCAAAAATTTAAAAGTTGCTAAGCTAATAAAACGGCAATCAAATCCCCTAAAATTAAAACTCAAAGCAAAAATTTTAAAGTTGCTAAGTTAAAATGGCAATAAAATCCCCTAAAATTAAATTCAATGCAAATTAAAAAGATTGGGAGGATTATGAATTGCTCCATGACATCTAGACATGCGCATTAATTAATGATAAAAATGCTTTTGACTAGACAAATTTTTTTTCACTTAACACATTGCTATATATATATATATAAGATCCATTTATATTAGTATAAAATTAAATTAGTTTTATATTTTTATAGTTTTTTATACGATTTATATTTTAACAAATCAACCGTTGGATTTAAAAATATAATTGTACTCGTCGTGAAAGTAAAATTTTGAATTGATCTGATATCTCTATCACATCGATCCAGAATACTGTATTTTTTAATATATATTTAACGGTTGAAAGTTTTTTATATCGAATAAATAGTTAGACATTTTTAATTTACTTGAAACTCGACGTGCAATATTTACGTAAATAGAATATTAAATACGACAGTCGAATTAAAAAAATATAAATCTTATAAAAAAATTATACAAACGTGTAAAATTAATTTAGTTTTACATTATATAAGAAATAAACATTGCTATATATACATCCACTTTTGCTAACAATTTGTACAACAACAAAAAAAAAAATCAAGACTTGAAAGGATAATGGCTCCTCGCTACCTCTCATGCCTTGCCAGAATTTTGATCATGCTAAAAGCTATCATTCTCTTCTTTTCACTTATTGGTATGTAGAATTTGAAGGAAAAAATTTTAAAAAAAAGTAAAAGAGTTCACTTCTGTTTCATAGTAATCTTCAGGTTTTTCTTTCATATTTCTACTTATAATTTAATTGATTATTGGTGTGACGGTGTGGTTGAAAAATGCAGGGGAAGCAGCACCATTTTACCAGGGAAAATGTGAAGATATTGCTGACAGCTGTGATGGGTTTTACCGTAGAATTGGTTTCAATGGAGGCGCCTGTCAGCCTCCACTTTTTCAATTTTGTTGTGATACATATATATATATATATATATATATATATATATATATATATATATATATATATATATATATATTCTCCATAGCTACGAGCTAAAAAAATTATCAATAAAAATTGCATGGTTTCATGATATTTCTGATGTGATACAGTACTTCAAAGTAGACTAATATTTTGCTTTGTCCAATATTATTATCTATATTATCCGAATTTAGATAAGTATCGAATATAAATATGTATTCAATATAAATATATTTAATTTTATATATATATTTAAAAAATTATATTCACATATTTACATCCAAATATATTTTGAACACAATTATTGAATACGAAACTTTAAAATAATGAAAAGTACATAATTTTTCACTGCCTCTTTTGATTTTTTTTTTTTTTCTTGAACCCCGTACAAAGGTAAGATTAAATTTGCAAAACGAAAAAAAAAAAAAGGGAGTTACTATTTCAGGCCACCAATAAAAGGAAAGGAAGACAAAAACAATGAAAACAAAATTATCAAAATCCTGAAAACTAGAAATAGATCCGGAAAACATGGACCTGTATAAGGTAGTTTACCTTAGCCACAAAGCACAAAACTGATCAAGAAGTGACATATGGCAATTTGTTCAACTCCTCTTCCACTTCCATCTCTATATAACAAAAATACAAGGAATTCTTGGCCTGAAAATTTCAAGAATTCCCATCACCAAGAAATTAATATACATAAACTGAAGAAAAATGTCAACCCTGAAACTCACTGCTAAGCTCTCTACATTCCTTCCGGCCAGCGCAATGGGTGGTTGGAGCCCTAGAGCGTTTTTCACGGCTGCCAGACCCCTTCAGGCAAGTTCATTTTTTGTTTTTCCTTTTGGAATCCCAAGCTAGAATTTTTCATTGATGGTTTAATTCATCACTTTCATTTTAACGTATCAAAAAAGGCAATTTATAGGATTTAAATTATAATTAGATTGTATTTGTAATTGAATTATACACCTGTTAGACATCCTCAAAACAAGGAGCCTGCCAATCAATGTAATTTTAGGATACAAAATTGTTTCACAGGTTAGATTCAACTGTTTTTTTTTGGCCATAAGATTCAACTGTTTTAGTTAACAATTTTTAAGTATAAGTCTTTTATATATATATATATATATATATATATATATATATATATATAGAGTATCCCAAGTTTTGTCTAAATTAATCCTATCTTTGAGTGATCTTAAAATGTTTCTCAGATCAACCTCGTGCATTCAAAATTTTATTCTTAAAATATATTCCACAAATACATGTTGACAAGAAAGGAGAGCTTCTACCCTCTCCTTACCAACTGAACTAATCTTTGTGGGTGTAAAGCATAAATTATGTTATACGATTTTTTTTTTTAAATATCCGTATCCGATATTTGTACTCGATATATACTCAGATATGGATATTGAAATATGATCCTCCAAATATATAAAAAAAACTTTTAAAAAAATTAAATATATCCGTATCCGACACTCACTCAAATCTAATCTAAGTAACATAGAATATAAATACGAGGAATACTCTCATATCTAGAGAAAGAAAAGGGTTGTTAGTTTCTTGGGATACTATTAACTAATTAATTAGCTTAGTTTTCTTCCAACTAAAAGAAAAATGTTGGTTCAGATCGATTCAAATTTATTGATTAGCTTGTATGTGTTATTTTACTCTTGATATTGCTACTGCAATGTATAGCAACTTGGATAAAAACTTTGTAGTAATTTTAATTGGTTTTAATAATACGTTATATACTATTAAATTGTTTTCAAAGTTATAACTAGGTTTGCTGAAAATTGTAGTGCAAGAAGAATGAAGACGGTTCTGAAAGCGTGAAAGAAGCAGCAGAGTCAGTTAAAAATGCGGCCGATTCCGTTTCTGAAAGTGTAAGATCCAAACAGTAATTAACAATATTGCACCTAAACATTTGATTTAATGATAAATATATGTATTTTCTTATTAAAATAACCGAATCCAAATTCTCCTCTCCAAATTTGTACTTAATCTAAAAACAAACCTAAACTTGTTCATAAGTCGAGTTTATCGTGTCGGGCGGACAAATAGCATGTACAAGGCAAGTTTAACTAATTTTGCTCTTGAAAGTTTTCAATCATTTTAACATTTTAATTAATTATTAGTCGTAAATATGAACAAGACAAGTACAATTATTTAAATTAGATTTTGTTGACTGGTTAATATTGATAAATTTTATGGTGAATTCAGGTGAAAAAAATGTCCGATAAAGTGAGTGAAACAGCTGATGTTGTCAAAGAGAAAGCAGCAGAAATGATCTCATTGGGAGCAGCTAAAATTGCCACAGAGGTTGTCAAGAAAAAAAATGAGATGAAAAAAGAGGAAAAGAAGAATAAAAAATGAGGCCAAATGAGATAAAGAATTGTAGCTTTTTTTTCCTTGAATTTTGACCCTTTTTTAATTGCAAAAATAACAAGATTAAATTAAGTCTAAAGTTGTTATTCACATGTCAATATATGTTTGTAATGATTTTATTCTTCTTTGTATGCTTTTATATATACTAGGTTTAGCTACACGTGCATTGCACTTGGGTGATATATCATGTGATTAATATATATCAAAATAATAATATATAATTAATGTTAATAATAATATAATTATTATCTTTCTGGAAAAAAATAAAATTTAATTAAATTTTATAAAACATATTAATGAAATCTTACTTGAAAATAAAAAATAAAAAAAATTGAAACCTATGCTTTCTTTACTTTGATTTTTTTTTTTTTTTACCAATTTATTTAATGTTAAATCGTTTTCTTTATCTTCTTTCTTTTGTATTTTTCTTTTTTAAATCTAAGATTTAATAAGTAGCAAAGTAAAAGAATCAGCTCACTTAGTTTTAGCAATTGGCATATAACCATGCACAGGAGGAAGTTGACAGAATAGGTAATGATTTATGGATTATATAATCAAATTAATCATGCAATAGTAGATACAATCACTTTATATTTTGAATTCCTTTTATTGGATAGCTTGAAGAATGCTCAACAATAATTCATGATTGTGTTTATTCCACATCCTTTCTGATAAAACTATTCATGTAATAATTAACTACTACCTTAGGATCCAATTTTCATAGTGAAATTGGCAATTGATAATATTTCTTTCTAATAACACTAAATTTAAACCTTGCCTAATTCCTTAATCAAAACTTTACCGAGTATGTGTTAATCGAGAAAAAAATGCTTTTAGGAAAGCACCAATCAATGTAATGCTCACACAATTAGTTAATTTATAAGTTCGTGAAGTTATATCTTAAGTCTTAACATGATATGATCACTATAGGTAATATTCCCTCCCTTACACATAAAAACATGTCATCATTTTTTTTTTTCAAACTCATCTATTTTGTCAGTTTCTAAATTCCACCTGAGCAAAAAAATTTGACACGTCATCATTTTTTCCAAGTCATCTATTCTGTCAGTTTCACAAGTCAATGTCAGCATTTAGATGGTTTCCCATTAACACTGTTACCAATTTTACTTCTTTGCACTAATTCCAAACGTACAACGATTAAATTACTCACTTATATAGTACATGAACTAAAATACATTGTTGACTCTAATACAAGGATTGCCTAAGTACTTTAACCCTTAATTGTGAGTTAAATTGCTAAGTTTATATAAATTTTAAACTTAAATGTATAGTTACAATATTAATACCAAAACCAAAAATACTAATTTAACTTATTAGCTCTCGTTACGAAATTTAAATTTTCGATCAATTCTATGAAATTATAAAATTATAAGCTTTATACATTACCTCTAATCATACATAACATAAATCATGGGTATCAAGATATAATATGAATTTAATTGAAAAAAATAAAAAATAAAAAAAACAAAATACATTAATGCACAAAAGGAGATTGATACTTTAATTTTTTAGGTTAGCTATCTGTGAAATTTACAACTTTTCTCCCAAAAGTGTATTATTTTTGTGATTTTGTTCTTATAATTTTTCTACTTGTTTTTTCTTTTGGCATACATAATCGTTTTCAATATATCAAAACGTGTTAATAGTATCTCGAATAAGTATGCTAATCTATGTAATAAACTAATAAGTTATATTTCTATTTTATTTTATAAAAAATAATCAATTATTAAGATGCTTAAAGGAACTATTTTTACCTATTTGAATCAACTTTCTGATATATTCGGTCATTTGAAGATATATGCTCATTTTTAAAGCAATTAAAATTTTGAATGGTATTATTTTTTTCTAAAATATTGAATAAAGACTGTTGAATAATTTAATAACAAAAATTCATAAAATGAAGCTTAAAATAATAAACAATTTTATTAAGAAAAATTATATATTTATTTAGTTTTATCAAGATATGTATGTCATGAAACATGTCTTATTTGGCATTATCAAATGTAGTATTCTCGAAAAAAACTTTAATTCCATTATAAATTACCCAATCATTCCTTTCTTTTTTCTTTTTCTTTTTTTCTTTCATTTTTTTTTTTTTTTGTTTTGTGCATGATCCTTCACAAAATCATGACAGAGTAGCAGCACACTTGTCCAACATATGCAAATGACCTTGTGATTATTCATTTAGTCATTTAGAAGGATATATATATATATATATAATATAAGGATAAATAAAAGGAAATGGGAAATGAAATTCAGATGATCTAAATTTTATTAACAATAATTTATTTATACATCAATATAAATAGAAAAAATAAATATAAAAAATTAGTTAATATTTAATTTAATAAAAGATAATCAATTAAAGAATTTTACTTTAATAAGGACTTCAATATTAATGGTAATAAATAGATAAATAAATAAATAATAATTTATTAATAATTTGTTTTAATTAAGGATATAATATTTAATTTAATAAATTATCAAGTGTATTTATGTCATTTACTAATTGTATTTTTGGAGTTGATACTTTTATATATATATATATATATATATATGTTAGTTATTTAAATTAGTAACAATGATTTTCTTTTTTTAACTTTTACCAATTGAAAGTAATTATATAATTATATTTCATTTTTTATAAAAGATTAATAAAAAAAAATTACTAAACATTTAAGTTTAAATAGCATTGCAAATAATTTTTATATCATTATAAATTCAATACTTAAATTATTTAAATTAAAAATTAAATATTTAATTTTTCAATATTGAATTTGTTCAATTTATTAAACAAAGACACTTTAATTTGTAACAATCATTTTAAGGTTGGTATCTACCTCTCATCTTTTTTGATATAATAAAAGAGTAAAAAAATCTGTGTGCCAAAATAGAGTAAATATTATGTGCATGACTATAGGATGGATTCTTCTGCAAAGGTTTCTAGGTCCTAACTTAATTGCAAATATAAACATTCTCATCTTATTCATTATTAGTTGGATTGGTTAACATGTGTCTATATACATCAGTTAAGGATTATTTAATTATTATTTTAAGAAAGTTTTTTGTATTTAATATAGGATTTTGCTAACGAGTGCCCTAAGAGTACTCTTTAAGGTTACTAAATATAGTAATATCTTCAATCAATGCATTAAAAATGATGAATAAAGTTGTCAACTTTGCATTTAATATAATATTATTATATTAAATAGTATATTAATTAACCTTAAATAGTGCCAAAACCCTTTAATATATTACTTTTACTGAATTTAAGAAAAAACAATGAATTAATTACACTTTTTTTATATATAAATAGGAAGTGCCCTAAGGGCACTCTTTAAAGTTACTCTATATAGTAATATTTTCATCTAATGTATTGAAAATAATGAATAAAATTGTCTAACTTTTGTATTTAATACAATTTTATTATTATAAATAATATATTAACTAACCTTAAAAGTGTCCTAAGAACACTCGTTAACAAAGCTCTTATAAATATAGTGACACTAGTTAAATTTTCCTTTACTAATTTGCTTAAGTTTTTTTATTTATTTTAAATGCACGCATTGTCCAGCTTGTACATGCTCTATCAAATTTCTTATTGATTTTATCAAACTTGAAAATATAGAACTTCATTCTCCTACTATTCCTATCCCCAAATGGATATGCACTAGCAAGCATTTTGAAATTTCACCATAACAACTCTAGCTTCCATTGCAATCCTATACTTTGACATTCACTTCACCTACACTTTGGTTAGTGAGCTTTTTTCTACTTTGAAGTTGAACTCCATGAAGAAAACTTTAGAAAAACTATACCACAATTATGGCAATTAGCTGAAATAACAGAAGCAGATATCTTCCAACTTCCAAGATTAAATTTTAATGAGTACTATATATAGTTCAATTTCAATGTTTTGCATTAGGCCATGTGGTATTTACTTTACTAGTCTACATTTTGTTTCAACATTTCCTAGAGCAGCTATGTGGCTTATCCTGCAGTTTTATGGACTATCGGGTTTGCAATAGGCCTAGAAAAAATTGATGATTTAGGCCTTAAGTATTTGATCCCTTGGAATTATATATCTGTCAAATGCTATCCTATGTTATCCAGATTCAAGGATAAGTGTAGGATACAAATATATATTCGATACCGGTATGCTCAACTTTTTAAAGTTTTTTCATATATTTGAAAAATTATATTCATACTTATATCCGAATATGTGTCAGGTGTCAAACACAAATATTTTAAAGAAAATGAAGAATTCAGATAACATAGATGCTCCTTATTGATGCATAATAGGCTATGGATGCAGCAAGAGAAACTAGGAAAAGGGAAGAGCAGATAAGTTATTAGATATTACCACATTTTGTATATGGTGTTAATTTTCAGTGTGACTTCTAGACCTCACAAGACACTCTGTAGAAGCTGTGATTTTCTATCATATCATATGTTGGAAATCCTAACTTTTATTAAGAATGAATAAATTTGAATTTCTAAGTATTCCAAAAGTAACTCTGAAACATGTAGAATATAGACTTGATCATCTAGTACAAGTACTTTTCTCTATCTAAGGCTCTCATCTCACATCATAGTTTCTACGTTCTGTTTATATGACAACGCTGGAATGGAAGCACCAGGGTAGAGTAAAGATAAGGACGATTTACTCCTTGTCGATGGTTTTTTAGGTTGAGTAGTGGAAGTTCAAGGAAGGAAGTACTTCGAGGACTCAAGAAACCTGCGAGGATGAGCAAATATTCAAAGAGGTGTCAAAGTTGGTACTTCGAGGTGTGTTTTAATATTTAAGTCAACAAATATTCGAAGGAGGAAAGGAGAATAATGGCTGCAGAAAGTGAGGCTATCAGAGTATCAAATGTATCATAAGATTAAGTACCTTTATTTCATTCCTTTTATATTTGGATTATGTGTAGTTGATAATCATCGAGACCTATCCTCCTTTAGTCTATGAGCTCCGCCCGTCTGGCACTGGACCCTATTTAGGTCACTAGTTCAATCAGTATTTGGGCATAACACTCGTATATACCAATAGTATATACCAATAGTTAGATGCCTCATGAATATAGTAAGTTGAACTGCGACAGATGAACAGAGACGGTCAGGTTGAGGCTCCGTTTAGTATTGTTGTTGCCATAGTTTTTGAAGTCAAAAACTGCGTTTCACCGCAAATACAATGCTATACAGGTAACCTAAACCAAAAAAATTGAGGTTTTGGGCTTTAGAAGCTGATTTCTGGATAGAATGACTTTATTATCCTCACAACTCTAAACTTTTATTATTTTAAACATATTTTTTTTTTTTTATATTTTACTTTCTCACCGCATTTTTTCATACCAATACCAATCAGTTAAAAATTCTTAAACTACATTTTTTAAATACATATTTTTCAATCCAAACTTTTTTTAACCTAAATTTTTTTCAACCATTGTCACTTACTCTTTTTGCCTGTGCTTTTGAGTTCCCAAGGAGTCAAAGACATGAAAGTACCAGTTCCATGAATTCCCCTTGACTACAAGCCTCAAAGTGACTAGCTTCGCCTGTGATGAACAGTAACATTATAATATAGGACAGGCTCAAGAGATTAGTGCAGAAGCTGTCCCAGAAAACTGTTTACTATTTTTTTTTTGGACTATTCAGAAAAGAAATTTAATGTTGGCATCATTGTGGCAACTCTATTGGCTAGTGAGCAGACTTCAGAGCAGATGGCAGATGTATTCTGGCCTTTTGGACTTCACATAGAAATGCCATGTTGAAAAGAACGTGATATTACATAGAGACAGGCGATGGCCATGGTGAATATTAAATAACTTAAATTCTATTGGACTGAAATGATCTATGTTACTTGAATTTTGATGTAAGTGTCGGATATGGGTATGTGTCCGATATGAGTATGTTCAATTTTTTTAAAAGTTTTTCTATGTGTTTGAAGGGTCATATCCTCATAACTATATCCGGATATGTGTCGAATACGGATATCGGACACAAATAGTTTTTAAAATATAAAAAATCGGAGCAACATAGGAACTGAAATCAGATAAATCAACTCTAGAAATACAAAATTAGTGCAAGTATGTTTCTTTTCCCTTGGTAATGCTCATGGATAACACGCCAGCTGCTTTTATGTAGTGTTTCCTTGTCTATATATATTCTCTACATAATTAACGACAGAAAATTTCAACAGTAATCATTTTTGGTTCCATAAGCTTGATGTTGAAGATGGGATAATTATTATCAGACAAACAATTAGTAACCATATCTTAGGGCCTACAATAATTCCTATTCATTTGGGAAATAATTGAAAAAATTAGGAAAATCTTACTGCCAATAGCCCAAGGACTCATCAGATGAGTGCTTGACTCAAATAATGCTTAATTGGTAGATTTTCTGATGAAGGCTTTCTTACATTCTCAAGTCCTAGGTAGGCTTAGGAAGGATCAGTTTCATATATGGGATCACTTGTTTATTAGCATCTTATTACAAGAAATCTTTATAAGCAATTACCTATTTTCTGTTGGTTAAACTTATGTTGCTTCGATTCTTCATTTTATTTGAAGTATCTGTGTTTGACACTCATGTCCGACGCATATCCAAACATGGGTATGGGGATATATGATCCTCCAAGGACCCTCCAAATACATGAAAATCTTGAAAAAAATTAAATATACCCATGTCGGAAACATACCCGTATTCGACACTCACACCCATGTCCAAATAACATACAGTTAAACTTCACAATTCTGCTGCATTCAATTTCGATCTCAACTGCTATATAGTGTATATATATAGAAGCCAAGCTGTGTGCAGTGTATGTGTACAACATATTCTGAAACAATTATCTTTCCCAAGTTACTTAGCTAAAAATATCTATTTCTGTTAACAGTTATGGTATTTTTGCTGTATACTTTTTGTATTTCTTTTGTATTTACTTGTTTGCTGTCTTGGTTTAGCTGTCATATGTCTATCATATTCAAATACCAAGATATAGTGGTTGTATTTGGTCCAACAACTAAGTAAGTTGATTGTATGTTTATGATGTATCAGTTGGAAGTAGTTCAACTACTGTTTTTGTATTTTGTTATATTTGAATGAAGCTTGCTGCTCAATGATGTGAGCTGAATCATTTTTTTTGTTCTTCTTCTCTCAAGCTCTCTCGATTTCACTCTTTTCTTTTTTCTTTAATTCCCCTGCTCCAACAATTGGTATCAAGAGCTAACTTGATCTTAAGGGGCCTACTCTCACCAAGAACAAACAACCAGCCACATTCTCATGGCCTCAAGCAGTTGCTCTCTGCCTTCACCTCCCATCTTCAAGGGAGAAAATTATCAGATTTGGTCTGTCAAGATGAAGACATATTTATGTGCCTTTGATCTATGGGATGTGGTTGAAAATGAAACTCAACCACCTCATCTTCCAGCCAATCCAACTGTAAATCAGATGAAGAATTACAGTGAAGAAAAGGCTAAACAATACAAGGCCAAAAGCTGCCTTGAATCATCTGTTTCTGATGAAATCTTCATCAGAATCATGAACATTGAAACTGCAAAACAGGCATGGGATATGTTGAAGGAAGAATTTCAAGGCAGTGACAAAACAAGGCAGATGCAAGTGTTGAATCTCAGAAGAGAGTTTGAAGTTTTGAGAATGAAGGAGTCAGAGAATTTAAAAGAATACAATGACAGACTGTTGAACATTGTAAACAAGATCAGATACTTGGAGAAGACTTGCCTGACAGAAGAATTGTTGAGAAAGTTCTTGTTAGCTTGCCAGAGAGATTTGAAGCTAAAATCTCTTCACTTGAAGACTCCAAGGATCTGACTAAGATCACACCAGCTGAGCTGTTCAATGCTCTGCAGGCTCAAGAACATAGGAGAGCCATTAGACAGGAAAGCTCCACTGAAGGTGCACTCACAGCCAAAGAGAAAGACAAAACTCAGGCTGACATGAAAGGGAAGAAACAGTGGGACAAGAAAAAGAATAGTGGAAAGAAGGGCAAGTTTCCATTATGTTCTCACTGCAAGAAGACCACTCACTTGGAGAAATATTGCTGGTACAGACCTGATGTTCAATGCAGGTCATGTAAGCAGCTCGGCCATGTAGAAAAAGTGTGCAAAAACAAAAATCAACAGCAGCTAAATCAGCAAGCAAGAGTTGCTGATGTTCCACAACAAGAAGATGAACAAGTTTTTGTAGCTACTAGCTATGAAATTCAAACCTCCTCTGGTGCATGGCTTATTGACAGTGGATGCACTCACCATATGGCCTTTGACATCAGGTTGTTCAAAGAACTTGACAAAACTTCGAACTCCAAAGTCAGAGTTGGAAATGGAGACTGCATCGAGGTCAAAGGAAGAGGCAGTGTTGCTGTTGAAACATCTTCAGGTACTAAACAAATTTCAGATGTTTTGTTTGTACCTGAAATTGATCAAAATCTTTTGAGTGTTGGACAACTGCTTGAAAAGAACTACTTTTTAACATTTAAGCATAGAACATGTTGCATTTATGACTCATCTGGCCAAGAAGTGTTTACAGTTAGCATGAAAGGCAAATGTTTCTCCTTAGACCTTGAACAAGCAAATTCATCTGCATACACTAGTTCAGTAGATGAATCTGCATTGTGGCATAAAAGGTTGGGACATTTTAATTACAAGGCATTGAATTTTATGCATAAAAATGATCTTGTGTTAAACATGCCTACTGTTGATGTTTGTACTGGTGTATGTGAAATTTGTCAACTGGGAAAACAAAGTAAGCTGCCATTCCTAATTAACAAAGCTTGGAGAGCTTATGACAAGCTGCAATTGATTCACACTGATGTTTGTGGCCCTATGAGAACCTTATCCTTAGCAGATATTTCATTATTTTCATAGATGATCTTATCAGGATGTGTTGGATATACTTCATGAAGCAAAAATCTGAAGTAGCAGCTTTGTTTTGGGGGTTCAAAGCTTGGATTGAAAACCAAAGTGACTACAAAATCAAAACCATAAGGTCAGATAATGGTACTGAGTACACATCTGACAGGTTTAATGAGTTTTGTAAAGCTGCAGGTATTGAACACCAGCTGACAACAACTTACACTCCATAGCAGAATGGTGTTAGTGAAAGGAAGAACAGAACTATCATGGAAATGGCCAGATGCATGCTATTTGAAAAGAAGCTTCCTAAGAAATTCTAGGCAGAAGCAGCAAACACCTCTGCCTACCTTCTTAACAGGTTGCCTACAAGAGCCTTGAAGGGAATTACTCCATTTGAAGCATGGTATGGTAGAAAGCCATCAGTTCAACATCTCAGAGTCTTTGGCAGCATTTTTTATGTGCATGTTCCTGAGATTAAAAGGAGCAAACTTGATCAGAAGGCAGAAATCTGCATTTTCCTAGGTTACAGCAGCATCACTATAGGCTATAGAACTTACAATCCACTTACAGGCAAGGTGATTGTAAGTAGAAATGTGAATTTCAATGAGGCGGCTACATGGAACTGGGAAAGGCAAGAAGAAGAGTCTGTCAATCATACTGTTGCAAACTCAAACTCTCAGCAGTCACAAAATCCTATGTTTGATGAAGAAATTACTGTTCATGAGCCTGTAAGAGGCACCAGGTCACTTGATGACATATATCAAAGCTCTCACATGGCAATTCTTGAACCTGTTGACTTCAATGATGCCTCCACCTCTCCAGAATGGAGAAATGCAATGAAGGAGGAGATTTTAATGATTGAGAAAAACCAGACCTGGATGTTGGTAGACAGACCAAGCAATAAAAATGTAGTTGGTGTCAAGTGGATTTACAGAACCAAGATGAATGCAGATGGTTCTGTTAACAAACACAAGGCTAGACTTGTTGCCAAAGGCTATTCTCAACAATATGGTGTTGATTACTCAGAAACATTTGCACCAGTTGCAAGATTAGACACCATAAGGTTGCTGTTGACCTTAGCAGCACAGAAAAGTTGGAAAATATTCCAACTTGATGTCAAATCTGCATTTTTGAATGGCTATCTTCAGGAGGAGATCTACATTGACCAACCTGAAGGCTTTATTGCTAAAAAGGATGAAGACAAAGTCTACTTACTGAAGAAGGCCTTGTATAGATTGAAACAAGCTCCCAGAACTTGGTATTCCAGAATTGATGATCATTTGCTGAGTTTGGGATTCAAGAAAAGCCTTAGTGAAGCTACACTCTATACTAAGGTCACTGCCAACAATGATTTATTGGTTGTTTCTCTGTATGTTGATGATTTACTTGTAACAGGGAGCAACTCTGAACTGGTGCAACAATTCAAAGATCAGATGATGAAGGTTTTTGAAATGACAGACTTGGGAGAGATGTCTTATTTCCTTGGAATAGAGATTTCTCAATCTCAACAAGGAATTTTCATCTCTCAACAAAATTATGCCAACCAAGTGCTGAAGAAATTCAGCATGGAGAATTGAAAATCTGCTTGCACTCCATTGGCTCAAAATGAGAAACTCAGCAAAGATTATAACTCTGCCAAGGTTGATGAAACAAACTATAGGAGGCTAATTGGATGTTTGTTGTATTTGACAGCAACTAGACCAGACATAATGTTTGCTGTCAGCCTTCTCTCAAGGTTTATGCATTGTCCAAGTGACACACATCTCAGAACTGCAAAGAGAGTGTTGAGATACATTAAGGGGACAATTGATTTTGGTGTTTCATTTCAAAATTCAGATGAAGTAAAGTTGCTGGGTTATACAGACAGTGATTGGGCAGGATCTTTTGATGACATGAAGAGTACCTCAGGATACTTGTTCACACTTGGTTCAGGTGTATTTGCTTGGAATTCTAAGAAGCAAGAGACAGTAGCACAATCGACAGCTGAAGCTGAGTACATTGCAACAGCAGCAACTGTGAATCAAGCTATTTGGTTAAGGAAATCGTTAGAAGATTTGACTTTTACTCAGAATTATGCCACTGAGATCAAATGTGATAATCAATCAGCAGTGGCTATGGCAAAGAATCCTGTGTTTCATGGTAGAACCAAGCATATCAAGATCAAATACCACTTTGTTAGGGAAGCTGAAGCTGAGAATCAAGTCAAGCTGGCTCATTGCAATTCTGAAGATCAACTTGCTGACATTTTAACTAAAGCATTGCCCAAAGCAAGATTTGAAACATTGAGGTTGAAACTTGGTGTTTCCAGCAAAAATGCCAAGGAGGAGTGTTAACAGTTATGGTATTTTTGCTGTATACTTTTTGTATTTCTTTTGTATTTACTTGTTTGCTGTCTTGGTTTAGCTGTCATATGTCTATCATATTCAAATACCAAGATATAGTGGTTGTATTTGGTCCAACAACTAAGTAAGTTGATTGTATGTTTATGATGTATCAGTTGGAAGTAGTTCAACTACTGTTTTTGTATTTTGTTATATTTGAATGAAGCTTGCTGCTCAATGATGTGAGCTGAATCATTTTTTCTGTTCTTCTTCTCTCAAGCTCTCTCGATTTCACTCTTTTCTTTTTTCTTTAAATCCCCTGCTCCAACAATTTCAATTGGATATTTGTCAAATTATCCATTGTTTGAGTAATAAATATGAAATATTTAAGTTGCTTTTTGCTTAATCTATACTCTTGGCAAGCTGTTTTTGAATCTGAGCTTAGAGCCTTAGATGTAGGACAACATCCACTATTTTATTCTTTTTCTTCTTTGCTTGGTTTTTCAAGCAATGCTGTGACACCTGAATCTGGAGATAAGGTACTTTGGACAGTTGTGCTTGCATTATCAGTATAGTTTTAAATCACGGTCGCGGATTTCATCACGATTGCTGGTGTTGTGGGCGTTACGTAACGCTTCGCGGTTGTCGCGGACGTGAATTTGGTAATGTTTCAAGAAATTTGATAGTGTCGTGAGCGTTACGTAACGGATAAAATACGATGCGAAAATTTTAATTTTCATTACGTTGCAGCAGTTACGTTGCATAATGATCGTATTTTAAACCTATGATCACACACAAATAAAAACAACCGAATCCTTCGTAGTCATTACTATGGAGGAATCCTTCATGAAAAAGGGAAGATTGATATGAAATAATTCACTTCTATGGGCAATGTCCCTTGTCTAGCAGCGGAAAAGGGTCCATCTAAAGTGAAAATCACAAGATTTTTTAGTTCGACTTGACCTGTAAGACTAACATGGGATGATCATAGCCTGTCCCTACCCTATGGAAAGTACTATCTGAAATCCATGGAAGTGAAATTCTTGTTCCTTAATGAATCTAAGTTAAGACTTAAGTCAATACCTTTCTCTTCATTAAACCATTTGAGAGTAGTAAAGCATACTATTTGTTTCTCTTTTACTTGATAATCAAAAATAAAATTTCCTGCTTCATCAGGTAACAACATTTTTCATTGGCACCAAAACAGACAGCCACTCAATGTGAACTTTAGAGCTGAAAGTGCAGTCCTTTTGGACAGAAAGCTTTGCGCTGGTTAAAGCAACACAGCAGTCTAAGATCCTTGGAAAGGTACACTGAGTGCAATATTAGGAATCAATTCTTTCATACTGATTTACTAACTAGGGAATGAGAAAAGGTGAAAAACTAAGACACCAGGCTCCATTATACAGTCACACATGCAAGCAATCAAAGATCCCCAACTTATCATGGGTCCCATCCAACAGAATTTAGAGGTCAAATCAATGACTTGATCTTTCAGTCTGAAATTACCTGGTGAGTAACTTTTTATCAACTTTTCACTAGATTCTTAGATTCTTTTTCATATATCCTATATATGCTTTAACTTTGAATTGATTTCTTACTAGCTGTCATCCAGAGCCAGTCAAATACTCTTTGTTTTGGAAAGGAAAATTGCACCCTTGAGCCCTAAAATAGTAGTAACATAACAATTGCATGGCCTGGTGAATGTCTTAACCAAGATCCAATGAATTATATCAAAGATAGGGTTAAGGTGCTAATAACATAAGGCCACCAGTAGCTTAATATAAACAGATAAAAAGTTTGAAGTAAACCAGATAAATGTAATATTGAATGACATTTTCAGGGTTTTCTTATATCAAAACCAAGAACTAGAAGTGAAACTAACATTATTCCCCTACACCCAATTTGATTTATTTTGACTTCTCATGTTTCTTATATTACAACTTGTTATTATTATATGTTGTCATATCTGCAAGTTGATTCACTTGTATTTAGCTGTTAACAACAGTGCTCCAAGAGCCAAACCTACAACTGTTTGGGCCTCTTTCTTTGTTTTTTGTCCTGCATTTAGTTATAACAAATATCAAGCTTTTCTTTTTTACATACAAAACAAAAAAGGTTTTGAAACTGAAGAAACAGATACGAAAACAAACTTCCTTCCGCTTAGATATAACCATTTTTGTTTTTATTACTTTAAACCCCGTGTTGGGTTTGAGGAAGATGAGTAAAGTAGAGATGATGCAGAGAAGCTGGAGTTATTGCTTTTCGGATACAAGCTTCGCATTGCTGGTTTTGATGATGATGTTGCTGGAAGTACTCCAATTGAGTTCTTATTTTCCTTAGTATCGTTTGCTGGTGATGATCCTTTGAGTAGCAAATCAACCTTTGCATACTCCTCTCTTTCATGTTTAATCTCCTTGAGCATTGCTGCCACATCTTTCATGTTTGGTCTTTCGTCAGGGCATGAATTTACACACAACAAGGCTACACCTAAAGCTTGCATCATTTCCTCAATTTCTGACTCTGGTCGAGATAGTAGGCTAGGATCAAGTACTTCAATTCCTCCTCTCTTTTGTCTAACCCAATCTACTACATGTAGCCCATCTGGTATTGTCGGATCAATTGGTTGCTTCCCAGTCAAGACTTCCAACACAACTACACCATAGCTATAAACATCGCTCTTCTCTGTAATCTTCATCATGTAACCGTATTCTGCCAAGAAGCAGTAAATAGTTAGCTCAAGATTTGCTACAAAATGACCTTGAATGATTAACTAGCCAAGCACTGGAAGAATGAATTTGACTTTTCTATATGAAGAAGCCACACTATAACTGTTTAAAGTAAATGCTTATGAACACAACAATTGGCATAAAAAAGCAGCAGACAAGAAAATAAGACCTGGAAAACATTGTATTTATGGAGCTGTAGTTAAATTGGAAGAAATCTTACCCGGAGCAATATATCCATAAGAACCTGCAACAGTGTTGGAGGAGCGAGCAAAATCACCGTCATCTACAAGCTTGGCAAGGCCAAAATCAGCAATGTAAGGTTCAAACTCAAGGCCAATTAGGATATTATTAGCCTTGATGTCCCTATGAACAATGGGAGGGACACAATCATGGTGCAAATAAGCAAGGCCTTGTGCTGCCCCCAACAATATTTGGTACCTGTGAGTCCATTGCAACTCAAGTTAAGAGCAATCTCAAGTTAGTTTCCCTCAAGTTCCCATTCCAAAGCATTCCCTGTTCTCTCATGGAGGAGACTCCCCAAGCTTCCATTAGGCATATAATCATACATGAGTAATCTTGTATTTCGATTCCAGCAACAACCCAAAAACCTAACTATGTTCTTATGACGGATTGAACCAAGGGTTTTCACCTCCGCTGAGAAGGAATCACGAACCCCACTTTTGTCATCGTTGCATCCATTGGATGGTGCTATTGTTGTTGGCCACAGCTTCTTCACTGCAATGACTTCACCATTGTCCATATCAGCACGATAAACAACCCCCGAACACCCTTTTCCAATCACATTGGCATCCACCAGGCATTTCAAAACTTGCTCTACTGATAAATTTAACTTCTGGAAGGGAGTGAATTGCCATGGCCATGAGTCACCCAACTCAGATTCATCATCTCTAATGGTTTTTCGAGCCCGTATAATTGCAATTGTCCCCATAATAACCATTGCCACTGTTAAGGTGATCAACAATGCAATTGCTAGTTTAAGCCTCCGTGATCGCCTTATGTCATTTTCAGTTCTTGATACTCCTGCCCTGCCATCACTGCCCAAGAAGCAAGAGTCCGGGCTTGTAGGACATAGACCTTGATTTCCAGCCAGGTTTGCTGGTGGTAACTGCCTAAAAAGCTTGTTGTCAGGCAGATAACCTGCAAAGTTATTGTAGGAGATGTTTAGAGAAACAAGATTATCAAGCCCTGCAAGTGGAGCCAAGTCTCCTTCAAGCTTGTTGTGGGAAAGGTCCAGTATGAAAAGCTTGCTAAGAGCAGAAATTTGAGGAGGGATTGGCCCTGTGAGTCCATTGCAACTCAAGTTAAGAGCAATCTCAAGGGCTTCTATTCGACCAAGTTCCATTGGGATGCCACCAGTGAGCTCATTGCTGCTAAGGTCAAGCAACTGGAGACTTGAACAGAGGCCTAGAGCAGAAGGTATTGATCCAGAAAACGAATTCTTGCTTAAAATTAGCTTATTCAATGACACAAGACGGCCCAAGCTTGCTGGTATTTGGCCATCAAATTGATTGATGGAGACATCCAACACCTGGAGGTCAGATAGAGATGACAATGAATTAGGAAGGGGACCTTGTAGAATGTTGTTGCTGAGGTCTATCATTTGCAACTCTGTGCAACCCCCAATCTCATATGGAACAGGTCCAGAAAGCCTGTTGCTAGACAAATCAAGAAAATTTAAGCTCTTGAGGCTCCCAATTTCTCTAGGAATGACACCAGTGATCCTGTTGTTACCAAGCCTTAAGCGCACAAGGGAGCTGCAATTACCAATCTCTGGGGGTAAAGAACCAGAAATATCATTGGAAATAAGTAGAAGCTTTGTCAGGTTCCGGAGTTGAAACAGGCCAGGAGGAATGCTACCAGTGAGAGAATTGTGTGACAAATCCAATGCTTGAAGATCAGTACAGCTAGACAAAGATGAAGGAATGCTTCCTTCAAGCTGGTTTTGCCAGGCAAAGAAAACAGTAAGCTTTGACAACATTCCAAGCTCTGGTGGGATCAAACCTGAAATCTGGTTTGTATCAAGCTGCAACTGCAGAAGGTTACTAGCATTGGAGAGATTTGAAGGTATTGAACCAGAGACATTGTTATTGCTAATCATAAACTCTTGAAGCTCCAAAAGACCTCCCAAAGACAAAGGTATGGTTCCAGATAAATAATTCAAAGAAAGATCAATATTTATCAATTTACTACAATTGCCAATCTCTTCTGGAATACTCCCAACAAGACTATTTTGCCACAAGAACAGTTGTTCAAGCTTTTTAAGTTCACCAATCTGTGGTGGTATCGGTCCTGATAGACTGTTTTCATAAAGATACAAGTTTACAAGCTCAGAGCAGTTACCTATTTCAGGAGGAATCTCTCCAGAGAGCATTGAGGTATATATAGACAACGTTTGAAGCTTGCTTAGCTTCCCAAGTGAGGCTGGTAAAGAACCTGAAACTCTTGTATCAGCTAGCCCCAAAACAGTCAAGTTGCTGCAGTCTCCAAGCTCATCAGGAATTCTCCCAACAACATCTTTGTTCCCTCCAGCTCGAAGAACTTCAAGAAGAGACAATTTTCCTAGCTCAGCAGGGATACTCCCGCCTAGAAGGTTATCATAAAGCTCTATATTCCTGAGGCTTTTGCAGTTACTTAGCTCAACTGGGATTTTCCCAGTTAGCTGATTAGAGTTCAAAATCAAGTCCTCAAGATATTGGAGCCTACCGATACTTGCAGGGATGGAGCCAACCAGACTGTTGGAGCTAAGGTTAATAATAGTAAGTTCTGTACAATAACCAATGTCAACTGGGATAGTGCCTGTGAGATTTGCATCATAGATGACTAGTCTTTTGAGAGAGTGAAAAGCAGAGAGATTGGTTGGTAAAGGAACCTCAAGAGGGACTGACTGTATATTGATGTCAGTGACAAAACCTTGTGGGGAGCATGTTATGTAGGTCCAGTTGCATGGGTCGGAGTCAAGTTTATTCCAGTTAGAAAAAGAGGAATGTGGAGTTGGAGAAGAGTGTAGCCATGAGAAGAGAATGGAAGATTCATGGTTTGGAGCTGCAAAAGTTGTATTAGTGCTGAAGAAGAAGAAGAAGAAGAAGAAGAAGAAAAGAAATGAGATAAAGAATGATGAAGAAGAGAGGTTGTCGAAGAAGAAGAAAGATTGCCTCGAGCTGGTCATCGACATTTGCCTCAATTTCCAAACCTTTCTTCTCGGTTTTGCATCATTGGGTTTTGCTTCTTCTCTTTCTCCGTGCTTGCTTCTTTCTCATTCTCTCTCTCTCTCTCTCTCTCTCTCTCTCTCTCTCTCTCTCACTATATTTCTTGCTTGCTTTGAACTCAAACTCAAAAGAACAAGCTCGATCTACCTATTTGGGCTTACTTATTTTTCTGTGCTAAACTATCCAAACAAAACACTTAAACTAAACAATATTAAAAAGAAATGAATTAACAAATGAAGAAAAGCAAAGCCTAGAGATCAACAAAACTGCACAACCACCCACCTCCTTCACCACCCCAACTCCTCCTAGGATGCTTCTCTCTCTCTCTCTCTCTCTCTCCCTACAAAGGACATAAACTGGAAGAAATTATAATAAGGAAAGGACTAAGGAGGTGGTAGCTGGTCTCACGCGCAACAAGGAGGAGACACCATCTCTGCCCATAACCTCATATCTTTCTGTATGTCTCAATAGTTTAATCAGGTAATTGCTCACCATGGAGAAAGAAAAAAATAAAAAGATTTTGAAGATTTTGTTTCATATATATAAATTATAGATAGTACATCAGTTTTTTGACTCTTTTGCAATATTTACAGCATAAATGAGAGAAAAGTGTGGCAGTTAGATAGCTCCAACTTCAAGTATGCGGTATGCCACTATTGTTTCCTGTCCTCCCCATTTGCTGTTTTTAAATATCCAGAAAAGGACATTAGGCTCACTCTTTCCCATTCTGGTCCCTGGAAGCTTTTCTGGGTTCAGTTACAAACTGAGTTGGCTGGCTCTTCTCTAATTATGCACCCATTTATCTGGTGCCAGTGCCACCTCCTGAGTTCCTGACCCTATTGAGTCTTCACCCTTCTGGGTGCATGCACATTTTCAATATAGAATTCATCTAATTTTTCTCATTTGCTGTTTTTTATTAGTTATATCGATTTCAGTTTGTTCATAAAAGCATTCATATAAATTTGAAATTCAAATTTTAATATCTGTAAAATCTTCTCTTATCTCAAATTGCGACATCTTTTATACCAAAAAAGAAATATTATCTGATTTGCATTGGCATTGCCAAGACATTAGATTTTTGGTTTTGGTATCATATGTTAATAGTTATGCCCAAAAAAATTTATTAATGAGTATAACATTTTTGAACCCGTAATTTAGTTTATTTGGTTCATACAATCATCTTTAAGAAATGGCAACCAACAAGTTTGGAGTT
This sequence comes from Fremontodendron californicum, assembly GCA_030761205.1. Lineage (NCBI taxonomy): Eukaryota > Viridiplantae > Streptophyta > Magnoliopsida > Malvales > Malvaceae > Fremontodendron > Fremontodendron californicum. The sequence continues at coordinate 7,368,300 of JAULJL010000022.1, read as the reverse complement.
TGAATTTCAATATCTACACTCTCTTTCTCTATCCTCAAATTGTAGCCTCCTTCCTAAAAAAAATAAAAAAATAAAATTAAAAAGTACTATATCTTTGATCTAATAAACATTATGAAGATGCTTTCTTAAGAATGTCATAATTAAGCATAAAAAGTTATTAACTATAACTATACAGGGAGAGATAAGTATAAATCTTTATTTATGGGTTAAAATTACACGCATATTACTTTTGGTATAAAAACATCTTTATTTTAGATATGAAAAATGAAATAATAAGGTAACTAACTAATTAACTTTGAAAAGACTTGCTTTCTAATTTTGTAAAAAATTCGAGAACTACTTTAACCTGTTTTTTTTTTTTTTTCATAAAACAAGGGTTTTCAATTGTTTATACTATTTTATTCATCATACCTAGAAGAAAAAGTGAAGATAATAGGAAATGAAAACCCAACAAGCGCTTATGTTTGGAATGAACTAAGCTGTAAACAGAAAAAAAATTGAGTGGCATAGATTGGTGTGGTACCAGCTTTTTATATCCAGGCATTTTTTTTTGTTTGACTTGCCATTCTGGACAGACTATCTACTAAAAGTAGAATGAGTTTTTGAGGATGTTAAGTTACACCAGAGTGTCTGTTATGTAACAATGAAGTAGAAATTAGAGATCATTTTTTTTTCAACTGCAGTTACTCAAAGCAATTTAGGGAGAAAGTCTTGGCTACATGCGACATCAGAAGGTCAGTGGGATCCTGGCAAAAAGAGCTATCCTGAGCTATAAGAAGTTTGAAGGGGAAAGCTCTATTATCGATTATTCTAAGGTTGTCTTGGAATGCTTATATTTATTATCTTTGGCAGGAGAGAAACCGAAGACTTCATGGAGGGCCAGGGAGACAGGACCAAATCCTATACGGGTTGATTACTAGTATAGTGAGGGATAGACTAGCAGGCTTAATTAAACCCGTAAATTATAATGTTAATAAGCAATTATGTGATTATTAGGATATAGGGATACTACAGACATAGGGGATTGTTTTGTTTATACTTGATAGCATGAGATTTACAATTATAACAGATTCAACTTTTTGAATAAATAAAAATCTTAACTTATAAAAAAAAAAAAAAAAAACATTTTCCCAAATCAAATTTGGCCCTTAGTTGTAGTCACTGACTATTATGTCTGATGCCAAAAACAGTAACAGTAGATAATTTGTATCTTCCTTTTTTAGCAGCCTATGTTTTTATTGGATGGTGAAAGATGGTTTACTTTTGTTTTTTTTTTACGCAATTAAGTCTTAATAACATCTAGATCATGACAAATTCACTGCTTTTGAAATTACCCAAATAACTGTTCTTGAATTCTTTTAAAATTTGGAAGACTTTTTTTTATATATATAAATACGGTCAAGGTATTTTCAGGTTTTTCTTGGATATAATCCCCATTCCAGGCCTTTTCGAAGAATATTAAGGATATTACTCTTACACATTCCTTTTCGAAGAATATTAAGGATATTACTCTTACATATTGGTTAGGTGTATTTAAATTTTTTTTTTCTTTTTTTTTTTTTTTTTTTATAAAAAACAAATCCTAATTGATAAGAAAAGAAACTTTTCCTTATCAAACTCAACTAATCCATCTGAACAATAGAAAGATATTTAGCATTAACATATTATAGATAGACTTGCTCATGGGTCGGGTTGAGTCGCGATATGGAAATGTTCTTCTTCTCTTATTCAAGCTCGATCCTAAATGGATCCGGTCCAGCCCGTTTCACTGTTTAAATAATTATAGACACCTAATTTTGTCCGGACCACTAAAACATGTATGTTTTCTTCCTAAATTGATGTTTCAAAATGTAAAAAGACTTTTTTTTTCATCCTACAGGTGGTACTCCGAGACTTAGTCTAAGAAGGCGAGCATAAAAGTCAAACTTGAAACAGTCAATGATAACTCGTATAATTATATAGTTTTTAGTTATGTTTTATTATTGTTTTGTGTCAAATACGAGTTATTATTGTTTAGTCTAATTGTGTTTATGATCTTTTATATTTTTATGTATTTTGGTGTTTTTCACAAGTTTCTTTGAGTGATTTCAGATTACTAGAATTCAGGGCAAATCCAGTTCAGTTCCAGTTCCGACACCTTTTGCCATATCAGCTATATCTCGAGTTTCACTGAAGCAATAAGGCTGAAATTTGTAGCCGTGCAAAGCTAAGAGGCATATTTATCTTTTTCATGTTTTACACTTCTTGAAACGGAGTCGTTTTCCCTAGCAAAATCGACCATGAAGTTGGCTGATGTGCAATGACGTCTGTGCTGACCTGTTTTCGTATTTTGCCCATATCTTCTTATCCACATCAGCAAATGAGCTGATTCCAACGGCTATGGATCAGTAACTGATAGGGTAACATTTTTCTAGAAGACCATGTGATCAGATAAGGCCTCCAAAATTGACAAAATCGACCATCAAGTTGGCTGATCAAAATCGTCATATATGACGAAAATTGTTAGAAAATGCACCCACCTATTATACCTACCTTTGAAATTTGTAAAGCTTGTCTCTTGTCATTTAGCCCTCCAAAATGTGTATAAATAGAGGGCCTTGGATGATTGTAAGGGATCATATTGTACATAGGTAGGATATTAGCCATTGTAATAAAATTCTCTAAGTTTTCTTCTTCTTTCTTTTCTCTAGTTTTGTTTTTCTTTAGAAAGAGCAAGAGGTTGGATAATTAATATTCTTCTTCTTCTTCTTTCTTTCTTTTATTTTCTTCTTAGATTCTATTTAATTTTATGTTTATAATGCCTATGCTAGGCTAAACTTCTATTTGGTTAAGGGTGATTTCAAAGCCCTAGACATGTTTTATGATTGATTTTCAGATTCTATCTATCATTAATTTTCTATCAAAGTTGCTTATGTTCTTCTACAAGAATTGTTCATGATGTTGTCTTGATTTGTTTAGGTGTACAACTAGATAGATCTTGATAATTATCTATTGCTAGTTTAGGAGTCTTGATCCGTGTAATTGTCTTGATTTCCTATTCATAAGTGGCAATTTGTGATTAATGATTATGGTCAAGTTTTCAATAATTGCAAAGTGGAACATAACCTAAGTTGAACAATCCGAGCTTATGTGTTTGTTGCTTAGATCAACCTATCTTTCTCATCATAAAGCTGCCATTAAATTGAATTTAGAGAGCTTATTCTAGGTTGTTTAATGGTTAGAGATTAAATAGAGAGCTTGTTCTATTTAACGACAAACTAAGGAAAGATTGGGATAACAGAGCTTGTTGTTATCTACGGTTGTTAACTTTGATAGTTGGTTGATATTGATAGATCTGAAATTGATTCTTAATGATGTCTAGTGGTGGAGAATGAAACCTTAACCATATTTTTCATATTTGATTCTTCTTACTTACTTGTTTTCTTACTTTTCTAGTTTGCTTATTTTTAAAAGTATATTTATTTTTATTGGCTGGTTATACCGCCTAATTTGTATATTAACTTTGTTTTACTTTTATTGGCTGGTTATACCGCCTAATTTAGTATATATATTTTTATTGGCTGGTTATACCGCCTAATTTAGTATATATATTTTTATTGGCTGGTTATACCGCCTTGCATCTTCTTCTTATTATTTACTTTAGTTTAAATCTGGCTTCAAAAACCCCTTTTCTTTTATTGTTCTTGAATTTAAGTTTTAAACTATTAACTTATAAACTAAAACCCAATCCCTGAGGACTCGACCCTTGCTAACTACTATACTTACAATTTATCTTTTTAGTGTAAGGTTAAATTAGATACACTCTTTCGGGTGCATCAGTCAACCCAGAAAGTCAATCCCAAAAAATCAACTACTGAAAAAGTCAACCTACTTTCAAAATCAATATTTGAAGTTCAATTGTAAAATGAAGAAATAATTTTGATAATCCGAGGTCTACATTGAATGATATGGAGTTCGGAAGTTGGGTTACGGAGATTCAGTAAAAAAAAAAACCTTAGTTCGAGAAATTTGAGGAAAAGTGCTTAAAAGATCAAATTGGTCGAAATTGAAGGTTCCAAATGAAAGATAAGCACTGACTACTGGTAATGGAGAAGCTACTTGAAAGAAAAATTGAAAGAAAAGTCAATTCGGAAGAAAACCGAGAATTAGGGTTTCTGGTAGATTTCGCTGAAATTTGGAAGAATTATAGAAATGGCCCGATTCGGTAAGACTAACGCCACTAATTGATGAGGAGTGATTAAACAAGGATAGCCCAAGGCTCAGTTTGAAGAAAATATGAAAATCAAACTTGTTTTGAGCAAAATCGGGTTTCGGAGGCAAAAGGAAAAAATTGAAAATTTTGGAAAAAAGAGCAAATGAACTCCAAAATTTATGAAAATTTGTAGACCTCATTCTTAAATCATTTCGAAGAGATTGGCAAAATAAAATCCGGATTCGGAGTTCGTTTGCAAAATGGCCAAATCCCGGGTCCCTTATGCAGAAGATAAATCTCGGAAAAATAGAAAATGAACTCCAAAAATTCTGAAAATTTTCAGATCTCATTCTTAAATTATTTGGAAGAGATTGGCGAAAGAAAATCCAGATTCGAAGTTCGTTTACGAAATGGCCAAATCCCGGGCCCACTATGTAGTAATTCAAGCAGATAAATCCTGAAAAAATACCAAATGAGTTCCAAAAGTTATGAAAACTTTTATATCATCCTTTTAAATTATTTGGAAGAGATTGGTGAAGAAAAATCTGGATTTGGAGCTCGTTTAAAAAATGGTAAAGTTTGGGAGCACAAAAGGGCAATTTTGGAAGAAAAAATCCAAATAAATAGCAAATAGGCTCGAAAATTTTTGAAAACCTCCATAATTCAATTTTTTATTATTTTGGAAGCATTGAAAAAATAAAATTTGAATTTGAAGTTCATTTGCTATTTATTTATGTTCGGGAGGCAAAAAGGTCATTTTACTCAAGAAACCGAAAAGGGCTTTTCTTGCCTTTTAAAAAAATGAAGCATGGGCTGGAAGATGAGGGGTCAGCCGGCCAAGGCCCAATGGTGGGCAGATACTTTCTGATTTTTAATCAAAAGGCCAACAATGAAGAGGAATGTAGTTATTTTTTGATCAAGCCTTTGTAATTGAGCCACATGGACCAATGCATGGAGAGGGAGAATGTCAACATAATGGCTTAAGATTCTTGAACAGCTGTAATTGTGGATAGCTGATTACCTAATCTAAGGGTGATAATTTCACATTTTAAACATCTTTGATTAATAGCCTTTGGATCAAAATTGGTTGAAAAAAAAATGACAACATCCTAGCTATCTAGAAGGCCATTCGGCCACTGCGAGGGGAAGGGGGTCTCTCTTTCATTTTCAGCTATTCACTCTCTTGTTTGGCTGATTTTCTCTCCATTTTTTAAAGGCAAAAATAAAAGTTTAGAAAAGAAAAGAAAGTTAGAAGAGAAAAAGCTTGCAATGTAGCTTCTAGAGGTTACTTCAAGCACCATACTCTTGCACTTTCCTTAATTTTCTATTCTTGATTTGCTTTTTGATTGCTATTTTGGTGAGTTTCTTTTGATTTTCATCTTTAAAATAAGTGTGTAGACACCTAATTTTATCCGGAACACTAAAACAGGTTTGTTATCTTCCTAAATTGATGTTTCAGAATGTAAAAAGACTTTTTTCATCTTGCAGGTGGTACTTCGAGACTTAGTCTAAGAAGGCGAGCATAGAAAGTCAAACTTGAAAAAGTCAACCTCAAAAAGTCAACTACTAAAAAATTCAACCCATTTTCAAGATCAAGATTTGAAGTTTAATTGAAAAATGACGAAAGAATTTTGATAATCCGAGGTCTACATTGAAAGATATGGAGTTTAGAAGTTGGGTTACGGAGATTCAGTAGAAAAGAAAGCCTAGTTCAGAAAATTTGAGGAAAAGTGTTTCAACGATCAAATTGTTTGAAATTGAAGGTTCCAAATGAAAGATAAGCACTGACTACGGGTAATGGAGAAGCCATTTGAAAGAAAAACTGAAAGAAAAGTCAATCCGGAAGAAAACCGAGAATTAGGGTTTTTGGTGGATTTCGATGAAATTGGGAAAAATTATAGAAATGGCTCGATCGGTAAGATTAAAGCCCCTAATGGATGAGGATTGATTAAAAAGGATAGCCCAAGGCTGAGTTTGAAGAAAATCTAAAAATCGGACTTGTTATGAGCAAAACCGATTTTCGGAGTCAAAAGGGCAAAATTGGAAAATCTGGGAAAAATAGCAAATGAACTCAAAAAATTCTGAAATATTGCAGATCTCATTCTTAAATCATTTCGAAGAGATTGGCGAAAGAAAATCTTGATTCGGAGTTCGTTTGCAAAATGGCCAAATCCCGGGTCCCCTATGCAGAAATTCAAGAAGATAAATCCCGGAAAAATAGCAAATGAACTCAAAAAATTCTGAAAATATGCAAATCTCAATTTTAAATTATTTGAAAGATATTGGAGAAAGAAATCTGAATTCGGAGTTCGTTTGCAAAATGGCCAAATCTTGGGCCCTTTATGCAGTAATTCAAGCAGATAAATCCCGAAAAAGTACCAAATGAGTTCCAAAAATTATGAAAATTCTAAATCACACTTTTAAATTATTTGGAAGATATTGGTGAAGAAAAATATGGATTTGGATCTCGTTTAAAAAATGGTAAAGTTTGGAAGCACAAAAGGGCAATTTTGGAAGAAAAAATCCAAATAAATAGCAAATGGACTCGGAAAATATTGAAAAACTCCAAAATTCAAATTTTCATTATTTTGAAAGTATTGAAGAAAAAAAATTTGAATTTGGAGTCCGTTTGCCATTTATTTATGTTTGGGGGGCAAAAAGGTCATTTTACTCAAGAAATCGAAAATGGCTTTTCTTGCCTTTAAAAAAATGAAACATGGGCTGGAAGAAAAGGGGTTGGCCGGCCAAGGCCCAAGAATGGGTAGACATTTTCTGATTTTTAATCAAAAGGCCAACAATGAATAGTAGGTTAGTTATTTTTTTATCAAGCCTTTGCAATTAAGCCACATGGACCAATGCATGAAGAGTGAGAGTGTCAACATAATGGATTAAGATTCTTGAACAGCTGTAATTGGGGATAGCTGATGGCCTAATCTAAGGGTGATAATTTCATATTTTAAACATCTTAGCTCAATAGCCTTTGGATGAAAATTGGTGAAATGAAAAATGACAACATCCTAGCCTAGGGAGGGCCATTCGGCCACTACAAGGGAGAGTCATTCTCTCTTTCATTTGTCAACTATTCACTCTCTATTCTCTCTTGGTTTTGGCTGATTTTTCTCTCCATTGTTGGAAGGCAAAAAGAAAAGTTCAGAAAAGAAAAGAAAGTTAGAAGAGAAAAAGCTTGAAAGATAGCTTCTAGAGGTTGCTTTAAGCACCATACTCTTGCACTTTCTTTGATTTTCCATTCTTGATTTGCTGTTTTGATCACTATTTTGATGAGTTTCTTTTGATTTTTCTTTTAAAATAAGTGTTTTTAATATTCTTCTTCAAGTTCTTCTTCATACTTTCTTAGAAAAAAAAGCTTTGAATTTTTTTTTCTTTTGTTATAGGGGTGGTCGAATGGCCTAGTTTTTGAGTAGTTGCTGTTTGCATTTTTTAATTCATGCTATTCTTGATATTTAACAAGTTTTGATGTTTTAAATCTTATTCTAATACATAAATATGAAGCTTGTTTTAATTTGGTTGCTTGTTTGTTTCTACTTTTGAGTCTATTATCTTGTTATCATGTTTATTTTACTTGTCTTGCATTTTTTATTTTCTGTTTTCAAAATGTTGAAGTTTGTTTGTGTTTTATATTTTTTAATCCATGTGTTTGTGAAAATGCTTATTGGTTTTCATGCCTTTACTTTATATTTGCATGATTTGAGCATTATTTTTTAGCTATGCATGTTAGTATATCATGTGTTTGTGAAAATGCCATGCTCATTTTAAGCATTCACCACATTCGGCCACCTCATATTGTATGCTTTGTGTGTGCATTTTTGTTCTGTTAGTTGATAGGTTTGCATTTTCATGATATTTGGTTGAGTATTTTGTTTGAGCATGCCATATGTTTGTGTTATTGCCATGCATATTTAAGGCTTAACATTGGTTTGTTTTGCCATGCATATTCATGCATTAAATGCCATGCAAGTTCATTTAGGTCTAGGTCATTTTATTGATGCCATGCATTTTCCATGTCATTTAGGTTTTAAATCATGCATTTCATGCATCATATTTGCTGTATTTTTCATTCATTTCATGTCCTTGCCACTTCACTTATGACTTAGGCCAATCAATGGTTCAAAGTCATGCTGTCTTGAGCATACTTGTGGAAAATTAAAGAGTTGTCAAATTGATTATTCTACCTTTTAGATTTTTTTTACTTAGCCGATTTTTTGCCTAACTTTTCAAAAGTGTTAGCTACTATTTGTGAGCCTTTTAGAGAGTGTCTAATATTTTTTACTTTGATTTTTAAATGATTTTATCAAAGGCAAAAGAATGTGTTTTGGCAAAATAGTTTTTTCATCCAGTACTCGTACTTTCCTGAATTTTCTAGGCAGTCATATTTAATCAGAAAATTAAGCCGATTTTTTCCCGTGTAGTTTTACATCTCTTGAGTCTCCAGTATTTTTTTTATATTTTTTTGAATTTTTAAAAATAGGGTAAAAAAATCATGCTTTAAAACTGGACAGTAGAGGCAGAATTGAATTTGAAGGAAAATTATTTTTCTGTTTTGGTTAAGTTACTTAGAGAGGGTTGATTAGGAAGTTTATCAACTGACTTAGGGTAGTTTTTAAGCCTTTTTACACTCTAAAAATGATTTTTTAAGTCTCGGGTTAAGGGTGGTTAAGTCCGGGATTTTTAACTTAGGAAATTAGAGTCATTTTAAAAGGGGTTTAGCTAGGTTTTTATTTTTAATCTAAGCTTTTCAAAATTGTTTTCAAACAATCACAAAGTATTTTGGTTTTATAATATTTAATTTGATATATTTTCCTAAGGTAGCGGGATATCTTTTTAGATATACGGATTTCCTTAATTAAAGGAAAAAAATACATTCTCATTTCCATATTCATGTATATTATATGTAATTTTTGCTATGTTTAATTTTCATGATGGTGTTATTATCTTTGATTTAAATTTTTGATATTATATTATTTGCTATATGATTTTGAATATCTCATGATATCCTATGCTTTTTATTTAGTAATTTTTGTCATATTATTTAGCATATACTATGTTCATGCATTATTATTTTTTATTTTTATTTTCATGCATATTATATGATAGCATTATTTTATGTTTCATGTCATTTAGATTATATGCCATATCATTTATATTTGCCATGTCATTTAAATCATTTCATTTCATATAGAATATATTATGTTACATAGGTCATTTCATTTCATTTAGAATATATTATGTCACTTAGGATATTTTATTTCATTGAGAATATATCATATGACTTAGGATATTACATTTCATATAGAATATATCATGTTACCTAGGTCATTTCATTTCATTTAGAATATATCATATAACTTAGGATATTTCATTTCATTTAGAATATGCTAAGACATTTAAATTATATCATACTATTTAGGTTGCATTATATTATTTAGACTTTACTATGTCATTTTATTTATGTCATACATATTCATATTTTTTAAAATATTTTCAGAATGGTAATGATTTTCAATTAAATAAAGATATTCCCGAGTTAAAATAATTCATGAGTTCTCTGCCGGGTTTGCTGGGGAGGATATCATCAATTATCATTAATAACGGAATATCTTCTTTAAAATGAGAATGATTCGGAAAATTTTCAAACTAATAAAAATTTCTATATTTTGCCCGTTTGTTGGGGAATATAGGAAAATTTTGAATTTATAAATTTCGGATCATTTTCAATTAAAAATGTAATTATTTTTCTTTAAATTGGGAATTAACTTGAAATACTAAATTTAAAACCAATCTTTTACCGATACTTGAGGTAACACATGATCAATAAGGTACGTTTTATATGGGCATTGTGGGGGTGCTAATCCTTCCCCACACGTAACCGAGTCCTGAACCCGATTTCTCTGGTTTAAAACGCAAACTTGAAATTGGTTTTAAAAGTGTTTTAATTAATTTTAAAATATTTTATAAAACCGGTTTTAATAGGTGGCCGATCACACCTAGCTAAAAAAGATTGGTGGCGACTCCATGTCTTTTTCAAGGTCATTTTCAAAACTTTCTTTTTTCAAGAGGAACTAAGTTGACTTTTCCTCGTTTTTTTTTAATGTCACGCTTAACGAATAATAAAGTCTTACGATGAGACTTGTTATTTTTTGGGTTGCGACAAAGTGTTTTTAAGTTTCTCCTTTAAGTTCTTCTTTATACTTTCTTGGAAAAAACTTTGAGAAATTTCTTTTCTTTTGTTTTTGGTTTGTCGAATAGCTTATTATTTTGGTATAGTTGTTGTTTTGCTTCTTTATTTCAAGTTACTAGTGATTTGAAAAGGAAAAATGAATTGGAAAGGCTAAGCCAAAGTCTAGAAAAATGATCAGGGCATTTTCATCTTTTCATGAAGCGTTTGCATCATTATCGATCTTCGCATTTGCATCATGTAGAAGCATTCTGCACGTTGTCAAATCCTTGCATTTGCATCATTTAGAAGCATTTGTATAATGCCAATCTTTGCATCTGCATCATTCCATGAAGTAGTTGCGTTATCACCAATTTTCGCGTTTGCATCATAAAGAAGCATTTGCACATTATTGACCTTTGCATCCTTCTGAGAAGTAATTGCGTTATTTGAGGATCATTTGCATTTGCATCATTTAGAAGCATCTGCATCTTATTCAACATCTGCATCTGCATCAATAAACATTTGCATCAATCTAAGCCATTTGCATATATACCGCGAAGCATTTGCATTTTATCCAACATTTGCATCTGCATCAAGAAATATTTGCATCAATTCAAAACATTTACATTTGCAATATGAAGTATGTGTATCCTGTTAATCATTTGCACCAGCATCAAAAAGCATTCGCATTTTCTCAAAATTTTCAGGTTAATTTTCAACAATTCTTCAAAGATCATTCTTAAGAACTCCGGGGATAGTTTTTCTTTTAAAATTATGGATAAGACCTCCGGGCACCCTTCTTAAGACCTCCGGGCACCCTTCTTAAGACCTCCGAGCATAGTTTTTCTTTTTAAATCATGGGTAAGGCCCTTGGGCACTATTCTTAAGACCTCCGGGCATAATTTTTTTTAAGTCACATACAGCGCATTTTTTCCAAATCACAGATAAGGCCTATGGGCACCATTTTTAAGACCTCCGGGCATCATTTTTAAAGTCGCATACAGCGCATTTTCCCAAATCATGGTGAAGGCCTCCGGGCACCATTTTTAAGACTTCCGGGCATCATTTTTAAAGTCGCATACAGCGTATTTTTTCCAAATCACGGTTAAGGCCTCCGGGCACCATTTTAAGACCTCCGGGCATCATTTTTAAAATCGCATACAGCGTATTTTTTTTTTCAAATCACGGGTAAGGCCTTCAGGCACCAATCTTAAGACCTTCGGGCAGCATTTTTAAAATCGCATACAGCGTATTTTTTCCAAATCATGGGTAAGGCCTCCGGCCACCATTCTTAAGACCTCCGGGCATTATTTTTAAAGTCGCATACAACGCATTTTTTTCCAAATCATTGTGTATGGCCTCCGGACACCATTTTTAAGACCTCCGGACATCACTTTAAAAGTCACATACAGTGCATTTTTTTTCAAATCACAGGTAAGGCCTCCGGGAACCATTCTTAAGATCTTCGGGCACCATTTTTAAGACCTTTGGGTATCATTTTTAAAGTCACATACAGCTCATTTTTTTTCCAAATCACGGATAAGGCCTCCGGGCACCATTTTTAAGACCTCGGGGCATAATTTTTCTTTAAATTATAGATAAGACCTTCGGGCACTATTTTTAAGACCTCCGGGCCAATTTTTATTTTGAAAATCGAACTCGTTTCCTTAAGACAGGTCGAGCCTTGATTAGTCAGGGAACTTAATTTAAGGACAAAATCTTCAATTTATAGTTTTTTTTTTTCAAAAAAAAAAATTGAAAAAATGATGAAAAATGAAAAAAAGAAACCCCCTTCTCTTCACATTGGATTTCACTAACCGGAGAAAATTAGGATTTGTTTATCTTTGCCTGATTCCTGATTCTCAGTAAGAGCCAAAGGGGCAGCTGTAGACATCTAATTTTGTTCGAACCACTAAAACAGGTATGTTTTCTTCCTAAATTGATGTTTTAGAATGTAAAGACTTTTTTCATCCTGCAGGTGGTACTCCGAGACTTAGTCTAAAAAGGCGAGCATAAAAGTCAAACTTGAAAAAGTCAACCTCGAAAAATCAATCCCAAAAAGTCAACAACTGAAAAATTCAACCCACTTTCAAGATCAAGATTTGAAGTTCAATTGAAAAATGGCGAAAGAATTTTGATAATCCGAGGTCTAAATTGAAAAATATGGAGTTCGAAAGTTGGGTTACGGAGATTCAGTAGAAAGGAAACCCTAGTTCGAGAAATTTGGGAAAAATTGCTTAAACGATCAAATTGGTTGAAATTGAAGGTTCCAAATGAAACATAAGCACTGACTACGAGTAATGGAGAAGCCACTTGAAAGAAAAACTAAAAGAAAAGTCAATCCGGAAGAAAATCGAGAATTAGGGTTTTTGGTGGATTTCGATGAAATTGGGAAAAATTACAAAAATGGTCCGATTCGAAAAGATTAAAGCCCCTAATGGATGAGGAGTGATTAAAAAAGGATAGCCCAAGGCTCAGTTTGAAGAAAATCTAAAAATCGGACTTGTTTTGAGCAAAACCGGTTTTCGGAGGCAAAAGTGCAAAATTGGAAAATCTGGGAAAAATAGCAAATGAACTCCAAAAATTTTGAAAAATTGCGAATCTCATTCTTAAATCATTTCGAAGATATTAGAGAAAGAAAATCTTGATTTGGAGTTCGTTTGCAAAATGGCCAAATCCCGGGTCCCCTATGTAGAAATTCAAGAAGATAAATCCCGAAAAAATAGCAAATGAACTCCAAAAATTCTAAAAATTTTCAAATCTCATTTTTAAATTATTTGGAAGAGATTGGAGAAAGAAAATCCAAATTCGGAGTTCGTTTGCAAAACGGCCAAAGCCCGGGACCTCTATGCAGTAATTCAAGTAGATAAATCCCGAAAAATACCAAATGAGTTCCAAAAATTATGAAAACTTTTAGATAACACTTTTAAATTATTTGGAAGAGATTGGTGAAGAAAAATCTGGATTTGGAGCTCGTTTAAAAAATGGTAAAGTTTGGGAGCACAAAAGGGCAATTTTGGAAGAAAAAATCCAAATAAATAGCAAATGGACTCGAAAAATTTTGAAAACCTCCACAATTCAATTTTTTATTATTTTGAAAGTATTGAAAAAATAAAATTTTAATTTGGAGTCCGTTTGCCATTTATTTATGTTTGGGGGGCAAAAAGGTTATTTTACTCAAGAAACCGAAAAGGGCTTTTCTTGCCTTTTAAAAAAATGAAACATGGGCTGGAAGAAAAGGGGTTGGCCGGCCAAGGCCCAAGAATGGGTAGAAATTTTTTGATTTTGAATCAAAAGGCCAACAATGAAGAGTAAGTTAGTAATTTTTGGATCAAGCCTTTGCAAATAAGCTATATGGACCAATGCATGAAGAGGGAGAGTGTCAACATAATGGATTAAGATTCTTGAACAGCTGTAATTGGGGATAGCTGATGGCCTAATCTAAGGGTGATAATTTCATATTTTAAACATCTTAGATCAATAGCCATTGGATGAAAATTGGTGGAATGAAAAATGACAACATCCTAGCCTAGGGAGGGCCATTCGGCCACTACAAGGGAGAGTCATTCTCTCTTTCATTTGTCAGCTATTCACTCTCTATTCTCTCTTGATTTTGGCTGATTTTTCTCTCCATTGTTGGAAGGCAAAAAGAAAAGAAAGTTAGAAGAGAAAAAGCTTGAAAGATAGCTTCTAGAGGTTCCTTTAAGCACCATACTCTTGCACTTTCATTGGTTTTCCATTCTTGATTTGCTGTTTTGATCACTATTTTGGTGAGTTTCTTTTGATTTTTATTTTAAAATAAGTGTTTTTAATATTCTTCTTCAAGTTTTTCTTCATACTTTCTTGGAAAAAAACTTTGAATTTTTTTTCTTTTGTTATAGGGGTGGCCGAATGGCCTAGTTTTTGAGTAGTTGATGTTTGCATTTTTTATTTCATGTTATTCTTGATATTTAACAAGTTTTGATGCTTTAAATCTTCTTCTAATACATAAATATGAAGCTTGTTTTAATTTGGTTGCTTTCTTGTTTCTATTTTTGAGTCTATTATCTTGTTTTCATGTTTATTTTACTTGTATTGCATTTTTTTTTTTTTTTAAATGTTTAAGTTTGTTTGTGTTTTATACTTTGTAATCCATGTGTTTGTGAAAATGCTTATTGGTTTTCATGCCTTTACTTTATTTTTGCATGATTTGAGCATTATTTTTTAGCCATGCATGTTAGTATATCATGTGTTTGTGAAAATGCCATGCTCATTTTAAGCATTCACCATATTCGGCCACCTCATATTGTATGCTTTGTGTGTGCATTTTTGTTATGTTAGTTGATAGGTCTGCATTTTCATGATATTTGGTTGAGTATTTTGTTTAAGCATGCCATATGTTTGTGTTATTTCCATGCATATTTTAGGCTTAAGATTGGTTTGTTTTGTCATGCATATTCATGCATTTTAGACCTAGGTTGCATTAAATGTCATGCAAGTTCATTTAGGTCTAGGTTATTTTATTGATGCCATGCATTTTTCATGTCATTTAGGTTTTAAATCATGCATTTCATGCATCATATTTGCTGTATTTTTCATGCATTTCATGTCTTTGCCACTTGACTTATGACTTAGGCCAATCAATGGTTCAAAGTCATGCTCTCTTAAGCATACTTGTGGAAAATTAAAGAGTTGTCAAATTGATTATTCTACCTTTGTGTTTTTTTTTACTTAGCCAATTTTTTGACTAACTTTTCAATAGTGTTAGCTACTATTTGTGAGTCTTTTAGAGAGTCTCTAATATTTTTACTTTGATTTTTAAATGATTTTATCAAAGGCAAAATAATGTGTTTTGGCAAAACAGTTTTTTCACCCAGTACTCGTACTTTCCTGATTTTTTTGGGCAGTCATCTTTAATCAGAAAATTAAACCGATTTTTTCTCTAGTATTTTTACATGTCCTAAGTCTCTAGTATTTTGTTTAGATTTTTTTGAATTTTTAAAAATAGGGTAAAATATCATGCTTTAAAACTGGACAGTAGAGGCAGAATTGAATTTGAAGGAAAATCATTTTTCTGTTTTGGTTAAGTTACTT
Source organism: Fremontodendron californicum (assembly GCA_030761205.1). Lineage (NCBI taxonomy): Eukaryota > Viridiplantae > Streptophyta > Magnoliopsida > Malvales > Malvaceae > Fremontodendron > Fremontodendron californicum. Next base: position 7,352,860 of record JAULJL010000022.1, on the reverse strand, counting down.
AGAAAGGGTTGAATAGGAAGTTTAGCTACTAACTTAGGATAGTTTTTAAGCCTTTTTAAACTCTGAAAATGATTTTTTAAGTCTCGGGTTAAGGGTGGTCAAGTCTGGGATTTTAAACTTAGGAAATTAGAGTGGTTTAGATAGGTTTTTATTTTTAATCTAAGCTTTTCAAAATTGTTTTCAAACAATCACAAAGTATTTTGTTTTTAGAATATTTAATTTGATATATTTTCCTAAGATAGCCGGATATCTTTTTAGATATACGAATTTCCTTAATTAAAGGAAAAAAATACATTCTCATTTTCCATATTCATGCATATTATATGTAATTTTTGCTATGTTTAATTTTCATGATGGTGTTATTATCTTTGATTTGAATTTTTAATATTATATTATTTGCTATATGGTTTTGAATATCTCATGATATCCTATGCTTTTTATTTAGTTATTTTTGTCATATTATCGAGCATATACTATGTTCATGCATTATTATTTTTTATTCTTATTTTCATGCATATTATATGATAGCATTATTTTATGTTTCATGTCATTCAGATTATATGCCATATCATTTATATTTGCCATGTCATTTAAATCATTTCATTTCATATAGAATATATTATGTTACATAGGTCATTTCATTTCATTTAGAATATATTATGTCACTTAGGATATTTTATTTCATTTAGAATATATCATATGACTTAGGATATTACATTTCATATAGAATATATCATGTTACCTAGGTCATTTCATTTCATTTAGAATATATCATATAACTTAGGATATTTCATTTCATTTAGAATATGCTAAGACATTTAAATTAAATCATACTATTTAGGTTGCATTATATTATTTAGACTTTGCTATGTCATTTTATTTATGTCATACATATTCATATTCATATTTTTTAAAATGTTTTCAAAAAAGTAATGATTTTCAATAAAATAAAGATATTCCCGAGTTAAAATAATTCATGAGTTCTGTGCCGGGTTTGCTGGGGAAGATATCATCAATTATCATTACGGAATATCTTCTTTAAAATGAGAATGATTCAGAAATTTCCAAACTAATAAAAATTTCTATATTTTGCCACGTTTGTTGGGGAATATAGAAAAATTTTGAATTTATAAATTTCGGATCATTTTCAATTAAAAATGGAATTTTTTTTTTTAAAATTGGGAATTAACTTGAAATACTAAATTTAAAACCAACATTTTACCGATACTTGAGATAACACATGATTAATAAGGTACCGTTTTATACGGGCGCTGTGGGGGTGCTAATCCTTCCCCGCACGTAACCGAGTCCCGAACCCAATTCTTCGATTTTCTCTGGTTTAAAACGTAGACTTGAAATTGGTTTTAAAAATGTTTTAATTAATTTTAAAATGTTTTATAAAACCGGTTTTAATAGGTGGTCGATCACACCTAGCTAAAAAAGATTGATGGCGACTCCATGTTTTTTTCAAGGTCATTTTCAAAACCTTCATTTTTCAAGAGGAATTAAGTCGACTTTTCCTCGTTTTTTTAAATGTCACGCTTAACGAATAATAAAGTCTTGCGATGAGACTTATTGTTTTTTAGGTTGCGACAAAGTGTTTTTAAGTTTCTCCTTTAAGTTCTTCTTTATACTTTCTTGGAAAAAGCTTTGAGAAATTTCTTTTCTTTTGTTTTTGGTTTGCCGAATAGCCTATTATTTTGGTATAGTTGTTGTTTTGCTTCTTTATTTCAAGTTACTAGTGATATTTAACAAGTTTTGATGCTTTAAATATTCTTCAAATACATAAACATGAAGCTTGTTTTGATTTGGTTGCTTGCTTATTTCCATTTTTGAGTCTATTATCTTGTTATCATGTTTATTTTACTTGTCTTGCATTTTTTATTTTCTGTTTTCAAAATGTTTAAGTTTGTTTATGTTTTACATTTTGTTAATCCATGTGTTTGTGAAAATGCCTATTGGTTTTCATGCCTTTACTTTATATTTGCATGATTTGAGTATTATTCTTTAGCTATGCATGTTATTGTGTTAAGTGTTTGTGAAAATGCCATGCTCATTTTAAAGTATGGGACCATTCGGCCACCCCTCATATTGTATGCTTTGTATGTGCATTTTCATCATGCTAGTTGATAGGTTTGCATTTTCATGATATTTGGTTGTGTATTTTGTTTAAGCATGCTATATGTTTGTGTTATTGCCATGCATTCTTTAGGTTTAGGATTGGTTTGCTTTGCCACGCATATTCATGCATTTTAGACCTAGGTTGCATTAAATGCCATGCAAGTTCATTTAGGTCTAGGTCATATTCTCTATGCCATGGATTTTTCATGTCATTTAAGTCTTAAATCATGCATTTCATGCATCATATTTGCTGTATTTTCATGCATTTCATGTCATTGCCACATGATTTATGACTTAGACCAATCAATGGTTTAAAGTCATGCTCATTTTGAGCATATTTGTGGAAAATTAAAGAGTTGTCAAATTGATTATTCTACCTTTGTGACTTTTTTTACTTAACCAATTTTTGTCAACTTTTCAAAAGTGTTAGCTACTTTTTGTGAGTCTTTAAGAGAGTCTCTAACTTTTTTACTTTGATTTTTAAATGATTTTATCAAAGGCAAAAAAATGTGTTTTGGCAAAACAGTTTTTTCACCCAGTACTCGTACTTTCTCGATTTTTCTGGGCAGTTATCTTTAATCAAAAAATTAAGCCGATTTTTCCCATGTAATTTTACATGTTCTAAGTCTCCAGTATTTGCTTTAGATTTTTTTGAATTTTTAAAAATAGGGTAAAAAATCATGCTTTAAAACTGGACAGTAGAGGAAGAATTGAATTTGAAGGAAAATCATTTTTCTGTTTTGGTTAAGTTACTTAGAGGGGGTTGATTAGGAAGTTTAGCTACTGACTTAGGGTAGTTTCTAAGTCTTTTTAAACTCTAAAAATCATTTTTAAATCTCGGGTTAAGGGTGGTCAAGTCCGGGATTTTAAACTTAGGAAATTAGAGCCATTTAAAAAGGGTTTAGCTAAGTTTTTATTTTTAATCTAAGCTTTTCAAAATTGTTTTCAAACAATCACAAAGTATTTTTGTTTTAGAATATTAATTTGATATATTTTTCTAAGGTAGCCGGATATCTTTTTAGATATACGGATTTTCTTAATTAATGGAAAAATACATTCTCATGCATTGCATTTTTCATATTCATGCATACTATATAATATGTGATTTTTGCTATGTTAATTTTCATGATGGTGTTATTATCTTTGATTTAAATTTTTGATATTATATTAATTGTTATATGGTTTTGAATATTTCATGATATCCTATGCTTTTTATTTAGTTATTTTTGTCATATTATTTAATATATACTATGTTCATACATTATTATTTTTAATATTATCTTTATTTTCATGCATATTATATGTTAGCATTATTTTATGTTTCATGTCATTTCTTATCATTTAGATTATATGCCATATCATTTATATTTGCCATGTCATTTAAATCATTTTATTCCATTTAGAATATATTATGTTACTTAGGTCATTTCATTTCATGTAGAATATATTATGTTACTTAGGATATTTTATTTCATTTAGAATATATCATATGACTTAGGATATTACATTTCATATAGAATATATCATGTTACCTAGATCATTTCATTTCATTTAGAATATATCATATGACCTAGGATATTTCATTTCATTTAGAATATTTCATTTCATTTAGAATAAAAAATGAAGGAAAAATAGTGAACGAGTCTTTGTCAGAAGGAGATTTCAGGAATCTAAAAGAAATATGCCAGGAGGATTCAATAGCTACTTGAAAATTGGGAAAATTGCTTGGATGCACAGCAAATTGTGATGATGAACAGGTGATAGAAAGAATTATGGAGCTCAATTCTCAAAGATAGACCTTTGATTTCCAGGTTGGTTCCAAAAAGGTCTTATGGTTACTGACTTTTATATTTTAGTGGTTTATTCTTTAGGTTGGTGAGAGATTTTGGCATGATTATTATCAACTGAAATGTAGGGAGGTTGTCTAAATGCGCTTCTTCGAAGAAAATATTGGTGGATTATAAGGTTGAGTAGTCGTTGATTCAGAAATGTTAGAATGAGTTGAGGAGGGTAAAATTTTGAGTTTTTTGGAATATTAGTTATTTCGATTAGAGTTTTGCGACATCTAAGGGCAAGTCAGGAGATTTAATAATGGGTTGGGTTAAGAACTATTTTGAATGTGTTAGTAGTAAGTGTTATGAGAGATCTATGGATATAAAAGGAAGATGGGTGAATTGCAATTTTGAATCCATAATTTTTAATGTAGATGTCATATGAGAGGTGAGGGGGAAAGCTGTTATGGAAGAAATTTTGGCTGTGAAGACCAAGATGGGGGGTCAGTAGTGTATTGTTGGAGATTTCAACAAAGGTAGAGTTGAATCTGAAAGATATGGCAGACCACGAGAGGGTGGAGATGAAGGATTTTAATGATGTTATTTGAGCAACCGTTGTGATGGAGATGTCGTTGCTTGGTAAGTAATTCACATGGTAGGGGGAATAGAAGAAGCCAATTGAATAAGTGTTTTGTGTCTCCGTAATAGCTGTTAAAATTAATGTTCTAAACTTCTGAGAATTGTCTAGTTCTGCTAGCTGCAGAAGCATATGATTGGGGTCCTAAATCGGTTCAAGTGTTTGCATAATGGTTGGAGGATAAAAAGCTGCTTAGAGTTATTTCTAAGGAATGGGAACTAATGGGGGTAAGAGACCTAGCAGGGACCTGTTTGAAAGTGAAACTTAGTCTGCTAAAAACAGTCTTATAGAAGTTGATTAAGGAGGAATTTGGCAAAAGTTAGGATAAAACTTCAAAGCTTGAGGAAAAACTAGATCAATTTGGTAGCATATGGGTAGTTGATAGTTCTGAGCCTGGAGAAGTTGAAGACAAAAAAGATATAGATAGAAGTATGGAATGCAGTAGGATAAAGAAACAATGGTAGACAGAATCAGGGAAATAGCGATTAACAGTGCAGGGCTGTGGTTACCACAGGGTTTGGACAAGGCGACTTCAATTATACAAAACACCAAACCATCCATGGAAGCTTTGACTAAAATTCAAGTTGAAGAAGCAAATGTGTACTAATAATGTTCCCCATTTGGCTTCGTACTATAATTTACTCTGTCATCTTCAAGAAAATGAAATTCCTTTCTGTGGAACAAGGAGATGTAATGGCCTCTAGACTTGGAGACTTCCACCTTCTAGTTGCCATCATGTCTACTTTCGATATTTGCAGTGTTCTCATTTGCACCGAAATCTTTCGTTTCATCGTCGTGCCTTTGGCTGGGAGATTAAGTGGTAACCCCTAGGGATTGTCTGAATTTCAAAGAATAGGTTTTGGGATCATCATTGGAATGATTGCAACCGATGTAACTGAGATACAAAGACTTAATTTTGTGAACCCTGTTAAGAAGAAAAGCTATTTAAGCTTATTTTGGTAAATTCCACAATATGTTTTTGTTGGTGCATTTGAAATATTCACTTATGTTGATCAATCAGAGTTTTTAATGGACAAACTTTGGATGGTATTTAAAGTTTTGGAAGATCTCTATGCAATGACTTCTATCTCTATTGGCAACTATGTTAGTAGTTTTATTTGTTAAATTGGTTATGGGGATTGTAGTAAGAGGTGTCACTCTTGGTTGGATACCAGCGGACCTGAACGCAGGCCATTTGGACAGGTGGAATTGGAGAGATAAATTTGATAATTGTGCAATCTAAGGAAAAGAGTAAGTTGGATGCTCGTGATAAAATTGGAGTGGAATGCTTTGATATGTTTATGGCATAGTGGTTAGGGAGGATAATCTTTGTTGGATAGGGTTGTTTTTGTTTGTTAGAATCTGGTATTTTATTTTACTGTTGGTTTCAATACTATGGTTTTGTGAAAAATGGGAGTCTTATCTTTATGATGTACTTTCATTTTTCCTCCAATAAATTCATTGACTTAGCAAAAAAAAATTGATGAAGTGGACAAATCCAAAGCCTAAAACTTGTCCAAATATCAAAAACTCCGAATAAAAAGTTTGTATCCTTATAATCTAACCAATCTCTTTACATAAAAAGCATAAATATATTCATAAATAACTATGAAAAATAATCAGGAGGATTCAGGAATTCTGGAAAACTCTAGAGACATGATCCTGCTGGAACAAGACTTTTTGCAGCAGTGATGGATGATGATGCACTAGATGCGGCAGAGAGCCAGATATTCTAACCCTAGTCAAAAGGTACAATGTAATTTTAGTGGTAGAGCTTACATTATAAATAATGCTAAAGAAGGTTCATCACTTTTAGGAATTAACCAATTGAACCAATCCTTTATTGATGACTTTTGTAGAGGTTCTTTGGATAGGTAGAAGAAACATTGTAAACTAGTAAAACAGAATATCATTAGAGATGAAGGAGAAAAAGATTTGAACAGATCTTAAAGAACCTCTACAAAAGTCATAATTATAAGATTTGAGCAGATCTTTTATGACTTTTGTACAGTGACAGGTGATAGTGTTGAAGACTAAAGGTGATTGAGAATGATGAAAAGTCTGATATGACTACCAACATTTGGTTGGTTGGAGTGGTTAGTGGCTCCAACCCCCTAAATGAGAACCAAGGTTCGAATTTTGGGAGTCTCCAATGTTGGGAGGGCTTTACCATTACACTCCCGGCCCAACAGGGATTAGGCTTCCATCAACCATAAAATTGGGGTGGGAGGACACCCTGGGTTTACACCAAAAAAAAAAGTCTGATATGACTGGAATAACTTGAGGGAGAAAGAAATTTGCAAAAAAAAATCTTAAGATCCAAAGTTTTTCAAATTATCAAAATATTGATTAAAGTATTTAGGCAGTCCTTGTACTATAATCAAAAGTGTATTTTAGTTCCTATACAATAATAAGTGAGTAATTTAATCCTTGTACGTTTGAAATTGGTGCAAAGAAGTAAAATTGGTAACAGTGTTAATGGGAAACCGTCTGAATGCTGACGTGGACATGTTAAACTAATTGAAAAGATGACTTGGAAAAAATGATGACATGTCAAATTTTTTTACTCAGGTGGAATTTAGAAAAAACTAATTTTTTTACTCCAAATCCCTCCCTTACCCGTAAAAACATGTCATTTTTTTTCAAGTCATATATTCTATCAGTTTTAAATTCCATCTGAGCAAAATTATTTTGACACGTCAACATTTTTTTTTCAAGTCATCTTTTCTGTCAATTTCACATGTCCACCTTAGCATTTAGAAGGTTTCTCATTAACGCCATTACCAATTTTACTTTTTTGCACCAATTTTAAATGTAAAAGGATTAAATTATTCACTTCTATAGTACAAGAACTAAAATACACTTTTGACTATAGCACAAGGACTACCTAAATACTTTAACCTCAAAATATTCCAATCAAGCCTGTGGATCTTTATTTATAGTCCCACTAAAAGAAGTTACAAATGGTGGTGGAAAATTATCAAGATTCTTATTGCGTGAAAGTGGTACCAAATGTAAGTAGTAGGGAAGTGGAAGATATGTGAAAGTTACTCTGAGAAATGTTTTGGTCACAAGGGGTGATAATTGATTACATGACAGCATACTTAGGAATGCTCCACCTATTCAAAGGGAAAAGAAAGCACTTGTATTTTAAAGAATGGTTAAGAAGAAGCCTTCTTAACATTCTCCACATCTGAGCCTCAAGCCATACTCTTCCAAACATCCCAAAAGAAGAATAAATCCAAGAATCTTGTCATCCATTCCGAGGTTAATTAGCTTCACAGCTCTTCATGTAGCCATGCACCTTGATTAGCTGTTCCAAATTATCATTTAGAGTTTTTCCTGCAAGCGCTGCCAGGAAAGCTCTACCAAGCTAGGCTACCAGAAAGGTTGTGTCAAGCTACGTTGCTTGACAAGTCCTGCCGAGTTGCGCTTTCTGGCAAGCTGGGTCAAGTTGTGTTACAGACAAGTGTCACGGGGCCATTACCCTCTCCTTGCAAAACCGACTTATTAGGGTGTGAATCGCCCACACTTATATAGCCTAAGACCTTCTCTTTCCTTTTCGATGTGGGATTAAGCACCCTGCCTACCCTTCGGGTACAGGGCGTGACATTCTCTCCCCGCAAGCTAATTTTGCAGGGAGAGGATAATGACCCCGTGACACAAGCTCTACCAAGCTACACTACTTTATGAGAGTGTTGCTCCAAGGATCACGACTTCAGGACGCACTGCTCCAGGACACACTACTCCAAGACGCATTACTTCAAAAAGCGCGACTCCAAGAGGCATTACTCCAAAGTGCACTGCTCTAGAGTGCACTACTCCAAAGAGCGCGACTCCAACAAATTGTGCAACTTCTAATTAGTAGTATTATTAGGGGAAAAAAGTAAGTACTTATCTACAACTTTCTTTTCTTTCTCCTCTTCCAAATGTAAATCTAATAATTTGAAACCTTTAATTAAGCTAACTAGAAACATCTCATCCAAATAAATGGACTTAAACTCAAAATATGAGCAGGTTCAAATGTTTATTTGATTATTTTTTGCAAAAATATAAATAAATAAAATAACCATAACCCAATATCACTCAAGCAAACAGGGGGAAACTAATTTATATATATATATATTCATATAACTTAGAAATGAAATGCCATGGCCTGCTTTAATTATGCAAGCCAGGCCAGCCACATAAAATACCAATGGTCTACTAGTTACAAGACCATTTCTGACTTGTTGCAGCCCTACAAACATTGAATAATTTATCATCTTATAGACATTAAATTTCTTCACAAATAAGTCTAACTTCAAATTATTGCAACAATTAGAAGCCTGCTAGGAGGATTTGTAACATTTCCTGACCTAATTTTCTACAAATCAAATTATCACCTTATCTTATATTCAAAGAAACAAAAAAAAGTCTGTGGTCAAGATGATGATAGATTGCTAATTCCGCAAGCTTGCACAAAGACATCACCATGAGCCTTAAGCATGGTTCCATAATCTTCATTAAATTAAGAAATTTAGCTTAATTTATGAAACCCTAATGTGCTCTTGCACATGCTTTGTGATTTAATTTGCTTAAATATTTTTGAGCTGAAAAACATTAACATATAGAGGAGAATCCTTCGAAAAATGAGATTAGGGCATATCACCGCTAGATCCTATAGCATTAATGTACTTTAAAAAAAAAAGTTTTAATTTATTATATAACAAAGCAAGCTCCAAAATTTCTCAACTATAGGTATAATTTTATTAATACAACTCTGAAGAATTAAGACTTGTGGAGGAATCACTTAATTTACTACTTGACATAAGAGTAAGGCCTGCACAGGCATTTTTCATCACAAAAATGTAGTGCAAAAGTATATTTTATTTGTACATTCAATTTTATTGGGTTCACTCAAAACTTTAATCAGTCAAATTTAGATATTGTTATCGTGTTTGTGTTATTTTTTTAATCATAATCGTGTTTAAAGTATTATATATTTTTATATAAATTTTGACACGTTAATAATTTGTGTTGTATAAATTTTGATACATTCATATATTTATATCGTGTTCATATTATTTTTTGTATCGTATCATATTTTATATTTTATATCTTATTTTAATTATTTTTTATATCATGTTTATGTTTATGTCGTATTCAAAATTATCAAATGTAATCAAATTTGACCAATAGTAAAAAATAGTAGGGCAATAACTATCACTACATTTTTTAGGTTCTCCAAAATATTGCCAAATGGCCCACTAGTAAATTAAAAGTTGGTTGATTTACTTAGATATATGTTTTGGGGATTGACAATGTTCAATCACAAACATTTCAACATCATGGGCAAATTAATTCAGCCATTCTGTGAATAACCAGGTAATAAAAAAATAATAATAAAGTGACTTGCTGAATGTATAGAGAGCCAAATTTGGTTCTTTTAATGAAAAAAAAAATAAAATAATTGAGCACATGAACTAAAATATCTTTGACATAATTTTATTTTGAAAAATCCAATATATAATATTTGTGATATAGATATTAAAAATATTGGTAATTACTAAAGTATTAAATAGATTCTAGTGATCTTTTGATAATTAATAAAGGGTTAAATTTATTAAAAAAAATATTTTGATTATCATTCAGAATAATTGATATATTTGAATCTCAATGTGTATTGATGATATTGATATTAAAAATTTGACTAATGAACAGGATAGCAAAATGCTCATAAGTTTATTAATTTCTTCCATTAAGAAAAGAAAAGAAAAAAAAAATATAAGAGAAAGAGAGTTACCACTTGGGTTAACCATCTTTAACTCATAAAATTGATATTGATTGAGCACCTCTTTCTTTGACAGGAAAATTAATGCTAAGAAGAGACTAAAATAAACAAAGGGTCACAATTCACAATCACCCCCTTAAGGTGATTAAGCCCTCATAAATATGAAAGAAGTCAATGACTCAAGAATTATTAGAAACAAAATGGAATAAATTGCATTAAACATTCATAAATTTTGTACACTATTTTATTTTCACTTACAACTAAACCTGCTTATGGGTCGGGCTGCGGCACGGAACATTTTCATTTTTCTTGTCCATGCTCGACCTTGGACCGACCCGCGAGCCCGAATTATTGTTCATCCCTTAATAAAAAATTATTTTTATATATTTTTATAATTAAATTTAAATAAAAATTATTTTATATTATATGAATAATGATTCGAACCGGGCCTGTCGGGCCAGGCAGGTTGGCCAAACCCTGAGCAGGTCTGCTTACAACCTTTAAAATTCATTTTTTGCATTGCTGGCCTTTTAAAAATATTTCAAATTCATATATTTCTTCAACTGTTAATTTGTTATTAAAATTTAACGAAATCTGTCACCTCAAAATTATGTCTATGTCCATGTGAATGTTCAGTTGGCAAAAAATGGTACCTTTTGACTTTTTTAGGTTAGAATTTATGCTATATGAACATTTATATGATATTGACGTGGTATATTTTATTTAAATTTTTAACTGTTATTATAAAATAGATGAGTTTAAAATATTTAAAAATGTCGTAAATCTAAAAATTGAATTTTAAAAGTGGAAGACTAAAAATTCAAACAAAATGTGTTAACTTAAAAGCATCCTAACTAACCTAACAAAATAGAATGTTGATTGCTTATGATTATCATCTCCATCCAAAAAAAAAAATTACAATAATGTCGAAGAAGAAACTCTAACAAGTGGGTTAATCTAACATTCCATAATCATAAAAAGAATGAAAAGAGAAAGAAAAAGAAAAAGAAAAAAGAAAAAGAAAAAGAAAAAGAAAAAGAAAAAGAAAAGAAACAAAAACAAGGCAGGCATGTAATCAAGTGAGAAAAAAAATAATTAAGATTTTGGACTTTTGGGAAGGATTGAGTGGAATTGAAATAGTTGCTTTAGCATAGCAACAACACATCCCTGATTTTGAGGCCATATCACGTGAGGATGGGAATCCAAATTTTGCCCCACTCATACACCTAACCAAACCAAAAATTTAATATAAAAAAATGTAATGAAAATTTATTTTAAAAATATTTTAATAATAAAAGTAAGGTATTAATTAGTATTTTAATCTTCATGTAAGACCTAAGTTTGGGTAAACTACTACTTTAGTAGCATAAGGAGCCAAAGAAAAATAAAGCTAAACGGCGCTGCTGCCTTTCAGCCTCCCCTATTTTAAGGGTCGTGGCCTTGGGAGTTTCCCCATTGGAATCTATACACCCTAATTTTGCTTTTTAAGAAAGGAAATGAAACACATAAATATTGTTAAGAAGATAATTCGAGTTTATTTCAATTGATTTATATAGTTACTTTTAATCAGTAAATCTAAGATTCAAATTACAATATATGTAATCTCTTTTTTTATCTCGAATTATAATCTCTTTTATAAAATTTATATATTGTTAGGAGGAAGAACTTTGAGGAGGGTTAACCTCACAAATTGAAACTAATCATATATAATTCAAATCATTCAAGTAAAATTATATATCATGTTGGTTTCCATAATAGCAAATCAAGATCATTTTATGTCTATCATCTAAACTTTATACCAGCCATAATTGTATCAAGTTTGAAAATTAAATAACTATTATCTATATTATTTATAAAAGTGACAGAGTTTGATGCCATAAATTAACTGACGCTAATTAGAAAAATTATTCAAATATCAAAAGATAAATATAAGATATGTAGTTTTAAGGGTATCTAAATCTTTTTCTTGTTTAAAAGTAAGAATTGAATTTAAATGATTTTAAATTTAAAAAACAAAATTATCTCAACATAGAATTTTTAGACTCCAAGATTTATCAGTGTGCCTATTTTTTCTCACCTCTAAATAATTATACGTGTACTTTATCATTTTTTTTATCTATTATTTAGATAACTGCAATTTTTTATTTTTTCTCTCTTTTAAATAATTTTCATCTATTATTTCACCCAAATAATAAGTATGCATAGAACTAGTACAATTAAAGTTGTCTCCACGATAATATCTTGGTAACTAGAATCAGAGTAATATCTTGGTAAATTAGAATCAGAGAGTACAATCTAAATGTGTCAAGATCGAGTTTGACATGAAAGAATTAAGATTTTTAAGATAATTAAAATAGGACTACCTTTTATTGTGTAATTCAACCATGTACACATAAAATTATACTATTAAAATCAAAATTATGATTTAGGGTTTGAATATTGGTTAGCATGCTAATCCAAAAGGGATTTCTTCATAATCCATTATAATGGTCAAATTTGAAACAGCAAGGTTATTATGATGAGGACAACCTTAATTTCTAATTTGTATCTTTCTTCCTATATGCATATGATTATGATCTATATATAGAAAGCGTTTGCATAATTAAATACAAAATTGATGTGTGAACATGAAGTAGCCTAGCTAGTTTTGAAAGTGACCTAAGGGGTAAGGGCGGTGAAAGTACTTGAGAGGTCTTTGTACTATATCATCTAATGCAAATTAGTCTCTCTACTATAAAATTGTGTAATTTAATCCTTATTCTTTTAAAATTAAAGCAAAAAGGTAAAATCACTAATTAGTGTAACGTGAACCGTTTTAAAAATTGACGTAGCATTTAACCTGTGTTTAATTGATAACGTGGATGTCAAATGCTGATGTGGCATCAATAAAATATATTATATATGATGACATGGACAAAATAAATAATATATTTTCAACATTTGATGTGGCATTTTCAACAACTTAGTTATTTATTTTGTTCACATAATTTTAAAATAATATATTTTATTGGTGCCATGTCAGCATTTGACATCCACGTCATCAATTAAACACGGGTTAAATACCAAAGTCAGCTTTTTTAACGATTTACTTAGTGATTTTACCTTTTTGCTTTAATTTTAAAAGAACAAGGACTAAATTACTCAGTTTTATAATAGATGGACTAATTTGCACTAAATGATATAGTACAGGGACCTCCCAAGTTTTTTTAACCGGCTAAGGGCTAAGAGTGACAAGAATGACAATATGGGTCTTTCACAAGAATAAGAAAACAAGGAACAAAATCTATAACCATTTTTTACTCTTGATTCTCATCTTGGTTAAAGGACAATATTACCATCATGTACTTAAGTCAAGTGCTATTATGTATATTCATATATACATATATATATATATATATTAGAGAAAACAGAGAAAAAGACGACTTAATTCCTCTTGAAATGAAATAAGGGTTTGAAAATGACCTCGAAAAAAGACATGGAGTCGACATCAATCTTTTTTGGCTAGGTGTGATCGGCCACCTATTAGAATCGATTTTGTAAACATTTTAAAATTAATTAAAATATTTTTAAAACTAATTTCAAGTCTGCGTTTTTAAACCAGAGAAATCAAAGAAACGGGTTCGGGACTCGGTTACGTGCAAGGAAGGATTAGCACCCCCACAACGCCTGTATAAAACGGTACCTTATTAATCGTGTGTTATCTCAAGTCTCGGTAAAAGTCGGTTTTAGATTTGGCTTTTCAAAATAATTCCCAATTTAAAGAAAAATAATTTCATTTTTAATTGAAAATGATCTAGAATTTATTAATTCAAAATTTTCTTACATTTCCCGACAAACTCGGCAAAATATAGAAATTTTTATTTATTCGAAAAATCTCCGAATTATTCTCGTTTTTGAAAGAAAGATATTCCTTTATTAATGGTAATTGATGATATCCTCCCCAGCAAACCCGGCAGAGAACTCATGAATTATTTTAACTCGGGAATATCTCTTATTTTTATTGAAAATCATTATCTTTTTTAAAAAGATGAATATGAACATGTGTGACATAATAAAAGATGACATAGTAAAATCTAAATGACATAGTATATCCTAAATGACATGATATAACCTAAGTGACATAGTATATTCTAAATGACATGATGAAAAAACATAAAAATATTATATAAAATATGCATGGAAATAAAAAAGCAATGTATGAATATAATAAATCCTAAATGATATGACAAAATAAATAATGACTAAGAAAAGAGCATAGAATAACATAAAATATTCACAGCCATATAACAATCAATATAACACCATGAAATATAAATCAAAACAATAACATTATCATGTAACAATTCATAGCACAAATCATATATTATATAATATGCAGGAACATGGAAAATGCAATACATGAAAGTGTATTTTTTCCTTCTAAATAAGGAAATCCGTATATCTAAAAAAGATATCCGACTACCATAAACAAAGACATCAAATCAGATTTTTCTAAATCAAATATACTTTGTGATTGGTTTGAAAATAATTTTGGAAATTTTGGATGAAAATGGCACTAAGGCCGAAACCCCCTTTAAAAAGGCTCTATTTTCCTAACTTTGAAAACCCGGACTTGACCACCCTTGACCCGATCTTTGTAAAATCATTTTTAAGGATTAAAATGACTTAGAAATCAACCTAGGACAGTAGCTAAGGTTCTAAATCAGCCATCTCTTAATGCCTTAGTAAAAACAAAAAATTATTTTTCCCTTGAAATCAAATTTGACATTACTGACAAGTTTTAAAACGTGATTTCTTTTACCTATTTTTAAAATTTCAAACAAATATGAAAAAATTATGGGAGACTCATAACAGGTCGAACTCTATGGGAAAAAATTGGCTTAAGTTTTAGACTAAGGATGACCTACCAGAAAAATCACGAAAGTCAGAACACTAGGTGAAAAGTTGTTTAGCCAAAAAACATTTTTAAACCTTTGATAAAAACACTAAAAAATCAGAATAAAAATGTTGGAGACTCCTCTAAGGACCTACAAACAGTAGTAAAATTTTTTAAAAATTTGGACAAGGATTGCCTAATGAAAAAAAAAATCACAAAGGTAGAAAATCCAACTTGACAATCTTAATTTTCCACAAGCATGCTCATATGAGCTTGGCTTTGATCCATTGATTGTCTTAAGTCAAAAATCAAGTGGGATGATATGAAATGCATGAACGAACAGCAAGTTAAATGCATGAAATACATGCTCTAATGCCTAAATGACATAGGAAATGCATGGCATAAAAGATGACCTAATGCCTAGGTAGAAAATGCATGGCAATAAATAACCCTAGACCTAAATGCATGGCAATACAAAGGTGACCTAGACCTAATGAACATGAGATATGCATGAAAATACAAAATGACCTAAGACCTAATAAGCAAAGAAAATGCATGGCAATACAAAGATGACCTAATGCCTAAAATGTCATGAAAATGCATGGACATACAAAAAGACCTAAGACCTAATTTGACATATGAAAATGCATGGAAGTAACATGAACAATAATGACTAAATTAACATAAAAACAATGCATGAACATGGCACAACAATTACACAATCACATGGCATAAAGAGGCAAAGCATGAATGAAAGCATGGTAGTCATATAATCAAGATAAAAATGCAAATGCACTAAGGCAAAAAAAAAATGTAGTAGCCGAATAGACATGCATGAATAAAGAAATGTAGCAAGGCAATAACACAAACATATGGCATGGAAAATCAAAAACACAACAACATGACATAAGGATGCAAAGAATAAATGAAAGCATGGCAACTAAACAAAATGAAAATGCAAATACACAAAGGCATCATGTAGAAACCGAATGGTCATTTCAAAAACATGTAGGATCCTAGCAAGGCAATAACACAAACACATGGCATGGCACATCATGTAAAGCTATCCTATCACAACCAAGCTATCCTACCACAAGCAAGCTACCCTACCACAAGCAAGCTATTCTACCACAACCAAGCTATCCCACCACAACCAAACATTGGAATAAAATCAAACACATGGCATCATGCTCAAGAATACCATTCGGCCATGGCTTAAAAAATGTAGTAAAAAAATCATTTTGATATTTTTTTGATGAAAACAAAAGGTAGGAACCTTTTGGAACTTGTTTTGAAAAACAATTTTATTTCATGAAAGAAAATAAGATAATAATGAAAATAACAAAATCATATCAACAAAGCTTGGAGGAGATCATGAAGGAACATAGCTACCTTGCTTTGGAGGAGAGCATGAAGGAACATAGCTACCTTGCTTTAGCTTTCCAAATCAAAGAGCAGTAAGAAAATCCCTTTTTTTTTTCTTTTTCTCTTCTTTTTCTCCTCTCTTTTTTCTCAAGATTAGCTACTGCCCTTGCACAAAATCTGACCTCCCCCCTCTAAGACAACCGAATGGTCTAAATTGGTGTAAAGATGTTGTCATTTTTTCCCTAGCTAATTTGATCTAAAGGCCACCAATCAAAGATGCTAAAAATATGAATTTACCACCCTTAGATTAAGTGATTAGATCTTAACAAATACATCTTTCCAAAATATGTAACCATAATGTTGACAACCTTCTTCTTCATTCATTTGACCATGTGGCAAAATCACAAAGGCTTGATAAAAAAAAAAATAACCACCTTACTATCCAATTTTGGCCTTTGGATGGAAGAACTCAGCAAAACTTCCTCTCTTCATGGGCTGGCCGAATGGCCCTTCAAATTCCATCCCTCTCCTTATTTTTTAATTTTAAAAAAAAAGACCCTCTTCGGTTTCTTCGATAAAATTGCACTTTAGCCCCCCAAACTTGATTCAATAGCAAACGGACTCTAAATCCGGATTTTATTTTTTCAATACGTCTTAAATAATATAAATTTTAGTTTTGGAAGTTTTCACAATTTTACGAGCCCATTTGCTATTTTTCCCGGATTTATCTTCCAAAATTGCCCTTAATGCACCCGAACTTTTGCCATTTTTCAAACGAGCTCCGACTCCAGATTTTTCTACGCCAATATCTTCCAAATAATATAAAATTGAGATCTAGAAGTTTTCATAATTTTTTGAGCTCATTTGCTATTTTTTCCGGATTTATCTTTTGGAATTTCAGCTCAATGGGCCCAAAATTTGCCATTTCTCAAACGAGCTCCTATTCTGATTTTTCTTCGCCAATCTCTTCCAAATAATATAAGATTGAGATCTGGAAGTTTTGGTAATTTTCCTAGCTCATTTGCTATTTTTTCCGAATTTATCTTATGGAATTTCAGCTTACTGGGCTCGAAATTTGCCATTTTACAAACGAGCTCCGATTCCGCATTTTTCTTCGCCAATCTCTTGAAATGACATAAGATTGAGATATGAAAGTTTTGGTAATTTTTCGAGCTCATTTGCTATTTTTCCCAGATTTTTCGAAATTGCCCTTTAACCTCCGAAGCCTCGATTTTACTCAAAACAAGTCCGATTTCCAGATTTTCTTTTTCCAGGCCTTTTTTATATATTGAATTTGAGTTGGTTAAAAAATGCCCAGTTTTTATGATCAAATTCCCCTCCGACTTGATTTTTCCTTCTTTCAATATCGGGAATTTTCTCGTTTCTCCGTTTTTCCTCCAACCGGCTCTTTTCTCAGAATTACTTCAAAATTGAACCATGGGCTATCTTCGTTTACCCAATCTTCATCAATTAGGGTCTTTAATTTTACCGAATAGGGCCATTTTTGTAATTTTTCCCAATTTTGCCAAAATCCACCAAAAACCCTAATTTTCGATTTTCTTCCAAATTGACCCTTCTTTGGTTTTGCTTCCAAATGGCATTTCCAATACCTGTAGTCATTGATTATATTCCCTTCGGTAACTCCAATTTCGATCAATTTGATTGTTTAAGCACTTTTCCCCAAATTTACCGAATTACGGTTTCTTTTTCATTGAATCTTCGTAACCCACTTTCGGACTCCATATCTTTCGTTGTAGACCTCAGATTATCAAAATTCTTTCACCATTGTTCAATTAAACTTTGAGTCTTGATTTTGAATAAGGGTTGACTTTTTCAATAGTTGACTTTTTGGGATTGACTTTTTCCAGATTGACTTTTCGTGCTTGTTCTCTTAAACAAAGTCTCGGAATACCACCTGTAGGATGAGAAGAGCCTTTTTGCATTCTAAACCATCGTTAGGAAGAAAATTAAATGATTTAAAGGTTCGGATAAAATTAAGTGTCTACAGTGACAAATTGCTTTTTCTGAACAGCTCAAGGCTCATGATGTCTGGACTCTTGGAATTAATTAAATTAAACCATGACCCGTCAATGTGATTTGATATCTAATTTTTCAAGTATATCATTTAGGGCTCGAACAAACAGAAGAGTTCTCCATGGGTCCATGCTAGATGGGCCTCATTTGGGATTGGTCATGTTTTTCAAAAAAGATTGTGTTTAGTTGGACATAAAGATATATTTGGTACTATAGCTTGAAAGTTTCTATGAAAGTGACAGCTGTCCAAAAAAATAAAAATAGTATTTTCTACTTTTTAAAGATACTAGTATTTAACTCCATGCTATGCTACGGTAGTTGCTAAAAGTATAAAGACATAATATTTATAATAAGAATTATTTTTTTCTAAATAAAAATTGATTTGCATTCACTACTTTTAAAAGTTTATAAAACATTATTGAAATTTGCGAGCTAAAAACTTATGTAGTAACACTAATGCAGGAAAAACTTATGTCTAAATCCAATAGACAATCCAGTAAATAGAATTAGCACTGACACTTCTTCCATATCATATTATGACAACAAATGATAAGCTAATTTAGTAAACAATGATAAGTACAGCACTTAAAATCAAACTATCCATACTTAAAAGTTAGACATCAAACTATACTATGAATCATATACATTAATTAATATGCCAATAAATAATACATTTTAAATAAATACAAAATAATCAGTTTAAACATATTCAATTTTTGTTTACTTTCATTCTATCATAAAAACAATTTTATAAACTAGAAATGACAAATCAAAAACAAAATTACATGAAATTCTTTTTGTAGATATCTAATTTTGTCTGGGCACTCTAAACTAGGTAAATTCTTCCTTGTACTTTTTTAGAATGCAGAAAATCTCTTCTCATCTTGCAGATAATCCTCCAAGATTTGTGTTTCGGAGTTCAGCATGAAAAGTCAATCCGGAAAAAGTCAACTTCAAAAAAGTCAACTCCAAAAAGTCAACCTCAAAAAGTCAACCCTTAGTCAAAATCAAGATTTGAAGTTGAATTGAACAATGGTGAAAATGTTTTGATAATCCGAGGTCTACAACGAAATATATAGAGTTCGGAAGAAGGATTGCGAAAATTTCAATGTAGGGGAAGCACTAATTCGGCAAATTTGGGGAAAAGTGCTTAAACGATCAAATTGGTCGAAATTTGAGGTTCCAAATGGAATATAATTAATGACTACAGGTATTGGAAGGGCCAATTGGAAGCAGAACCAAAGGAAGAGTTAATTTGGAAGAAAAACTGAATATTAGGGTTTTGGTTAAAAAGGGTGAATTTTGCAAATTTGGGAAAAATTGTAAAGATGACCCAATTCGGTGAAATTGAAGCCCCAGTTGATAAAGAATGAGTAAACAAGGATAGCCCAAGGCCCAGTTTGAAGTGAATCCAAAGGAAGAGCAGATTGGAGCAAAAACGGAAAAAACGAGAAAATTTCGGAGTTTAAAAAGGGGAAAATAAAATTGGAGGAGAATTTGATCGTAAAGATTGGGCGTTTTTGGACCAACTCAAATTCAATATATGAAAAAGGCAGTATAAAAATTAAATCTGGAAATCAGACCCGTTTCGAGTAAAAACGAGGCTTTGGAGGTTGAAGGGTAATATTGGAAAATCCCAAAGATAATTCCGGGAAAAATAGCAAATGAGCTCCAAAAATTATGAAAACTTGCAGATCTGAGTTTTATAATTTTTGGAAGAGATTGGTGAAGAAAAATCCGAAATCGGTGGTCATTTGAAAAATGGCAAAGTTCGGGTGCACTAAGCCGAAATTCCAGAAGATAATTCAAGGAAAAATAGCAAACGAGCTCCAAAAATTATGAAAACTTCCAGATCTGAGTTTTATAATTTTTGGAAGATATTGGTGAAGAAAAATACGAATTGAGCTCATTTGAAAAATGGCAAAGTTCGGGTGCACTAAGCCGAAATTCTAAAAGATAATTACGGAAAAAATAGCAAACGAGCTCCAAAAATTATGAAAAATTCCAAATCTGAGTTTTATATTTTTTGGAAGAGATTGGTGGATAAAAATCTGGAATCAGAGTTCAAATGAAAAAGGTGAATTTTGGGTGCCACTAACCGAAAAATCCAAGAGAAAATTTCGGGAAAAATAGAAAACGAGCTCAGAAAATTATGAAAAATCTCCAGATCTCAATATTATATTTATTTGGATGGATTGGAGAAAGAAAAACCGAATTTGGGGTTCGTTTGCAATAAAATCAAGTTTGAGGGTCAAAATGCAATTTTATCGAAGAAACCCAAAAAGGCCAATTTTGCAAAATTAAAAGGTGAAAAAAAAAATGAAGGAAATTCTAGAACATACCAGGACTTGGCCGGCCATCCATAGGAGAAGGGTGGGGATTTAATTCATTTCATCAAGTGGTCCATATCAAGCTACAAGATGTCATTTTTACTATCTTGAAATGTCCTTGCTCATCCAATAGCCTAAGTACCTTATGAAAAGATGAGTACATCCTTGAATGGCCAAGATCAAATTGCAAGATGATATTTTTATTGTCATGCAAATGTCCTCATCCAATGGCCAACATTGGTGGAAGAAAGACGAGCACAAGTCATCCAATGGTTGGAAATGCATGTAGCCAAATAAAATATCCTTTCTCATTCAATGGCTTAGGCACCTTATGAAAAGATGAGTACATCCTTGAATGGCTAAGATCAATTTGCAAGATGCCATTTTTATTGTCATGAAAATATCTTGGATCCAAGGGCTTAGATTGTGTAAGAGGATTAAAAGAATTAATCTCCACCCTTCACCAAAGAGAGAATGGGTTCGGCCAAGGGCTATTCAAGGGGGAGGGTTTCATTTTTTTCAAAAAAAAGTTGGCTGATTTGAAAAGGGGGTAGTAGCTAAAACTTTAAAAAATAATTTTGAAAGAAAAGAAAGAAAGTTTTTGCTAAGGTAGCCATTCCTCTTTGGTTCTTACATTTTTTTCTTTCTTCTTCTTCTTCATGTTATTCTTTATTTTATTTTTTTTCATGTGATTTCCTACTATTTTCTTTGCTTAATAAAGGTTTTATGAAAGCTTTCTTGTTGTTCTTGCTTTTTCAAAACAAATAAAACAATGGTTAGGCTTCATGATATTGATAAGAATCAAGTGATACTGGTTAGGGTGGGCTTTGTCCAATATACCAACCATGGAGTTCATTTCCATTTTTTTAATTTTTTATTTATTTATTTGCTACTTTAACTCGCTTATTTCTATTATTATTTTTTATATGTATTTATTATTCTTGATAACCAATTTTTTTTTTTTGGGTTCATGCCATACCTTTGCATCTTGTGGCTATTTGTCATATAGTTTAGATTTTTTGCCATGCTCTCTAGGCCATTCAGCCAACATGCATTTCTTAGGCCTTTAGGTCATTTTTCATAACATCTAGGCATATAGGTCATTTTACATTTCACTTAGAAATTTAGGTATTTTTGCATGCCATGTCATTTTCCATATCATTTTTACATTCCATGTCAATTTCCATGTCATTTAAGCTTTAGGCCATTTTCATATGCCATGTCACTTAGACATTTAGCTCATTTTTGCATGCTATGTCATTTTTCATGTCATTTAGGCATCTATGTCATTTTACATTTCATTTAGACATTTAGGCCATTTTCATATGCTATGTCATTTTACATGTCATTTAAACTTTAGGTCATTTTCATATGCCATGTCATTTTACATGTCATTTAAACTTTAGGTCATTTTCATATGCCATGTCATTTTACATGTCATTTATGTTTTAGTTCATTTTTATTATCTATGTCATTTTACATTTCATTTAGACATTTAGGTCATTTTCATATGCTATGTCATTTTACATGACATTTAAACTTTAGGCCATTTTCATATGCCATATCATTTTACATGTCATTTAAACTTTAGGCCATTATCATATTCCATGTCATCTTCCATGTCAGTTAAGCGTTAGGTCATTTTTATTATTCCATGTCATTTTACATGTCATTTAAGCATTAGGCCATTTTAATATGCTATGTCATTTTCATGTCATTTGGGAACTAGGCCATTTTCATTATTCCATGTCATTTGCCATGTCATTTAGACACTAGGTCATGCATATTCCATGTCATTTATTTCATGCATTATTGCATTTCCCACTTGATTTTTGACTTAAGCCAATCAATGGCTCAAAGCCAAGTTTTAATGAGCATACTTGTGGAAAATTAAAATTTATACAAGTTGGATTCTCTAACTTTAGGATTTTTTTTACTAGGCAGCCCTTGTCTAAATTTTTATAATTTTTTACCACTGGTTGTAGGACCTTAAAAGAGTCTCTAATATTTTTATTCTGATTTTTGGATGTTTTTATCAAAGGTTTAAAAATGTTTTTTGGTTAAGCAGTTTTTTACCCAATGTTCTATCTTTTATGAATTTTCGGGTAGGTCATCCTTAGTCTAAAAATTAAGCTAATTTTTTACCATAGAGGTCGACATGTTCTAAGTCTCCCATAATGTTTTCAGATTTTTTTGAAATTTTTTAGAAGGGTAAAAGAATTGGTTTCCAGAATTGGTCAGAAAAGTTAGATTTGTTTTTATGAACTAATAATTTTCTGTTTTGTTTAAGGCACTAAAAGGTGGCTGATTTAAAACATTAGTTGTTGTCTTAGGTTTCTAAGTTATTTTAATCATAAAATTTGATTTTTTAAGAGTCGGGTCAAGGTTGGTCAACCTCGGGTTCAAAACTAGGAAAAATTAGAGCCTTTTAAAAGGTGTTTTCGACCAAGTTTTATTTTGTCCAAAAATTCTGAATTTTTTTTAATCCGAGTTAGAAAATCCAAATTAAGTCTCTTCTAAAGGTAGTCGGATGTCTTTTTAAATATACGAATATCCTTATTTTGTGGGAGAAATACATTTTCATACATTTGCATTCTTCATATTCATACATATTTTATGACATTTAATTTTTGCTAGTTTGGTTATATAAATTCCATATATATATATATATATATATATATTCCATAGTGATGTCATTGCTTTAATTTAGATTTTATGTTGTCATTTTGATTATGGCATAATTATGAATATTCTATGATAATTTTTTGTCATTTAATTTAGAATTTTGCTATGTCATATAGATTTCTAATATGTCATCTAGG
Organism: Fremontodendron californicum; assembly: GCA_030761205.1. Classification (NCBI taxonomy): domain Eukaryota; kingdom Viridiplantae; phylum Streptophyta; class Magnoliopsida; order Malvales; family Malvaceae; genus Fremontodendron; species Fremontodendron californicum. The sequence continues at coordinate 7,329,130 of JAULJL010000022.1, read as the reverse complement.
TGTTATCATGTCATTAATTCTTGCCATTTAATTTATATTTTTGCTATGTCATATAGATTTCTAATATGTCATTTAGGTTTTATCATGTCATTAATCCTTGCCATTTAATTTAGATTTTTGCTATGTCATATAGGTTTCTAATATGTCATTTAGGTTTTATTATGTCATTAATTCTTTTCATTTTATTTAGATCTTTGCCATGTTATTTAGATTTTACCATGTCATTTAAATTATGCCATGTCATCTAGATTTTGCTATGTCAAACATGCCATGTCATTAATCCATATGCCATGTCATTCACTCATATGCCATGTCATTAGTAATAATTTGCATATTCATAATTTTTAAAAGTTTTCTAAAAGATCATATTTTTTTTTTAAAAATAAGGATATTCCTGAGTTAAAATAATTCATGAGTTCTCTGTCGGGTTTGCTAGGGAGGATATCATCAATTATCATTAACAACGGAATATCTTTCTTTCAAAAAAAAAATGAGAGTGATTCAGAGATTTTCTAAATAAATAAAATTTTTATATTTTGTCAGGTTTGTCGAGGAATATTGATAACTCGTATAATTATATAGTTTTTAGTTATGTTTTATTATTGTTTTGTGTCAAATACGAGTTATTATTGTTAGTCTAATTGTGTTTATGATCTTTTATATTTTTATGTAATTTGGTGTTTTTCACAAGTTTCTTTGAGTGATTTCAGATTACTAGAATTAAGGGCAAATCCAGTTCAGTTCCAGTTCCGACACATTTTGCCATATCAGCTATATCTGGAGTTTCACTGAAGCAATAAGGCTGAAATTTGTAGCCGTGCAAAGCTAAGAGGCATATCTATCTTTTTCATGTTTTATACTTCTTGAAACGGAGTCGTTTTCCCTAGCGAAATCGACCATCAAGTTGGCTGATGTGCAATGACGTCTGTGCTGACCTGTTTTCGTATTTTGCCCATATATGCTTATCCACATCAGCAAATGAGCTGATTCCAATGGCTATGGATCCGTAACTGATACGGGAACCTTTGTCTAGAAGACCATATGATCAGATCAGGCCTCTAATATTGAAGAAATCGACCATCAAGTTGGCTGATGTGCAATGACGTCTGTGCTGACATGTTTTCGTATTTTGCCCATATCTGCTTATCCACATCAGCAAATGAGCTGATTCCAACGGATATGGATCCGTAACTGATAGGGGAACCTTTTTCTAGAAGACCATGTGATCAGATCAGGCCTCCAATATTGACGAAATCGACCATCAAGTTGGCTGATCAAAATTGTCATACAATATGACGAAAATTGTTAGAAAAATTCACCCACCTATTATACCTACCTTTGAAATTTGTAAAGCTTGTCTCTTGTCATTTAGCCTTCCAAAATGTGTATAAATAGAGGGCCTTGGATGATTGTAGAGGATCATATTGTACATTGGTAGGATATTAATCATTGTAATAAAATTCTCTAAGTTTTCTTCTTCTTTCTTTTCTCTAGTTTTCTTTTTCTTTAGAAAGATCAAGAGGTTGGATAATTAATATTCTTCTTCTTCTTCTTCTTTCTTTCTTTTATTTTCTTCTTAGATTCTATTTAATTTTATGTTTATAATGCCTATGCTAGGCTAAACTTCTATTTGGTTAAGGGTGATTTCAAAGCCCTAGACATGTTTTGTGATTGATTTTCAGATTCTATCTATCATTAATTTTCTATCAAAGTTGCTTATGTTCTTCTACAAGAATTGTTCATGATGTTGTCTAGATTTATTTAGGTGTACAACTAGATAGATCTTGATAATTATCTATTGCTAGTTTAGGAGTCTTGATCCGTGTAATTGTCTTGATTTCCTATTCATAAGTGGCAATTTGTGATTAATGATTATGGTCAAGTTTCCAATAATTGCAAAGTGGAACATAACCTAAGTTGAACAATCCGAGCTTATGTGTTTGTTGCTTAGATCAACCTATCTTTCTCATCATAAAGCTGCCATTAAATTGAATTTAGAGAGCTTATTCTAGGTTGTTTAATGGTTAGAGATTAAATAGAGAGCTTGTTTTATTTAACGACAAACTAAGGAAAGATTGGGGTAACAGAGCTTGTTGTTATCTACGGTTGTTAACTTTGATAGTTGGTTGATATTGATAGATCTGAAATTGATTCTTAATGATGTCTAGTGGTGGAGAATGAAACCTTAACCATATTTTTCATATTTGATTCTTCTTACATACTTGTTTTCTTACTTTTCTAGTTTGCTTATTTTTAAAAGTATATTTATTTTTATTGGCTGGTTATACCGCCTAATTTGTATATTAACTTTGTTTTACTTTTATTGGCTGGTTATACCGCCTAATTTAGTATATATATTTTTATTGGCTGGTTATACCGCCTAATTTAGTATGTATATTTTTATTGGCTGGTTATACCGCCTTGCATCTTATTCTTATTATTTACTTTAGTTTAAATCTGGCTTCAAAAACCTCTTTTCTTTTATTGTTCTTGAATTTAAGTTTTAAACTATTAACTTATAAACTAAAACCCAATCCCTGAGGACTCGACCCTTGCTAACTACTATACTTACAATTTATCTTTTTAGTGCAAGGTTAAATAAGATACACTCTTTTGGGTGCATCAAATTTTTGGCGCCGTTGCCGGGGATTGCTTTCTTTAGTTTATTTGTTACTTGGTTTATTCTTATTTTCAGTTCTAATTAGTTTTATTTTCTTGTACATACAAGTTTTTCTTTTCAAATTAAAAAAAAAAAAAAAAAAATAATGGAATTGAGCAATCTAACACTTGAAGAGTTGGTGGCATACATGAACATGGAGAATCAACAAGCCAATCTCACCTCCCCAGTTCAACAATTAGCCATGGGAGGATGTCAAGGCCATCAAGTGTTCCAAGACCAACAGTATGATCATTACTCAAACACTTACCATGAGGGATGGTGGGATCATACTAATTATGGCTACTCGAAAAATTACCAAGAAGTAGATCCTTATGCCAATTACACTCATCCATCTAGCTTCAATCAATCATGGTCTCAAGAACCAGATCTTTTTCAACCACCACATATGACTCAAAACTCAGGTACTTCTTTAGAAGATCTTGTCTATTCTCTTGTTACTGATTCTTTGCAATTTCAACAGGAAACAAGGGCAAGCATCCAGAGTTTGGAAAAGCAAATGAGCCAATTGGCTAGTAGTATGGTGGGATGGGTAGCACAAAGATATGAAGAACTCCCAGCCCAAACGATGGTTAACCCAAAGGAGAATGTTACTATTATGACCTTGAAGATTGAGGAACAAGATGAGGATGAAACAAAATTAGAGATGGATTCTATTCTTGAGGATAATGAAGCCAAAGATCCAAATAAGAGTATTTCGGCACCTGAGGTAACGTTTAAGGTTTCACTTTTTACTTATGTTTCTTCTCCACCTTTTCCTAGTAGATTTGCAAAGTTCAAGGAGGAAGAACATGAACAACACATGCCGGAAACCTTAAACAACTTGTTTGTGGAGGTCATTCAACAAGTATCAAAATATGCTCCATTCCTCGATGACATATGCACCACAAAGGATGATGGAATAATACTTGTAATGGAGAATGCATCCACTGTTGTGCAAAGAAAGCTTCCTCTCAAACGTATAAATTTGGGAAATTTCATGTATGAGCCTGACAAGCCTAAAATGCCAAGAAGGGGTGTTGGTTAGGTTCAAAACACTAAATCAAGTGCTAATTGGGGGAGGCAGCCTAATTAGTGAAAGCATTGCCAAACTGCCATCCTCAGATTTGCTCTCTTTTTCTTTATCTTTTTCTTATGTTTCTTTGTTAATTGTGTTTAGTGTTTTTAAGTTCATTTAGGCTGCATAAGTTTATTTTGTTTATTAGTTCTTTTCACTTACACATGATTCTTTCATTTGGGTTAATAGCATTACATTAATGACAATGTAAGAATTATGTGTGGAGGGAAGAATTTAGGATTTTATTTTTGAGTCCTTTTATGTTGTTTTTCTTTCTGATCCTTGTTTTGAAAATAACTAGATGTAAATATAATTTTTATTTTTTTAACCCCGGTTAAATGGCGGATAACGGTACTCCGTGATTATTTAAGTCGGTTCCATCAGCTACCCACAAAACTGATATTGTATATAAATTTCTCTTTCAATTTCTCTTTCATTTTTTTTCAGGATGGATGATATTCTCACAAGATTGCAGAAACGATTTCCTCCTTTTCCTCGAAATATTTTACTGAAGCTTTACCAAGTTCGATTTGAAAGATTAAGAATGCTTATGCACAAAGGGATTCCTGGAGACATACGTTGGATAATTGAAGCCAAGGTACGTGAAGATGAATATCTTCCTGTTTTGCATTTACCAGGTACAGGTAGAAGCACTTTTGCAAAGAAGCGACGAGCAAAGCGCATGAGTTCAAATTGCCACAAATGTGCACGATGGACGTGTAACGGTAAATGTCGTTCTATTGGGATTCCGTCCTCTAATCGAGATGATAAAATTGAATTCATTAAGGATGGACTGAGTAAGGAGAATTTGGGTAATATCCAACTTTCTCTTGAGACGCATCCTAGTGGAGACGTACAAAGAGAAATTCTTGATTTATGGCCGCAATTCCAAAGGGAATGGCAACATCTTGGGAATCTGATGTTAAAAGACCCTGTTTGCCAGCTTGTAAGAAAACTGGATGGGAAGCATATCCTCGACTCATAGAAGGCGTTTAAGCCGTTTCTGGACGTAAAACCAGAGGAAGATGTGAGCCACAATCACAACTACAATAAATGACTTCTCAGCTTTTGGTTTGATTTGCAATAACTTTATTTCGGTTTAATTTACGTGTTATTCGATTTGTGTAATTATTCTCATTTTTTTTATTTGTCTTTTACGGTTGATTTTTCTTCTTTTTTTTATTTTCTTCCTGAAATCACGCAACAATCTTTTGTTAGGTTAACATTTTCTTCTGACAGGTCAGATACACTTTCGGCGACATTATTACTCTTGTCTGATTCACTACTCAGTCCTCTATATATTACACCATGTACTCATTCTCTTTCAGGCACTCGAAAAAAAGAAAAAAAAAAGAAGAAAAAAACGGAAAGTACTTCGTCCCAACGCATTAAAAAAATTTGTGTTTTTGGAGGTGCTTATCCAGGGAAAAATAACATATTCGCTGATGAAGCCATAAGAGTTGGAGTAATACTTGCCCAACAAAAGATCCAGTTGATTTATGGAGGCGGTAGTACGGGTTTAATGGGAGCAGTCGCTACAGCAGCACACGTCGGAGGAAGTCCAGTTCTAGGAATCGTGCCAAAACTATTCACAGATTTTTGTGGACCTACCTTGGGTAAGGAAATACAAGTCTGGAGTATCCCTGAACGGATAACAATCATGTACCATTCTGCCGATGCATTCATTGCTTTACCAGGAGGTCTGGGTACATTGGAAGAAATAGCTTGCGTGGCTTCTTGGTCATCTTTGGTCACAAATAAGAAACCCATTGGTTTGCTTAATATTAATGGTTATTTTAGTAATTTGCTTTCATATTTAGATAATGCTGTGGATAATGGATTCATGTTTTCAGAGGCAAGGAGAACCATAATTTCTGCTACAACCATTGAAGATTTACTCAAAAAGCTCCAAGCTTATGAGTATTTATCTGCTAGGTTGTTTCGCAAACGCTCGGAAAAAGAAAAAGAGATATGGACGAGCAAGGAGTGGATTGCACTTTGTCTTTGTGACATTATCTAACATTTTGTTTGTTGTGTCTCAGTTATAATAAGTGGTTAGCAACCTCTACAGGTAATATCTCCTAAATTTTACCTTCTTAAAAAAAAAAAAAAAGTTTGTTGTGTTTTAAGAAATTTAGAAGTATTCATTCTGAACAAGGTCTGAGTAAGGGAGACTTGAGACATACCTTGTCAGTTTGATTTCTTCTTTTCAAAAAAAAAAAAAAAAAGAGTTTGTTGTGTTTTAAGCAATTTAGAAGTATTCATTCTGAACAAGGTCTGAGTAAGGGAGACTTGAGACATACCTTGTCAGTTTGATTTTAATCTTTTTACGTTTACTTGTTAATTTTTGTTTAGTATTTTAGGATTATTTAGGTTGCATGAGTTTGTTTTGTTTTGAGTCTAGTTATTCCTATTCTTATGTTATTAGTTCTTTTCTCTTACACATGATTCTTTCATTTGGGTTAATAGACTTACATTGAGGACAATGTAAGAATTAAGTGTGGGGGGAATGATTTAGGATTTCTTTTATTTTTGTCTACTATTTTTTTTTTATGAGTCTTTATTATTATTATTATTTTTTAGTGTGTTTTAGTTCCTTTTTAATACAATGATGAGATATAAATTGCATAAGTCTAAAACATATTTATTAGTGAGAAGATTTTCATGAGAATTGAGCTTGATGTCAACCTTTTTATGAGCCAATGTTAATATGATATGTTGATTGAGAAAGAAGCATGTTTAGACTTAATCTGACTTGTATAATCATTCTTGTGAGTTTTTGAGCCTAAAATGATTGATGCATTATACAAATCAATCTAATTTCTTTCTTGAGTGCTCTTATGATTACATGATTCTCTAGAACTTGCTTTAAACTGTTTGAGACTATATTGATGCATGTGACAACATGAATATGATAGAGGCATTAGGATTTTTAGCCAGGGCCAAACAACCATCCCTTATTGATGTTCCAAGAGAACACACCCTTAGTGAACCAATTTGAGCCTACATTGAATAAGCTATCTCTTTGGTAACCATAACTTGTCCCTAACCTAAATATACTTATATCTTTACCTTTGTTCCAAAGATGAATTAGCATGATTTGAGACAAGTTGCAAAGACAAGGGATATTTTTTGGTTAGAAACAAGAAATCAGTGTGGGGGGAAAAGAAAAGAAAAGTCAAGAGAAAAAGAAATGGAATACTGGCAAATACATTCCTATATAAAAAAAAAAATGAATCATCTCTTGAATTTGTGGAAAAAGAAAAAGATGTTACAAAGTTGTTTAGAATGAAAAAAAGGCCCAACATGAATATCCGGCCTAGGTGACTATGTACTTGTAAAGAGTTTTGAGAAGTTTCTTTGTATAATCTTTTTATGTCTCTAAACTTTATGAACTCTTTGGAACCTTTGTGATATCTTTATCCTTTTGTTCTTCAACCACATTACAAACCCCTTGGCCCCATTACAACCTTGATTAAAGACCTCTTGATTTATGAAGTTGCATGATCTTTTAGTGGAGAATAGGTGGACAAGCAAGCATATGCTAGAAGTGTTTTCATGAGAATGATTGAGTGTAAACACTTTACCACTACTTTAAAGAGTGAAAATCAAGAGAGTATCCCATGTGAGAAGTTGAGATTAAATTTGAACATGCACTATTTTGATTGAGATATGTTATGCTAATATTGGCTTAACTCAAACAATTTACATTCAAGCATGATTTTTTGTGAAATTTTTTAAGCTATTGATTAGTTTATAAGACTTGTTCAAATATTGTCTCTAATTTGTATTGAAAGGATTAGGAGTAAATATTTTTAGTATATGTAGTTTATTTATATGAAGTTTATTTATATTTTAATTTTTCAATGTTTGTGGGTATCGTTCTAGTAAACCCTCACGAGACTAAACTCGTCCACTAGGGACACCTAGGGGTTTAAAGGCTTGTGTCACATGCTAAGTGCCACCGTGATTTCCTACGAAAGTGGATTAGATTAGATTTTCTTATTTTATTTTTATTCAGTCGTTGCTAGGGACTAGCAACAATCTAAGTGTGGGGGTGTGATAACTCGTATAATTATATAGTTTTTAGTTATGTTTTATTATTGTTTTGTGTCAAATACGAGTTATTATTGTTAGTCTAATTGTGTTTATGATCTTTTATATTTTTATGTAATTTGGTGTTTTTCACAAGTTTCTTTGAGTGATTTCAGATTACTAGAATTAAGGGCAAATCCAGTTCAGTTCCAGTTCCGACACATTTTGCCATATCAGCTATATCTGGAGTTTCACTGAAGCAATAAGGCTGAAATTTGTAGCCGTGCAAAGCTAAGAGGCATATCTATCTTTTTCATGTTTTATACTTCTTGAAACGGAGTCGTTTTCCCTAGCGAAATCGACCATCAAGTTGGCTGATGTGCAATGACGTCTGTGCTGACCTGTTTTCGTATTTTGCCCATATATGCTTATCCACATCAGCAAATGAGCTGATTCCAATGGCTATGGATCCGTAACTGATACGGGAACCTTTGTCTAGAAGACCATATGATCAGATCAGGCCTCTAATATTGACGAAATCGACCATCAAGTTAGCTGATGTGCAATGACGTCTGTGCTGACATGTTTTCGTATTTTGCCCATATCTGCTTATCCACATCAGCAAATGAGCTGATTCCAACGGCTATGGATCCGTAACTGATAGGGGAACCTTTTTCTAGAAGACCATATGATCATATCAGGCCTCCAATATTGACGAAATCGACCATCAAGTTGGCTGATCAAAATTGTCATACAATATGACGAAAATTGTTAGAAAAATTCACCCACCTATTATACCTACCTTTGAAATTTGTAAAGCTTGTCTCTTGTCATTTAGCCTTCCAAAATGTGTATAAATAGAGGGCCTTGGATGATTGTAGAGGATCATATTGTACATTGGTAGGATATTAACCATTGTAATAAAATTCTCTAAGTTTTCTTCTTCTTTCTTTTCTCTAGTTTTCTTTTTCTTTAGAAAGATCAAGAGGTTGGATAATTAATATTCTTCTTCTTCTTCTTCTTTCTTTCTTTTATTTTCTTCTTAGATTCTATTTAATTTTATGTTTATAATGCCTATGCTAGGCTAAACTTCTATTTGGTTAAGGGTGATTTCAAAGCCCTAGACATGTTTTGTGATTGATTTTCAGATTCTATCTATCATTAATTTTCTATCAAAGTTGCTTATGTTCTTCTACAAGAATTGTTCATGATGTTGTCTAGATTTATTTAGGTGTACAACTAGATAGATCTTGATAATTATCTATTGCTAGTTTAGGAGTCTTGATCCGTGTAATTGTCTTGATTTCCTATTCATAAGTGGCAATTTGTGATTAATGATTATGGTCAAGTTTCCAATAATTGCAAAGTGGAACATAACCTAAGTTGAACAATCCGAGCTTATGTGTTTGTTGCTTAGATCAACCTATCTTTCTCATCATAAAGCTGCCATTAAATTGAATTTAGAGAGCTTATTCTAGGTTGTTTAATGGTTAGAGATTAAATAGAGAGCTTGTTCTATTTAACGACAAACTAAGGAAAGATTGGGGTAACAGAGCTTGTTGTTATCTACGGTTGTTAACTTTGATAGTTGGTTGATATTGATAGATCTGAAATTGATTCTTAATGATGTCTAGTGGTGGAGAATGAAACCTTAACCATATTTTTCATATTTGATTCTTCTTACATACTTGTTTTCTTACTTTTCTAGTTTGCTTATTTTTAAAAGTATATTTATTTTTATTGGCTGGTTATACCGCCTAATTTGTATATTAACTTTGTTTTATTTTTATTGGCTGGTTATACCGCCTAATTTAGTATATATATTTTTATTGGCTGGTTATACCGCCTAATTTAGTATGTATATTTTTATTGGCTGGTTATACCGCCTTGCATCTTATTCTTATTATTTACTTTAGTTTAAATCTGGCTTCAAAAACCTCTTTTCTTTTATTGTTCTTGAATTTAAGTTTTAAACTATTAACTTATAAACTAAAACCCAATCCCTGAGGACTCGACCCTTGCTAACTACTATACTTACAATTTATCTTTTTAGTGCAAGGTTAAATAAGATACACTCTTTTGGGTGCATCAAATATAGGAAAATTTTAAGTTAATAAATTTCGGATCATTTTCGACTAAAAATGGGATTATTTTTCTTTAATATGGGAATTATTTTAAAATGCTAGTTTCAAAACTGACCTTTTACCAAGACTCGAGATAACACACAATTAATAAGGTACCATTTTATACGGGCGTTGTGGGGGTGCTAATCCTTCCCGCACGTAACCGACTCCCGAACCCCTTTTTTTTTGTTTTCTCTGGTTTAAAAGCGCAGACTTCGAAATTGGTTTTAAAAAAAATGTTTTAATTAATTTTAAAATGTTTTATAAAATCGGTTTTAATAGGTGGCCGATTACACCTGGCCAAAAAGATTGGCGACGACTCTATTTTTTTTTCGAGGTTGTTTTCAAACCCTCATTTTATTTCAAGAGGAATTAAGTCGTCTTTTCCTCTGTTACCCCAATGTCACATTTAACGAGTAATGTCTCGCGATGAGACTTGTTATTTTTTAGGTTGCAACACTTTTTTTTTTTTTGATAATTTGAGAAAGGGGATTCGAACCCTGCTCTTTGAGAAGGAGGAGTATGCACCAACCAACTGAGTCAAAGGTTCAGGTGCGAAAATTACATTAAATTCATTTCATCTTTCTAATTGCTGGTTTTGAGTTGAAAGATAGAATACATGGGATTAGAATCTAACTTGCACTTTATGATAATCCAAAAAAAAATGTAAATGAAATCCAACAACCAACAGAAAAACAAAAACTGAAAATTTGGCATCAATGTATTACCAGATACGGTTCTCTATCACAACCATCACAACAGAAACAATGCCCTTTCAGTGTGAGGTTCTCAATAGGAATAATGCCCTTCAGTGTCTCCTGCATAAAACCGAATTTCATATCAATTTCACTACTTTGTAGCACATACGAAACTTTATAAAAATTGGAGCAAAAGGTAAACACAACATGCTTCATTTGTACTTAATTTTAGCAATTTACAATGGTTGCTTTTTGAGTCAAGTTCTTTTTGATACTTGTTCCTCATTATCCATCGAAGCCTACTTTAATCAGTTTAATAAATTTCCTATACCTTGTGAAAGAAAGCTTGCAATAATATATATCTATCTTTTCTAATTTAAATATATAGCACCATGACAATGTTTGGTTTGTTACTAGGTCACACATGTTTGAGTAGACTAAAAAATAGAAACAAAGACATCCTCTTAACATTTTTAAACATCTTTTTAGGCTCCCCTCAAAAGTCAAGACATTTTGAATAGTAGTTTATTGCAATACAAAACTTGTGTAAAAAGTATTCTGCCTTAAGTTCTCATTTGACATGCACATATGTTGTTGGCTGCTCACATTGGGGTAACTCAGCTGAATCTCATGTCAAGCAATCATTAATGTCTTAAAGTTTAAGCATGAAGATGGATGTTTTGTCTCAACACTTTCATAACACCAAGCAATTAAGTTTTCAATTTCAAGACCAAGACTCGTAAACAACTCAATCAGCTGGTGATGAACCGTGATGCACCATTTTATTCCTTTGAAAATTTGAAAATGTATTTACATGTTTCAAAATTTTCATAAATTTTATGAATACTTTACTTATCATGTAGTAAAGTTTTATGTCTAATAAGTTATAATAAGGGTTGTGATAAAAACAACATAAGAAAATAATAGACAAAGTCTAGATCCTCCCACATATCTATTTTCATATCAGTGAGATGACACCAGAATCTCAAAAACAATTGACAGTGGAAGCTTCAAAATTAAATTCTAACATTAATATCTAAACTTCACAAACAGTAAACTCTTTCTATGTTGTGTGTTAGCATGCAAGTGCATACAGGTGAAGGCATGTGTGGAGGAATGCACAGACATACAAAATACTTCATATATTTTTATAAAACAAATAATAATATTAATTGAATATATAAAAAAAAACTATAATCCAAGTAGAAATTCAACATGCCTTACTGGCAAGTAATCATCCGAATTAGCCTTTGCCTATTCATAATTGACCACTAATTCTATCTATCCTCTTGCTTATCCTACAAAATAGGAACAACAACAGTAGCAGTAGACAAAAAATAAAAATAGGACTGGCAGTTAAAAAGATTAATTAAACATAATTGATTAAGAGAGAAATCCATGAATACAATTTCCTCCAACCAAATTGCTAGATCTTAAGATGGATCTTAGGGTCCGTTTGTTTCGCATAAATTAACTTCTAGAAAATATTTTCTGAAAAATATGAAGATTTTCCTGAAAAGTAGAGCTTTTCTGATATTTGGATGACTTAATGAAAAATGTTTTCTGTTGTTTGGTTATTTTTTTGGAAAAATTAATTTTTTCAAATAACAATATTGACATCTATATTAAATATTAATTATTAAAATATTAAAAATTATTTATTCTTTATTATTAAAATATTAATATTTCAAATAGTGTAAGATGGATCTTAAGATGTTTAAGATTGATAATTTGTTGATGAATCCTCAAATTGAAAGCTAAACACAATAATAGAGAGGTTTTCTCAATAACCAAACATAGTTTACACAAATAATTTTCTCAAGAACCAAACATAAATTGAAAACCAAAAAACAAGAAAAAATACCTATCATATTGCTTGAGAAAAATGAAGCTCTCCAATGGAGAAAAAAGGGGTTTGTGATAAAGTTGTTAAGAAGGCATATCATCATTTTCCAGCCTCAGTATCGTCCTCTTCCTCTCCCCTTTCCCCTTTTGAGGTCTAGCCACTGAAGGCCTAAATAGCTCTTTTTCTTTTTCTTCTTTCTTTTTCCTATATGAATCATCTCATCAAGTTGAATACTTTTTTCCGAGAGCAATAATGTACTTTCCAATATAACATAACAAATTCAAAAACATAAAAATCAAACAAATAAAAATTAAAATACAAATCTACTAAGTGTTAGGTTACCAAAATAAAACTGGCTTTTAAAGATAATTATTAGTATGACTTACATTAATTTTGATTTAAGGGTATAGATCAATTTAATAGAACAAGAACAAGAACAAGCAAATCGAACTTCTCTTTATCTCTCATTTCCCCAAGTTTTCCTCTTTCTCTCCTCTTTGTTTTTCTTTCATTGTCTCATCTTTCTTTTTTCTGGATTCTTCTTTTCTTTCTCCGATTTTTCTTCTCTTCTCCGATTCTTCTCTCTTTGTTTTTTCTTTTTAGATTTCTCTTTCTCTGGATTCTTATCTTCCTTTTGTTCTTCTCAAATTTTTTTTTTTTTTTCTGATCTCTGTCGTTGTCTCTAAATTCTTCTTTTCTTTTCTTTTTCCTAAACAAACTATAATAGTAATGAACAGTGACAAAATAGGTGTCAATCACTTAACAACCTACATCTACAGTGATCATGAACAATGGCGGAATGTATCTTCTTTTTAACTATGTTATAGATTTTTGACTTTTGATCACTTTTCATAGACTTCCCTCTTCACCTTAGCCTCTTTGATTAGCCTAAAACAATCAAAATTGGCAGCACATAGCCACCGATAGCTCCCCTTCCATGGCTTTTCCTCTTTCTACCTTCAACATTTCAACCCTTCAAAGACTTTTGCAGCAAAATCTTAACACTCCACCACATTTTGTACAACAGAATCCCAATCCTCAATTTCATCTTCATTGAAGTTTAAAACCACAAAAACCCTAAGAATAAAAAAAAAAAGGCAAATCAAGTTTAAAAAACTCCAAAAAAGTCTTAACAAGAGACAACCATTAAAAAAAGACCTAGACATAAACTTTATTACATTTTAAATACCCCAAAAACAATCATCACAACCAACTAACCTCTAGTCGAAACCACCATCACCACCCAAAAGATCTCATTTGTTTCTTGTGAAAAAATACACTTGAGAAAACAACCTCAACAATAGCAACGAAAAACCACAATCAGCACACAAGAACAAAGCAATTGAGTAAAAAATAATGGGAGGAAATTCTAGACTCGACAATTTTGGACACGACATGAACAAAACATGGAAAAAATAACTAAAACACGACACGAAAAAATAACACGAACATGACACAAATACACAAATATTTTAAAATATATATAATAAAAATTATTAATATGTCAAAATTTATATAAATATATAAACCTTAAACACGATTATGACACGAAAAAATGACATGAACACAAAACGAATACACGGATTGACAGGTCTATTTGATAACTCTATTCATAGAGTTATTTTATCATATTTTGTGCATTTAAATTAGCTAAGTCCTTATAGTTTAAACTCTTATTAATTATTTTTTAGTTGTTTTTAGATTATTTTTATTTATTTTATGTTTAAATTTGTTATTAATTTAATATCCTTTGTAGTTTAGTAAAGTCCTAAAGCAAGAAGGAGAGAATCAGATCATATATGGAAAGTCCAAGCTGGAAACAATTACTTGACCACAAAATTTTCCTTCTTCAGGCTTTTGGTACTCTATAATATATAGAAACCGTTCAGGACTTTATTAAAACTACTTCTTCCTAGCTTATACATCTTCTTAGCTTGTAAATAACCTAGTTTTCTTAAGAGAAGAGCAGCCACCATAAATTTGCAAGGAGCAAGAGAGGTTTTGGAGGATTGAAGACTGAAGACCTGACAAACCTTAGTTTTCTCTTTTCCTTAATCTTCTTTACCTTTATTATAATATTTATAATGGTGAAACTTCTTCGCTTTATGTTTTTAATGTTTATTATGAACTAAATATATTAGCCTAGGATTACAATTTCCTTCAACACTTCGTATGAACCTTTCCTACCCTCTTAACTTGACTAATGATATTAATTTGTTAACCTAGAGTTCTAATCTATTTATAAGTATCTTCCGATGGTCTTATAAAAATATCCCTCTTAACCAATTAATTATATTCCTATGATAATTGAATTAAAGAGAAACTCATTAAGCTTAGACTCTAAAATTGGTTACACATGACACGTAAGTGTATTTCTACCCTAGATGCAACTCAATTCATCCTAATAAATGAATATGAAACATGTGTTATTCAATCCATGTCTAACACTAAACTCCCCTTTTCAAATTGTATTTAGGTTAACAAATCAATTTAATTGGTGATCAAGCAATTAAAAGCATTAAAAGCATTAAGCGCAATATTGAATAAACAACATCAAATATCATTAAATCAAGCAAAAAAATAAAATAATCCAAACTACATGTTGAGTTCCATTGAAATCTTAGAAAAGTATATTTAGTTCATGATAAACATTAAAAACATAAAGCAAAAGAGTTTCACCATTATAAATATTACAATAAAGATAAAGAAGATTAAGGGAAAGAGAAAACTAAGGTTTGTTAGATCTTTAGTTTTCAATCCTCCAAAACCTCTCTTGCTTCTTGCAAATTTATGGTGGCTGCTCTCTTCTTAAGAAACTAGGTTATTTACAAACTAAGAAGGTGTATAAGCTAGGAAGAAGTAGTCTTTAATAAAGTCCTAAAAGGTTCCTATTTATAGAATACCAAAAGTCTGAAGAAGGAAAACTTTGAGGCCAAGTAACCGCTTCCAACTTGGACTTTTCATATATGATATGATTCTCTCCTTCTTGCTTTAGGACTTTACAAAACTACAAAAGATATTAAATTAATAACTAATTTAAACATAAAATAAATAAATAAAAAAAATCTAAAAACAACTGAAAAGTAATTAATTAAGAGTTTAAACTACAAGGACTTAGCTAATTTAAATGCACAAAATATGGTAAAATAACTCTATTTCATAGAGTTATCACCCACCAAACTTAAGATTTTGTTAGTACTCGAGCATAACAAAACAAAACAAAGTAACTAAATAAAAAGAAACGAAACAAAGCTAAAGATGAAGGCACTCAAATAATGATTTCCTTAAATTTGTCCTCAAAAGTTATCTCAAAATCTCGACTTAAAATAGAACACAAACATAATCCAACTTTATGATACAATTCAATCGTTGCCTCATGCTTGGATGGATTTTCGTGTGTGTGAATAATCTCTTTGCAAAATCATTGCATGCAATCCAAATAAGTTTATGCCAATGCAAAATACGAATTAGTACTAGATTCTCATATGTTTGCTTTTCATCTCTCTTTCTCCACTAATGTAGACTAACACTTCATCAAGGATCAAGTAGGTCTTTATTAAGCTTGTAATGTAAGGCTAGGGTCAAGGTAGGATAAAGGATATATTTCGGTTTAAAACATCCATAGACACTTTTTATTGTTTCGGGATTTTTCAAAGAGCCATAGTCTTTACCTCAAGTTACATTCATCATTCTTTGAATGCAACTTCCTTTTCTTCAACACTTTATTCTTTTTTTTTCTTTTTTTTTTCTTTTATTTATCTTCTTTTCTCTTTTTATTTATTTATTATTATTATTATTTTTTACATTTTCATTCATTAAACATCACCATTCCACCCAAATTAGACATGGCTCATAATTATTTCCTATAACATCATACACATGCCTATGTAGTGAGAGTTAATAATGATTTTTCTTATTAGGCTAGGCTAAAAGATGTGACAATCAAAGAAAATAGATATATCAATTAAGCACAAAGAGGTAGACTAAGGATATTAAAATATATAGGTAAGCTAGAAAGGCTTAAACGATCCAAAGATGACCTAAATCATCTCCTCAATTTAATGTTGTCTAGGATTTCGCCTCGAGAGAGAGAATCAAACAAATTCTAGACTTATTGACATAATTGCAATTCATATCAACATAAACAGTCTTTAAATAAGTAATGCAAGGCAAGAGGTCAAGTGTTCAATTATTGAAAATCACATCCTAACATTAAAACTACAAAAGAATTTAACATAAATTCAAATCATGCCTATGTTTTTCCCAAAGATAACAAAATAACTAAAATTCATCATAGGATTAAGATCTCATCATAATAAGTGCACAATATCTCAAGCAATTTTTTTTTAAAGACTCTTAAACATAAAAAAAAAAAAAAAAAAACTAATAGAAAACGCACAAAATAAACTAAAAAAAAAATCACATAAAACAAAAAAAAAAAACCTAAGGACTATTCTTAGGGTTCCTCTTTCCTAAGATTTTGGATTTAGGGAATTTTGAGAATTTTTGGTTTGTTTGACGAGTAGAACTAAAGGAAATGGAAGGTAAGATAAAGTGAGGTGGTTTGACGGTTTGAAACAGCGACGGTGGTGGCGGATTGTGGGTGTTAGTTTTCGATTTTAGTTTTTAGATATATGATTGCTAAGGGATTTTTGGAGGAAACTAATCCAAGAAAAGGGTGCGTAAGGTTAAAAGGACTCGAAAAATGGTATTTTCAAGTTTTCGGCATATTGGTGGACGATGGTCGACGGCTGGGGTTAAGGGGTGAGGGCAGACGATTGGATACTGTGTTTAGGATGGCCGGATTTTAGGTTTCTTTGAGGATTGAGGTGATAGAGAGAGTAAAAATTTTAGAGAGTGAAAAAATGAAGATAAAAAATTTTAAGCTTTATATAAAAGAAACCGTTTTAGACATTAGAAAAAAGAAAAAAGGAAAGAGGGGAGAAATGGGTCAGATCTAACTCGCTTCAAACCTATTCAACTCAATTATTGACTACCCCATATTCACTAACTAGCCCAATTGTTGGTGGACAAAAACCAAAACTCAAGCCCAATATGATTTGGTTCCTTTGTATATAAATTTTTGAATCATTTTTACTCATTTTGTTAGTTTCATCATTATTGCTTGTGTTTCATTGTTAATAGATTTAGTATGTTTAACAATAAATATATGACTTAGGAAAATATGTGGTTTAATTTGCTTAATGATAAAATGCAACAATAAAAATGATTACTTGGATTGATTCTTATGAAAATTTATTTGAATTTTGGAACGTCATTTTTCAAGTAAATTCTCCTAATGTGAGGTAAGATTAATGGCTCCATCGATGAGTTGGGAGAGTCATTAAAAATTTTAATATATAAATAAATCTAAATAATCAAGATTAATAAATACTTTCTTTATCATTGTCATTAGGGGTGAGTTCGGTTCGATTCAGGTCGATTATTTTGGGTTTTACAAATCGAACCGAGGAATTCTATTTTTTCAAATGGGTAACCAAAACCGAACTGCAATAGCCACAAGATCGGTTATAACCGAACCGTCGTATCTCGGTTCGGTTCGGTTATCGATTTTCTATATTTTTTTGGCTTTTAAACTTTTGGGCTTTATTACATGCTATTTTAACAGGTTATTTATGCTGCCTAACATACTATTTTCACAATCAAAGTATCTTAGTTTTTAAAATTTTTAAAAATTGTCTTTTTTTATAGTATTTTTTTTTTACTAATTTAGAAATAAAATATTTATTTTTATATTATAAAAATAAAAATTAATTAAAAAATAAAATTCGATTCGGTTCGGTTAATTGTGATTTTTTGACTTATAAATCGAAAACCGAATCGAACCGAATAAACCGAACTAATAACCGAACCAAATTTTAACCGAATTACAAAAAACCGAACCAAAACCGAACCGAACACTACGGTTCGGATCGGTTTTCGGTTTTCTCGATTTTTTTCTCAGCCCTAATTGTCATTGAAATATTAAATATTTACTTTTCTTTAGAATTATCTAGTTATAAATTTCTGAGCTTTTTCCTGCATTAGTATAAAATAAAATCTTTATTCCCTAATAAAGCACTTTTAATCTTATTTCCTTAAATGGGTACTTCATGCCTCATCATCGAGTTTTTTCTTCCCAAATTAAGATACTTTTAAATCTTAATTCTCTAAGTAGGATAGTTTTAAACTTTATTCTAAAATAAAGGTACTTTGACTCAACTAAATTCCACATCAGCTTTATATTCCATATCACCATCTTCTTCCTTCAATCCTCTCTTCATTTTTTAATACTTAATCCGCTCCCTTCTCTTTCTCTTTTGATATATTTTTCATTATCTTTTTCTTTTCCTTTCTGTAAAATCATTCTCTAATTTAAAGTTCCATCAAATAAGTATTTACTGAAAATAACACATTAACTTTTTTGGCGAAAAAATATTGTATATAGAACGTGAAAATCTAAAATCATCAATATTCAATACAATCTATCTTCAGGTTTATAGAGAGAGCTAACTAGTAAAGCTCTATCTCGTTAATACTTAATAGCATTCAAGGTGGTGCAGGATAAAGACCAACGTGGATGTCGGCAAAAGAACCCAATTTGATATGGAGATCCCCTACTACTTGCTTGATTGGTTTGCTAGTTGCTAACCAATTAGCCATCCAAATTGGCTTTCTTGATTTAGACAGTTTAAATTGAAAACTTTCAAACTGAGTTCTCCAGTCCAGGCTTTTATATTTCTTCTAATAGGCTCCACTTTCCAAATAGAGGACTTTATGTCATCTTTTAGCTCATTGTACAGAATTTCAGAGTTCGTTTCTAGGACTTTCTTTCATCTTCTAAGATTCATAGACTTGGAAATATTCTTGTATTTTGTTAATAAACTATCTGCCACTAACACTCAAATCTGGAAGTTAGTTTTCTCAATTTACCTAACCCTAAAGTTCCTCTTACTTAAGAAGGGCTAACCTAGAGAAAGACATTTTGATTTCTATGGGTGCTTTAGGATACTATTCCCCCTGAAGAAAAATCAGGGACTAGTCGAGACGAGTGTTCTAAATAGGAATTAACTATACTCCGACAAAAATATTTTACCTTTTGGAAAAAATTCTTTTAGAGCTGAGAAAGTAACTTATTGTAACAAAATTTGGGCATTAATAAAATCAGAGAAGAATGATAAAAGAGATTATTAAGAGGGAAAGGTGTCAACTATAAAGAGATCTTAAAATGAGAAATAAATAAATTCTTAAATCTAAAATTAGTAAATTCTAATTTTCAATCAGCACAGTTTTTTTATCAGTCGTCACAAAATTTTCAAAAATAATTTTGACAAAGAAGAAAAGAGATGAAAAAAATCTTCGTTCAACTATTGAAGGAGAAGTACCGTGCTAAGTGTGAATGGATAGAAATAGAATAGAAACTAATTTATTTATTCATGTTTAATGTGATTTTGATATTTTTGAGAATGATTCTTTAAAAAAAAAAATTTGAAAAAGATACACAGTAATTAAAAGGAGAAAAAGAAGGGAAAGATTGAAGGGAGATGGTGACGTCGAATTGATGCTGACGTGGAATTTAGTTAAGTGAAAATACCTTTATTTTGGAAAAAGTTTAAAAGTATCTTAATTAAGAAATTAAGATAAAATATTAACTTAATATGAGACAAAACTATCACATCATCATTCTGATTTCTTTTCTATCTTTTTACTATCATTGTTTCTTATCTTTCTATACAAAAAAAAAAAATAAATAAATAAATAAACTTTAAAAAATTTGTCTTTTTTAATAATGTTAAACTGTTAATCCATTGCTTGAGAATAAATCTATTTTCTATTTAAAAAATAAACTGAAAGTTATTAATCCATTTTATTTCCTTTTTTTTTTTACTTGGACTTTTTTAAATCAAAAGAAACTCTGCAAATTTTGAATTTTTTTCTAGAAATTTTTTATGGATTGCATTTTGGAGTTTAAATGTGAAGCGAAGAGCTGTTTTTCTGAGTTCTAAAGCCGATTGGAGAATCAAGGGAGATTTGATGGAATTAAAAGAGTTAATGTTTTTTTGACATTTCATGGAGGTTATAATCTGGTTTGATTCAAGAACAAATTTACAAAGAAAAAAAAAACATTTTATCAAAACAAATAGAATAAATACCAGTTAATTCAATCAAGTCAAAAACAAATTGTGAAAAGTTGTTGGTTTCTGTGTATGCAGCTCAGTAGAAAATAGTGCTACTATTATCTATCACTAGTGTGCAACCCGTACTTCATTGCGGCTTTTCATTTTTTAAAACTTTTGAATGATATAATCTTTAATTAATTTATATCATTAAACATTAAGAAAAGTGATTGATTTAAATATTTTATTTTAATGTGTAATATAAAACATAAGAAAAGTGATTGAGATAAATACTTTACCCGTGTTTCGGGAGTGAGGAGTTAATTTTTGTACATCAATAAATTATAAAAATATAAAATTAAGGATCATAACATAGTAAAAATATAAATTATAAAATAGGTACCTTATATGTAAAAATAAATAAATTATAATGAATATCAAAATTTAATTCATTTAGATTATGTTGATATCCATCATTTATATTCATATGAGAGTTATAAAAAATAGTAAAATATAAATTCAACAACTACCATACAATAATTCATAATTTATAACATCATTTAACATAATTTTTTTTTACCATTTAATCATCATAATATTTTTTTTTGATTCAATACTTAAAGTTTAAAAAAAATCACTTACATCAATTCATCTCATATTATTATTTAATATTTTAATTTTTATCAATTATTTATCAATACAATATTTTTTAATTCAATAATAAACAAAAAATTCAATATCCATCCAACTCCAAATTTTATATTACGTATAGATGATAAACATATATTTTAAATATTTAAAAAAAAAAGGTTGGAAGATTTAAAATAAAAATACCAAATAAAAAATAGAAGTTATCCTAGCAAGTCCCTCATTTGGGTGACAAATGTCAACCAATTAAGAGACTATTTTTAAGATGATACTTAATCGATAATAGCATATCTGCAAATTTTTATGATTTATTTTTCAAAAAAAAATTAAAAGTCAATTATTGTGCGTCACATAGCACAAAAATTGAGAGTTTCCTCTCCTTTTTTTACTTTCCTTTCTCTTTCTCTTTTTGTTTTGTTTTCTTTTCTCTCCTTTTTTTCTTTTCTTTTCTTTCTCTTTCTCTTTCACTTTCCTTTTTTTTCTTTTCCTTTCCTTTTCTTCACTTTTCTTTCTTCATAATTTTTTTTTTGCCAAACACGTGGCAAGCAATTGTCTCTTGTCCTCATTTGGGGACAACTTTCATATATTGTTATAAGATATGCAATCAAACTCCATCAAACCTTGAAATGTAAGAACTTCAATTTTCTAATAATGAGCATTTACCAGCAATTTTAGATGATTGTTGAAGCAATAAAACATGAAGCTATATCCAAGAGGAACAAAAGTTCACATGGCTCAACTTGTCATCTCTAAAAATGATGTCTATACTTGTAGTAAATTTGAATAAAACGACAAAGTAAGATAGAAAAAGATAAAAACTCAACTTTAGCTTTTTGCTATTTTATGAACAGGGGGAGGATTTCTATGAAACATAAAATAAAAAATCGCTCAGCTTTCAAAGTCTTAACTCCAAGTTCAGCAAAAAACAAAAACAAAGTGAAGTGTTAACCAATGGCCGGTGGCACTGGTTAAGGTGATATATATAGAAAGAAAAATATAATTAATGCATTACTTTTTTTTTTAAATTCATTAAAAGCAATTTATTAAATGCAAAAAAAAAAAAATTAATGGTAATTAAATAGTTTCACCAGTTAAGCTGACCCAAAAATAAAAATGTCTTTTGTTTTTGCATTTGAGAAAGATTTAAAATTATCGAATTCTAAAATAAAGGAAAGAGAATAGGTAGAGAACACTTTTTTAGTTTTGAGCCTTGAAATCCCTCCAAGCTATTGAAATTTGATTCAAAGAAACTTAATCTCAAGCTTGATTATGAAATAACTATCCATAAACTAAAGAACAAAAACAAAAACAAAAAATCAAAAGAAACAAAAAGTTAAAAACAGTGAGCCTTTGAAACAGAGAATTATTGAATATATAGATCTTCAATCCAAACCTCAAAACATAACCTTACCCTGAGAAAAAAAGAAAACACACAGTATTTTTACATGAAAAAATTCGGATAACATACCAACTAGTTGACAAGTCTCTTTCACGTGAACTAGATAAACAAATGAGCTTCTTTTTTTTTTTTTTTTTTTTTTTTTCTAGAATGGAGAATCTGGCGAAACTCTACTTTTAAAGAAACCCAAAAAATGAGTGATTGAGAAAGCGCTTGAACCATTACCCACCGATCTTAATCTCATCTCCACTACACACAAATAATTTCTCAAATTTGAAAAAATCCATCCTATAATCTTATTATTGAGAGAAGAAAGACGATTCTTTCTAAGTGTAACAATCGAGGTTACGTACGATCGAGCAAAGTCAAACCCCAAAAATTTTAAGGGCAAACTTGAAAATTGGTAAGAAGTTATAAGTGAAGGAAATAAAAGAAAGAAGGATCAAATTGAACAAATTAAAAGTTTAAGGGCTTAATGGTTAGTTATGAAAAGTTGAGGGACCAATATGCAATTATACCAAAAATTGAAAAATATCTTTTAAGTTCATTTTTATCCCTTGAAAACTCTAGAATTTGTATTTCTTCCTCAAGAAGCAGCCGGCCCTTTCTTCTTTTCATTCTCTCAAAATTTTCTTCAAGCATTTTCCACCAAAATTTCATCAATAATCATATCCAAGGTTAGTTTCTTGATTAATTTTTCCTTTTCTCTAGATTTTCTACATGAATATGCTAAGATTTTAGCTCCATGAACATGTTAAATTCTGTAATTTCATCTATTAAGTATGAATTTTACTTTCCTTTAGTAAGAATTAAAAGGATTTGAAAGCATGAACAAGAAAATGGGAAGAAAAAGCAAAATAGGGGAATTGAGCATGCCTTCTGTTCTGATTTTCTGGGTTCGTCACAGCTGGGTTTATATTTTTTGATATTTTCCTAGAAACTAGACTTCAATACGAGAATTTTGGTTTTTGAATCACCCAAAACTGATAAGCGGTTAAAAAGATAAAATTCGATGAAGTTGGCTGTCCTGTTTTGACCCTGTTTTGGCATAGTTTCGGGATTTATCAAACTTGATCAAGATTTTGTTTTAATTGTCTAAGTTAGTTATTTTCTTCATAAAGTAGACTTATTGGCTGAGATAAACCAATTGGAATCACTACAAAATTTCTTACCAAACTCAAGTTATAATTTTTCTAATCTAGTTTGATAGTAAGGAATTCATTGCATAAGAGAAATATAGTACTAAATGATGATTATGGATTATGAAAATCTATAAGGCATGGAGTACTAGAAAGGAATTTGAGAAGGACATGAATATGGAGTTAAATTATGGAGAAAATGATTATGGAAGTGATATTAAAAATTAAGGATACGTTGTTTTGAGTATGAGAAATTAGTATTGACTTTGGGGTAGATTAATGGGATTTAAGTTGCATTCATAATTGCATAATGCTTTGAGTATGTATAAATGCCAATTATCGTTAATCTCTAGGCCACGTAGATCCAACGTCACTCGAGGATCCCGAGGTTACAGGCCGGGGCGTATAGGGAGATCATCTCAAGGACTGTGGGTAGACTATAACTATAATTATCTGGAGTTTCTTTAATTATAATTATAATTTATTTAGCATGATATTTATTTAACGTATTAAAGACATATGCGATATAGAAACATATGAATTTATTGTGTTATTAATGTGCATGTATTTCAAGAAATATTATAACGAGCAAGTTGGATGATTTATAAAATATGATTATACATAGATTTTGACATACATGGTTTTGGCTCCACCGACTTAATGTATGAGATTATTCCCTTGATCGGAATATGGGAGCTGTGTGTTACACCTTTGTGGTGGGAGCCACCTCCAGAGTCCTTATCCCGTTATATTAGCCTTTTGAGGGCACATCATAGGGACACATATGCCTTTGGGGCGTCCTATAGTGATATTGGCCTTTGGAGCTGGCTACTAGTATGCCTACATGGATATTACCTAGTTATTACATGGATGTATGGATAAATCTTATGCATGACAGTAAGTTGGAGCCCAATTATACGAAACTTGATTTACTCTAAAATTTTATATATTGATTTGTTATTATAATACTGTTATACATTTAAAAACTTCGCTATATCTTCGAATTATAAAGTATAGTTTTACTATTATTTATTTTGGAAATGTTTATTATGTTTTAAAAGTTATCGTCATAGTTTTCAAATGTTTTAAAAGTTGTCTACTCACTGAAATATTCATATATCTCACTTTTTCATGTTTCTCATTTTCAGGTTATAGTTAGGTGTCGAGATTGCTGCTTTCCTCCACTCTCCGCTTCTAATAGTGTTTTGATGTGGTGGGCATCGTACTTAAACCTCTCTAGAAGTCTTGTTTCTTTTGATGTCTTTTATCTAGTAAACCTTTTTGAGATAGGTTTACTTTTAGATAAATTGTATATATTTGAAGTTATGAGACAATGAATCAATTTGTATTGATTTGATTATAGATTGATCATGGATAATATTTGAATATGCATGTATAAATATGATAAACTGTATTGAGAAATATTGCTCTGAGGATATAAACTGAATGTCATTTGCAGGATGGTTATAGTTAAGATAGAAAAGAAACTCTGCCGGATTTTAGGTAGATTATCCGGACAGGGTGTCACAACTTGGTATCAGAGCATAGGATATAGGTCCTGTAGACTTAGGAACTATTTGGTGAAGTATTAAAAGATTGTCACTTGTGCAGGAAATCAGACACGAGCCCACCATGTCGAAGAGGAAGGCCCATAATTAATCCCCTACCCCAAGATAGGAATAGGAATATGAATAGAAATGAGAATATTGATGAGCAAGTTGAAGCACAAGCTTCAGCTGCTAGTTCATCTTCTATTGTTGCACCCCCTGTGGCACCCCCAGTAGCTGACTTTAATTAGCTGAGGCAGTTGCGACCTTGGCAAGAGTGATTCCCACTTTGACTGCCCCTGCTGAAAATGGGATAGTTGATTACTATAAAGACCTGAAGAATATGGGTTGCAAGATTTTTACGGGATCTTTGGAATCAGACTTAGCTTAGACATGGCTACAGAAAATTGAGACTACTTCCATTACTCTTCAGATTCTTGAGCCCATGAGGTTACCATGTGCGGTGCAATTCTTGGAAGATCATGCACACACATGGTGGAAAACTATAGTGCAAAGGTATGTTGGACGTCCTACCATAACTTGGGCAGCCTTTCGAAGAGAGTTTGAGGAAAAATACTATTCTTGGGCTTTACGGGAAAAGAAATGGATTGAGTTTATGAATCTAAAGCAGTGTAGTATGTCAGTAGCAGAATATGAGCAGAAATTCAGCGAGCTATCAGAATTTGCTCCATCGGTACTAACCAACGATGTTGACAGATGCAATAAATTCCAAGATGGGCTACATGTTAGTATTCGGGATAGACTGACGACCTTGGATACATATGAATTTAATAAATGGGTCAACATGGCAATCAAAGCTGAAAAAAATTTGAAAGAAATGAAAGAAAGAGAAGAGAAGTTCAGAAAAAGAAAAGGGAAGTCCTCCAGTGAGGACGCTTAAGAAAAGCTATTTAGAGAGCAGTACCAGTAGTTACAAAGCCTCGAGATTCCAAAGGGGATCGAACATAAAATCTTTTAGTGGTGCTTCTAGTAGACCTACCATCAGACCTCAACAGAAGACTAGATCGCTGCCTGGGAGGTCAAGAGGACCTCGGATCTCGACTTATTCTCAGTGTCTCCACTGTGGGAGGAATCATCTTGGTGAATTTTGGAGACTACAGGGTGTATGTTTCACTACAAAGAACTGGGACACATGAAATGGGATTGTCCCAAGCTGGGGAACAAGGGAGCTACCAGTCAGTTATCAGTGGGTCAAAGGGAAAGAACCCAACCTACTGTTACACCTCAGCGACAGCAGTTAGAGTTAGAACTGGGGCACAATCTCAAGTTGGTTCATCTACTAGTCCTCGAAAGAGTGGACAGCCTGGCAGGCCCCGAAATGCAGCCAAAATTTATGCTATAACCCAGCAGCAGGCTCAGGCTACTCCTGAAGTGGTTACATGTATTCTCTCAGTTTCTAAGGCAGATGCTAGAATCTTAATAGATTCGGGTGCAACTCATTCTTTCGTTTATTATTCATATGTCATGCATTTGGATAGAGAGTCTAGGAGGTTAGACATTCCTATGGTCGTTAGAACCCCAGTAGGTGAAACTTTGAAGATTGATGTGGTTTATCCGGGCTGTATCGTTATGGTTCGGGAGCATGAATTACCAGTTGACATGTTTCCATTAGGAATGTATGATTTTGATGTGATTCTGGGAATGGATTGGTTGTCTAAGCATAATGCAGTGATAGATTGCTTTTCCAAAACTGTGACTTTTAAGAAGTTGGGAGACTTGGAGTTCACCTTTCAAGGTGAAAGGAAAGTTTTACCTTCTTGCCTTATCTCTACGATGGCAGCCAGTAGATGCTTGCAGAAAGGGTATTCTGCTTACCTTGCTTATGTGATTAACAAGGACATACATGAGGCAAATTTGGAAACCATACCTGTGGTCAAAGAGTTTCCTGAGATCTTTCCTGAAGAATTGATCGGTTTACCTCCTGACAGGGAATTGGAGTTTACTATCGAGTTAATCCCTGGTAGTGCTCTTATTTCTCAGGCACCTTATAGAATGGCACCCTCGAAGCTAAAGGAATTGAAAGTTCAGTTGCAAGATCTAGTTGACAGAGGTTTTATTTGTCCTAGTGCCTCACCGTGGGGAGCACCGATTTTGTTTGTAAAGAAAAAGGATGGATCTTTACGGTTGTGCATCGACTACCGGCAACTGAACAAGGTCACCATTAAGAACAAGTATCCTTTGCCAAGGATTGATGACTTGTTTGATCAGTTGCAAGGTGCAAGTGTATTCTCCAAAATAGACCTAAGGTCGGGTTATCATCAATTGAAGATCAAAGAATCTGATATTCCAAAGACTGCTTTTAGAACTCGATATGGTCATTATGAATTCTTAGTTATGCCTTTTGGGCTAACTAACGCACCTGGAATCTTTATGGATTTGATGAATAGGGTGTTTCGACCCTACTTAGATAAGTTTGTCATTGTGTTCATCGATGACATCCTAGTTTATTCCAGAAATGAGGATGATCATGTAAGCCATTTAAGAACGGTGCTGCAGACTATGCGTGAAAAACAACTTTATGCTAAATTTTCCAAGTGTAAATTATGGCAGGACAAAGTAGCATTCCTTGGTCACGTGGTATCTAAGGAAGGGATCTTTGTGGATCCAAAAAAGATGGAAGCTGTAGTCGCTTGGGAAGGACCCACGAATGTCACAGGTTCTTAGAAGCTTTCTTGGATTGGCTGGATATTATCGAAGATTCGTGGAATGATTTTCCATGATTGCCTCCCCTCTGTCGAAGCTAACACGGAATCATGCTAAGTTTGAGTGGACTGATGAATGTGAACAAGCTTTCCAAGAGCTTAAGCGTAGATTGACCACAGCACCAGTTCT
Source organism: Fremontodendron californicum (assembly GCA_030761205.1). Classification (NCBI taxonomy): domain Eukaryota; kingdom Viridiplantae; phylum Streptophyta; class Magnoliopsida; order Malvales; family Malvaceae; genus Fremontodendron; species Fremontodendron californicum. The sequence continues at coordinate 7,300,991 of JAULJL010000022.1, read as the reverse complement.
TACGCTATCATCAGGGACTGGAAGCTTTGTGGTACACAGTGATGCTTCGAGGCGAGGTTTGGGTTGCATTTTGATGCAACATGGGAAGGTGATAGCTTATGCTTCCCGGTAACTGAAACAGCATGAGTAGAACTATCTCACTCACGATCTAGAGTTGGTAGCAGTGGTGTTTGCATTGAAAATTTGGGGGCATTATTTGTTTGGAGAAAAATATACAATCTACACTGATCATAAGAATCTGAAATATCTGATGGATCAGAAAGAACTGAATTCGAGGCAAAGGAGATGGTTGGAATTGATAAAAGATTATGACTGTGTGATTGACTACCACCCAGGAAAGGCCAATGTAGTGGATGCTTTTAGTTGAAAGTCTTTTAGTTCTCTTGCTCATATCCGAGCGATTCAGAAACCTTTACAAAATGAGTTGAAGTATTTACCTTTGGAATTGATGATTGATGAGAATGATCTCCTAGTAGCCCACTTGAAGGTTAAACCGATTCATATTGATAGGATACGTGAAGCACAGAATAATGATCTTATATTGGTAAAGTTAAAGCAGGAAGTAAGGGATGGCTTGAGGACTGACTTTCAAATGAAGGATGATGATGTACTGATAATAAGAAATAGGCTTTGTGTGCCTTAGGATGAAGAACTCCGGAAAATGATTTTGGAGGAAGCTCATAGTGCACCATAAGTGTTGCATCCCGGTAGTTGAAGATGTATCGAACCTTAAGAGAACACTATTGGTGGCAAGGTATAAAACGGGACATAGCTGAGTTTGTTTCTAGATGTTTGCTATGCCAACAAATTAAAGCCGAGCATCAAAAACCTTTAGGGACGTTGAACCCCTACGTATTCCTCAATGGAAGTGGGAAGATATTGCTATGGATTTCGTTTCAGGATTGCCAGGAATGCAGTCTGGTTATGACAACATTTGGGTGATTGTTGATCGTCTAACAAAATCAGCTCACTTTTTGCAAGTCAAGAAGACTTTTTCCATGGAAAGGCTGGCTAAACCTTATGTGAACGACATTGTCAGGTTGCATGGTGCCCCAGTATCGCTTATATCTGATCTAGACCCCTGATTCACATCTCGGTTCTGGCCAAGTTTGTAGAATGCTAAGGGCACTAAACTCAAGTTCAGTATCGCTTTTTATCCCCAGACAGATGGACAGTCTGAACGGACAATTCAAATTCTGGAAGATATGCTCAGATCTTGTATTATGGAATTCAAAGGAAACTGGGATGAGCACTTGCCTCTGGCAGAGTTTGCATATAACAATAGTTATCAGTCCAGCATCGACATGGCTCCGTTCGAAGCTTTGTATGGAAGAAAGTGCAGAACTTCGGTGTGTTGGGATGATACAAATGAAAGAAAATTGCTAGGTTCGGAAATTGTTATGATCACTGCAGACAAAGTAAAGGTAATCCGGGAAAAGATAAAAATAGCTCAAGATCGGCAAAAGAGTTATGCAGATAATCAGAGAAAATATTTAGAGTTTGAAGTTGGTGATATGGTGTTTCTGAAAGTGACTCCTTGGAAAGGAGTAAACCGATTTGGAAGACGAGTAAAGCTGGGCCCTCAATATATAGGACCGTATGAGATCATCGAAAGGATTGGCCCAGTTGCTTATAGATTGGCCTTATCGGAAGAACTTTCACGAATTCATAATGTGTTCCATGTTTTTATGCTCCGAAAGTACATTTTCGATTCTTCACATATATTGAAGGACTTGCCTATGCAAATTGAGAAAAATTTAACTTACGAAGAGCGACCTATTGAGATTTTGGATAGAAAGGACCAAGTTCTAAGGACTAAGACTATTCCACTAGTGAAAGTTCTTTGGAGGAATCATTCATATGAAGAAGCTACATGGGAAAGGGAAGAAGATATACGGACTCAATATCCTCACTTGTTCAATCAAATTAGTAAGTAAATTTCAAGGACGAAATTTTTCTAAGGGGGGTAGGTTGTAACAACCGAGGTTACGTACGATCGAGCAAAGTCAAACCCTAAAAATTTTAAGGGCAAACTTGGAAATTGGTAAGAAGTTATAAGTGAAGGAAATAAAAGAAGGATCAAATTGAACAAATTAAAAGTTTAAGGGCTTAATGGTTAGTTATGAAAAGTTGAGGGACCAATGTGCAATTATACCAAACTTGAAAAATATCTTTTAAGTTCATTTTTATCTCTTCAAAACTCTAGAATTTGTATTTCTTCCTCAAGTAGCAGCCGGCCCTTTCTTCTTTTCATTCTCTCAAAATTTTCTTCAAGCATTTTCCACCAAAATTTCATCAATAATCACATCCAAGGTTAATTTCTTGATTAATTTTTCCTTTTCTCTAGATTTTCTACATGAATATGCTAAAATTTTAGCTCCATGAACATGTTAAATTCTGGAATTTCATCTATTAAGTATGTGTTTTACTTTCCTTTAGTAAGAATTAAAAGGATTTGAAAGCATGAACAAGAAAATGGGAAGAAAAAGCAAAACAGGGGAATTGAACATGCCTTCTATTCTGATTTTCTGGGTTTGGCACAGCTAGGTTTGTATTTTTTTGATATTTTACTAGAAACTAGACTTTAATACAAGAATTTTGGTTTTTGAATCACCCAAAACCGATAAGCGATTAAAAAGATAAAATTCGGTGAATTTGGCTGTCCTGTTTTGACCCCTATTTTGGCACAGTTCTGGGATTTATCAAACTCGATCAAGATTTTGTTTTAATTGTCTAAGTTAGTTATTTTCTTTATAAAGTAGACTTATTGGTTGAGATAAACCAATTGGAATCACAACAAAATTCCTTACCAAACTCAAGTTATAATTTTTCTAATCTAGTTTTATAGTAAGGAATTCATTGCTTAAGAGAAATATAGTACTAAATGATGATTATGGATTATGGAAATCTCTAAGGCTTGGAGTACTAGAAAGGAATTTGATAAGGACATGAATATGGAGTTGAATTATGGAGAAAATGATTATGGAAGTAATATTAAAAATTAAGGATATGTTGTTTTGAGTATGAGAAATTAGTATTGACTTTGGGGTAGATTAATGGGACTTAAGTTGCATTCATAATTGCATAATGATTTGAGTATGTATAAATACCAATTATTGTTAATCTCTAGGCCACGTAGATCCAACGTCACTCTAGGATCTTGAGATTACAGGCCGAGACGTATTGGGAGATCATCTCTAGGACTGTGAGTAAACTATAACTATAGTTATCTGGAGTTTCTTTAATTATAATTATAATTAATTTAGCATGATACTTATTTTATGTATTAAAGACATATGCGATATATAAACATATGAATTGGTTTTGTTATTAATGTGCATGTATTTCAAGAAATATTATATCGAGCAAGTTGGATGATTTATAAAATATTATTATACATAGATTTTTACATACATGGTTTTGGCTCCACCTGACTTAATGTATGATATTATACCCTTGATCGGAATATGGGAGCTGCGTGCTACGACTTTGTGGTAGGAGCCACCTCCAGAGTCCCAATTCCGTGACATTAGACGGGGGTATGGTAGCTGCGTGCTACGCCTTTGTGGTGGGAGCCACCTCCAGAGTCCCTATCCCGTTATATTAGCCTTTTGGGGGGCACATCATAGCGACCCATATGCCTTTGGGGCGTCCTATGGTGATATTGGCCTTTGGAGCCGGCTACTAGTATGCCTACGTTGATATTACCAGGTTTTTACATGGATGTATGGATAAATCTTATGTATGACAGTAAGTTGGAGTCCAATTATACGAAACTTGATTTACTCTACAAATTTTATTTATTGATTTGTTATTATAATACTGTTATACATTTAAAAACTTCGCTATATCTTCGAATTATTCATTATAGTTTTACTATTAATTTTTTTTGGAAATGTTTATTATGTTTTAAAAGTTATCGTTATAGTTTTCAAATGTTTTAAAAGTTGTCTACTCACTGATATATTCATATTTCTCACCTTTTCATGTTTCTCATTTTCAAGTTATAGTTAGGTGTCGGGATTGCTGCCTTCCTTCACTCTCCGCTTCTAATAATGTTTTGACGTGGTGGGCATCGTACTTAAACCTCTCTAGAAGTATTGTTTCTTTTGATGTCTTTTATCTAGTAAACTTTTTTGAGATAGGTTTACTTTTAGATAATTTGTATATATTTGAAGTTATGAGACAATGAATCAATATGTATTGACTTGAATATAGATTGATCATGGATAATATTTGAATATGCATGTATAAATGTGATAAACTGTATTGAGAAATATTGCTTGCTGAGGATATAAACTGAATGTCATTTGCAGGATGGTTATAGTTAAGATAGAAAGGAAACTCTGTCGGATTTTAGGTAGATTATCCGGACAGGGTGTCACACTAAGTATGAATCGATAGAAACTATAATTAATTAATTTATTATAATTTGATGCAATTTTGATATTTCAAATACAAATGTAGTTGCAGTTAAGTGAAAATATATCTATCTTAGAATAAAGTTTAAAAGTGTTATAGTTCAAGAATTAAGATTAAAAAGTACCTGCAATTGGATAAAAGCTCATAAATTTCTTCTCTTTATGCTTTATTTATTCATTTAAAAAACAACTGTTGAAAAAAATGGACCGGACCGACAGGTCGAATCGGTTGAATCCGGAATTGGAGGCCTATTTGGTCCGGTATATATTATAAAATCGATAATTCTACAAACCGGTGAAAAACTGATTGAATCGGTAAAAAACCAAAAAAATAAATAAAGTTTATTTTTTACTTTTAAAAGAAATTATTGTGTGTGATGAGATTTAAAATTTTAATCTCTTATATCTATATTAAAGATCAAATCATTTAGTCAAATGCACATTTTTATTATTATTTATTATATTTAATACTTTTTTAATATTAAATTTTTTTTTTCAGTTGAACTAGTGACAAGAAGTCTCACCGGTTTGACATACAATCCAATTTTTTAAACATTGAAAAATGTACTTAGCCTTATAAATTTCAAATAAAATAAAAGAAATTGGCCGCAACAAAATTTTTACACCTCTCAAGTTGCATGCATTTATATAGATATATTTAAATCATGTTATTATTAAGTTGTATTTTTCTCATTAAGTAAATTGGTTCATGTGATATTAAGTTAGAAAAGTAACACTTTTTCATCTCATCAATCTCATCTCCTATTCAAAATTCGAACTTAAAACTTATAAATTAGAGTCTCGAATGTTAATAATAAAGATATGCTTTTGAAATGTATTTACTTAATTAATACTTGCTTTATTATGTGTTTTTTATTTTATTGAGTATTTTTTTTATTTAATTAAAAATTTATTATATTATTAATTAACAATTATAATGATGGAGTAATGAATTTTAATTGGATTGTTGTTTTTAATGATTATATTGTTAAAGAGTTATGCTACTGATGGGAACCATGATGGACCAAGTCTTAGAGATCCATTGCAAGTTCCAGATGGGCCAATCACAAGGTCAAAAGCTAAGAAGATCAAGGAAGCAATGCAAGGATTGGTGCAATCCACTTGGGCCGAGTCTGCAAATCTATTAAGCAAGACCTCAACATTCAAGAAAATCCAGTTTTAATCCATGTGAACAAGTTGTAGAGGGGGCAGCATAGCCTAGTTGTTAAGTGTGGGCCTATTTTTATTTCATTAAATCTATTAGGCATATGAGTCCTATGTTATTTCATTAATCTATATTATTTATTAGGTAGACTACTTTTAATTAGTTTGTTTGGGCTTATTGTTAAGCCCTAGTTTCTTTTAATTACTTAGCAGACCTGGGTTAGGAATTCACCCTAAACCCTAAGCCCTAAACCCTAAGCCATAAATCCTAAACCCTAAACATACATAAATTCCTAACCTAGGTCTGCTAAGTAATTAAAAGAAACTAGGGCTAAACAACAAGCCCAAAAAAACTAATTAAAAGTAGTCCACCTAATAAATAACATAGGCCCCACATGCCTAATAGATTAATGAAATAACATAGGCCCCACATGCCTAATAGACTTAATGAAATAAAAATAGGCCCACACTAAACAACTAGGCTATGCCGCCCTCTCTATAGCTTGTATCACATGGCTATGAAGGTGGAAAGGCAGTTAAAGAGAAAAGAGGCTGGAAGGTATACTTTGGTTTCTAACACTCATTGGAAACCAAAGTGGGAAAAAAATGACAGGGCTGTAGTAAAGGGGAAGACTAAACCACCAAAGGGAAAAGATGAGGGAACTAGCAAGAACAAACCCAAGGTATATATCCAACCTTCAAGGAATAGGGATATTAAATGTTTTAAGTGTTTGGTTCAGGGCACATAGCTTCTCAATGTCCAAACAAGCGTGTCATGATCATACGTGACAATGGGGAAGTTATGACCAAGAGTGAATATGATAGTTGTAGACACCTAATTTTGTCCGGACCACTAAAACATGTATGTTTTTTTTCTTAAAGTGTTGTTTCAGAATGCAAAAAGACTTTTCTCATCCTGCAGGTGGTACTCCGAGACTTAGTTTAAGAAAGCAGACATAAAAAGTCAAACTTGAAAAAGTCAACCTCAAAAAAGTCAACCTCGAAAAGTCAATTACTAAAAAAGTCAACCCACTTTCAAAATCAAGATTTGAAGTTCAATTGAAAAATGGTGAAAGAATTTTGATAATCCGAGGTCTACATTGAAAGATATGGAGTTCGGAAGTTAGGTTATGGAGATTCAGTAGAAAGGAAATCCTAGTTCGGGAAATTTGGGGAAAAGTGCTTAAACGATCAAATTGGTCGGAATTGAGGGTTCCATATGAAAGATAAGCACTGGCTATGGGTAATGGAGAAGCTACTTGGAAGAAAAATTGAAGGAAAAAGTTTATCCGAAAGAAAACCGAGAATTAGGGTTTTAGTGAATTTTGGTGAAATTAGGGAAAATTGCAGAAATGGCCTGATTCGGTAAAACTTAAGACCTTAATTGATGAGGAGTGATTAGACAAGGATAGCCCAAGGCTCAGTTTGAAGAAAATCCGAGAAAAAAGTCGATTGGAGAAAAAAAGGAAAAATGAGGAAATTCCCGACAGTGAAAAGAGGAAAAACCAAATTGGAAGGGAATTTGATCGTAAAAATTGGACGTTTTCGGACCAACTCTAATTCAATTTATGACAGAGGCCCAGGAAAAGAAAATCTGAAAATTGTTTTGAGCAGAACCGGGCTTCGGAGGTAAAATGGCAAAATTGGAAAATTTGGAAAAAATAGCAAATGAAATCCAAAAGTTCTAAAAATTTGCAGATCTCATTCTTAAACCATTTCGAAGAGATTGGTGAAAGAAAATCCAGATTCGGAGTTCATTTGCAAAATGGCCAAATCCCGAGTCCCCTATGTAGAAATTTAAAAAGATAAATCCCGAAAAAATATCAAATGAGCTCCAAAAACTTTGAAAATTTTCAGATCTCATTATTAAATTATTTGGAAGAGATTGGCGAAAGAAAATCCAGATTCGGAGTTCGTTTGCAAAATGGCCAAATCCCAGGCCCATTATGTAGTAATTCAAGCAGATAAATACCAAAAAAATAGTAAATGAGCTCCAAAAATTATGAAAACTTCCAGATCACACTTTTAAATTACTTGGAAGAGATTGGTGAAGAAAAATCTGGATTCGGAGAGCGTTTAAAAAATGGTAAAAGTTCGGGTGCACAAAGGGGCAATTTTGGAAGAAAAATCCAAAAAAATAGTAAATGGGCTCCAAAAATTATGAAAACTTCCAGAATTCAATTTTTTATTATTTAGGAAGTATTAAAAAAAATTTTGAATTTGGAGTTTGTTTGCTATTTAATTTGGTTTGGGTGTCAAAAATGTCATTTCACCGAGGAAACGGAAGAAGGCCTTTAAAAAATTGGAGATTGGGCTGGATTTTAAAAGGGCAATCAGCCAAGCCCATAATGGAGAGTGATTTTGCTGAGATTTTAGATCAAAGGGCCAAGAGTGAAGAGGAAGATAGTTATTTTTCTTGATCAAGCCTTCGAAATTGTGACACATGGACCAATGGATGGAGAGGGATAATGTCATATTTATGGCATCTTATTTATGACATCATATTTAGGAGCTAAATATTCCAATTTAATGGTGGGATTTTACATAGAAAGCATCTTGAATTAAGGCCATTGGATCAAAATTGGTTATGAAAAACTACAACATTCTACACAATTCTTATACCATTTGGCCAAGCCTTTTTGGAGGGGGAATTGAGATTTTTGCTGGAGCTTTAGGGGCTGAATAGAGGTAGTAGCTAAGGAAAAAAAGAGAAAAAAAGGAGAAAAAAAAGAGAAGAAAAAAGAAAGGCTTGGCTTGCTACTTCTTGATTTGGAAAGCTAGAGCAAGGTAGCTATGTTCTTTCATGGTTTTCTCATACTTTTTTGACATGATTTTGATAATTTGATTGTCATTTTATTCTCTTTTATGAAATATATTTTTAAAAAAAAAATATGTTCTAAGGAGCTTCTACTTTGTTTTTTAAAAGAAATCAAGTAAACAAGTTTTTCTGTATTTTTCATCATGGTTGAATGAATCACTTTTGTTAAATGATTTTGTGTTTGATCTTGTTTATGTGATTTGTTATGGTAGGTTAGCTTACTTGTGGTAGATTAGCTTGATTGTGGTAGGTTAGCTTGATTGTGGTAGTTTTGCTATAGACCATGCATGTGTTTGTGAAAATGTCTAGCTATATTCATGCATTTGCATTATGATTGCTTAGTTTAGAATGTTTCCTTTTTACTCTTGTATTTAGTATGCCATGTGTTTGTGTTATTGCCATGCATTTTTTAGGTCTAGGTCTCATTTGCATTGCCATGCATTTCAGACCTAAGTTGCATTCAATGCCATGCAAGTTCATTTTAGGTCTAGGCCATATTCTCTATGCCATGCATTTTTCATGTCATTTAGGTTTTAAATCATGCATTCAACTTGTTGTATGATCATGCATTTCATGTCATGCCACCTGATTTTATGACTTAGGCCAATCTATGGTTCAAAGTCATGCTCACTTGAGCATACTTGTGGAAAATTAAAGAGTTGTCAAATTGATTATTTTATCTTTGTGATTTTTTTTTTTACTTTAGCCAATTTTTATCTAACTCTTTAAAAGTGTTAGCTACTATTCGTGGGTCTTTAGGAGAGTCTCCAACATTTTTTACTTTGATTTTTAAATGATTTTATCAAAGGCAAAAAAATGTATTTTGGCAAAATAGTTTTTCACGAGTACTCAAACTTTCTTGATTTTTCTGGGAAGTCATCTTTAATCAGAAAATTAAGACAATTTTCTGGAAAAACATGTTCTGAGTCTCCAGTATTTTTTTTAGATTTTTTTGAATTTTTAAAAGTAGGTTAAAATTCATGTTTTAAAACCGGACAGTAGAGGTAGACTTGAATTCAAAAGAAAAACAATTGTTAAATTTGGCTAAGGCATTTAGAGGGGATTGGTTAGAAACTTTAGCTACTGTCTGAGGGTAATTTCTAAGCCTTTTTAAACTCTAAAAATGATTTTATAAACCTCGAGTTAAGGGTGTCAAGTCTGGGATTTTTAACTTAGGAAATTAGAGCCATTTTTAAAGGGTTCGACTAGGGTTTCAATCTTCATTCAAGTTTCTTTCAAAATTGTTTTCAAACAAATCACAAAGTATTTTGATTTTAAAAAATTATAATTTGATATATTTTCCTAAGGTAGCCAGATATCTTTTTAGATATACGGATTTCCTTAATTAAAGGAAAAAAATACACTTTCATGCATTGCATTTTCCATATTCATGCATTTTATATAATAGGTGATTTTTTCTATGATGTTGTTATTATTTTTTATTTATATTTTTGATGTTGTGTTGTTTATTATATGGTTTTGAATATTTCATAATATCCTATGCTTTTATTTAGTTATTTATTTTTGTCACATTATTTAGCATATACTATGTTCATGCATTATTATTTTTATTTTTATTTTCATGCATATTATATGATAGCATTATTTTATGTTTCATGTCATTTCATGTCATTTAGATTACATGCCATATCATTTATATTTGCCATGTCATTTAAATCATTTTATTTCATTTAGAATATATCATGTTACCTAGGTCATTTCATTTCATATAGAATATATTATGTCACTTAGGATATTTCATTTCATACAGAATATATCATGTTACCTAAGTTATTTCATTTCATTTAGAATATATCATGTGACTTAAGATATTTCATTTCATTTAGAATGTGCTTTGACATTTAAATTATATCATACCATTTAGGTTGCATTATATTATCTAGACTTTGCTATGTCATTTTATTTATGTCACACATATTCATATTTTTTAAAATGCTTTGAAGAAGGTAACGATTTTCAATAAAATAAAGATATTCCCGAATTAAAATAATTCATGAGTTCTCTGTCGGGTTTGCTGGGGAGGATATCATCAATTATCATTAATAACGGAATATCTTCTTTAAAACGTGAATGATTTGAATTTTTTTTCAAAATAATAAAAATTTCTATATTTTGCCATGCTTGTTGAGAAATATTGGAAAATTTTGAATTAATAAATTCCGGATCATTTTCAATAAAAAAATGGAATTATTTTTCTTTAAATTGGGAATTAACTTGAAATACTAAATTAAAAATTGACTTTTTACCGAGACTTGAGATAACACACGATTAATAAGGTACCGTTTTATACTGGCGTTGTGGGGGTTCTAATCTTTCCCCACACGTAACCGATTTCCGAACCTGCTTCTTTGATTTCTCTGGTTTAAAACGCAGACTTGAAATTGGTTTTAAAAAAATATTTTAATTAATTTTAAAATGTTTTATAAAACCGATTTTAATAGGTGGCCGATCACACCTAGCCAAAAAAGATTGGTGGCGACTCCATGTCTTTTTCAAAGCTTATTTTCAAAACCTTCATTTTTTTTTACAGAATTAAGTCAACTTTTTCTCGGTTTTTTTTAATGTCACGCTTAAAGAATAATAAAGTTTTGCGATGAGACTGGTTATTTTTTAGGTTGCGATAGCTTGGCGACTCCACTGGGGATATTAGAGAGTCAGGCCTAGAATTAGTCGGGTGGTATCAAAGTCTCGGTTTTGTTGGTTTTTATTCGGTATTTAAATTTAATTCTCACATTTTTCAATAATAAGGAGAATTTTGAAAGTAATAAAATATTTTAAAATATGTCCATATTCATGTGCATACATATTATTATTGTTCTCTAGTTATTTTGTTGTATATAGTTATTCTTTGCCTAATTGATGCTTTACATTGTTTGATCTTGTTGGGGCATTTAGAATAGGTGGTGAAAGGTTTGTTGTTCCTCCTCACACACCACACGTGCATTTGCATATCATGAGCCCTATACCCGGGTTCCGTCCTTTTAGGTGGGAGCAAAGTAACTAAGCCTTCGTGATTAATAATCCGCATGGGCTTGTGAAACACTTCCAGAGTACTAAATTACCTAAGACTTCGTGATTAACAATCCGCATGGGCTAGGGAAATAAACTCTAACGAATTGAACCCGCTTTTATCCGGGTGCCTTACTAGCCTTCACCGACGACAGTGAGGAACAATTTGGGGCTTTTAGTACTGATTCACCTTCATATAGTGAACCTAGGTGAAGCCATGCCGGATTTTCTATTAGATATCCCGAAGGTAGGAACACATGAAGGAATATTCCTAATCCTTTTACTTTCTATTCTATATTCCGAATAAGTTTACCTTTGCAAATCAGGCAATGATAAACGCACATCGCCCATAATAAGTTTTGAAAATAACAAAAGGTTTTTGCATGCATTTTATTACTGCTCTTTGGTTGGTTAATGCACTACTCTATTCTTGATATTTGTTTTAATAAATTGTTGGGATATTTAGGACAAGGATTATAGAATATGTGTTGAAAGGTTTGTTCTGTTCGTCCACACACATTACACTTGCATTTGCATAACATGAACTCTCTACTCGAGTTTCGTCCTTTTAAGTGGGAGTAAAGTAACTACGCCTTCGTGATGATCCTTCGTATGGACTAGTGAAACACTTCCGGAGTATAAAGTACCTAAAGCCTTCATGATGATCCTCCGTATGGGCTTAGCAAAATATACTCTAACGAATTGGACCCGTTTTTATTGGGGTGCCTTACTAGCCTTCACAGGCGACAGTGAGGAACAATTCGAGGCCTTTTAGAACTTCATTCACCCACATATAGTGAACCATAGAGCCAACCTAGGCGAAGCCCTGCCGAATTTTTGATAGATATACCAAAGATTGGAACACATGAAGGGATATTTCTAAACCTTTTGTTACCTATTTTACATTTTGAATAAGTATTGCAGATTAGGCAACAATGTACGTACATCGCCCGTAATAAGTTTAACACCCTGCCCCGAAGGCATTGTGATGCCTAAATGATGCTAGGGCAAGTGTTCACTAATTTTTTGAAATTGAAAATATAAACATTCTTCTTCAAACATTTTTGCATTTTGCACATTTCATGCATGTGTGAATAGAGCATGTACATTCATGGTTGTATTGTTGATTTCATTTTTTGCAATAAACGGATGGTGATAATAATCTCATTTGATGATTTCATAAATTGGTAGTGTTACATGAACATTTGCATATTATACCATAGTAGGATCCACTACCCCGAAATTTTTTTGAAAATAATATGATTGGTTTTTTATAGAGAAAACATGTTTCAAAAAATCATAGATTAAATTTGGAGGCAAATCTTGCATAATGAGATTTTTGAATAATCAAGATTTAGGTCCCACCAATTTTGTGTAATCATTGGTTAATTTCTTTGTATATACCTTAGTGTTAATTCATTTATTCTTTACATGTATCATTTTGACATCATGTTACAGTCCTAAAATGCATGGTTATTCTTTGTAGAATACATTTGTGATATACATGGTCATTTTTGTATCTACTTTTATGTTAATTCATTTATTCTTTGCATGTATCATTTTTACATCATGTTACAGTCATAGTATGCATGGTCATTCATTGTAGAATACATTTATGACATGCATGGTCATTATTTGTATATACTTGTGCATCAATTTATTCATTCTTTAAATGTATCATGTTGGCATCAGGTTGCATTCATGCATTCATACATTCATAGTCAGCCTGATTTTTCTGTATATACCCATGTATCAATTTATTTATTCTTTAAATATATCATGTTGGCATCAAGTTGCATTCATGCATTCATAGTCAGCATGATTTTTTTGTATATACCCATGTATCAATTTATTCATTCTTTACATGTATCATGTTAGCATCAGGTTGCATTCATAATCAACATGATTTTTCTGTATATATCCATGCATTAATTTGCTTATTCTTTACATGCATCATGTTGACTTTGGGTTGCATTCATGACAAACATAGTCAGCATGATTTCTCTGTATATGTTCATGCATTAATTTGTTTACTCTTTACATGCATTGATTTGTTTATATAAATCATGTTGACTTTGGGTTTCATTCATGACATAGTCATCATGATATGCTCATGCATTAATCTGTCATATTAACATCAGGATGCATTCATGACACACATGGTCAGCATGATTTTCTTTGTATATACTATGTGTCAATCATTCATTGTTTACATGCATCATAATTGACATTGTGTTGCATTTAGTATATATAATCATTCATTGGGAAATATGCTGAAATGTACATGGTCATTCATTGCATATATCCATGTGTTGATTTGTTTATTCTTTGCTTGCATTATATTCGCATCGTGATTGCTTTTATTACATATATGGTTAGCATGTTTCCACTGTACATGTCCATACATCATATTGTTTAGGCTTCACGTGCATCAAATTGCATTCATGGCTCCTTCATCATGACATGCACTTGGGGGGATAAAACAAAAATTGGCTTGGTTTTAAGAGTCTTTGAAAGAATTTCCATTTCAAATCAGAGGTATAAGCTGCACTAAGCACCTTTATGATACAGGCTAGAGCTATGGAGAATGAACAAGTTGCCCGAATGGAAAGAATGGAAAAGGTACAAGAAGAATTGCGAGAACAGCTGGCAAAGTCTCAAGCAGAATCTAAAGATCAGATGACTAAATTGATGGAGCTGATGTCTGCTGTAATCAAAGGAAAAGGATACACTGAAAACTTTGCCGCTAGAGAAGGGTTAGAGGCACAAAAGGGTCAGAGTGAGGTCATGATGTTGGATGGCTAGAACAAAGGTAACCCCAGCAACAACCTGAACTTAGACGACCCAGCTGAATAGGAAAAATTGAAAATGGTTGAGTCAAATGAGGTTGAGTTGGCAGATTCCCAAGGGAGATATCAATGTTTAGATGAAAGGCTTCGAGCAGTAGAAAATACAAATGTATTCGGGAGCGTGGATGTGAAAGAACGATGTTTGGTCCTCGATTTAGTCATTCCTCCTAAGTTCAAGATCCCTGACTTTGTGAAATATGATGGGATGATCGACCCGTCAGCCCACATCACTATGTTCTGCCGGAAGATGACGAGTCATGTAGATAATGATAAGCTTTTGATTCACTGCTTTCAGGATAGCCTTAGCGGGTCTGCAATTAGGTGTTATAGTCAGTTGAGCAAGGATCAGATTCGCTCTTGGAATGATATGGCTAGGGCTTTTCTAAACCAGTACAAGCATATGACCGATATGGCGCCTGACCATCTCACCTTGCAAAATATGAAGAAAAGAGCTACTAAGAGCTTCAAAGAATATGCGCAGCGGTGGATAAGCCTGGCCGGCCAAGTACAACCGCCTTTAACTCCGAAGGAAACCACTTTCCTTTTTGTGAATACACTGCAGGACCCGTACTATGATATACTTGTCAGTAACACCACAAAGAATTTTTCGAACATGGTAATTTCAGGGGAGATGATTGAGAATGCTATCAAGGATGAGAAAATTGAAGGAGAAAGAAAATCTAATATTGAGAGAAATGGGGCATCTGAAAAGAAAAAAAAAAAGATACCCAAGTCGTGGAAGACTTTGCCCCACCTCCCCAGTTTCTCCTCGTATCAGCCATTTTACTCTACCCTGAATAATGTCTCTCAAGGTGCTTATCCTTACTAACCAATGACTGTAACCACACCAGAATTTATATCTATCTATCAATCTAACACCCTTGGGAATAATCGAAGGGGGCATAAAAAGCGAAAAAGAAATCAGGTTGACCCGATTCCTGTGACATATAGTGAGTTACTACCTCAACTTATCCAGAATCACCTTGTGACACCCATGCAATTAGAGCCTCTGAAGCCCCCTTATCCGAGCTGGTATGATGCTAATGAGTGTTGTGGTTATCATTCTGGCAATCAAGGTCACTCAACAGAGAACTGCCCCGCTTTGAAGTACAAGGTCAGGGATCTCATCAAGACTGGGTCGATAAGTTTTGAAGATAGGGAAGCCAAGTGTCATAAGAAACATAGTGCATAATCATATCAGGATTTTTTATGCATGTAGTTCTATACACTGTGATGATGAAAGCACTTGTCTCATGTTGACATCTATATGAAATAAATAAATTTTGAATTTAAATGTTTTATGTTCATTATATTTTAGCACTCATTTGAATTTGCTAAAAACAAAAAGTAGAACTTCATGAAAATTTGTGGTAAACGATAATAAGGGTTTTCACATGAAATAATGGACAGTCTCAAGAATGTTAATGATCATTGTTCGAAATGAACCAACACTTTTCCTCTCTCTTTTAGGCTTTCCTATGCCTAAATCCCTTGAATCAAGACCACTTGAAAGACCTAATGCTTTAAGGAATATGGATAATTAAACTTCATAAACCATTATCATTGCGGAATAAGCAAAGATGTAAATCCTAGTCAAGGCTATGAACAAAGGAACGAACTTTTTGAATTTTTTTTGAACTCCTTGAAATTCAAACAAATGAGACATTCTTTAAAGAATCTAGATCTTGGTAATTCGGTGTGTGTCAAGG